>OZ012544.1:46214425-46922824 GCA_963935595.1 Schoenobius gigantellus | reverse complement strand
ATTTTCTTTATAAGTGCTTAAATAAACTTATAAATAAATAGATCAATAATAGGAATAAAATTACCTCAAGCAGGATTCGAACCTGCGTCCTCGACCGTGTTGGCGCCATTATCAATAGGCCACCGAGGAATAAACTCTAGTGAAAGGAGATCCCTCATTTTGGGCCCAGCGTTACACGAATGATTTATGTATCAATAAATTCCTCTAATTTGAGTGTTTAATAGAAATAAAAACTAATAGTCCTTACTGCAATGGCCAAATGCAGAAATTCGCAATTTAATTTTAGGAGACGTGTAAATTGCTTTGCAAACGCACCTGATTAAGATAAAAGTTTTTCGTGTTAAAATAAAAGTATTTTCAGTATCATATTCAAATACCTACAATATAAGTTTTAATAACTTATAACCAACCGTAAGTTTTATTTAAACACATTAAATTAAATATACTTCCGAATATTGATATTTATATCTTACTTTGTAAACACACCTGATACACCCGAATATTCCCATCCAGTAACACCTCTTACTGTCACACTGTTACTGGTTGGGAAAAATTGATTCCCATCGGGTAACACTGTTACTCGATGAAACATTTTATTACCATCCAGTAACACTAGCTCGTTGTATGTAATATTGTATTATAGAGGTCATCGTATGTAATATAGGTATCTATATGTTACTGATTACACTACTAGAGCGTCGGTCGCGCTGTGGCCTCGGCACTGGTCTGTGCGCCGAGTAGAATCGGGAGGCCCGCGATCGATCCTGCCATGTACCAATGTGTTTTTCGTTTCACGAGTTTCATAATGTACATTTATCTGACGCTTCTACGGTAAAGGAAAACATCGTGAGGAAACCTGCATGTACACCTGCGAAGTAATTCAAAGGTGTATGTGAAGTCAACCAATTCGCACTGGGCCAGCGTGGTTTGACTAAGGTCTAATCGCCCTAACTAATTAGGGTAGGCTCGTGCCCCTTGGTGAGGACGTATATGAGCTATAATGATGATGATGATGATGACACCACTACTAAGTGCTGCAATCGATTATATTTCAAACAATGACTGTTGTTGATTGTAGAAAAAAACCTTACCTTTCTAAGACCGAGTTGCTGTCTCATTTTATCTTTTGGAATAACAATAAACTATATACAATTATACATATTATACCTTCAACAATATTTTTTATAAAAAAAATTACTATATGGAATTAAAGTTGCAAAATAAATACATATAACGATAAAGTTAGGTATTAAATCGACACTAAATCATAGGACATCATGACATTTCTACAATGTGTCATTTAACAACTGATCTCACAAGTTGGCAACGTACACTGTGGTTGTTGTGGGGATTGCAGATTTTCTGCGAATCTCACAAGAATCACATGTACGAGTATTATACTCGTAGGTGACTGTTACGTGCTAGCAAAAAGTTCCATTTTTAATTGTGCGAGATAGAAATGAATGATGTTGAGTTGTATTGTATTATTATTAATATTTGATTGAGACAGTGACAACAATTTGCCATTCCAGAATAGTATTAAAAATATGCAAAGCTTTCTTTATCTATCTGCGCGTGCGCGTCTACTCTACACATATTTATTTGTTTGCGTGCGCATGTGTCGCCTCATAAATATGGCTACGTCACGCGCGCCCGTCACAGCGACCGAAATAGTTCGCGTTTTTGGTACTTTTCGTTAGCTGGCTTGTCGGACCAAAGCTGATAGGTGGAAACCATGTCGGCCAATCGAGATAAACTCAAACATCTTTTTTCAATATAGAACTTTACAGGCACTTATTGTCGTCAAACGATATACAAAAATCTAATAGAAAATATAATTAACTGATATATACAATTAATTATTTTAGCTTTTTATGTACTGTACATGCACCCCAACCATAATTAAGATGTATGTAAATACAAGTGAAATGAAGGGAAAGTTAACTCTACACCAGCAGGCATAGCAGGGACCGTGGACAAAACGGTATAAGAGACAAATAAGATGTTTCTTCTCGCTCTCTCATATCACAATGAAGCGAGACGGGGTTAGACACTTTCTCTGCTATAGTCCACGCGCCGTGTTGGGCCTTCTGTTCGGAAATTAGGAGAGCCTTCTTAAGAAGAACGGGCAAGAAGCTCGGAAGGTCTCTTTTAAACTGCCAACCTTACAATATTAGTATTACACAAACACAACTTTGATTTTACAAAATCGAGTAGGTATGGAAGTATGGGGTAATGACGCAGAGAAGAACATCTGGGCATGTCATCCTGGATAATCAACTGAACTCAAACAATATAAATCTGGGTAAAGTGGTGTTTTATATTGAGCTTTCCATCTTTTAGGAGAGGTGTTATTGGGGTGAACACTTTAGTACTCTCTTACGACATAGACAAAAAGTACGGAGCGTGTTCGTAATCTGTAGTAGCTAACATAAAGATAGTTTATTCTAAAAAAATCTTTACTCCCAAAATTCACTTCAAATCGGCGTCTTTCGTCACAACGACAGGATAACCATAACTTTTATGGAACTTCCCGTTCAACTAGCATCATGAAATTTAAGAATAAATATAAAAACCGTAAATGTGTACATAGTACGGAACTATATACTTAGATAAGTATGTAAGGAGCCATCGCTGCTTAGAATTTTAAAGAAAACGCAAAGTCACAAATATAATATTGCAAGTGTGAAACAAATCGTGGAAGTTGCAGATGCCAGATAAAACAGCTCAAAAACCAAGTCCAATATAATTGAGTATCATTCAACGAACACTGAGTGGAGCCGCTGAATTGTTTTCGCGATAATTAACTCCGTTGTATTCGCGGGAGATGCGATCTTCCCGCGGGTGACGAATAGCCGCTGCGGTCGGCCGACTGATCACTGGCGCTAGCGGTCCAGCCGCCGCGGGAACAAAGAATTCAACGCTCATATCCATTTATCAGCCGGGGATGTCGCGATGGCTGCCACAATAGCGTTGTTATCGCTCAACTACTCGAGACGCATTTTTGAAACAATAGAACACAAATTCGTATTTGAAATCATCACAGCTCTTATACGTCCTCACGGAGGGGCACGAGCCTACCCTAACTAGTTATGTTAGATTAGGCCTTAGACAAACCACGCTGGCCCAGTGCGGATTGCTTGACTTCACATTTTTTTTATTAAGCCTATTTGGTGTTTCACTGCTGAGCAAAGGCCTTGTCTCCAATGGGATATAGCATTCTCCAATGCTATGTCCGCCCAGTTCTCCATTTGCAAATCGAGATCGTCGCGCCATCTCCGCCTAGGTCGGTCACGCTGTCGCCAGCCATCCCGTGGGATCCACTCGGTGGTGATTCTAGCCCACCGGTCCGGGTCCATTCAGCAGACGTGACCGGCCCAGTTCCACTTTAACCTGGCTGCCGCCACATCAACATCAGCTACTCCCGATAAAGAGCGCAGTGTGGTGTTTCGGATTTTATCCGTAAGCTTGACTTCACATACACCTTTGAATTACTTTGCAGGTGTATGCAGGCTCACGATTTTTCTTTGACCGTAGGAGCGTAAGATAAATGTACATATGAAATTCGTGCAACGAAAAACACATTGGTATAAGGCAGGATCGATCGCGGGCCTCTCGATACTACTCGGGGCACAGTCCAGTGCCGAGGCCACAGCGCCACCGACATTTGAAATCGTGAGATTCGAATACGAATTTTCAAATTCACTATTTTTGAATATTCATCCTGTGAATTCCGTAACGAGTGGTCCTACCCACTCGATTTTGATTTCCAGTAGTAGATTGAATATACGCAACGCATAATTATACGTTCCGTTTTACATGCGATTCATCGCTGGTTTCTTAAATTAAGTAAGTGTGTGAGAGTAAGTGTGCACCGATTTTTATTTTTTCTGCATGAAACGGTATTTAATATAGAATTTGTCCTGAACGACAACAGAAGAAAATAAATTTGCACATGATTTTATTCATGCTCGAATTCAGGATTCGCTTCTAATGATTCGAAAAAACACTGAATAATTACAGGTACAGACAATATCACATTTCTATATTGAAGTCGGTGCCAAATTTTAAGACTTTCTAGGAGATTATCGCTTGGCACCGACTTAATTGAGAAATAAAGAAATCAATACAAAAAAACTTAATCAAGTCAAGATAAATTTTATTTTTAATTATTCAACGCTCTAGCTAGGCCATCAACTTAAAAACAGTTTTTTGACTGTCTTCGGCTATTTTAATAGTTGTTTAAGCCTTAATACTGACGAAATATATTGTTGACGCTATTTCAACAAGTATAAATCTGTCGTGCATATGTCGTGGCGCCATTATGCCTCCCTGAGCAACTCCGTCCTCCGCGGAACGGCCTGGCCGATGGCAGCTAACTGAATAAACGGCCTCGCTTGATTTACAGCCGCCGGCGGGGACTCTGCGGCCGCAGTCGTCATTTAAGTCCCGTCCGCGGAGATGGGATTAAAAAAATGTTTTGCTCAAAATGAGTTCATTAGGCCCGGGAGCAGAGTAACTTATCAATTAATGCGCGGGCGACCGCCGCCGCAGGATTACGTTTGAAGGAATTAATTCGCTGTGCGCGTTATATTGTCACTACCTAGAGTATCAGCACGGCATCGACGAGGAGTTGAGCCGACATAGTGCCGCTTAACTGCTGTACAATTCTGTTAATGTAAATTTTCAAGAAACCTAAGGATAAGTTGGATCTATTTTGTAGTAGGCTGGCGAGCATAACTAATCGTAAGTTGATGACCGATGACCTAGTCAATCTATACAAATAAATAAAATTCAAGTGTCTGTTTGTAACATCAAAATAACAAGTTTTTACTAAATGGGTATGAATGAATATCGGGTACCAATAACAAAAACACAATTTAAAACTTTTTTGTCTGTCTGTCTGTCTGTCTGTCTGTTTGTTCCCGCTAACCTCCGGAACGGCTGAACCGATATTAATGGGACTTTCACTAATAGATAGCTAATTATATACACAAAAGTAACTATTTTACACACCTAGTTTAATATAAAATTGTTTAGAATACGAATAGGTTAGAATTAGAGCAATACTTTAAAGTCTTAAGTAATTAAATAATTATAATGTAGAATACTTATTCATTACTATATATGGAGGCTTGTTATTGGTTTCTTGTTGTATATTTATGTGTTAAGTATTTTTTATACTATAGGCCTCCCAAATAAAAAAAAAATAAAAAAAATACTAAAGGAACTGTACTCTAGCTAGTGCTACAACTACTGTCTTGGATGTGTGATAGAAAAATTATATTGCGGGATATCTGAAAATGTAGTAAAGGTTATGCGAAGTAATTGATTTTATTCATTAAAACAAAAATACAAATACAAAATTATAATCTTAATGAGTTAATCAAAATTATGATTACAATACTAAAATTAATTAGCAATTTTGTGGCTCCGCTGAAAATCAGCGAGTTCTCTGTGATTTAGAACTGAGTGGTGTCGCTTTTGATCGTTTTACTTTATTTTTTATTTTATTTTAATTAAAAATTATTGGAAAACTTACAGCTAGCTTAATATAATAATATGATTTATGTAATAGGTTAACAAAGCCAATTAAAAGTTTTCGCCTTTAGCTAGTCAGGTCATTTAATAATATAAAGTGTCATTTAGCCACATATTTCAATAAGGTGGAACATCAATCTAAACATTTTTTATTTTTTTTTTACTCCAAGTAATTACTTGTATTTTGCGTTTTTTTTATACTAGTTGCCCGAACAGCCTTAATTCTGTCAAAAGTTATTTACTGTGTGATATATATGGGAAAAGAAAACTTTTGTTTTTACTATCTTCCATGCAATTTTTATGTTTTTTCTCCTTAAGAACCTTCCTTGTGAAAATATAAAAAAAATTGCCGTATCGGTCCACCCGGTCTTAAGTTTTACGCTTAGCAACACATTTGGCAATCCATTTTTATTTACCTACTAGCTTTCCGCTCGCGGCTTCGCCCGCGTTATTTTTGTTTTCCCGTGGGAATTTTATATTTTTCCACAAGAAAAATAGCCTACCGCTCGCGGCTTCACCCGCGTTTCTGTTTTCCGTTGGGAATTTTATATTTTCCCGTAGGAAAAAAATTGTAGCCTATATTAATCAGGGATAATGTAGCATTCTAATGGTGAAATTTTTTTTTAAATCGGTTCAGTAGTCTTGGAGCCTATTCAATTCAAACATACAAAAATACAATTTTAATCTTTCCTCTTTATAATATTAAGTATAGATATAGAACAGTGGGCCTGGCAGACGTTGTCCTGCCCAATTACAGTGCCACCTATCGGGTCCAATTGTACGTATAAATATTCCCTGGGCCTATAAAAGCTGCGTGAAAAGTGCAGGCAGATTCCTTTGCCATACCAGCCTTAAGGATATCATCCGTCGGGCTCTTACCACCGCTAACTGCGCAGCAGTTCTTGAGCCAAATGATCTGAGCCGTGACGATGGTAAGAGATCTGATGGAATGACTCTGGTTCCCTGGAGGTTTGGGCGGCCCTTGGTGTGGGACGCTACCTGCGCCGACACTATGGCGCCATCGCATCTCCCAGGGACCCAGGCTAGGTCTGGTGCTGCGGCGGAATCAGCTGAAAACCTCAAAAGGCGCAAATACAACCATCTTGATAGTAGTTATATATTTGTGCCTTATGGGGTATAGACGTTTGGTCCGTGGGGACCAGAGGCCCACTCTTTGTATAAAGACATTTCTTCCCGTCTGTCTGAGGCGACACGTCGCCGAAATGCCGGTATTTACTTTGGTCAGCTAATAAGGCCATCCAACGTGGCATTGCTGCCAGCATTTTGGGAACGTTGCCCACTGGTTGCGGTTTAGTGAAATAGTTAAGTTAGTTTTAATTTTTGTTTAAATATTTAAATTTGTACATATAATACCTACTTGATTGTCAATTGTTGTACATTATATAATTATATCTAGAAATAAGTATACAGTTATACATACTTGTTTTCCTTTTATTCCGTGATTCGGACTACATATAATTAAAAGTTAATCGAATCATCCAAAATAAATCTGTTTTTCGTCGGAATCAAATTTCCACGGAGCAAGTGGCGGAAAACAAAGCAATATATTGATCGTAATGAGCCAATCATCATTTCAAACGAGCCAACCGCGCTCGTAGGAAAGTTTTCCTGTTGCTGATCATTATTGGGAGGCGGGGCCGCGGAAACGTGAAATTCCGCCGAGATAGATTAGCTTACGATTATCCGATTGAAAGTACGCAATACTCGAGTTGATGTGCTGAATTCGATCAGCGATGAGTTACAGGTGCTAAGCATCTCTCATGTGCGTCACAGGGAATAGGCTAGATGACTAAAAATTGTTTTTTGCTTTAATAGAAGCTCATTCATATAATAAACTGAAAGAAAAAATCGGTTTTCGAATAACTAAAAAAACAACCAAGATATAAGGTATTAAAGATTTTTCTCCGTCTCTTTCTAGCAAAACGGCAATTTACATGGAGTTTATATGGCCGTACTAAACAATGACGTCACGGTTGATTTCGGATCTCTCTGTCTAATCGCTTCCAAATTAACAAATTAAAATGCTTGTATCTAATGTATTTCTAAGCCGATTTTAATTCTAATTTCACAGGATTGTATCTTTCTACGGTATTTTAATATTTTATGACGAAACGTGAAAATTAAAATTCAGTCATCATCCCTATTACTCCAGTTCCTCAAGAGGCTGACAACTCTGAGCTGATCTCATCGAGCCCCACTTAAAACTTTTTTTAACAAAACCTGTTTAATATACCGTAGTAAAAAATTATGTTACTCTTAAGAACATTTTTAAGAATATCCATGTCCCCAAAACAAATTTTAATCAAAATTTCTCGTTAAAACATTGCCAAAGACATCCATCAAAAACAGCTTCCAGAAGAAAACCCGAGCTATTTAACAAAGGTAATTTTATGATTTCTAGGGAATTAACTCGTTACATTTAATTTGATAATATTGATATTTCATATCTTCAAATGAGTTACTAGCTTCTTTAAAAAAATATTTATTTAATTTTTTTCGGTCAATTTTAATAACGCACCGCGCCCGTAATCCAGTACAAATCATGTCTTTAGATCGTTGGCGTTACTCAACCTCTTAGGCTCTGATGAGACCAATCTTGAAATCGCGAAAAAATAAGCTGTTCCATGCAAATTTTACTTCTGCAAAAGTATACTTGACCGCCACAGGACAGGCAGTGCCTAGCCTAGTATGGGGTAACATAAGAAATCACAGCCTCATGTTAAATAATAATTGTGCTTATATTATTTTTAACATTTATGGCCAATTGCACTAACCTTGTCTTAGCTACGATCTTGAGTGGCATGCTGTCACATTCTTTTCATTAAAGACAAGAAGTGACAGCATTTATGACCCTAAATCGAATAATTTTACAAGCGAAACCTAACCGGTAGCGCCATCCTGTGTGCGGTTGCAAAGGTTTTTGAGTCCGCCATACAAACGCCCGCTGGATACGGTCAGCTGCTCCGCTGGGTACCGCTCTTCCGGGGTATCCGCCTGCTCAATGAGCTGGCGGACGAGGTAGATGTGTTCACGTGTTCGCTGGCTGAGCTCAGAAGGAAAGCTCTATATCTGATCTGCTATAGATAGAGGCTAATGTTGACATGCATGATTCGATATCGTTAATTGTTGTATATTGTTTATTTTTATTTTTGAAGTGAGAACTTCTTTAGCGGCGTTGTACACTTTTTTTGTAATGGGTAAAAAATGATAAACTCGCGTCAGGACACGTGACACTGATCGAAAATTCGTAAGACCAATTAAAATTGAAATGGCCGCAGGAACTGTCGAAGTGCGGTGAGGGGTCCACGTAAGCCGGCCGAGAACAATGACAGGGGTCCACGTAAGCCGGCCGAGAACAATAGCGGCTGTCAAAAGTACTGGAAGTCACACGTCACTTGAGACAGTTTTAATCAATTTATTTACTTTGTTAGGAAAAATCTAAATTGTGCTTTTATTTGATTTTGTTGTAAATATTAATTAGGTAAGTTAGTATAAATTAAATATTATTTATTTGTTATAAAATTACGTTTTTAAGTAGTATATTAATGTCTGTTTTGATCATATTTTTAATTTAATTGTAAATATTTTGATTCATTATTACTAGTTAAATAATTATGTACACACAACGTTACAACAGGAAGTTGATTTTTCTGAGGGATAAACTTTTTAATGTAATATAAATTGTCATGTTTGTGTACGATAGCGCAATAAATAAATATTGTATTCTACCACATAAAAGATAGTACTTTTATTCTGATAATTAAAGCAATTCATGTAAAATTATTCCATAATCATTCCAAAATATCCAAAACGCACAACGTTAATACTTAAGTTTTCATTTCTGCCGGCACTCCCGGAGTGCAACCCGTAATTTTTTTTTGACATTGATTAATGTTATTTTTTTTGCTGACATTTTTTTTAATTGTTTAATTCTATTTGATTTTTATTTGACATTTCCTTCTTTATTTATAGTGCCGATATTTTTTTAATGACTTGTGTAATATTTTGTAATATTTGACATACTTACATTATTAATGAATTTTGCTGAATTATTTTTTTTCTGATTGTTGTGATTTTTGTAATTTGTATATAGGTAATGTTGTAATTTTTTCACATAATTATAACGCTAATATAAGTTTTTTTCTCTGTGTAATTGTATTATAAAAACATACCGCCGCATAGGGGCTACTGTAAAGGCGCTATGTTGGTACTTTTAAGTAAAAATAAATAAATAAAATAAATATTTTCAGTTAAAGCCCTACGATCTGAAAAAATAAGAAAAATATTTTCACTTGTCATCGTGGTTTCATAAAACCACACAACGATTTTTCTTTCTTGTTTATGATTACAATGACGAAGGATAGAAAGCTCGTAGATACCCAGAGTGACGCAGGCAGGGCATGCGTACCCCTGTTAATTTACTAAGCCTTAAAGGCTTCACCATATCTCATTAACACGTGGAAGCGTTAGCCCAATCATAAGGCTATATGGGGTTAACTCATACAAAACGGTTAGGGTTGGTGATTCATAGAGGGTTGGAGAAATGTCAGTTTTAATAAAGAACGCAACAGTTCACCAAGGGGATAAAACAGTATCTTATTATATTATGGATGACGACTTGGTAAATAAAATAAAATTATTAAATCCTGAGCGTGGCGTAGAATTTAAAACTAAAGTCCTAAGTGCAGAGAGGGTTTTAAGCTCACCTAAAACGAAGACTGCTTTAGCCTCGAGGAAAATACTCCACTTTTCAGAGTAGGTACCTGCGAGAAAATAAAAACAAATACTTAAGAAAGTCATGAAATTTCTTAATTGAAGTATACAGAAAACGTGGCTAAATCGGCTTGAATCTGCTTGTTTGCTTTTTTAAGTTTGGAAAACTAAAACTTACAATAAATGTAAACAACATTGCGAGATTAAATTTTTGTTTGATTTTGTTGTTAGTGTCTACACGGATTTTCGTGCATAATAATATATTGTCAATGCAGAATATTTTTTTTTCGCCTTACAATATAAGATGGCTTTCTATCAAAAGAACTTATGGTGCTCGAATTATAAATGAATTCAATCCTTAGGGATGGAGGCAAGGAATTTCAGTACAATATTCAATCCCTGTTTTTAGAGAATTTAGTGTCAATATTTCAATCGTCAAATAACTTTTAACTGTACAATAAATGGGGCGGATTGACAAATTTTCTATATAAAGAAATTAACATGAAAGTTTGACAGATTTTCTGTATACAAGCTGTCAAACTGTCACATTAATTCCTCGAATAAAACTTATCTGACCATTGATAAATCGACTCTAAAAATGATTCAATTTATGTTGGTTTTACATAACACAGAATTTGTAATTTTTGAGCAAGTTATGCGAAAAACCTCTATTGGTTTGCCTAACGACTGATCGAGAAAACAATAGAGAACGAGTTTTTCAGTGGCTTGCTTAGATTTGAAAAAGATATACGTATGAACTGTAAAATACTTCCGCCAATATCCACCTTAACGCTACTGGCAAAGGATTCATTTTGTTGTTATACTTTTTAACACAATTAGGGCTAACACTGCGATAAGGATTTTGGTCCTTATAGACAATGTATTGGGTTACCAGAAAGCAAATGTTTTTCTCATTAACACAATCATAACAACACCGTCGAAAACATTTAAAAGGGTAACCGATATCTGCCTTACGTTGCCTGTGCAGGGCAGATATCGGTTACCCTTTTAAGCGTTTGAATGCTAGAATTTTATACTAGTGGACTGGACATTTATTACTTTTCCTTCTACTTTTCATTCAAAATTTACTTTTTGTGTAGTCGGGTTTTTATTTTTTTTATTTATGGTTTGTTTACGTCGCTGTATCATATACGCGAAGGTTATCATAGATTTTATATGTTTTTGCTACACGAAACATATATGGTTAGTATAAACATGTGCTAACTAGGAAAATACAACTCCATTTAATTCGAGTTAAAATTCTCGTAACTCGAATTGAACTCGTAGGGGCTACTGTAAAGGCGCTATGTTGGTACTTTTAAGTAAAAATAAATAAATAAAATAAATATTTTCAGTTAAAGCCCTACGATCTGAAAAAATAAGAAAAATATTTTCACTTGTCATCGTGGTTTCATAAAACCACACAACGATTTTTCTTTCTTGTTTATGATTACAATGACGAAGGATAGAAAGCTCGTAGATACCCAGAGTGACGCAGGCAGGGCATGCGTACCCCTGTTAATTTACTAAGCCTTAAAGGCTTCACCATATCTCATTAACACGTGGAAGCGTTAGCCCAATCATAAGGCTATATGGGGTTAACTCATACAAAACGGTTAGGGTTGGTGATTCATAGAGGGTTGGAGAAATGTCAGTTTTAATAAAGAACGCAACAGTTCACCAAGGGGATAAAACAGTATCTTATTATATTATGGATGACGACTTGGTAAATAAAATAAAATTATTAAATCCTGAGCGTGGCGTAGAATTTAAAACTAAAGTCCTAAGTGCAGAGAGGGTTTTAAGCTCACCTAAAACGAAGACTGCTTTAGCCTCGAGGAAAATACTCCACTTTTCAGAGTAGGTACCTGCGAGAAAATAAAAACAAATACTTAAGAAAGTCATGAAATTTCTTAATTGAAGTATACAGAAAACGTGGCTAAATCGGCTTGAATCTGCTTGTTTGCTTTTTTAAGTTTGGAAAACTAAAACTTACAATAAATGTAAACAACATTGCGAGATTAAATTTTTGTTTGATTTTGTTGTTAGTGTCTACACGGATTTTCGTGCATAATAATATATTGTCAATGCAGAATATTTTTTTTTCGCCTTACAATATAAGATGGCTTTCTATCAAAAGAACTTATGGTGCTCGAATTATAAATGAATTCAATCCTTAGGGATGGAGGCAAGGAATTTCAGTACAATATTCAATCCCTGTTTTTAGAGAATTTAGTGTCAATATTTCAATCGTCAAATAACTTTTAACTGTACAATAAATGGGGCGGATTGACAAATTTTCTATATAAAGAAATTAACATGAAAGTTTGACAGATTTTCTGTATACAAGCTGTCAAACTGTCACATTAATTCCTCGAATAAAACTTATCTGACCATTGATAAATCGACTCTAAAAATGATTCAATTTATGTTGGTTTTACATAACACAGAATTTGTAATTTTTGAGCAAGTTATGCGAAAAACCTCTATTGGTTTGCCTAACGACTGATCGAGAAAACAATAGAGAACGAGTTTTTCAGTGGCTTGCTTAGATTTGAAAAAGATATACGTATGAACTGTAAAATACTTCCGCCAATATCCACCTTAACGCTACTGGCAAAGGATTCATTTTGTTGTTATACTTTTTAACACAATTAGGGCTAACACTGCGATAAGGATTTTGGTCCTTATAGACAATGTATTGGGTTACCAGAAAGCAAATGTTTTTCTCATTAACACAATCATAACAACACCGTCGAAAACATTTAAAAGGGTAACCGATATCTGCCTTACGTTGCCTGTGCAGGGCAGATATCGGTTACCCTTTTAAGCGTTTGAATGCTAGAATTTTATACTAGTGGACTGGACATTTATTACTTTTCCTTCTACTTTTCATTCAAAATTTACTTTTTGTGTAGTCGGGTTTTTATTTTTTTTATTTATGGTTTGTTTACGTCGCTGTATCATATACGCGAAGGTTATCATAGATTTTATATGTTTTTGCTACACGAAACATATATGGTTAGTATAAACATGTGCTAACTAGGAAAATACAACTCCATTTAATTCGAGTTAAAATTCTCGTAACTCGAATTGAACTCGAGTAGCTCGAGTTGACTAGATGAAACTGAGTGAACAATTTGTTTTTTTTTTACACAGAATCGACTAAAATCTGTTTTGGGACAAATAATTAATGAAAGTAGGTAAGTAGTTAAAATTAAAATAAAAAAGAAGCTAAAGAAGAAGAAATTCAAAAACGAAAAACATATTGGTACATGGCGGCCTCGAACCCCGGACCTCCCAAGTCGAGTCCACCACAGCACCACCGACTGTCATGAATTCTGTTTGATGAAATCTATGGATATCCTCTAGTAAAAAACAATGCGATTCGAGAGATTGCGCTTGCCTTCAATAAATAAGTAAAAGTTTATAATCTTTATGTGGCGTATGGCTAATTGAAAATAGGTTAACTTTTAAAACATTATGCAGATGCCGCGGCCTGAACTGAGCGGAGATGTTCGGTAAAGATGGCCGCGGGCGGGGCCTGTCGGTAAACAACATTAAACTTTTACTGGCTCACCCCTTAGTCTAACCCATCTTATCAAGCTTTTTCTTTGAAAACCTGTACAGTACACAATCATTCGCTTTCAAGCGAAGCAGATGCACGCTCGTACTGTGCAAACCTATTACGCCGCAACAAACAACTTATTTAATTTGATTTCAAGTAGGTACTTGATATATTTTTCGTTTTTCGAATTTTGTATTACATTTGTCCGACGCTCCTATGGTGAAGGAAAACATCGTGAGACAACCTGCACACATCTGCGAAATATTCAAAGGTGTATGTGAGGTCGACCAATCCGCACTGGGCCAGCGTGGTTGACTAAGGCCTAAACACCCTAACTTAGGGTAGACTCGAGCCCTTCGGACGTATTTGAGCTGTGATGATGAGATACTTGATCGAAATACAACAATCCGTACCAATATTATAAATACAAAAGTAACTCCGCCTGTCTGTGTGGAACACTGTCACACCTCAGCCCTGAAGCAATTTTAATGAAATTCGTTATAGAGATACTACGAAAATATTCTTCTTTTTGATGTCATGCCATAGGTCACCGAAAGATCTCACAGTTGTGAAAGTCAGATATATTAAGAAAGCAAGAACCAGAAACACGATTAAAATATTTTGCCTCAACACGGATTATTTCTGAGAATACCTTTATAAAATAAAGATACTAATAATTTTATTACGAAATTGATTAAATAACTTACGTTGGTATTTCTAAACGACCAGGCAATCAGCCCCCTATTTCACCATCATTGATAGGTCACTTGAATTCAAATTCAAATTCAAAAATCTTTATTCAACTTAGGCCTTTACAGGCACTTATTGACGTCAAAACAAAGCAAAACATTCTAATTTGAAGGAAACATATTTAACCTTGTATGTGCATACATCCTGAATATACCTACCCAAGATGTCTGCAAATACAAGTAGCAATGAAAAAAAAAAGTTGAATCTACACCTGTTCGGAAATTGGGAGAGCCTACTCGAGAAGAACAGGCAAGAAACTCGAAAGGTAAATTTTTTATCTCCTCTTTTAAATCGCCATTTACAATTTTGGTTTTGTTACATAGTCATTGAAAGTTTAAAAAAATACAATCGGTATGATTAAAATGTAAAAAAAATACAATCGGTTTGCTTAAAATGTCAAAAAAATAAGTTATAGACTTATACACTAATCATAATACAATAAATTATGTTGTTACCAAACATATTATGATAACTTGGTCTGATTCAAAATCAGTGTCAGTTCTTGTCAAAATATAGGACACTACCTGTGCCCGCGAACTACATATTTTTTTCCCGTTTTTGCAGCATTTTTCATTGATGCTTGGCACCTATTAGTCGTAGTGTGATGTTATATAGCCTATAGCCTTCCTCGATAAATGGACTATCCAACACAAAAAGATTTTTTCAATTTGAATCGGTACTTCCTGAGATTTTTGCGTTTAACCAAAGAAACAAACAAACAAACTCTTCAGCTTTATAATATTAGTAAATTATGTAAGTATAGGTATGTCATATATTTGTTGCAATTACAAAAAATCTAGTTGTGAAGGCTTCTCTGCTAAGTAGTACATTACTACAACTCAATGTTCCTTTCCCAAACTTTTTTTACCTTTTAGGTACGGAACCCTAAAAATATCAGGAAAAATATAAAATGAAAAATAAAGCAATGAAGGGGAAAACTGAATCGACAAGACAGCCAATAAGGAAAATGTTAAACTGAAACCAAACAAGTAAGTATATCCAATGAAAAATTGATCCAGTATGTAAAATAAACAACAAATCGCTCTGCACAGATCAATTCGTTCCTTTGACTTATTTACATAGGT
Source organism: Schoenobius gigantellus (assembly GCA_963935595.1). Taxonomy (NCBI): domain Eukaryota; kingdom Metazoa; phylum Arthropoda; class Insecta; order Lepidoptera; family Crambidae; genus Schoenobius; species Schoenobius gigantellus. Next base: position 46,907,146 of record OZ012544.1, on the reverse strand, counting down.
ATAAATATATGTTTTTTACATTCACATTTCCACGTATGTTTTATTACAAACCAACCTATAAGTATCTATACTACGTAAAGCAGGGGTGCTCAAACGGTCGATCGCGAGTTCTTTTTGAGTCAGTCTCGAGAAAAATGCCGATTAGATCTATTCACAGTGTTTGTTTTAGTTGTTTCTCAATTAGACCAGAATAGCCCCCATCACTCTTCTATCGTTGTAACCACCTGCTAGTGGTACTTATCAAAGAAACACCGTGACGCGCGGAATTTCCTATACACTTGGGGCGGCGTGTTTGGCCTAGCTTGGGAATATTTGACACTTTTGAATTTTCGAAGAACCAATAATCGCGAAATTTTGAATAACTATGAGTTTTTTATTGACTTTTAGAACAAATCTACACCTACCTTGACTAAACAATACATATTGTGGGAAACTAATTTATGTCATTCCTACTTATTGTATGTAGGTGGACATGAAATTCTACCCCTGACATAAAGATGTGACGTATTCCTCTCAGATCCTTGACTCACCTACATTCATTCATTGGACACTAACACACTCCGGTATAATGTCAGCGACTCCTGACGCCATTGTCCAGCGGAAACGACCTATTGTTGATCAGGTGACACGAGTATGATTATTGATTGAGTGTCATTACCTATCAGTAGTTCACTCCAAAGCCGGAAGCGACTATAATCATTGATATTATGAACTGGTCGTTCCAAATCGAGGTTAAATTCCGTCTCCACAATAGAGGTGTTAATTTTGTGCTCGACATCGTTTATTGAATAGATGTTATAGTGTTTAATGATAGAAAAATCGCGTTAAATCCATATCTAAATCAGATGAACTCATTGTGTTAATACAAATCCGTGCTATAAACTATAGCTTGAAAACACAAATGAAGATCAGTTTGCCGCTATCCCGCCTATTTTGTTTTTTTTTCTGTGGCCGGCCAGCAGTTATTTAGCCATTATTTTTTTACTTTAATCATTAAAAAAAGGGTGAATATTTCGCCAAAATTATTTTAAGGAAATAGCTGTTTATTATAATAAACTCATTAAAAATATATACTTTAATTAATATTTAACTTTATGTTACTTCAATTCTATAGCGCGCTGTAATTAAATGACCATATAGTATAGAAAGTTGGAACATGGTTCAATAGAAACGTGAAATAGAACTTAAGGTATTACTTTCAACCCGCTCCTCAGGCCTACTTTCCAAGTATGAGTAATGAAAAATAACACATTTTTGCAATTATACTTAGAAATAAAATTAAAACAACTCTCATTTGATATCAATTGCGAAATTGTAGCAGGGGATGCGGTGGTGACGTAATACCTCCTCAAACACACGAGATGCGAGGTCCAATTTAACTTCGCTTCGGAGACCATCTCCCCGCAGCCTCCGAAGTTTCTCGAGGCGATGTTACATTTTGCCCTCATTAGTGTTGCAGAATTGGCAGCAGCAACAATATCGGTCGACTGTATCATTAATAATACTAATAAGCTTCGAAGTTTTCGATAAACATATTGGAACTTTGACTACAGAATGTCTTTGCAAAGTCGAATATCTTACGAGATAGGATTTGGGCTTCAAAATATTATGTAAATAAAAAAGATGCACAGAACGGCGTATGCCTATGTGTGTTATTAATGGCACATCTTAATACATTAAACATGTCAACAAATTGTAAAGAAAATGTCTAATTAGAATAAAAGTGAAAAAGCTTATGAAATCGCATACCAGACCTTTCTTGCGAAATGGCTTTTTGTTAGTGTAATGTATGGTCTATCATATTCAATTACGTCACAGTATGCCTCAAATCTCTCTGACTAATCGGCAATTTAAAATTTGCCTTGCTTCTTATAGTTACGAGTATTTGAAGAAATAATTTTATTTGGATATTTGTTTGATGCAAAACAATCGCTAATGTGTAATAAAAAAGGTTTATTTCCCTTTTGGACATCTAACTAGTTACCACACAATCTAATTGAATTGCTGCTCTTGTTGGCGCCCAACACGGGACAGATCTAGGCCGTTTATTATTTTGCCGCAAATCAAAGGAAGATAACTGACTTTAAAAATAAAAAATAATTATGAACAAGTGCAAATATGACGTCTCATGTTATAATTATTCTTAAAATCTAATCGAATTGAATCGCTGCGTTAGCTGGCGCCCAACGGGGGGCAGAATAACCATATACCTTTAGGCTCAGTACATTGCTATACTTACCACAAATTGAATGGAGATTACTGACATCAACAATGAAAGATAAAAAAGCGAAAACATGACATCTTATCTTAATATTATTCTTACGATCTAATCATTACAATTAAGTATATTATTTATTTAATGTTGAACATTGACCGTTGCCTCCTTAATAAAATTAAAGCCCTCATGACAGCTGGGTCAGCCGGTGCCGCTGCCGTCACACACTCATAAAACTCCGCCATTGTTCCGTCTTTGTACTTGGTAATTAGCGAGATATGATCTCAATCAAAGCCTCGGGACAATGCGGCCGGCGCCCATTATGTCAGCAGCTAACTATTTCCAAACTTATTGTGGCCCTTTGTTGAAACAGCTCGTTAATATATGACAACATATACTTACACCCCTGTGGTGGCAAAGTTAAAAATTAACAATAATGTAATAGTATAAAGTCACGCCATTTCTGGTTTTTTAAATGTTTATCAATATTTGGTTTTCAATATTTTTAAATGTCACTACGAGGTGACATTGATAAAATTTCATTTCGATGAAGTGTTCATGCTATTAGAGACGATAACTTAGCATTCCATGGATTCACCGTGCGGATGACGGGTCCATTGCGTTGCAGAGAAAAGAGCCAAGAGCAGTGCCTGGGGCTTACGACCTAGGTGCAGGATTAAGTAACTACTTTACAATGCATCAACATTCACCTTCACCACCTCGGCTCCTCTCTCTGCCTAACCATATTTGATAACCATATATTAGCTCAAAATCTTCCGTAATGTGTAGTAGATAATTGATCTTCATAGAATTTAATTTTCATTTAACAACTTCGGACACTTCGGTTAATTCAGTTTCATTAATCAAATATGACTACGCAGGCTTGAGATCAATATTAATTTATAACTACAAGCACGACGCCTGAAGTTAAAACTGCTATCTTCGAAAACGAACTAGAATCTATTACTTCTGGAATAAAGAATCGTGAAGTCATTGTAAATGTTCAAATACAGCTCGTCAGAATATGTAACATTATATAAAAATACGTCACCGATAAAACGGTGCTACATGAAAGCGGGAAAAAAGTCGTCTGTTTTTTCAGTTTCATTCGTGTCCGCCGAACCTTGAGCGGGTCCGAGCGGCCCTTCATATCTGGACCGGCGCACCCTCGCATTTCGTTCCGTTGCTAGGCTTTAGTGACGGTGCTGTTTATCAGGTCCTTGGGCGCTAAGTGCCTTACTTACGTATTTATACACAATCTCTCCGTTCCACAACGACCGTTTACTTTACACGATCAACACGCCCAACGCGAACCATTCAGGATATGTCGACTGAGGGGTCTGTTTAGGACTTAACCCGCCACTGGTGACGTCAATTGAACATATATCCTTGTGACATCGGTCTCACGTACCGCGATTTCTATGCAAGATTTTTCACATTTTTTATGTGGTAAATCACTGTTAATTTATATGTAGTTGTTTTATAACAATAACACAAAGATCTTTCATTAATCGCAGTAATTTAGTTAAACTTTTAAAAATTACAAAGCGCTGTTACTTTTTAACCGACTTCCAAAAAAGGAGGAGGTTTCTCAATTCGACCGTATATATGCTTGTTTTTTTATATTTGTTCGTGGATAACTTCGTCGTTTATGAACCGATTTTGATGACTCTTTTTGTATTCGATAGAGAATACTCCAAGGGTAGTTCCATGGTCACCAAAATTAGGATCTGATGATTGGATCCTATAAAAATCGAGGGAAACCCTTAAAGTTTTAGGTGTGTCCAACGTGTTTTGAGTGTATGTTACGCAATTACTCCGCCAATTGTGGACCGATTTTCAAAATTCCTTTTGTATTCGATAGAATATACTCCTGGGGTAGTCCCAAGATCATTAAAGTCAGGATCTGATGATGGGATCTCATGAAAATCGATAGAAACCCTAATTTAATATTAGCTCACCGAAGGTGAGCTGGTATCGATTTAGGGTTCCTTTGACTAAAAAGATTCCATTCACTAAAAAGTTACAAATAAAAAATATTTTACAAAAAATAAAAACCGACTTCAAAAACACTGAAATGTTTAAAATAATATAAGAATAGGTACAGACAACATCACACTTCTATATTGAAATCGGTGACAAATTTTAAGACTTTCTAGGGGATCATCGTTTGGCACCGACTTCAATATAGAAGTGTGATGTTGTCTGTACCTATTCTTATATTATTTTAAACTTTTCAGTGTTTTTGTAGTCGGTTATTATTTTTTGTAATTTTTTTTTTATAAAAACAAAGTTAAAAAGACTCTGTACCGTCTGCTTGCGTACTTCCGTCTTACCTATTTCTGCTGCAAAGCAGCAATGCTTGCATTATCGCTATGTTCCTTTTGAAGGGTAAGATATGGCAGTGAAATTACTGCGTACCGTGGTTTTACATCTAATGTAACAAGTTGGCAACGTACACTGTGGTTCTTGTGTGAGTTTTGCTGCAAATCTCACAAGAACTACACTTATACTATAAGTGACTGTTATCACTTACCATCAAGTGGACAGTTTGCTTGTTTGCCAAATTAATTTCAATTAAAAAAAATAGCAAACATGCAGGCTATCTACCTGCCAGTAAGTGTCTGCAGTCGCCTATAGTACATGTGGCTCATGTAAGGACGCCAATGTATGTACGTTGCCACCTTGTGACATAAGATGTTAAGTCACGGTACTCTGTAATTCCACTTATAAAATAAAAACATTACCAATTTACCCATAACTTTTTTAATGCAGTAACATGCAAAAATCTAAAATTTTTCTCAGTTATGCTAGTTTTATGACTCTCAACATACATAAAATAAACAAAAAGTAGCATTCTACAAACAAATAACATTATACACAGGTACCTGAAAGTCCTGAAACATTACTTATCCTACAGCTTCTGTATTCAGTTACAGCATGTTCAAAACACTAATGTATATCTCGTGTTCGTGGCTGAAAGTGCGGGACGTGGAATGTGCTAGCTCTCGATATTGCGACGAAAGCCGATAGCAAGGAAAAGAATAATTCGATCTTTTAAAAACGCCCGGTCCCACAGACATAGGTCGCAGTGGCGGGTTAGGAGCACCCAGCGACCTCCAGCCATAAATAATAGTAGTTCCGCTATCCGCGCCTGTTCCTCGCCTATTCCTTCGATGTACTCCCTCCAGCAATAAACTTGTTTTTTATTTACTAAGTATATTTACAGCAAAAGCGAAAATATAAACATACACAACTAGATAACGTATAGCTTGAGGTTTGACAAATATCTGATTATATGATAACCCTACATTTTATATGATCAATCTTTAAAAAAGAACTTAATCGGGAATAAATCACAAAATTATTGTAACTTTTCTGTTTTTATTAGTTTTTTTCTTTTGTTGTTGTACTTTGTGTGCAATAAAGAGATTTATTATTATTATTTTTAAAAATTGGCAAATATTTATTATGTAATATAATATAATGTTTTTTACTGAACAATAAAAATAATTTTGATCATCTATTTCATGTATTAATTATAAAGCATAGTGACTTATAATTAATATATAAAATAAATAATAAATCAAATGTCTTACAAAATTATATTTACAAATTAACATATTTTATTCATACTAATATGTATGCTTTATGAATAATATGCATTTAATTTATGTAATTTATAAATTTTCGAATTTTAATGATCCTTATCTATGCGAATATTTAATTAAGTGATAAAAATAGGTATGTGCTTCTCGAACCAAAAAACTTGAGTATTAGAGAATATGCGAACTTTTTTTATTATTGAATTATTAAAGGATTTTTATTAGACCAACAACTCAGAGAAGTTATATTTCAAATGCCTTTAAAACTGCAAAGTTATAATGCTTTTTAGTTGCCTCTGTGTTATAGATAGACTATGACGTCACCGTAAACGTCCGCCATATTATAATACACATCTATGGTACAAAAATCTGTTTTGTAAGAAACGGATGACATGCGATTTTCGATAGCTAGTAACTTGTTTATTTTTTTCATCACAATTTGTTATAATTTACAATGGATTATGATGTATTATCAATAGAACTATAAGAGATAGGTATGCCGACTCTATAAATTCCTTATTGTTACATTTTGATTAATTGAGTGATTTCCGCCACAACTTTCGTTTCAGTGCGAATCGGCCGCGCTTTTGTCGGCTATGATTGGAAAATTTGGCGGCTCGACGTGTAACCGATAATAAATTGACAATTATTCAGTTTACACTTCAAAAGCGCTAGGCCTCGATCGGGACTTGGATAAAGCCCGCAGCGTTGTGGCTACAGAGCCCGCGGCTAATAGCGGATCGGCTGTTATTTTTAAATTGCGCCACATTGCGGGCAGAGCCAGGCCTGCGTCACTACGCAATTAGGTACAAGATAACTAGGTACTCACCGCGCGCATACTGAGAGCACAAAAGCAACGGGGCTGCCGCACTCTTGGGATTTAGCAAGCAACGTTTCGCGCACTTGATTGTTTACCATCAGCAACAACCCTATCACTCGAGCTCGAAGCGACGTGAGGTCTTGATTTTGCGAGATGAACTAATTGCTCTTCTCGGGGCTGGTGGTTATGAATTGAGGAAGTGGATGTCCAACTCACCTCAGCTTTTGTCTGATTTGCCAGACGACCACCAGCAGGAGCCTCATCTCTTTGAGAATGCCAACAGCCGCCGTATATATCCGGACAGTCGATGTTAAAGGAGCTGTTAAGCTACACTTGCTAATTGCTAAGAGTAAGGTTGCTCCGCTTCGGACTCGATTAACGATTCCGAAGTTAGAATTGTCAGGAGCTACTCTTCTGGTTCGTTTGATGAACCACGCTCTGCTACCAAAAGATGAATGCGCCCAAGTCGACGCAATCAATTCGGTGTTTCATCGATTTTTCACTGACACGTGGCGTTAAGGTGTGATTCAGCTTAGATGCTCAAAGTTTAGCTAATTAAAATTTAGGCTTATTTCTAAATCAAAAGAGTGCCTTTTGTACATGGTACTATTATTGTCTATTCTGTGGTTGATCCTCGAAAGCGTTTTCTGGACTGGATCTAATCGTACCTTTTCCTAGTGTACGTAAGCCACGTAGTCCTGCGTCAGCAGGGGTTCTATCACACGAACGCAAACCACAATAGAAAGTATCCGGGAACAGCGCACAGCAATGGACGACAAATGGCGACCACGAAACGTACATATAGATTACAAGAGTAGCAACTCGGGGCTGACGGCGTGGATCGGGGAATCGTATCCAGATAACATTTTATTACTTTCGATAAGCCGACTATTTCATTCTATGCACGAGAAAAGAGTGATTGTTGGCTTAAAGAATTATACTTTACCAACTGACCCGGCCAGGCGGCCACGCGTCGCCTTAATTTTACACTTTCTAATGCAGTCAAATTAATGTTAAGTAATAAAGATAAAAACAATATAGTATGTTTGTAACATAATATATTTGTCGTAAACACAAATAAAATGTTATAATAATACTATATTGTTGTGTATCGTATATATAACGTTGAATAGACTGCAGCTCTACGTCAGCGCATCGGAAATGATGAGATCCGTAGAACTAAAGTCACCAGAATAGCGTAGCCCACAGAATTGCACACTAGCCGTCTTATTACAAAACATGGACTAAAGTTAGTCCTGGTTTAAACCAGGACTAAGTTGACGCTGTCTCTATCTATGTATATTGACACAAGTGAAAGCGCACTACGCTTAAACCAAGACTAACTTTAGACCAGGATTAAACCAGGTTTTGTAATAAGACCGCTTAAGTGCCGATGTAATATCTCCTAGGACTGTCAGCCATTTGGGCGGAAAGGTCCTTGAGTGGCGGCCACGTACATACCGGGAGACGCAGCGTTGGTAGCCCCCCCCCCCCCCCCCCATGGTGGACGGACGATCTACATGCGGGAGGCGCAGGTTCAATCGATTTGGAGATCCCTGGGGGAGGCCTATCTCCAACAATGGGCGCCTCTTGGCTGAAATTATGATGACGATGACACTGCAGCTTAATGAATTCGAAACAACACCATCTACTGCAAGGTTACCCAACCTGGCTGGATAAGCAATTGTTGTGACGACAAATTAACTCATAGCGCCATCTGTTTTAAACTTATTGAATTTAAAAAAAAAATACAAACTATTTAATTTGGATAAATAAAAATTGAGGTCAATTCGAGACCAAATTACATACGCCAAAATTCACCAAAATCAGTTAAGTAAGCAGTTTCGGAGTTTACGAATATTTGATCCCTTATCGATTCGAGCGTTAGTGGGGCTTGACGAAATGAGTGTAAACATGAAGTGATTGCGCTCTTTGAAATGGCGATGAACTTTTCAATCAGACACTGCACAAGTGGTTATGATAATGTAATACAATAATGGTTCCTGGTGCCTGGAATATTACGGCGAACGCACACCACCGACTTTTTGTCGACCCGATAACCGGCACGATTTTTCCTCCGGCTCCTCAACGCACCTGTCTGTCGCTTTGTTGGTGGCTATCGAGAGAAATGTCCATCATGGAATTAATGGATTCGACAGGCTTTTGGTACATCCATCGACGAACAATTACACGTCCTTTTTTATTAAGCAAGTGCAACTGTCGGTCGGTGAGTAGGCAGTGTGCGTCAACGTATACATTTTCGAATGTTACATTTCTCACCGACAATCGGATCGGCCGGATTTCACCTATATTTTTTTATTATTTTGTAGTTTATGTGCGTTGCAAGGTAGAACTCCATAATATGTCTAATTTTTCACCGTCAAAATATCGGTCAAGTAGTAAAAGTCGGTCGTGTGCGTTCGCACTTACTCGACGCACCCTCCCAGCACTACATCATTCTTAGTCTAAAACATTGGCAAGATATTGCCTGGCGAAATATTTCGATGGATAGTTTTATCACAAGTAATTCAATTAATACTCCCGGCGCGGTCCCGCAGGAACTGATCAACAATGCCGGGACTTTGGACAGAGTCTTAATTACCAGCAACTAGTTATCTGTACAGATTCCGAATTCTTACAAGTTTAAGGCGTCTGTCCTGCCCTTCTGAGGTCATGGCTGGCTTAAAACTTGAAAACGAAAGTCGTTATTAATTAATAAATTATAGTTAATTAAAATTAAACATAAATTTTTAATTTTATTTTAATAAGATAACGAATTATAGCCAAATAGGTTCTTTTTTTAGCGATTGAATCTGTGATGTATGGTATAATGAGGAAGTATTGAATTACCTGTATATAGACATACCAAATACTCAAACAAGGTACAATATTGCACGATCAGTAGTAAGATTACAACGCAAACATTATCTTTACTCGTCACAGTATCGTATTTATATTGTTAAAGTATATTCTTTTTATATTCTTATATATATAAATGACTTGCCTGCTTTTGTACAAGACAGGCATGAGATTGTATTATTTGCAGATGATACTTCACTTATGTTTAAAATTAAAAGACGATTGCAAATTTATGACGATGTAAATAGTTCTATCTCAAGAATAGTTTACTGGTTTAATGCGAATAACTTGTGCCTCAATGAAGGGAAAACTAAATTTATAAAATTTGTTTTACCCAATGTTAAAGAGGTTCACACCACTGTTAACATAAAGCATAAAAATGTGGACCTTGTGGATACCGTAGTATTTCTTGGTATTACTTTAGATTCAAAGCTTCAGTGGGGCCCACATATTGATAAATTGTCGAAGAGACTTAGTTCTGCAGCCTACGCTGTATGGAAAATACGTCAGCTGACTGATGTTGATACAGCAAGACTTGTATACTTTGCCTATTTTCATAGTGTGATGTCGTATGGCATTTTGCTGTGGGGAAATGCTGCCGACATTCAGACTGTTTTGTGCTGCAAAAAAGGGCTATTCGTGCTATTTATAACCTTAAAATAAGAGACACTTTGAGAGAAAAATTTAAAAAAATTGGTATTATGACCGTCGCGTCGCAATATATTTACGAGAATATAGTATATGTTCATAAAAATATACATTCGTTTTGTAAAAACAGTGATATTCATTCAGTAAATACTAGGCAAAAGAATATGTTAGCGTTACCAAATACTAGGCTTAAAAAAATTAATAATTCTTTCAAAGGCCTTTGTGTACGTTTCTACAATAAAATCCCAAATAATATTAAAGCACTTAACTTGAATAAATTTAAAGTCACTATCAAGGGCGCACTTATGAAAAAAGCATATTATAAAGTGTCTGATTATATGACAGATAAAACTGCTTGGGATTGACAAAAAATGTGATAATTGACGTTTAAAGGGTGTTAACACTTTGTGATAATGGGATAAATTTCATTCGAGTAACTGTTCCACTCACACCGACAGGCATTTCTATATTATTAAAAAAATGTTTGTGAAATATAATATTGTAATGTTGGCATTTTAAAAGAGGAGACAAAAAAAATACAAGACCTTCCGAGTTTCTTGCCTGTTCTTCTTGAGAAGGCTTTCCCAATTTCCGAACAGGTGTAGAGTAATTTTTTTTTTCATTTAACTTGTATTTGCACACATCTTAATAATGGTTGGGGTGTGTGTACATACAAGGATTAAATAATTTAGTTAATTAGATTCTTGGTTGAAGATTTTTATGTTTTTATTTTGACGTCAATAAGTGCCTGTAAAGGTCTATATTGAATAAAGATTTTTGAGTTTGAGTTAAAGATTTTCAGGAACTCAATTCAAAGTTCAGTAGGTACTTCAAGATAAATAATGGAATCGGCTAACTTCGTGTTTTCGAAGATGGCCGCCACATCTAGGCAGTATCATGATATAGAGCTGCTCTTGTGATTGTAAATGATTTTTAGGGCTAAAATACATTTTGTCAATTGTCTTTGATGAGTTTGACGAATGTCCTTAAAAAAATCAGAAAACATTCCGATTTTTTTCGATGCTCATTATTTATCTTGATGTAGGTACTGTAAAAATCTTTTTACAGGCGCTTATTGATGTCGAAAATAAACAAAATTCTAATTAGAAAGGAGGAAAATATTTAACCTTGTATGTGCATACATCCTTGACGTTATTAGGGAGATTGGGAGAGCCACGTTATTTCGATTCATTTCATCTTTAGAGAGGATCGCATCAAATGACTTTTTTATACGTCTAATGACCAATTTCACCACCAATTTGTCTGAGCTAAGGTGACTCTTAGGTGGCATGCTGTCACATTCATTTCATTAAGGACAAAAATTTACAGCATTAGTCCTGGATTTGTCAATAGGCCTAGGGGCGGTGGAAATAAAGTGGGCTACACTCATAAAAAAACATAAATCCGGCACTGGACAGCATACGTGTTAGGAGTTTCCTAAGCTAAGGTTGGTGAAATTTACCATTATAATGTTATTTGGCAAACAAGGAGACTGCCCACCTGACGGTAAGTGGCTTCAGTCGCCTATAGTACATGTGGTTGCTGTGACATTTGCAAATCTTCAACCTCTACAAGTACGCCAATATACGTTACCCAAGATATCAAGTCACAGTAGCCATTAATGTCACTGGCTGTGTTACCCTTCAAACCGGTACGCGGCGACGCAAGCACCGCTACTTGGCGGCAGAAATAGGTAAGATTGAGGATCCCGCGCAGACTTCATTTAACATTTTATTAATTAATTCTTTGCAGTTTCTGTACGTCTATATTAGTAGGATATATCCGATTCAGAGGGCCTATTACCGATCTCATAGTTTTGCAAATGATATCATATGATATTATAGTGCAAAACGAAAAATACGATTTCCGGTCAGATTTTTGATCATTTGTTCATTATTTAATGATGACATCGTTGAAATTATGCCATAGTGATGATATCATTGGAGATCGGTAATACGAAATGCAGCATTTCATGACTTCTTTTACTCAAATTTATACCATGTCATACGATGAAAGATCCATAATTGGCCTGCAGATTCCAATCCGTTTTTGCTTGGATTTTGCTTTAATTATTGCGATGCCATCAACACGTGTCATGTACGCCGTGTACGCGCACAGTAGTACAGTTGAAGTCTGACGTACGCTCGGTCACGAAAGTGGTGTACCAGTTTTGACAAAATTTCGCGTTTTAACAAAACATCGTTAAGGATACCTTGGCAGCTGCCAATGTGTTATTGCGAAGAATACTCAACTGTGTTGCTTTACCACATAAAACTGAATTTTAGCTTGAGAGTAGTAACAACTTTCTTCTGGGCTCGAGTCTACCCTATGTAGGGGTGATTAAGCCTTATTCAAGCACGCTGGCCCAGTGTGGATTGGTCCACTTCACGTACACCTTTGAATTTCTTCGCAGGTCTATGTAGGTTGCCTCACGATGTTTTCCTTCACCATCGATCATTCTTTGATTCGTCGGACAAATGTACATATGAAATTTGAAAACGAAAAAACACATTGGTACATGGCAGGATCGAAGAACGAACCTCGAAAGATGCTCTACATACCATACAACACAATCGAATTAGTGGGTATCAATAATTCAACTAGGCGTAGAGTATGCGGCGACAGGAAATCAGATTATTCCTCTCGAGGTCCGTAAGTGGCGCGTCCTAGACGCTAAGGAATTGAGTAATCAAGCGCCCTTGACAGGTCGCGATGTCGACGCCGGCCCGGCTAACTGAGGCGATATCGAGAGGCTGCCACCTCTGCGGTAGCACAGTGAAAGTAGACAAGAATGCCAACTTGGAACCCGTTTGATCATCAACAGCTCATATACGTCCCTACCGAGGAGCTCGAGCCTACCCTAAACTAGGGCGATAAGGCCTCAGTCAACCACGCTGGCCAAGGGCGGGTTGGTCGACTTCACACACAACCTGTAAAGAAATTCTTACTTCACAGGTATGTGCAGGTTTCCTCACAATGTTTTCCTTCACCGTAAAAGCGTCGAATAAACGTACGTATGAATTCAAAATGAATGCAATGAAATCAACCCACCTTTACTATCTAATCTACCATCAATAAATAATATCTTTTAATCCTGTTTGTCAAACAAGAGTCTAAGCTTCCTTTAGACCAGTTTTTACTGTCACAGATTTAGGTTTATTGATTTTACAAACTGAAAACTAAAATTTTTATAAATACCCATTTTTTTGGAAATCAGCTCAATTTAAAAGGGTCAAAAACTCTGCAGGAATAATCAATTTTTGAATAAACATTGATTCAAATAACTTTTTACACGCTGCACAGTCACAGAGATTGTGTATAACGTAAAAATGAGAAACAGGGTATTTACAGTTTTTGTTTGTCTTATCTTCTTTTTTATATACCGATATTTCGAAATCGCCACCTATGAGGTGGGTCGATTTCATTGCACGTAAGTGTAGTTAGCGACCAACGATAGATAATCAGTCCCTAGCGCTCAGCGCGTAAGTATGAAGATGACTTACTTGTTTCCTTCCACTATGGCGATGGTCTGCACGATACATTTATCATTCCACCGGCCGGCCACAGCTGCCGCACTCGGCGGCTCCAATCGAAATGGACCTTGTAAGCGATTTATTAATTTATTCCGCAAATCGATCTCCAAATTTAATTCATATTTAGCGGGGCTCAGCCGACGTGGATTTATGAGTTCATTTCGCGAACGGCAAAGGAATAAATTGTGTACAGTACAAAATGTTTTTGCTTCCTTCTGTTGAAGCGATTACATTTAAATTGCACCACAGCTCAGTGCCATTGTTTACGCAAAAGATTTGTCCGTGCTTTAAACTACAAAAGGATATGGTTTGCTGGATATGTGCAGGTTGAAAAGGTCTTTGTGTTTTATATAGAACTTTACATTGTCTTTAAAAATGCTAAATAAATTAAAAATTAATAAAATCAATTAAGAAAAAGGTAAAGGTCGAGATCTAGGTGTCAACACGGGATGTTGGAGATGCGCGGGTTCAAATCCCGCCCAAGACGAAATTGTTTTCTTTATTAATTTTATAAATTTTCAGGTTTTTATGTGTTTTAAGGTGGGCGTCAAAGAGACTTAATACGAATTTCTTGATATTAAAGTCCTGTACAGAAATAGACATCCTTTACCCGATATTCGCAAAGTCCGAATAGATTATGGAACGTACCCTTTTGGTAATATTTATTGCTCACCCACGAAAACTCGCGAGCTCGACGTCGACGGTCAATATTCCAAGAACCGTGTTGATTCGGGCGAGTGGTCTTTCCGATCGACTAAATCGAATATGGATCGGTTTAGTTCGCGGCCCAAATGTTATGGAGCACGCTTTGAGGTGTTGTGGAGTGTTTCATTCGATCACACATTCATGATCGAATGAAATGATTAAAGTGAAATGTGAGATACGAGTGAATGGATTCGACGACAGTTGACGAAGGACTAGGACACCTTGCCAGCAAGAATGTCACCGATTGGTTTGTTGGAAAATAAGTTATTTTTTTGTATTTGTCTGCATTGGATTTGAATGTGCATTATCGTTCAAATTCTTCGTGTAAATAAAAAGCAGATTCAGATATTTTTTTAGATAATTCAACCTATTTAATCAAGTTTTTGATTCGAAACGCTGAATTAACAATTTCGGTATTAGATTTCAAAATATTGCATTTTCCTTTTTTTATACAAAACTAGCGACCCACCCGCGGCTTTGCCAGCGTGGATTAGTAGATTGCTTTATAAGGGTGGAAAGGAATCAATCCCTACGAGGAGTAGGGTTTGATTCCTTTTACCCGTGTGTAGCACTCTACTTTTCATTTCGAATGCAAGGAAAATAAAAAATAGCTTTTCTAATAAAATTTATTAATAAAAATACTCCTAACATGACATATCGACATCGTGTTTTACACTTAGTGTACTTTTAAGCATTGAATATCTGCTCCATAGCGTAGACGCCTGCACTTTATGAGATAGTTAAAGTATATAAGAAATAAATTTTCAGAAAATGATTTTATATTCCTTGCATCTCGCCACTTCATAAAGTCGGAATATGTATTTAAATATCTTTCCTTTGAAATTTTTGGCAAAAAAATTTCGAGTATTGTATTTGCCTCGTTCGTGACTGAATCTGGAGCCGAAATTTCAGAATCGCTTGAATTCATTGTTTTTCTTAAATACCTAAATCACACAATCAAGATTTCGGTACAGCGTAACAGATTCCCCTCCCGCCAAAATTATCTTTTTCACAGGTATTTTTAAATTTGGAACACATCGCGTTACCTGTTACTGGCCATTCAGCCAAATACTTTTATTATCATTGTACCAAAGATTGTATGTACGTAACCTAATTCAGTTCTATTTTTAAAATTTTACTTTCCACCCTAAGGAGGGAAGTAAATAGTATGAGAATTTCCCGCCCGCTGGTGGGAACTAGAGTTTTCCTCCCAATACTCAGATCAAGGAAACGCTCCTTTCCGAGCATGAGGAATGAAAAAATATAAACCTTTCTCTTGAATCACTCTATCTATTGCTGAAAACTGCATTACAATCCGTTACTCAACGGATTGTAATGCAGTTTTAAAAGATCTAAGCGAACAGACAGCGGAAGCGACTTCATTTTATACTGTGTAAAAATGAATGGCAGTCAAGTATACAAGAATTTGATAAACGCCTACCTACCATAGAAAGGCGCTTGCGACAATGAGCATTACCATGATTGCTTTGGGCAAGTTATGTCGTATAACTAATATATAAATAGTTGGACTAACCCTAACGACATTGAAACAAAAACACAGCTAAAAACTTTGAAAAACACAGCTATCGCGCAGTGTGTAGCACCGTGATGGTTTTAATATTGTTTTAAGCAATCATTGTAAGAAGCAGGGGGTTTAGTGCGAGCGCACACGACTTTTTGTTTGGTAACGTCCCATTTTTCACCGATAATTAGGTCTGCCGGGATACACCAATATCTTTTTCACCGAATTCTTGTACTTACATACATAACACTTTATTGCATAGCATATAATTACAAAACATAGTGAAAAACATAATAAAGAAATAAAAGCAATACGCGGTATTATCGCTGCGCAGCAATCTCTTCCTGGCAACCATAGAAAGGTATAATAAAAGATAGAAAAACAGCAGAGATGTGGAATAGTGCACATTTTTAAGATGGTAATAGAAGTTAGATAATGACATTAAAATAAGCAATGTATGAGGAATACATAAATGAAATGAAGGATGTAGAATATATAAATATCATAAGTGAGACATATAGTGCTTCTTCACCAGTGCCTTGAAGGATTTTAATGTACGCGCCCTCCATATGTTGACAGGCAAAGCATTCCATAATCGGACTGCCTGTACAGTAAAGAATAAAGAGAGGAACTGTGTTGAGTAGGAAGGCATAGCCAGGATGGTCGTGGCAGGAACGGGATGTTCTACTGGTTAAAGAGGAACGAAAAGAGAAACACTCTTTCAGATATGGAGGGAAATTAGGACAGAAGAGGATAGTATATAAATGTGTCAGAACGTGTACGACTGTACGTTTGCGAGTGGGAAGCCAGTTAAGTTTGGCGCGGAAGTTTAAAACGTACTTACTGTGCACTTTATGTGCGTTGCCACGTAGAACTGCGTATGTTTTATTTCCACCGTAAGAAAATCGGTCAACGATAGTCGGTCGTGTGCGTTCGCTTATACGAGTTATAAAAACGACAATAAAATGTTAAAGAGACAAAATCCTACAACATTGATTAAATTAAAAAAAAATATATTTAAGAAATTCTTTCGTATTTCGTTTTTCGCACTGAAAACGATAACCTGTGTGCCAGTTGAATTGTTCACAAAATTAAATATTCTTTATTGATTTTGCGTTAAGCAGACATATTTTCTTGCATTCTATTTCTGCGTGGCTATGTATATTTGGGCTCAACAAATATACATAGCCACGCAGGTGGGCAATAGGCTAGACTAGATGAATGAAAAAAAAATATTGCTTTAATAGAAGCTCATTCATATAATAAACAGAAAGAAAAGATCGGTTTTCGAATAACTATAAAAACAACAAAGATATAAGGTATCAAAGATTTTTTTCCATCTCTTTCTAGCAAAACGGCAATTGACATGAAATTTAATAATGATACAATGACGTCACGGTTGCTGTCGGATCTCTCTGCCTAATGGCTTCCAAATTAACAGCTTAAAATGCTTGTATCTAATGTATTTCTAAGCCGATTTTAATTCTTATTTCACATGATTGCACCTTTTTCTACGGAATTTTAATATTTTATGACGAGACGTGAAAATTAGAATTCAGTCATCATCCCAATTGCTCAAGCGATGCCCGTCTAAGACGCTGCCGTGGAGGCCGGCGTGTACGGGGCCAACCGTGCACGCCGCCGTAAGGCTTCTCCTTCTGGGGGATTGTCCTGGTGTTCTCGGACGACTATTGTCGATAGCCCGACCATTATGAGCTAACCCAAGCGGGTGAATAGTGGTGTAATGAATCCACGTCTAAAAAATTATTCTAACAGAAATATTCGGCAGTAATTTTTTCATTATATTTTAGACGTGGATTCATAGCATTAATATAAACAACTTTTTTTAAAGTAAAAAAAATAATTCACAACAGCACATATTATGTCCCCAGCGAGCAGCTCGAGCCCACCCTAAGTTAGGGTGTTTAGGCCTTATTCAACCACGCTGGACCAGTGCGGATTGGTTGACTTCACATACACCTTAGAATTTCTTCACAGATGTATGCAGGTTGCCTCACGATGTTTTCCTTCACTGTAGGAGCGTCAGATAAATGTACATATGAAATTCGTGAAACAAAAAACACATTGGTACATGGCAGGATCGATCGCGGGTCTCCCGATTCTACTCTGAGCACAGTCCAGTGCCGAGGCCACAGCGCCACCGACGCTCGTCGAAAAAAGTTTTTAAAACATATTTAGCAGCCTAATTCTTGTTGACATGTGGTGAGTAATAGGCTAGTTGACCCTTTTTTAAAGTAGGGCTTAAAATGTTCCTAATTGTTGTATTAGACCATAGCACATGAATATTATTTTTTTCGATGGCTAAAAAGTGCAAAACATCTATTTTAAATTAAGATTTTCAATTTTGGACCGAAAACACGGTCAGCCATGATAGTCTGTTCATTATCTGTGGCAATGACGTCAGTCTTTTAGTAAACAAAGCACGGGGGCGAAATAACCTAACAAAAACAATGCTTTCTATTAAATATCACAAAATATAGTAAAACTGTATATGGAACGGGACAATAGAACAGGAATATAATAACCTCTTAAAAGACTCCAGGAAATCTGTGGATTAGACATACCCAGTGATATAGACATGCGAAATAATTGGTTAACACTCGCTTAAAGAAATCCTGTAACTATCTACTGAAACTCAAATGTATTTTTGCGAAAATCACATTAATGTAAGTACTATAACTGAATAACTCAATCTGTGTAGGTACTTCAGTTTCAACTTAAACAAAATAGAAGTTTTTATGTAAAATCAAATCTGTATGTAAATTAATTAAATTTTTATCTTTCAGTTAGAATGAAAACTGACTGCAGCCGACCAACCAAATTTTAACTTGACCAGAAAACTGAGAGGAAACTTGACCATTCACGCCTTTTTGATTTAATTTAAGTTATACACTGACACTAGATGATGTTTCAAAGAAAAGAATATGTACTTATGTCCAATTGAATAATGATGTAATTGAAAATTAATTAAAAAGTATGTATTACAAACAAAAATATCAGAGTTTCATAATGAATATATTTATCTAAACAACTTTTACTTGAATTTACTGAGTACCTAATTAAAATTTGTTGCTTTTAGTGGTTACTTAATGAGAACTATTGTATACTAACCTGTTCTCCTCTTGACAACGAGATTGATAAGGCAGTAAAAGTTGTGCAACATAATACAAAGCAGTGCATGCTCAGCCACAACATCAAAATGTGACCCGTCAACTAGAACAACATTATGTCAACAAAATAACTCAAGTATTCATATACCAAAGCACCATAGAAGTAAATAGGTCCAGTTTGGTAAAACTGAAAGATGTTATATCTTCACTGATTAAACCTGCTGGCCACCATGGCTGGTAAATTTCAGAACAGCTTACGCAAGAATATGCAAGTTATCCATTTTAAAGCCGTATACAAATATATTAAATGTGATTGCTGGCTGTGTTGTCAGCCTGTGCTCTTCTTAATTTACAAGACCCTTCTTATTAAATAAATAATATAAAGAAATTTTTTTTCTTTACTTTATACATAACTAACATCTAAAGATGACATAATAAATTTTTGTACTACATTAGTCATTATGTTCTTCACTAAAAAAAATTTCTATGTTTATTTGACAATAATGACTTGTAAAGGTTTAAGTTGAATCAAAATATTTTAATTTGAAATACATGTGTTTTATTTTTCCGTTACACCTTAAAAGATTTATAATATTTTATAGGTTTGTTGCTCATATTTATCATTGAATAGGTTGAATAGAGTTAGATCAAATTTATTAATTTGTATATATTGCCTTAAGGTCGCAGGTACATAATAAAAGTCAAAATAATAGTAAAGTGATTTATTATGAAGTAATACTTTCATATAATTTAGGAAAAATGTAGTATAGTAAAATGGCACTATTTGATCAATAAGTTTTTTGACATACAGATTGTTAGAAATAGCTAATATTGTCACCTTTTGAGTGTTTTCAAAATTACATACTTACTGCTAGCAACACAAAAGTATATAAGTTTTGCTTTAGCACAAAACATCTGCATCTATACTTGAGTTAAGCATACTGTTCACAGTTTTCCGTCTTTGATAATTAACATTTTCTTCAGTAAAAGAGCATGACAATTTTGTATTAATCTAATTTTATGGATACTGTTTGTTGAATAGACTATTACAAGGTATTAATCAGAAATGAAGTCACATTTTGCAAATTTCAACCCAAATCTTCATCTTTCAACTTTTATCCACATTTCATTATACTCGTAGGTGTCTGCAAGATTTCCCACCAAAAATCTTCCCAACAAAAGAACCATCATGTGTTATGCACTGGCTGACTTTATAGCACATGGAAGCTGCTATTGTTTATAACGAAGCTCGAACTAAAGAGCACTTCTGTATTGATGATTCGTGGTTTAGTTTTCTATGCACTTTATTCTTTCTTCATTGAAGAGGTCTTTTATTTTTTAAGAAATATGTCACAATCTGTGTCTGTGAATGTATATATATTTTTCCTCCCAGTTATTTTCTTCATGCTTGACAAATGAACAACTGCCAATCTTTCTTTTTTCATGTTCATTTACAAATTCTTGCAGTACTACACTGGTATTTGACACATGATCCTGATGTTTTCTTTTCAACATTTCTCTTGAAGTAAACACTTTTAGTGTTTATTTGACTTTTGAGAGATAGAATTCTATCCAATAGCATTCAACTGCTGTACAAAATAGCTCCTCACTGTGATGGTGCAACCACACCAAAAATGCATGTTTGCAACTCTCTTCTGCCGCGTGACAATCTTGACAAGTACACTTGTAACCTGTTCTTCATTAAAACAGTATTGAAACTGTACTTATATTGTTTAGAGTGATACACAAAGAATCTCCTGACCATCAATCTGTCTATTTTTGGAAGATTTGTACTATCTGCTCTCACAAATCCAACATCAATGGTTGATTTTGCTATTAATACAAATAATTTACGATATTTACAAATATAATAACGGAGACTTGGACGATTTTTTGCCAGTTTTAGGAAAGAATAGTGCAAATCGACGAGTTGTTGAATCAAATTTGACATTTCTTTGTTTACTATATGAGTGACGTCACGGCCCTGACCACAGGATATCAAAGCGTTTACGGCGTGAGAAAAAAAAAATTATTTCTAGCATTTTCAAATTGAAATTTTACAGTAATCATTCATTGTTATTTATTAGAATCGGTATATTGTGGAACCTTATGCCAAATACTGTTAGAAATAAACAATATTTTTATAAATTTTGATATGAGTCAGCTACCCTATTGTCCAAAGTCAGCCGGGTTAGTTTCACCCTATATTGGGCGTGCAGAGTGCCATTGATGGCTGCGCAAAGGCGCCGGCGCCGCCGCCATTACATATTCTGACGGCGGCGTTTAATGGCGATGCGATAGCATAATGACAGGACGCAAATGCTTTACAAATCGTGATAATCTTTTTAATTATTCGTTGTCAAACTAATTCTAGGCGCTGACGTTTGCTCGGCTAGTATAAAACGTGATTTTTTAAAATTTATTTTCTTTCTACACTCAGTTGCCTATAACACAATTAATCTAAATTTATATTAATACGCCGGTTGTTCGTTAGAATTAGAAGCTGCGTTATTTATAAATAATATTTAACTCAGAAAGTCTTCTTTGAAATGTTAAATAAAATTCGAAAGAAAGTGTTAGGTAAATTTCATTTTTTTGATAAAATAAAAGTTACATATTTTTTGGTTCTTAATAACCTTATAAAGCTTGGTTTAGTTACTCTATTTTTTGACTTAGTTCCAACTAATGTTATTTGACTATTGTTAGAAAATGGCAAAACATATCATTAAACATATCATTAACTATCTCAAAAATGGTTTAAAAAGGTTATTTATAAGAGAGTCTTTATGAATAGTGCGGTTTATGTTTAAATAACCAAACTCTGACAGTTCTATTAATAAAAAAATTACTCCTTGGGTCACGAGGTTACTTACACTAATCCGAGGCATGCACCTACAAAAAAATAAAAAAAAATTTCTGGTCCGTGATCCGAGGTTATGTAAACCGTGTTTTTTCTTATTTTGACATATGACAGCCGACATTGCGGAAACAAGACAAAACACGAAGTAGCTAATCTGAGGACATGGATTTAATAATCACAATTATTATTAAGTCCACGTCCGAGGATCATCCAAGGAGTAAAATTTTTATTAATAAGGGCGATAGTAGGATATAAAAAATGATAATAAATCTATACGCCAAAATTACGCTATACCGGAAGTTGTAAAGCCTCTGAAATCTGATGAAGTATGTTTAATTTGAAAGACGATAGATATGTTCGGTTCCATTAATTATTCTGTAGCAGACATGGATATGGCACCGGCGCAAGGTAGGAGTATGTATGGCGCGTGCTCGCTCAACCTCTTCATTAGCCATCGCGGGATCGCACGTGCCGCATTAGCATAGCAACTATTAGCAACGCGTCGCATAACAGACGCCCTATCCATTTATTTCATTACTCATTGGTACGCAAGGATATAAGACTCAATAGGTACCAATATATCGCTTACAATAAACTTGGTATCTCACTTGCAAATAGATTTCTTTCGGTAGTTTGACGCGCGAGATAGAATTGGGCCGGGCTTAGGGTTGCCAACTCTCGAAAGCAACTCGGGAGAATTTCAACAAATATCTTCAAACTAGCTGTGCCCGCGACTTCGTTCACGGGGATGTCCGAAAATAACAATATCGTGATGTTATATAGCCTAAAGTCTTTCTCGATAAATGGACTATCCAACACAAAAAGAATTTTTCAATTCGAACTAGTAGTTCCTGAGATTAGCGCGTTCAAACAAACAAACTCGTGAGCTTTATAATATTTAGTAAAAAAAAGTATAGATTAATCTCGAACACCTGTATTGGCTTGCGAACAGCATCTATTTCTTTATGAATAAAAAGCCGTAACACAACAAATGCCAATCTATACCAGTGAAAAATACGACGGCAAAACGCAGAAAGATGATGTCAGATTTTGAAAATAAATTTTATGTAGGAAAAGAAAACAATGAAATTATTTCGGCTCGGGGGTACAGGAGTTTAACCATTACTACCCGAATCTTCTTTGCATTGTGTGAACCCTACGAAAGTCGAAAAGGCGGCATGAATCCTCAATTACGAAGAAAATGGATATGGCACTGATAGTCAGATCACAAAATGCTGTAAACGACAGGTAAGATAGTGGTAGGAAAGAAGCAATGTGGACTCTGTCGTTTCCCAAAACAACAACGTAGGACCTTTCGAAACAGCATTAGCAATGGATAAAGTGGAACATTGATCCATCGGTGTACATTACACTCGTTATCTAGCCGTTCGAAAAACGCGATAAACGCTGTCACGCGATACATCGCGCGTGTGGAACAGCCATTATATCCAGGGACGCGGCAGTATTGCGTTTCGAAGCACACTGTACAACAAGTGGCTCCACTAAATAAAGACGGCCTAAAACTCAACTTAATAAAAAAAAATGGTCAAATGCGAGCTCGACTCGATCAGCGAAGGTTCCGTAAAAACTTATATAAGTTCCTAACTATGTAGGCTTTCAGATTTTTTCCCAAAAAATGCACTATGAAACCTTGCTTCGTGCAAAATTTCATGATTCTAGGTCAACGGCAAGTATCCTATAGGTTTTGTTTCCCTTGTGGAATCGCAAAATATGCGATTTTAACGCGGTCTTCATTGCGTAGACTTACAACTATGGTTTTTCACAGCTAAAGGAGACCAAGGACCCGAGTATTTGATATAAAGTTTGCGGATTGAATTTCATAATACATTCATGTTTGTGTTTAGTTTAAGTAAATACGTGTGTGATGTTGAAATAGTGAATAAAGTTTTTATCCTTGTATTATTTTTATTTTTTTCGATAATACCGATCGATACTATTAAGGTTCGACACGCAGTAACAATATCGATGTTATTATCGATATGTTGAATCATTCTTTAATAATGCGACAACACTAGTTTACTCTATCGCTTGTTGGCGCGTGCGGGAGCGGCCGCTGTCGTTCGTGAACGTCATTGACATGTGCGCGTCACGTGCTCATCAGACGATATTATGATGGAGCAATTGATTAATGGGCTATATATACACTTTGATTAGTGTTTAGTGTGAGTGGCTTGTTTAGTGCTTAGTAAAAAACACGTTCGGACAGTTTCTGTTTAGTGTTTAGCGAAGTACAGTGTTTAGAGCGCGTTCCATTTTTCAGCGAGTTGCCCTTCCCGTGAATCCCGCCTTCGCCCCTCATTTGTAGCTAAGAGCCATAGCACACATGCTACTTTTAGTAGCGGCGATTAGCGTTTTTGCGTTTGCATCGATGCTGCATCGTGTTTTAGCGACTTGCTGCGTTCGGTCGCAGCATCAGAAACGCGCATTTTAGCGATTCTTTCGATGCTGCATCGCGATTTGGCGATTGCCTGCGTTCGGACGCGGCATCGGCGTCGCGCGTTTTAGCGACTGCTCCGGTGCTGGATCAGGGGGATGATTTTGTAACTCATTCGCAATCGGCTATCGTATAGGTTTGATAATTCTGTTTGTTTAAAAGTGATTTTTAATATGTTTAACATTTTGAAATGTCGTCGTCTTAGTAGTCTTCGTATATTTGTTGAAAAAATCAACCAATACTTATAGCAAATAAACATAATTCCGCTTTTCTTCATTAAAGCATCTAGTTTGATAGCGATTGCCGATCAATCGATGAGTTACAAAATCACCACCCAGGTCTGCTGTAGTGTTGTCGAATGGCGATTGATATTTGCCTATCGATAGTTTGCTGATTTGCAATAGTAATAGTATTGTTTACAAATGATAAATTTCAAAATGATTTCTTTTTGTGCTTTCACCTGTCCTGTGAATCTTGCAAGTTAAATTTGACCCACTTCCCGGTTTCTGATTGAGCTAAAATTTTGTATGCATATGTATATCTTGCTTGGGATTGGAAACAAAAATGACTTTACGTTCTTGTTGTACTGCAAATAATATCATACCTTAGGGTTATTGCAAGTCGTTCTTCCGCTGAAAAACTCTTCCTTAGATTTGTACCTGTTCGTTGTTAACTAGCTTCCAGATATGCCAAGAG
The DNA here is from genome assembly GCA_963935595.1 of Schoenobius gigantellus. Taxonomy (NCBI): domain Eukaryota; kingdom Metazoa; phylum Arthropoda; class Insecta; order Lepidoptera; family Crambidae; genus Schoenobius; species Schoenobius gigantellus. Next base: position 46,882,097 of record OZ012544.1, on the reverse strand, counting down.
CTCTTGAAATGTTGTGTACTTCATTCCAAAACGTTCGAAAAGTTTTCGTTCATCTCTTCGTAATATATGAAAAAGTGCATTGCTCTCCGAAAGTAAGCCGTGAACTGGTTATTAGATGTAATTAAAATCGCCTTCGGCGCGATTGATATTCTCGCTTTGTTAATAAAGCAAGTAGCAGTGCAGCTTCATTAGAATTCATGGTAGCTTCGTCAAAATCTAGTACAACACTAATGTGTTCCGCAGACGCTAAATCGATGTGACCGGCATCCGAATGTGTGCGGAGTGTAGCGTTGAGCCTCTGCGTCGAACTTCCGAAAAGCGACTCGGTCGCCGCGTTTGGCGTTTTTAAGTGTGCGGTGTGGAATGTTTGGTCGCTAAATTTAGCTTCTAAGAAGCGACTAAATAGCCGATCGCCGCTACTAAAAGTAGCATGTGTGCTGTGGCTCTAAACACTCACTAAACACGTCTGGGCAGGTCTGTATAGTGTTTACTTCGTATATTTTTTTCTGTCCGAGAAAATCATTAAATAAACTAAACGGTGTAGGACATCACCTACTAAACACTTTCAAATTCAAATGTTTATTTGAGTACTAAGTGTTTACAATTATAATAATAATATGCAAATAGGTTCCTATTTCTTAGCTACCGCTAAGGTATTGCAAAATATCATGGCAGCAATTTTACACTTTCATATTTCTAAGTACTTTTACTAGTGTGTAGTAAATGTACTGAATATACATCGAACAGGAACCTACATGTTACTACATACTATTTTTTATAACTTAACTAGCACTTAACCCAAAACAGTGTACACTTGACACTAAACACTTGGCACTTGATTAAACAAAGTGTATACCACAAGGGAAATTTCAATTATTTCCCTGTGGTTCTATGTAACGGATCGCCGACCGATTCCCACGGGGCGATGGCTGAAAATCAGCCAGCGCTATGTCCTGTGACATTAACTTCGCTGAGCTTTGACCCTTTGCTTGCTGCAGCACGCAAACATAATGACGATATTTGTATTGTAAATTTGTATCTCTGTTTGTGTATTTTTATTCAATATTTGTGTGTTTATTGTAAGCAATAAACATCTACTACTACCACTACTATTACTAGGTCTCCGAATAGGCCGTAAACTATTTTTTATATCCCTAGGTGATAAGGGCGCTTTATGACAAGGTAATTTCTGGGTTGGAGCGGTGCCGTTGCGGTGCCGGGATAGTATGCCATGACCTTTACACTTAGAGAGCGTAACATGCCAATTTCGCATGTGTACCATCGACAACGTAACTTGAATGTGCATGTTGAATTAGCTTCCACTTAACTATGTTAACACTTGTTTAGGGTTCTGTACACTGCTTTTATCAAAGTTTCGTCGGATACTTTCAGATGTAACCCGCATTTACATCTGAAAGGTCCCCGGTCCCCGCGGGGCTTCGCAGCGAAAACAACTGTCCGATGGACTCCCTGACTTCCGGTGAATCCCGCCCCGGGGACTATTTGTGTCGAGGACCAGATCTGAGGGCCAATACGAATGTAAACCTAGTGCAAATATTAATATAATAGGTTAATATATTACTGGGTACTGTTACAGAGTACATAGTTACACACTGAGACTAATATTATATCTCATGTCACATTTTGGCAGCGTTCGTTGTGGCTCTTATGAATGTTGCATGTTTGCGAATATTAGAGGATCCACATCAAACGTTCCATAGGTTGTTTAAAAAAATGTATATCTTAGTTTATTACATTTTTGATTGGAGTAATCGTTAATTAGATTTTTTTGTTTGAAGGCAATAAGTGCCTGTAAAGGTCTATCTACACTATTACTGGCATCTACACTATTATTATAAAGAGGAAAGATTTGTATGTATGTAATAAATAAACTCAAAAACTACTGAAGCGATGTAAAAAAAAAAATTTCACCATTAGAATGGTACACTATCCCTGATTAACTTAGACTAAAAATGATTTTTCCTACGGGAAAATAGGTTTAAAATTCTCACGGGAAAACAAAAACAACACGGCCGAAGCTGCGTAAAGGTAGTATTGAATAATGAATTTAGAGTTTGACTCTAAAGCAATATTATTTAAAATCATGCTAATGTAATATCTTGTCCCTTTCTGTTAATGGCAGAAATTTTTGACAAGTGACTTCACTCGATGACGTCTCCAGTACTTTACTCCCTCTTATTCCTACTCAGTATCGAATTTTCGTAGATTAAGCCTTTGAAACTTTTACAAGCAATCTTCGAATCGCTCGTTTTATGGCAAATGTCAAGCAATTAAGGTTTTTATACTTGTCTCGAATTATTAGTTAATTTCATACAGTAATGCTTTGAGTCGTCTTTTAAGTGCCGCTTAAGCACTTGACGTTAGCCTTGGGCGGTAAAACTTATTTTATTAGTGCGACGTAAGCCGCGTGCTTCACGATATCAGCTCCATGATGAGAAAGGAATATAATAATATCATTTAGTTTATTGCCTATTTAGACCTTCCTATCGAGTTGTTGTCATAACTTTTTTTATTGCTGCAAGTGGCAGAAGAGCAGACGGCCAACCTGATAGTAAGCGATAACTAAGGCAATATCAGAGACACAGCTAAGTTGTTACTAATTTGAGTATGATGCTCTCTTCCAATTGATTATGTTATGGGGTACGTTTATGGGGAAATGCATAACTTTTTATAATAAAGTTTTACAGATAGTGTTACTTCGTCTTCACAGCTCATTTATGTCCCCACCGAGGGGCTCGAGCCTACCTTAATTTTGTGTTAGGCCTTAGTCACCACGCTGGCCTAGGGCGGAATGGTCGACTTCACATCCACCTTTGAATTTCTTCGCAGATGTATGCAGGTTTCCTCACGATGTTTTCCTTACCGTAGGAGCGTCGGCAAATGTACATTTATGAAATTCTAAGAATTCGTTCTTAGAATTTCATAAATGTACATTTGCCGTTATTCGTTTTTTTATTCATATTATACTCATTTGTTTCCAGTATTACGTCTTTCATTATTTCCTCACAATTATTGAGACAAACACTATACGTACCTCGGCGGGAATGGAATTGCCGGACTCGTAATTATTGGCAGCATATTGGAAGCTCTACTCGCCTGGCAATCCCTAACTTCCCGGCCTCTGCAGCATTCTTTCTTTCAGTGCCGAGTCCACTTACTTATTTTCCATTTAGCCAAAGTGTTACTCTTAAGGGTAAACGTTATATAAACGATTGTTTTAATGATGCCAATGCCTGGTGTTAATTAATAGACATTTTTATTCATAATGTAAAGAATTGTTTTGTAGAACTATTTATGTAAACAAATATTGCGGTGTATGGTACTTATCGACAATTTTTTGTAAATATCGGTACATTTTTGATAAAGCTAATAAGTTTCTTGTGCGGATTCTTCTTACCAGCTAAAAGATTTGCGTAGCGTAGCGTAGACCCGAGCATTTTATATAAATTTCAGTTGGATATCTTTACGCGTTCCTGAGAAAACGGGGTCTCGGCAGACAGACAGACGGACCACGAAGTGATCCTATAAGGGTTCCGATTTTCCTTTTAAGATACGGAGATCAAAAAATTATCTTCAATGTAGCTACTTTTACCCTCGAGGAAGAAACATAAAGGAAAGCCGAATTCACAGTCTCAACAACATCTTTATAATTTTGATAAGCCTTTGAGAATCTGTCATGGAATTTGCGAAAAATTAGAGCGAATTCACCGTTTCGAGGAACCGACGACCACGTTTTTGTTTACGTAGAAACGCTGCGAGCGCTCGAAAGGCACCTTTCTGCGATAAACATTCCGCGAGCTACGGAGTTTTCAAGTCGTTAATTATGTCCTCTCGACCGATGTAATTAAAAATCTAAAAGCATTCAGGAGGAAGCGCTCCGGTAATTTTTAAGCGGTTTCATCGGACTCGAGGAGGATTAACGATCCTTCCACAACTTCCAGGCTTTGAAGGGATTCAGCAAATATTGTTTTTTATAATCCGACACCTTGCCCTAATGATGTCAATGTCAGAATAAACCTGACACTGTTAGAACGGCAGAGCGATTGGCGCTCATGTTTCAAGCCGCGTTGATGCTACAGGCAGAAAATTTCGGATTTGTTTTCAGCTTAATCAGGGCGATATCTCGCCGGTCGATCCTGCCCCCAGGGCATTATTCCCGGGTCCTGGCTATCGTATTGTCATGAATGGGAATAGCCTAAGTTCCATCGCCGAGATCTAAACGCCCCAATCAGGCACCCTGCGCAAATAAGAAGCCGATCACATTTTGAAAGTTGTCGGATAAGAAAGTTGGAAAGTCTCGTTCCAACTGAGCTAAGGACAATTTGGACATTTTCAAAGACATAGTTTCAAATTGTCTCTAGGCCTTGACATTCAAGTCGCCTGATGGTAAGTGATGATAAGGCCGAAGGTGGAAGCGAGTTTCACCTGGACTCCTCGACAGCTGAGGTAGTCGCTATATTACTTCTGTTTGTCGGAATCACAGATTTAGGCCTACTCTAAATCTGTGGTCGTTATACAACAATACTGTCAACATTGTTATTATGGCGAAATTTAGGTAAGACTGTGGTAGCTAGCCAGGGGGGCTCAGAAGACCACTACCAACCAAATCGAGCAGAAGAACTTCTGCTCCCATGGGGAATCAAACCCCGGGCCTCCCTATTATTATTGTTGTTTCAGTCGTCCAGTATGCATATGCATATTAAATTGTAGTAACACCTTGTAGTAGGGTCTGGAGACTATTTCGTTTACGTTTTTTGGTGAATTCGATACAGTTTGCTCTTTGTTTAATCAACTTCAAGACTGGAATATCATATAACATTATTAACTGACTTTATCACAATCAACTTCTACGAGTATATGTATATTAGGAGTTTCAGGGTTCAATTCCCTCATCGGGGCAAAAGTTTTTCTGTTGAGTTTGGTTGGTAGTAGGCCTTCTGAGCCCGCCTGGCTACCAGCGTCTCACCGAAGTTTGTCGCCATAATAACGAAGTTAATAACATTGTTTTAGGTTAGATTTAGATAAACTCTACGTCTGGAAACCTAGTACTTTCCGAGTTAATCGACTTTAAATTGAAAGCAAAAACTTTCAAGTGCCAACCATAGACCAGCTGACTATGGAATTAACACAAAAGAAATGTAAACACTGAATGCAGAAACAAGGTACGCTGAAGTAGGGCTGTCGACACTTAGGATCAAAAAATAATAATTTATTTAGTTTGTATGAAAGAAAAGTAGCTTGATTAGCCCCAATATTTTTGCTAAAAAATAACCACTTCTGATGGAAACATACCCTTGTTATTATTTTCGTGTTTCGTTACACTCTGTATACCTCATCATCATCATCATTCTAGCCAAGAAACGCCCACTGTCGGTCTTGCGCCTCCCGCATCCAGCGGTTTCCTGCGAACTTCACCAGATCGTCGGTCCCCTTGTGGGGGGCCTACCAACACTGCGTCTCCCGGAACGCGGCCGCCACTCGAGGACCGCCCCGCCCCAACGGCCGTCAATCCTGCGAGATATGTGTCCTGCCCACTGCCACTTAAGGCTTGCAATTTTTCGGGCTATGTCGGTAACACTAGTTCTTCTACAGATCTAAACATTTCTGATGCGAACACGTAGAGAAATCCCGAGCATAGCCCTCTCCCTTGCCTTTGAGTTTGAGTGATCTTGAGCCTTCTGATGAGACCCATTGTAAGCGGCCACGTCTCATTTCTGTACGTCATCACTGGCAACACGCACGAATTGAAGACTTTCGTCTTGAGACACTGCGGTAGATTGGCCGAGAATATGCTGCGTAGCTTCCCAAACGCCACCCAGCCGAGTTGAATTCGTCGATTTACCTCTCTTTTCTCTGAGCTCACTAACAATTAGTAATGGACTTCCGAAAAACGACGCTTGATCCCATTAAATACTATTAATTAGTTCACGCTGCAATCTCTTTCTGTTTATATTGACCATCGAAAATATCCCCTTCACGTCAGTGGTCCAGGCGTGCGTTGGACAGTGGCCGCGCTGCTAACGAGGACCCCCCTCGACGACGGCGGCGCGAAGAATGAGCCACTTCGCAACGCATTGTGCCGGGCGACAATCGCTCCGGCTCATTACCGCTAGTGACACACGCGACGCGAATTAACTCTGCTGACATTTCAATTAAGCCTCACGAATCACACTTGTATATTTTGAACTAGCTTTTGCGCGTGTCTTCGTCGCTCGTAGCTCGTGGAATCCAGTTGAATCTCGGTCGGTTAGGTATATCAGCATTCTGACCGCTTCGACTCTCCCATCCTTTACAGGGCAGCACAGCGACATGTTGTTGGGAAAAAGTAGGCTAATTTCATGTTTTAAATAGGTATCTTTGACATTTAATTTAAGCTAACGAACTTCTGTACCGAATTTTATGCTTCTAACTCCAGCAGTTTGGGCTTTACGTTGATACCTCAGTCAGTCACGTATCAAAGCCTTGTATTTTATATTCAGATTAAAGATCTCACGAAATAAAAGTTTTATAAATTAATATTAATATGCTGAACCTTGTGCCATATCCAGTGGAATTACTCTATATCTGAGTCCAATGATCGATTGTGATACGAATTTGTGTATTACAAATATACATTTTTCCTGTAGAAAATTAGTCATATTGATGAAAATTTGTTCTGAGTTTCGATTAAATAAAATTATCAAGTGATGATTTCCGTCAAAGTGAATTGGATTCTTATGTGAAAAGTTCTTTATAAAATCATTAAAATTGAATAGTACTATTTGCGCCAAAAACACGGATCATGTAACATCGTTAATGGAAGGGCGGAACCGCCGGCGTAAATCGTTCCGACAGCTCTCGGATTCAATTCGCGAGGCAGTTAGAAAACACATAATTCACGGGAACCAACGCTCGGCTATTGGCGGCTATTGGCCCCAAAACACGGCGAATTATAGAAACATCAATGATGCGATGGATTGAGATCCTCGCGATGTACATCTGCTGTATCGTAATTGAATCAGAAGTGCTACTCTCTGAATCCTTTGCCATGTCAAAAAGCTGTTCATTTCTGTGTGCTTCTATGGATGTCACCAAAGCATTCACACTCTCGCTGCGTTGTACAGCTAACTTTGAGATCAAAACTTTGAATTCGCACTCAGAGAGTAGCCTCTCTGGACTCGTATCGATGGTGATTCCGTTCGCGCCATTGCTCGGCACCAATTGCGCCCTTCGCTCAAGAGCCCTTTAGCTCGTTATGGGAACATCGCTTACAAGTGGATTCCTGATTCTATCGACTTCTTTTGTATTAGAAGCTGTGTGGATAGTCTTTGGAAGTGTTCGAAAACAAGGTTGCTTTCGTTTCTCTTCCTAGATAACTTACATCGAGGTCTCTAGTAGAAAAATTGTATCACTGCCACATGAATCACGTTGAAATAATATTTTATATTTGTGACTTGGCACTATCTTTAAAAATGCCAAAAATCCTACAAATAGTAAATATAATTGTAAGTTTGCTTTATTCTTAACATATTTTCAAGATATCTGTAAAGAAGTCATATAAATAAGTCATATCTTAGGCAACTTCTCTGTCATATTTCATTAGCCAGTAATAATGTATCACAAAATAGTCCATTCTTACGTATGTGTAGAAAGTTTAAAGGTCTGTAAAGACCTTTTCATACCACCTGCTCGACAATGTTCAATTAGATCCCCCTTAACTTCAACGTAAAGCAAGACATTATATCCCAAGGGATATCATTTTGTTTGAAACTCCCAAGGGATTAAAGTGTTTTAAATATGGAACATAAAATTCGTATGAAAATTAAGCATAGATGCTAGCTTAGGAAGGCAAAGGTTCTACGCCCATACAGCAGTAGCGTGCATCCACTAGAGACGAAGACATTCTACCTGTGTAAATAATGTTTTTATAAAATCTAAATATATAATTTCTTTACCAAAATTCTAAAATATTTATCTACATAATACTGCAAGCTAAAATAAACATTTAAATTTCACTTTATTTTTTATTGATAAAATACTTTTTATGCAAAAAGCGCCATCTTTTGACGGCCACCATTAACTATCGATAAAAAAGAATAAAAAGCAGAGTAAAGCAAGAACACTAACGCTGCCGGCGGATAAACAGCATTTGGAAAAATTACGTGGCATATTTAAAAATAAATAATGTTTCTACAAATTGTTCCATAATTTGCACCAACAGTATTCCGTTGTATTGTTTTCATAGCCAAAACTTTGCCGCCAACGCCATTACGTATTTCAAAATTGTAATATCTTGTTGCTTACGTTATAAAGTGCTTAGTGGAATGTGTTTTGTGGCATCAATAATACAGTCGTTTTAAAAGTTTATTCAGTGTTTTATTGATAAGTAAAGTTAAAAAACGTAAGTAAATGTCCAGATGCTTCTGCTTTTTTTTTATTTGGGGTCAATAGGTTGTCGGCTATTTGAGATTTATTTCGACAGGTGTGTTTAGTTATTAATTGCTGTTTCAAAAGAAAATATACAACAAAGTTGAAAAATAAAAGAAATTTATTTAGTACCATTTTATTGTTAACAAATTAACATTCGCCCTGCGTGCTACTAAAGGTCATTGACCGGGTCCAGCAGCTGATCGTATCGTATTGCAAATCGATGGGTAGACTAAGTTCATACTTGTTATATTATTATTAAATATGTTTTGAAGTTTTTGTAATGTTTTTAGCTTTATTTAAGATAAAATTATTGCGTGACGTGTTCGTGCTTGAGAAAAATAAATCTTTTTTTTTTTCATGGTTTTCATGATAATATCATAATTTTAACCATAGTTATAGTGATAATGACAGTGTTTATGATGAAAACTACCACCTAAGTAATTGGTTATAGAGCCCTGAGTTTTTATTGTCTCGCAGATGGTATGAAAAGTAGAGTATTCACCTCTGGATTAAAGCAGTGTCTTCGTCTTAGGCGACTTGAACCCCTCGCTTCACTTAGGACTCTACATAACTCCCTCGCTTCACTCAGGAGTTAACTCTAGAGTCCCTCGTTACGCTCAGGGTTCAATATGGCACCCGTGACGTTAGACACGGCTTTAATCCCTTGGTGCATAATCTACTATTTCATATTCCACCAAAATATTACAAGTTTGTCGGAAAGTGTAGTTATGGTTCCCTGTACGGACTAGTGAAACTTTAATTGTTCTCAATTCCTTGACTAGCTTGACATATTTGTATTCGCTTGTATGTACCATGTTATTATAGTAAGGATGTAATTTGTATTCTGCTAACGTGCCAAAGAATAGATAAATAAATAAAATATAATTTGATGTTGATACATAGTTATAGGTAATGCAGATTCATGTTCTAATCCTTCGCGACATAAATTTTTATATTGATTTTAATTTCATCGAAAAATAATATTGTTACTTAAGGCGCATAGTGGTCCCAATGACCTTGCGTCGATCGTCCCGCACTGATTACATAGGAGTGAGTGAGTGAGAGTGAGGGGAATATTTAAGCAAACCTTGACGTGTAAGATGAATTATTTCAATTAAAAATTAATAAAGGCGAATAAGAAAAATCTAAAAAGACCATCCGCTAGAATATTATTCACTTTATTTATTGAAATTGAAAGTATATGATTTAACCTAATATTTACGACGCGATTAGGTTTAAAGTTTTAAAATCGAGACATGTTTGGGTCACATTTTAACCAAGTTTTAATTAATTTATCAAAAAATCCTCTAAAGAATGCGTTGAATAATAACATATCTTTTTTAAAGATTTTTTAATTCAATATTTATGAAGAGAACCGGTTTTTTCTGCAGTGATGTTTTTATGATTGACTCTACTATGCGCCTTAAGCGTGCGATCCGAATGATAGCTACGATCACAATTATGGCAATTGAGGACGAAGGTCACACTTTTCCACCTTCCACTAAGTCGCCATTGCCTGACAACCGCCGAACAAAAGCAAAACGAGATCCATAAATTAGCGGCAACAGTGTCATGCAGAATAACGCGAGATAATAAATAAATCAGGCCGCCGGAGTTCAAAGAGTTTTCAGTAATTAATCAAGCACTTGGTCGGGGAGAGGTGCCGGAAGTGCGATTGTTCCCCAATGCTAATGATAATAATTAAACAAACATTCAACTGCTAGCCGTTCAACAAATGTTCAAGTAATCACTGTGTACTTTTATATTAGCTAATGTTATGGAACTGTTTAAATAACACTCTCATATCTCTCCTGAAAAACAGCCAGCGATAGGAAAATGTTTGGGAAAATGTCAGACCTGTCCTTTGGAGGTTCCTTTATAGACGGAAATAATGTTTTATTTAAGGCTTACATATAATTAATTACATAAAATTTTAGTAAAGGTATACATATAATTAATTATCTGAACAAATAAGGAAATTTACAGGAGCAGTGTTTTAAGATAAACTGCAAGAATAGTTTCATGACGTTACGTTTTAGAATTAATGAACATCTATCTCACAAGAGATATTATGATGTAATATTGACATTGTCGTGATTTTCTAGATATTTATTTGGAATTATTGATTATATTATAGATAAAAATGGATTTACTTCTATATTAAAGTTGATTAATGAAATTCAAATAAGAAATGATTTAAGATTAAACAAATTTATTTAAAATACAACACAACATTTAAACATTTGCACGCTGTTATGGCAGATTTTGGCAGAAGATGCATGTATGTAAATGAAAGAACATAAGCGTTGTTTACTAATATTACGCAAATAAAGCATTCGAGTTTGAAAATACTAAAGTGATGGTATTGAATAGTAGAAATAGAAAGTGTTACTAATTGCTTTCAACGCAATAACAAAAATATAAAATTCATGGGAGCGCTAACAGGGCGACCAGCTCTCAATATTGTCCTTCAAAATGCAAGAGGCTCTGATCTATAGTGGAAATGATATAGAATGAGGGAAATGACAGATAATACGTATTAAACTATGCTTTCTGTCAATATTACATATGAAAATGTAAAATCTGTATACAGTATTTATTTCTTATGGTTTATAGTCTTGGATACAGTTTGTTGATCCAAACCCATTTCCATGAAAGTGACAATAGAATATTTCATGTCAAGTCAACAATATAAACGATGTAATACGTATACTTATGTCGAGAACAACAACACCATCTGCAGGCAATTAAGGAAACCATTTTTTTAATTTACTGCCATAAAATTCCACATTCCGTGCAGATGGAGTTGCAAATGTATCGGGCGTTACATCAAATTGTCTATAATAATATGCACGCACACGTCGAGTGGATAAGGTTAGATAATTTTGTAATTTTAAATTTGATAATTTTGTCTTATTGCAGGACGTCAGTATTAAAGTATACAGTATACAGGCTAGACTTTGTAATTACATACCATTCATGGCCCTTGTTTGTAAATATAAATATGGAAGTAACATTCCATTATCATACATGCTAAAATTATGCAATGCGATTTATCAAAACTGTAACATGGATAATTTTTTCGGACAGTTTTCTGCTTTTTAGGAAGATTTTACTTAGCGTCGATTACTCCAAATTATTTAAAGAATAATACACACATTTTAACACATAAAAATAGTTTTAGGAAAAAAAGATAAAGTACTTACATATGTCTGTTTATCCAAATGACTATGATGTATTGTGGTTGTTGTGCATACCTTTAATTTGAACACATATCAGTAGTAACCCTGCATTAATGTACTTAAATATGCATTATATGTATTTAGTTGGTAAGCCTTACCAAATAAATAAAAAAATTAAGGAACTGGACAAGACAGAACTTGCAGTTTTGACTAAATACAAAAACTACTTCGATCACATCCAGTGATCATATTAGACTTTCATTTATACTGCTTTCAATTTTAACAAAAATTTTTCTAAAACATATTTCAGCAGCTTTTTAATTAACGTCTCAATTACTTTAACGTGAATATTCAAATGAGACGGATCGATCCCACTCTCAAAGGCCTGTTAACGTTCTTAAGTTCATTCATTTTGCACGGCTTTCTCGGGAAATTCTTGTGCAGACGCGGGCGGAATACACGAATACATCGGGGTTATCTCTTAAGAGCCAAGCTCAAATACTAATATCCGCGCTACTAAAGACGCGCCTTCAAATGTTTAATCTGCCGCTAATCGGCGGGCACGTGAACTGGAAACTCGACAAATAATGTTGATGTTAAGGAATTTTAACAATGATAAGAATTGGATGAGTCCGCAAAGCATGCTTTGGGGTTGAGATGGTTGATATTGTTAAAAGCTAAAAATGAATAAATCAGTCCTAGAAAAATACCAGCCGAGTTGGACTCGCGCACCGTGGGTATCGTAAAAACTTATTATCTAAGTATGCGTATGAGTTTCTAACTATGTACATATTTACAGTTTCAGGTTTCATAATACAGGTCACAAAGTTCTAAGACCTTGCTTCTTGCCAAATTTTGAGGTTTTTGGTCAACGGGAAGTATCCCATTTCTGATGCGATCCGTTATCATTTATTATTAACCGACTTCGAAAAAGGAGGAGGTTCTATGTTCAGCTGTATCTATTTTCTTTTTTTTATGTATGTTCACCGATTACGCCGCCATTTGTGGACCGATTTTCAAAATTCTTTTTGTAATCGAAAGAGTATGCTCCCGAGGTGGTCCCATTGTTACCATGTCATGATCTGATGATGGGTTTCTATGAAAATCGAGGGAAACCCTTGAATTTCATAGGCACATTCAACGTGTTTCATGTTTTTGCTGAAGATATTTAGGTATTTACATCTGGTAATCATCATATCATGTTACTGAGCTGATAATGGAAGGTTTCTGGTAGGTTAGGAGTTCGGGAATAATTTTTATAGTACTGTTTAGAGCAAAAGACGTTTTATTTTAAGTTATTCTGGTGTTTGCCTTGACTCAAATTTTAAAACACATGCATTATAAACTTAAAAAGATTGAAAAAAAAATTTTTAAAAAATTAAAACCGACTTATAAAACACCATAAAGTCATAAATAATATAAGAATACATACAAAATCACAGTTTTATATTGAAGTCGGTGCCAAGCAATGATCACCTGGAAAGACTTAAAAAATGAAAAGAACAATTAATATAGTTACTTAAAATTTGGCACCTTTTGGTGATTTTGTATGTATTCTTATATTATTTATGACTTTTTGGTGTTTTACAAGTCGGTTTTTGATATAGAGTATGTTTATAAATTGTGTATATTCACTACACACTTGATCCTGATCTTATCCGTGCTAGCATCGAACGGGCGTTTAACAAAAGGTTCAGAAATGTGCGCCTATTTCCGTCCACAGCGTTCGCTGCCAACCTGCTTTCTTCAAATCACAGGTGTTTCGCAGGGCGTTTCACACTGAGTCTGAATAATCACGATCTTCTCTCCAACACCTGTTTGCTTCATTGACCGTCCGTATGTTGGCAGACGTGACCGACCCACTTCCACATCAAAAGGAATGTCGCACTTCAGCTTGCTGGCAGGCTGATTCGTTGCTGGCTTTAGTTTATCTATCATGTTAATTATTTTTTCAAAATTGATAGCTTTCATAGTACGGGAAAACATCGTGAGGAAACCTGCATACACTTGCGAAGTAATTCAAAGGTGTATGTGAAGTCAACCAATCTGCACTGGGCCAGCGTGGTTTGACTAAAGCCTAATAACATAACTAGTTAGGGTAGGCTCGTGCCCCTCGGTGGGGACGTATATGAGCTGTGATAATGATGATGATGACCCTAGTGAAGTGTCGAAACGTAGGTGAAAATATTATATTAAAGTGTGAAGATCAAGTATATGAAATATAAATTGAAAAACAATATGATAGACATTTATCTAAAATAGTCTTGTACTGTTTTGAATTTCTATCTAGGAATTCCCATAGTGGATATACGTGAATTGATTTCTTTAAGGTTCAAAGGGGTTAAATGTCTGTTAAATTCTCGCCTGAATATTTCTTTGTCGATATAATAAACTCTTATATACTGTCCATCTTGTGTTATGATTCAAAAGTATACAAGGGATTTCATATTACATGTGTATAATTCTGTACTATCACTGGACGAGGAACACTCTTTTTTTGGTTTTCCGTACCTCAAAAGAAAAAAATGGAACGATATATAGGATTACTTTGTTTTCCATCTGTTCGTCTGTCTAACCCATTTTCTCGGGAATGCGTAAAGATATCAAATTGAAACTAACATCAAATACTCGGGTCTACGGTCTCTTTCAACTGAAAATCATACTTGTAAGTTTAAAACAAACAAAGTATAATAATAAGTAACAAATCATTATGAACATAGATTCATTATTAATATTGCAAAACTGTTTGTTGGTCTGAGAAGCTTGAGCTGCTCAGACGAACCTGTGCAATTTTAGATAGAGTTGCAGCGTGCTCTGATAAGGGACAAGATAATTATATCATTGCATGCTCATTGATAGTGTTAACATGTAAAGACCGCCGCAAATCCGCACTTCGGGCTGGTTTTTGGTTAAGGCTTAGGTTTCCGGTTTTAAGAAGGGGGAATTTTCTTTCCTTAGTAATGTTGTTTGTCATAAAGATACTTGGCATAAATCCCTAAGCCAATAATCGAATCGCATAACATTAATGTCATATAATTTTTTCATTGCATAATTTTTATGAAGCATAGTTGTCCAAAAGTTTAATTTTATTAAGCACTATTAATGAAATCCCTAATTTCTTATTACATAATAATTGGTAGTCCTAATCCTAAATGATTTACCATGATTTTATGTAGCATAATTAATAAAATCGCTAACATCTTTTGGTATAAAATTCTGAAGTACCACTCCTTTTAATCCTTTTAATTTTCACAGTTTTCAGCAACAAAAACGAATTATTGAAAAACCGACATCACGTAGTCTTGTTTGCCCTACGAACAATTACCTGCCACATAATAATAATTATGATTATTAACATTCTGCTTCCGGATTATTATGCGTCATGACTATTATTTCAATCGAAGTTATGAAATATGATTTTATGACAATACATTTTATGCCCATAATTAGACAGCTCTTTCGAAGGATGTATCGTTAAATAGTTCTGACATGCAACTATATCCATCTTTACGAAATTTCTTGTTTGTAACATAGAATTATAAAAGCACATAGCAACATGTTAAATTCTCAGAATTTACAAGATGGATACCGACTATCTCGTAAGAGTCCTGTGCAAACATGCGTCCCTTAGGAAAGGGCCCGGTGCCCTGTTTGTGGACTGTCCTCGCTTGATGGGACTATTGAGTTTCGTTGTAGATTACTAGATCTTATTAGGCTTTACGCGCGCGTCGATGAATGGTCAACGTGTTCTAAGCTTTTGTTGATTGGACAGAAAGTTTTTACTGGAGGGAGACTCTGTACTAGGGTCGTCTGCTTAGGTACCTCCGTCTTACCTATTCCTGCCGCAAAGCAGCAGTGCTTGCATTGCTGTGTTCCGGTTTGAAGGGTAAGATATGGCAGTGAAATTACTGGGTACTGTGACTTTACATCTGGTGTCACAAGTTGGCAATGTACACTGTGGTTCTTGTGGGGCTTGCAGTTTTGCTGCGAATCTCACAGGAGCTACATGTATTATAGGCGACTGTTACCACTTACCATCAGGTAAGTAATCATAAAAAAAAGTAACATTTTTATGTCGACTAGGGAACTTTTAAAGTTACACTGAATATTTTGGTTATTAACTTGTTTAACTGTATTAAGAATATGACGGTTCGATTGACTTTTTATGTAAAAGCTGTCAAACTTTCATATTTGTTTTTGTTCTTCGTATAAAAGTTATCTGACTATTGAAAAATGGACTCCAAATTATAAAAAAAGTATAATTAATATACAGGGCGTCCCACGGCGATGCCACATGGAGAAAAAGTACTTGAAATACCGTAGATATACAATTTTGCTTCAAAAAACGAATTCGACGCAGAATGCCCTAATTCATCAACCCGACTGCATTCAAAGACTGTGAAATAATTATCTGTCTGAACCGGGAATGGAACCCAGCAAATGTAGAAAATTCTTTAACAAGAAGAAATATCTTTAACAAACATTACCTCAAAAACTTGAGGACGGCCTTTACATCTATCAGTATCTACCTAATGCATAATGGAACAAGACGAAGTTTAAACAAAAGGTTTAATTAATTTTAGTTTTGCCGAGAAAAATTGTGTCGATGTATGTTTTCGATATATTGGTGCCAATCGCCTCTAACGTAATTCTTTTATAACGTTTATTAGAGACATGGTCTTACGTAATTTTCGTGGTTTTCGACACATTTATGAGATAATGTACTTGGACGTTTTTTATGGTTGGCTCTTGGCTTTGTTGAGCGGTGTCATAAAATGGAAGATGTTTTTCTTTTAGAATTGGCGGGATCATTCCGATTTGAAACAGGCGATTATTTGTAATTAAAACGTAGAATATATATAAAACTATTTGTAAGTACTACGCCCGGTCCCACTTTGTATTAAGTACTATTTGATTTTTTGTCATCCTCAAGTTTTAGAGGAAATGTTTATTGGAGAGATTTGTTTCCTGTAATCAACTTTATCTATCGGTATCATATAAATACATGAAGTTTATTTTCTCATTTTATCGGTTTCGATTCCCGGTTCAGACAGGTGATTATTTGAAAATCTTTGAATACAGGTCGAATTGTTTTCAAAAGCAAAATGAAGTCTTCTTTAAGTAAAATTTTCCATTTAAGGTATTTAAGGTACTTTTCCTCCATGTGGCATCGCCGTGGGACGCCCATCTATTTGCCAAGTGAATATTATATTTTATAAGGAGTACTTCGTCTTTCAACCAAATCCTTTAATCGATCAATTGAACTGAATTTAATTCGCAGTTCTTCAACGCTAAGCGATCCGCCATTTTAAAATTACATACGAACTAATCATAGAAAAGTGTTGCTGCGTGTAATACTATATCAGCCAACATAGTACTTGAATATATCTGAGTGTAATCGTTACAGACCTTTTAAGTAAAAGTAATTGGACAAGACTGTAATGGCTTTGTTTCAATGGAAGTAAATTGTAATTGATCTTTTGTGATATAACGTACAATAGTGCGTGCCTAGTACCTAGTTCGAGGGTGGGTGGTGGGTGGTAGGACAAAGACTATCAATCAAAGATAAGTAATATGGGAAGTGTAATATGACCTTTATCAGGTCTAAGACGTCTAAACAAACATAAAAAATATCGAAGTTTTCCGTGCTTCGGAACCAGCGTTGACGACTCGGATTTTGGAAAATGAAAAAGACATCTTGCTTGTGTTTGGGAGGTACACACATACAAGGTTACAATATAATTAAGTTTCCTTTAAACGAAATTTTGTTATGTTTTTAATGTATTGAACACTAGTTGTTGACCGCGACTTCGTCCGCGTGGGATTAGTAATTCCCCGCAACTCAAACTATATCCATACCAAATTTCATCTAAATCGGTTTAACGGTTATTGACTCCCCATACAAACTTTCACCCCCTTAAGGGTGATTTCTGCGATAAGAACTCTCCAATGTCCTTTCCCTGGACTCAAACTATGTTTATACCAAATTTTGTCTAAATCGGTTTAGCGGCTTAAGCTTGAAGAGGCGACTGACAGATCGACAGACACATTTTCGCATTTATAATATTTACAAGTAGTATCATATGGATTTATTCACTGCCTGTATTTACATAAGCATTTACTACCTCATCATAACAGCTCATATACGTCTCCACTGAGGGGCTCGACCCTACCCTAAGTTAGGGTGATTAGGCCTTAGTCAAGCACGCTGGCCCAGTGCGGATTGGTCGACTTCACATACACCAATGAACTTCTTCGCAGACGTATGCAGGTTGCCTCACGATGTTTTCCTTCACCGTAGGAGCGTCTGACAAATGTACATATGAAATTCGAAAAACGTAAAACACATTGGTATGTGGCGTTCTCGAACTCCGGACCTCCCGATTGAAAGGCAAGTGCCGAGTCCACAGCGCCACGGACGCTCTTACTACCTGCGAGTATATACAGTCATAATGTTCAAATTAAGATTTTTTAATTTTGAATCTCATCGCAATACCGTTCGTAGGTGTTACCAGCGTGTCCGGAGCGGCAGACGGCGCGTCGGCATCGGCGTGTTGCCATAACATAGTCCCCGGCGACGATATCACAACATCTGTGTTTACCCACAGTCCGGCGGTTAAATAATATTTATGTTTTTCCAAGATCCCCGCTGCCTCGAGTTGAGTTAATCAAAACTTTGTCAACTCTATGAAAAATTCACTCGATACTAGCGTCTGCTTTCTGAGCTTTTAGAACTGCTCGGTTACCTCGTACAATAATAAAAAGTGTTTGTGTGTATCTTGGTCATTGACCATCTACATTTCTTTTCCCTTTTAACCGACCTCAGAAAAGGAGGAGGTTCTCAATTCGATGTGTGTGTTTTTTGTGTGTATGCTACGCGAGTACTCCTCCAGTTGTGGACCGATTTTCAAAATTATTTTTCTATTCGATAGAGTAACTTGCGATAGCCCCATTGTTATCAAAGTCAGAATCTGATGATGGGATGCCAGGAAAATCGAGGGTAATCTTTAAATTGTATAGGTACATACGTCCAACGTGTTTTTTTTTTCGAAGCTATTTAGGTATTTGCGTCTAGTAGTCATAGAAATTCACTAAACAGAAAAAAATAAAAAATAAAAATCGACTTCAAAAACACTCAATTGAAAATAAAAGTTGAAATATGAAAATACAGACAACATTACATTTATATATTGAAGTCAGTGCCAAACGATAATCTCCTAGAAAGTCTTAAAAGGCACCGACTACAAAATAATAATGTGATGTTGTCTGCATCCATATATTTTGAACTTTTGAGTATTTTTCAAGTCGGTTTTTATTTATTCATCATCATCAACTTAATCAGTACAGTGCCCTTATAATCACCCTGCCGTTATATCCTTCTCTCATGTGCTATCTCAACATTCTTCGCCTGCATATCCTTCTTCATAAAATCCATCCATACGTTCTTTTGTGCAAAGCAAAAACTTTCAAGAGGCAACCATTATCAGCTGACTATGGACTACTAATTAATTGTAAACACTGAATAAAGAAACAAGGTACGCTGATACAGGGCTGTCGAAGCTTAGGATCAAAAAATATATTCTTCTTTAGTTTGGGTGGAAAGAAGTTTTAGCCCCAATACTTTTCTTACAGTATCTCCACTTCTGATTGGATACATTCCCTTAAATATTATTCCAGTGTTCCGTTACACCCTATATAATATCGACAAACAGGCCTCTGTATGCCGTTGCTTGAGGCTTTCCTCTCAATTAGTGGACAATTATTTACTAATCTCATCAGTCAATTGGTATGTTTTTATAAACACAATATGGCATTGTTGTATTCTTGATAAATATTAATACCACAATACCGTCAAGCCGTATCGCTTGATCATCTTGACGCAAACTGAAAGCAAAGCAAAGCGTCCCAATTAAGACGTTTTCTAAACGTCACTTATTATCTGTCTCATAAATTACGTCTCGCAACAGCTGCTTAGTAACATACCGCTATTCATTACAAGAATCACAAAAAATGTAACTTCCGCAACTGCTTCAAGGAAATATGAATTTTATTTATTAATCATAATTCCTAATTGTTACAAGCAATCGCAAAGCAGACGAGTACCACAAAACCAAGGAAAGTTCCCAAGTTTTTTCCTCTTGTACCATCGTTAAGTAATCGATGACGCGAGCCATTAATCGAACTCCCATTACCTCTGAAGGATGAGTAAATAACAATTGACTTTAGTGGTAATGAGGTTTTTATTGGAACGACGTTAAGTGCCGGCTGAATCACATTGATTTGACATCTAAAGGCCGGAATTCTTTTGCAAACGCTATAAGTTAATTCTTTATGAAATGGCTTTGTTAGAAACAAACCTCTTTTTATCACACTTAGCGGCGGACTTAGCACTTAAAAGTATAAATCCTTCTTGTTAACCTCAAGTTTGCTCAGAAATTAAAGTTGCGTTGTGACTTGCTATTGTACTGTGTTTCCCTTAGAATTGAACTGTCAGTCTAAATTATAATTTACATTTAACTTTCAGTGACTGTGTACGAGTTTACTAACTTTAAGGGTTCTGTACACGAAAAAAAAAATGGAACCCTATAAGATCGCTTCGTTGTGGGTCTGTATGTCTTGTCAAGACCCTTTCTCTCAAGACCGTGTAGAGATATCAAGCTGGAATTTGTGTCAAATTCTCGGGATTATGGTCTCTTTCATGAAATTTATTTCTGAAAATATCATACTTGAATAAACGCAATCAAAATATGACCGTGTTGTATATTTTCGCAAATTTAAGGGAATCTAAATTTAAGGGAATCGAAGCCTATAGGGTACTTCCCGTTGACCTAGAGTCATGAAATTTGGCAAGAGGCAAGGTCTTGTAGCCCTTGCGGTCTTAAGGTTTTATAATGCGTCGGTGGCGCTGTGGACTCGGCACTTGCCTTCCAATCCGGCCCGGGGTTGGAAGCCATGTACCAATGTGTTTTTCGTTTTCGAATTTCATGTCTGCCGCTCGAACGGTAAAGGAAAACATCGTGAGACAACCTGCATACATCTGCGAAGAAATTCAAAGGTGTATGTGAAGTCGACCAATCCGCACTGAGTCAGCGTGGTTGACTAAGGCCTAAATACCCTAACTTAGGGTAGGCTCGAGCCCATTGGCGTAGGTATGGGGGGGGGGGGGTGCGATGTCAGACACCTCCACGTGATGCACCCTGGGCAACCCGGCAGATTCTCTGCCGCGGGCTAATTGTCTGACGAGAGGACCCCCATGGCAGGGGGGGCGTGGGATGGCCGGGCTTAGCCCGGCGGGCCACTTCGAGTGGCCACCCGCTTCATGCGGAGAAGGGCGAAGTCCCCTCTTCTTATGTTAAGAAGAGGTGTGGCTCTCGCTGGAAGCCGATTCCGGCGGCTACCTCTGGTGGTAGGGAGGATGAGGGCGAGCTTCGGCTCACCCGCGCGGCGGTGGATCCAGTGGGATCTACCGTCGGGCAACCCGTTACCCGCACTGAGCGGGCCGGGGGCCTGGCGCACTGAGCGTCGGGCCGCGTGGAAGACAACCACAATAAAAAACCAATTTCGGGGTGTAGAGCGGTGCAATTCTGTGCCGCTCCACAAAGTAGCAGAGCCAGATGGGGAGTCCGGCAACGGACGTGTCACAGGCAGGGGGTCAGCGGGAATAAGGCCTGGCTGTTGTCCCCTTCCCCCTGTCTTGTGACGGACGGAGAGCTGCTGGGGGGGTTTTTAGTGGGTAGGCCCGGGCTGTGTACGGTCTGGGGAGTCCCACATATCCTCGTGGTTTGGCTCGACCACGAGGAATGCGTCAATGCATTTTCCCCCCTGCCAAAAAAAAAAAAGGTATGGGGGGGGGGCTTGGGGTCCGGAAACCCCTCATTGAAAATCAATATACACTAGATAGTATGAACTATACCGAGCCCCTCGGTGGGGACGTATATGAGCTATAATGAATGAATGAAGGTCTTATAGCACATGTTAAGGAAAACCATAAATATGAACATAGTAAGGAACTTACTCGTATATACTTTGATAAGATTTCACAGAATCCTCGGTACGTGAGTTCAACTCGAATTTTACGGTTTTTATACATTTTTATCGGTGCGACCGACCGACAGGTATTTCGCCATGCAATCGATCCTGGGATCTTAGAACTCAAATCAGTAATGCCTTTTACGTAGAGTATATAAACCTACGTAGAGTGAACGATGGCCGAGTCAATGTAGGGTATTGTTTAGGAGTTATTTCACGCTCAGCTTCAGCCCTACAATATGATGTAAACGAAGCTCCGTCCTCGAACGTCATTTCATTCAAATTTGCCGCTTGGTGAATTGTGACATTTTGAAATGACATTATTCCGTTGAGGTTGAAGTGAAAATAAATCAAGTGAACGCAAATTTACTTAAAGCCATTACAGTCAAATAGGTTGTGATCGAAAAATATGGACGAACAATAGCTTTGAATGTTGTTTCTCTTTTCAGATGAGAGTTTTCATTAATTGGTTTTCTCTAAAATTCAGTGGTAATGTTAATTGTTTGTAAGATTTTTTCAATATAAAACTATATTTTCAGTACCACTTTTTTTTATTAACCTGATGGTAAGTTACGATAAGACGAAGGGAGAAGCGAGCTTCACCTAAACTCCCCAACACCTGAAGAACTAACCATCTGACCTTTAACTGCCGGAACACAACAATGTCATTACCGTTATATTGTATTCATTCATTCAATCCCAAGTTAGATAGAACTCTGGTATGTTGGCACACTACAGTATTATTACGAGATACATTCATACATTGTCGCTTCGCTGCAACTGAAGCAATGTCGCAAGTATTCGAAGACGCTTGTCCATCGGCACCGTCATTTAGCGCAACATGCACATCATGCGGCCGCGGCGTTCTCGACGATTGACAAGTCGACCATTTTGCATTAGCATTTTGTTTTGTTCTGAAACATTTGACCTGTAACCACAAGATGGTGGCGACGAAACTCAAAATTCAATAAATCTTTATTCCCCATAACCTTTTACAGGCCTTATCGGCGTCGAAAACAAAACAACATTCTAATGATTAGAAAAATGGTTTCAACTTGAATTGTACATTCCCAAACATAATCAAGATGTCAGCAAATCCAAGCACAACAAAAAAAAAGTTAGTTCTGTTCGCCTTCTCGAGAAGAACAAGCAAGAAGCTCGCAAGGTTAATTTTTTGTGTCCTCTTTTAAATTGCCATTTACAATATTTGGTTTTTCATATGGCAATGCTGATTGTGTTTAAAGATGGAAGCGAGTTACACCCGATTTCTCATTTAAATAAATGACGCAAAAGCTTACCATTAAAGTCGGAGCAACAACGCTATTAACCCTGTTATTATGGCGTCAAATTCAGGTATAATAACAGCAATTGAAGTTCACGACATTAAAGTCTGAATTATAGAATCTGAATTATTATGGACTGTTGCTTAACTATTGTATTTTATTAATTTATTTCTCTTTCTTCGCAAATGTGTAATTGCGGGTTTATGTTAATGCGTGGTATGTCTGAACAATGACATTCATGTTATTATAAGATAGGAATAATTATTGGACTAGAAGGCGGCAGATGGTTTTCGAAAAATATTTTTCTAAGCATCATCATATGCCCGAATACGTATTTTTTTGGCTCCAGACAATAACTGATTACAATGAACCGAATATTATCGTCATAAATATGAATTATATTACATGCGTTATCATCTCAATTACGACAGAGCAGTCATAAAAATGTTATGAACAACTGCGCTGATAGTGGCTTACATAAGCCGCGGCTAGGGTCACCATTTCAAAACGCGGAAGTCCGAGAAATTAGTTATATATTATTTTAAATAAATCCGGACATTAAAAAAATCAAGACGAATAAAGATATTTTTCAGATTTTTTTTAAATATATGGCCAAATAGCCGGACATAAAGCCAAAAGTAGTCCGTACAAATCCAGACGGATGGTAGCCCTAGCCACAGCGTGTATCCAGAGAGAGTAATGGCCTTGTCTGAAGCGCAGTTGCCTTACTAGAAGCGTTTAGACTCCAAACTTTAAAGAGAGTTTAAAAAACATGGAACCTAAACAGAGACAACTATACTAACGTATAGCGCCATCTCGTCTGCAGCGATTTTTACATTCTGTTAAGCGATCAAGGTAGGAGTGTTCAATAGGGTATTTCACACCATATAAGAAGAAGTATAAATATGCATGTTTATGATAGATTTCGTAAAAATTATGCGAGAAACGCCGATATTTATTCATAAAAATGCAATATAAATTAAATAATTCAATTTTAAATATCTTATTTTTTAATCAGTTCTTCAAATGTCAAAAACGCCATTCGACATATTATTATTATTATTAGGTTCCAACGTGACGTCACACGGATAGTAAACAAACTTGAAAATGATTTTTCATTACTCATACTCTGAGTAGATCTGAAGTTGCCTGAGGAGCGGGTTGAAAGTAATACTTTTCAGCCCTAGGGAGAATTACTTTCAACGGACAGCTGCTGTCTAATTTTAAAAAAGAAACTAGTTCTTTTTCCACATTTTTATTGAACCATGTTCCGACTTTCTATACAGCCACTCAATTACAACGCGGTAAAAAATAAAATAACATAATGTTAAGTATTTAAAGAATATATTTTTTAACTGACTTTATTATAATTTATTTTCAACTACCTATTTCTTTAAAATAACATAGATTTGGGCAAAATATTTACCAATTTCTTAAATTGTGAAAATAAACAATAGTGGCTGCATAGCTTGCCGGCCACAGCAAAAAAAAACAATAAGCGGGAAAGCGGCAATGCGATCTTCATTTCTTTTTTCCATTTGTAGAGTTTTGTTAATACTTATACGGTATAGCAGAAATTTGTATTAACTGTTAATTATATTTGTATATCATTGTGTTAATAATTAACACAATCAGTTCATCTGATTCAGGTATGGAGTTAACGCCTAATTTTATAAGAGAAAGTGGGCCAAAACAGAAGTTGTTGATTTATGTAAAATTAAATTTACACGTTTTTTCTTTAGCTATAATTCATTGTTTTATTTTTACTTTCCTTGTATTCTCACTCTGTATCCTTAGGGGTACTAGCGATACGCGGTACTAGATGTTACTGTTTCGTATCGGTCAATGGTACGGTCAAGGGAATTAATTCCCGACCCATTTTGTCGTCATATTGTTCGACACTGACAATGCATTAGGGTCGAAAATTCCAATAGCCTAGTCACGTGTAAACAGTGTATCCAAAGTGGTCCCAGTAGCATTATTGCTTTACAATATTCAACTTTGGGTAGGTTGCAAACTAAATTCCTTGAATGTGCAAGTGGTAGTTAGTAGTTCCAATCAAGGCTCCTCTATAAGGAAATAATATGGTCTTTTTTCTCGGTACCTCTCATTCGGTCAACTATAAAACTCTCTAAAGAAAACCAGAGACAACTTTAGATAATTTATTATTATTATTTCAAGGTACTAGAGATAGACAATAGTAACATCTAGTGCCGCTAGTACCCCTTCGTTGTAGTAAAAACCACACTTTACTGCCGGAGATACATTCCATTACCATATTTACCATGAACGCATAAAACAATATTTAAAACAGCGCTGAGATCGAGACGGCTATATAAGCTTCAATAGCATTATCTCTGTTTTAATTTTGTTTCATCCTGTCCCTAAGCGTTCATGGTAACCGCAGTACACTGAATGAAGATGATTAAAATATCGCGTTGCATCGCTGCGGAGTGTCGGCCAAGGTCGCAATGCTCATTCTGGAGCGAGATAGTATAATTAAGTATTATCATATGTGGTATAATCTATACCTATTTATAAAAAGGAAACGCTGAATGTGTTGCTAAGAGCCAATGATATTTTATTATAGACCAGCTTTCCGCTCGCTGCTTCGCTTCAGAATTCGATATTTTGCCGTCTGAAAAAAAATCTACAGCCTATAAATATGCAGAACTTTGCATTTTATTTAAACATGCAAAAAAAGATGAAAAATGAATAAAATCGATGTTAAAATGTCAACGTACTCAATTTACCAACGTACTAAATTTTAACACTTTCTAGATCATCGTTAGGCACCGACTTCAATATGGAATGTGATATTGTCTGTAACTATTCTAATATTATTTTTAACTTCAGCGTTACTGAAGTCGGTTTTTTGTTCAAAAAATATTTTTATATTTTTAAGGGAATGAAATCTTTTTAGTGAACTTAATACCAGGTTCTCTTCGGTGAAGATAAAGCTCATTTTTTATTTTCGCCATCCAAATTGTTAACAGCCGCCAATTTGAATATACCATCAATCAAACATTGGCGCCAAACACATCAATCATAATAAAGAAAGCTTGCGACCAGAATGACACCTGTTGGGTCAAGAAATAATATGCAAGTAGATAATTGTAGTAAGCACTATTGGTCTCAAATGTACTTCAAAGTCCAGGTATTTGTTTTTTTACGTCCGGTTATGAATTACTCCTTTAAAATAAATATTTTATAGTTTTAAAATATATTTCATCACCACACCATGGTTATGAGGAGTACTCATTACTCAAGGTGCGAGATCGGTCAGCTAGCTGCCTTGGTGTTTTTGTGTTATAGTTATATATATACTATGTTACTGTTCTGTTGACTGTTCTGTTGAAATAAGAGCTCAATCAAAATTTAATAGAACCATTTTCCTTTTTTTCTCAAGACTTAAATTGTCTCAAGAACAGTGTTCAATTCGTGCGTGTTACGAGTGATGGATGACGTACGGAATACTGAGATTTGGCCGAGTCGAGTCGAGTTCCTCCGTGGTTCGAAAGGCCGATGGTCCCAGTTGCTGTTGCAACCGTTTCTTCAATCCGCATTGGGCCAGCATGGTGATGTTATGGCTCATACTCCTAATGTGTTTCTTCCATGTAAGAAGGCATGTACCCAGTAGTAGGACGTAAATAGGCTGTGATGATGATGAGCTGTGATGATGATATACATATCATCATCACCGCTCATATACGCCCCCACCGAGGGGCATGAGCCTACCCTTTTTTTTTTTTTTTTTTTTTTTTTCTCGGGGGGAAATGCGTAACCGCACCGTACCCGCCGTTGGCTAGACGGCGAGCGTGTGTGGGGCTCTCCCGGCAGAGTGCCAGGCCTACCCACTAAAACCCCCCGGTGTTCTCCGTGCCCTCTTGGGCGCGCTAGGTAAGGTCCACACTGCGACTCCACTACCCACGCGCCCGGGCAAGCCCGACCAACTGGTCGGGCTATCGCCAAGGGGGGATTGCCCGAGAACACCAGGGCAATCCCCAGACGGAGGGCCTTACGGCGGCGTGCACGGGGCCAACCATGCACGCAGGCCTCCACGGCAGGGTCACTAGACGGGCATCGCTTGTGCGAATGCCCGCCTTCGCCTGCCTATCCGTCTGCGGCGGATGGGAGCGGCTTGAGGATCTGCCTCCCGCTCCCTCTCCGCGGCCTCCTTCTGCGAGATGACATCCTCGCAGAAGGAGGCGACAGCCCCCCATTCCGCCTCGCCGCGGAGCATGGCCACGACCATGCTCGGCAGCGAGAGGTTTGCACCTCCCAGCGCAGCGTTGAGTTCGCTGCGCTGGCGTCGCCAAGCCGGGCACACCAATAGTGTGTGCTCGGCAGTGTCATCGGGAGCGTCGCAGTGATGACACTGCGGCGTTTCCTCCCGACGGGCGACCCGGTGCAGGTAGTGACCGAAGCAGCCATGCCCGGTCAGTACCTGCACCATGCGGAATGTGAGGCTGCCCTGCCGGCGCCCAACCCACTCCTCCAACACCGGACGAATTGCCTCGATCGTCCGGTGGCCGGCAGCTGGGGAGGCGAGTGCCTCACCCCACTGGCGCAGAGCCTCCCTCTGCGCCAGGGTACGAACCCGCTCCACCTCCTGTGGAGCGGATCGTCCCCCCCGTTCTCGAACAGCAACCCGATGCCGATACACCTCCGAATGGACTCGTGCATCGACATCCCACGGCGTTTGACCCGCAAGAACGCAGGCCGCGCCGTGGCTGACCGTGCGATAAGCTCGCACGGCCCGGGCCGCTATGACCCTCTGCGGACGTCGCAGCAGGGCCACCGTACGGAGGGAGAGGCACGCCGCCCATACCGGGGCTCCGTATAGTGCCATCGACCTTATCACCCCGTGATAGAGCCGACGGCACGCCGATCCTGGGCCTCCCACATTAGGGAGGACCCGTCCAA
Organism: Schoenobius gigantellus; assembly: GCA_963935595.1. Classification (NCBI taxonomy): domain Eukaryota; kingdom Metazoa; phylum Arthropoda; class Insecta; order Lepidoptera; family Crambidae; genus Schoenobius; species Schoenobius gigantellus. The sequence continues at coordinate 46,854,247 of OZ012544.1, read as the reverse complement.
GTGCGGCTGCGGCGGCACACAGCCGTGGAGCGAGGAGCTTAAAATGCTCCTCGAAACTCCATCGGGGGTCCAGAACCAAGCCGAGGTACTTGAGATGCGCCTCGACCGGTATATGAACTCCCTCCACTCGGACTCGGAGCCCCGGTGGGATCCTGCGACGGGGGGCGTGGAAACTCATGGCCCTCGTTTTTTCAAGGGCCACATCCAAACCCAGGAGGCAGATGCGTCGGACAACCAAAGAGGTGCCGACCGACGCAAGGTGGGCCGCCTCCTCCCCCGTTTTAGCTCTCGCCGCAACGAGTGTATCGTCGGCGAAGCAGACGACCTTCATTCGTGGAAGAAGGTCGCCTCGCAGGACCCAATTGTACCCCAGGTTCCATAGTAGAGGACCTAGTACGGAACCCTGGGGTACACCTGCCGCCATTGCCCACGTATGGACGCGCCCATCCGGACCCTCGTAGAGGATGGACCTGCCTTGCAAGTAATCCTCCACGAGGGCGCGGAGGTACGGAGGCACCCGGTGGAAGCGGAGTGCCTCCTTTATGCACTCGTGGGGCAGGCTGTTGAAAGCGTTGCGGATGTCAAGAGACACCGCAACAACAGTCTCCCCACGAGCTGTGGCCTCCTCAGTCCACCCCTTGAGGTGGGCCACCGCGTCCATCGTGGACCGGCCGGTGCGAAAGCCGAACTGGTTGTCAGCCAAGTCCGGCCCCCGGTCCTCTAAGTGCTCGACGATGCGGGAAGCCAGGATTTTCTCCAGGAACTTCCCGGCCTCGTCGAGCAGCAACACCGGCCGATACCCAGTCGGGGAATCCGCGGGGCGGCTCTCCTTCCTTAACAGGCAGAGCCTGCCCGCTTTCCAACGACTGGGGAAGCGGCCCGAGGCGATGCTTAAATCTAGCACCGCCCGGAACCGCTCCTCAAGGTGTCCCAGGGCGAGGGTCAGAACCCTGCTTGGGACACCGTCCGGTCCCGGCGCCTTCTTTTTGCGCCGAAACCGTTCCCTCACCATGTCGAATTCCACATTCGACACGGGAGGGATGGCGGCAGCCACTTCCACCGGAGGAGTGTCCGGGGGGACCATTCTGGGGGGCTGGAACGGACCGGGATCAGGAAACAGAGTCCCCAAAACCCGATCCAGCAGCCCTCTGTCCATAGCGGAAGTAGGGGGAGCGGAAGCTTTAAACTTCCCCCTCACCATCCGGTACGGACGCCCCCACGGATCATCGTCCAGGAGCCGTATAAATTGCTCCCTGGACTCCTCCTTGGCCCTGCAGATTTCATTCCGCAGGGCCTTCTTGGCTGCCGCATACACCCGACGAAGTTCCGCTTCCTCGTCGGGTGTAGTTCTGGCGCGCCTACGACAACGCAAGTAGGCGCGCCTGGCCCTCATACTGGTGGTACGCAGATCCGCAATCTCCTGCGTCCACCAGTACACCTGTCCTCTTTCGGGGCAAGCCTGCGCCCTCGGCATGGCGGCTTGGCAGACGACTTTCATGTCGTCTGCGAAGAGATCCGCCATGCCGTTAGCATCCCCGGCGATGTGGGCCGGCACTTCTGCCCACGCCCTCACCATCGCCGCCTCCTCCGCCACATCTGGGCGGAGCTTGGTGAGCGCCCATCGAGGGAAGGCGCTCACCGTGGAGCCCCTGCGGTTCAGGGCCCCTTGGGATGCCGTGGAGACCTCATATCGGATATAAAGGTGGTCCGACAGGGTCTCCACATCTTCCTCAACTCGCCAGTCATTGATTCGACTGGCGAGTGAGGGGGTAGCAAAGGACACGTCCACCACCGACGTGCCCTGCACCCGGACGCAGGTAGGGGTGGAGCCCCTATTCAAGATCTGGAGCCCGAGGGACAGAACCCAGGACTCCAGATCTCCACCCCTCGCATTGGTGCGGGAGGACCCCCATGCGGTTGACCACGCATTGAAGTCTCCCGCAACTAGCACCGGTACCGGGGCCGTCCTGCGGACGACCCCCTCTAACGCAGCCAGGAAGACTCGGAAGTCAGCCCGGCTGCGATTGGGGGAGAAGTAGGTCGAAATGACCACAACTCCACCCCACATGGCGGCAACGAAGCCAGTGCCCCTTTCTCTAAGAACGAGAGAGGGGGCTGTGCGCCGCGCCACCCGCATCAAGGCGGCGGAACCATCCGCCGCCACCAACCAATTTGACGATTGTGGCGGAACGTAGTAGGGCTCCGACACAATCGCCAAACTCACTCTCCACTCCGCCGCGGTCTGACACATGAGGTCCTGTGCCGCGGCGCAGTGGTTAATGTTTGCTTGGAGGAGCTTGATGGGACCACTAGGCATTGGTGGTCTCCATGGGCTCCTCCTGGACCGCGGGTGCGGCCGGTGCTGGCTGTGGTTCCGAGGGTACCGATGTTGACGGGTTTCTTGGAGCCATAATCACATTTACCGGGGCCAAGCGGCCCCTGACCGCCGGGGGGCTACAATTCATACCCCCCATACGGTGGCTGGCCGGCCTCTTGGCGTCTGCACAGACGGCGCAATTTAACGCCGCCATGCAGTCCACCGCCTTATGCCCGTCGGAACCGCAGCGGAAACATAATCCGCTGCGGTCCTTGGCAGAGGGGCACCGTTGGATGGGGTGCCCCAGGCCCATGCAGCGGAAGCACCGCATGGGCTTTTGCTCCAGGAGTTGGATGGAGGCAGAACTCCATCCAACTTCGAGCCGACCAGCATCCGCCAGGCGCCTCGCCGCCTCCACAGGCACCGAGGCGAAGGCCGCCCCGACACCTCGTACCCCCGTATGCACGCGGCCCACCTTTATGTGTTGGGCTGGGCAATTGCCGGCCCGTGCCAGGGTCTGGCATAATTCCTCAGCGGACACCGAGTCGTCGATGCCGATGACCCGGATATCCGCCGTCTTGACGGGACGCGACACTTTCGCCGTGTCTCCTAGTGCCTCCCCCAGCTTGGCGGCTAGTGTGTCCGCCTGGGACGGGGATGTTTCTTTCGGGAGCTCGATTATTCGAGCCCCGGTTATCCCCGTCCTAAACTTTGCAGGCCCTATACCTAGGGCCCCGAGGCTGACTGAGGCCTTGGCCTTGGCAATCGCCTCACCGTATGTGAGACCCTTTGCCACCGCCTCCGGCTTAAGAGCTACGACTACCGCCAAAGATCGTGGTGCTTTTGGTAATTTTGGCACTTTCTGCGTCTCGATAGCCTTCTTGGGCACTTCCGCTGCCGGCTTCTTCCGGCCTCGCCTGACGACAACGGTCCAGGGATCCTGGACCGTTTCTACGTTTGCCGCGGTTGTGGCGGCCCCGGATGTTGAGGGGACCGCCGCTGACTTCTTTACCACTCTAGCTTCCTTCGGCATATTGGCCGGCGGGGCAAGAGTAGTATTGGCTGACACAATATTTGCCGCCCGTTGCCGCTGAGATGGCGGCTGCGGCTGCGGCTGTCTTACATAGTCCGCCGCTAGCGGCGGCCTCCGAGCCTGAGCCGGCATCAGACGCCCGTCCACTTCAAGGCCTTCGAGGCGCGCCGAAACCATAAAGCCAACTTGGGCTAATAGCTCCCGCTGGAGGAACTCCATACTTTCCAGGAACTCTCCCCTGGAAATCCCCCCAGCTGGTGCGGCCTCAACCGGCCTGGCCTCTGGCAGCACCACCTGCGGGACCTCCACTTCCTCCTCGGCAATAGCCTCCGACTCAGCATTCTCTATAATTTCGGGGGGTGGGGTCACTACAACGCGGCGGCCCCTCGGGCGTTCCGCCCTCCGCTCGGAGAAGTCCCGACGGAGGGCCTTCATCTCCCCCATTAGGGCGTCCAATTGACCCCGGAGACGCTTGTTGTCGGCTTGAAGCCGACGAACCTCCTCCGAGGTGTTCCTGGACGCCAAAGTCCGGACAATCTCTACAAGGGAGTCGGAGGCGTCTCTAATTTCTTTGACGTAAGTCCCTTTAAGATTGCGGGACTTGCGTGCTACCCCCAACAGCGCCTTTGCATTCTCCTCAGCCTTGCCGCAAAGGAGCTCAGCGGTTGGCTCAGGCGAGCGCTTCCCTTTCCCCTTTTTATTTGTTTTGGGAGCCTCTGCAACCATTGACTCCTGGTCAGACTCCGACTCAGTGTCGGCCTCCAGTAGTTGAAGCTCCCGCCTAGCCTGGGAGAGCCCAACACCATGCACTAGGCCTCCTCTGCCCCTTTTCGTTCGTGCGACCTTGGGAGCGTACGGCGCCGTTACGACTTCTTCCGCCTCAGTGGTTATTTCCAGGTCCGTGACTAAAGGATCCTGGAAAAAGCGGCTATAGCTTGGCCTCTTCCTTCCACCAGCCCGTGGTGGCGGAAGATCCGCCTGCGACAGTCCCGGTTTCCCACTATTAACCACCTCATCAGCTGCCTTTGATGCACCTCCATTGACCGGCGAGCGGCTTTTCTCCGCGCTTAAGACCGGAGTCTTAACAGACCCCATTTCATCTGCCCCGTCCGTCTCGGACATGATGTCCGAGTCGGACATGGTCCAATCGTGGGCCCAGCCCAGCAAAGATTCTGTTGGCGAAAACAGAGCAGAAATCTATCTTCAGCCTGACAAAATAATGATTGGGCCAAATCCCCGGACCCGCGGAAAGCAGACCCTTACTTAAAAAAAAAAAAAAAAAAAAAAAATCCCATCCAAAGATTTGGCTGTATGGATTCAGCACCCTTTGCCTTCAACAAGAAAGAAAAACAACTAAAAAAAATAACTAACCTATACTTGGATAACCTTAAAATAACAAGCTTAACCTCTATACAAGCAACGACACTAACAAAATAATACTAGATAACGAATTAAACGGACAAATAAACTAAAATATACTGATGCCGGGGCAACGCCCCACACACCGGTAAAACAACAATAAAATAAAAAGAACTAATCTATCACACCAAAATCAAAAAGTTAAGAACGGAATAATTTGTGTTTTGACTTCAAACACACAAATTATAAGATACGAGACAACAATACAAAGAACGAAAACAACAATAGAACACAACTCAATAAAACAACAACAAAGTAACGCCAATTTGATCGAAATCGACACTACACAAAAGCAGGGATGCGCGCACTCCGGCATGAGCCTACCCTAACTAGTTAGGGCAATTAGGCCTTAGTCAAACCACGCTGACCCAGTGCAGATTGGTTGACTTCAGATACACCTTTGAATTACTTCGCAGGTAAATGCAGGTTTCCTCGCGATGTTTGAAGGATGATGGTGAAGGATATACATATTACATATACATATACCTAGTTAACATTTAAAAAAATACTAGATTCATTATGATCTGACCGATGAATCTACTAAGGTTGGATATAATTTTTGACAGATATATGTCTCGAGATTTTAGGGTACTTATTTGCAATCATAAACGATTTTTTTTTGTTCCATCGGTCACTTGTTACAGCCAATAGCCAAAATGCTGAATTCAAAGGCACAGAATCACATCAACAGCGGACAGGCCAATGACAAAGTCCCTTTCACAAAAGAAGTCCCGCGATAATTATAGAAACAAAATACTACAGATCAGCCAAATTGATGTTCGTCAATGGTTGTCAACAATGTTGAAACTAATATTAACTAAAACTTTATTAGCTGACACTAGTATAAACAAATAGTTTTCGAACATGTTATTGACGCGTTTGGCAACTTACTGTGGTCAATGTGTTTCAGTGAAGCTAGTGAAATACATTTTTGTGTTATTTTATATACTGAAGTTTGGTCAAACGGGTAACACTAGGGCCATTAAATATTATTAAAAAACTTGTTAAGTTTGTTTATTTAGGTATTTGTTTTTAGGGCCTTTACACACTTTGTGACTTTTAGTGGTGATGCAAACGAGGTACGGTGCACTTGCTTGAGCAAAAAGCACCTTTAGTTTACACAATACGTGACCAACCCGCGGCCCGTCAACTGTCATTTGTGGCCCGCGGAGTTAAGTTAAAAATCTTAGCCATTATTTTATGAAAAAAAAACCACTTTTAGTACCAATACCTACACACATACACCAACTGGCCTCAGCGGTGAACATATTACAAAGTATTATCAAACCAACATCAAAAAATACTGAAAAGTTAAAAATAATATAAGAATAGGTACAGACAACATCACAATTTTATATTGAAGTCGGTGCCAAACGATGATCTCCTAGAAAGTCTTAAAATTTGGCACCCACTTCAATATAGAAGTGTGATGTTGTCTGTACCTATTCTTATATTATTTTTAACTTTTCAGTGTTTTTGAAGTCGGTTTTTATTTTTTGTAAAATAGCTCACCTTCGGTGAGCTGGTAATTAGTGTTTCCCTCAATTTTCATGGGATCCCATCATCAGATCCTGACTTCTGTGACTTTGTGACCACCCTAGGAGTATACTCTATCGAATACAAAAAGAATTTTGAAAATCGGTCCACAATTGGCGGAGTAATCGCGTAACATACACACAAAACACGTTGGAAACACCTTAAAATTTAAGGGTTTTCCTCGATTTTCATGGGATTCCATCATCAGATCCTGACTTTGGTGACCATGGGACCACCCTTGGAATATACTCTATCGAATACAAAAAGAATTTTGAAAATCGGTCTACAACTGGCGGCGTAATCGCGTAACATATACACACAAAAAAAAACATACGCATCGAATTGAGAACCTCCTCCTTTTTTGAGGTCGGTTAAAAAAGGAGGAGGCTCTATGTTCGACTATATCTATGTTTTTTATATTATTCACCAATTAAGCTCCCATTCAAGCTTTACATGTTCAAAGGTCAAACAGTATAGCTTGACAAGAAGCTTACTGTACTCCGTTATTTGGCCTATTTTCAAAATTTGACATCAACTTCAATATAAAAATGTGATTTTTTGTATATATTCTTATATAACTTTTGATATTTTGGTTTTAAAATATTTTATGTAAAAATAAAGAACATGGAGAGCGCGAGCATGACAGCAAGTGTGCATGCGAGATACGTTTTTCTTCAAAATCAAAATGTAAAATTTGATAGAGCGGCCCGATCCAAAGTCCTGTCATCGAATTGGGCTCAGGTGCCACCTGTACTGTACACACTTGTCCTACATTAAGTAGCGATGCAATCGTATTCCAACGTGATACACATCAATACAAATGTGATACTGTAACAATGCACGCGTGATATAACGTAAAACAGTCACGACTAAATAATTTATAATTACAACAAACTTGCATAATTTTCTCGCATGAGTGATGAAAAGCAGTGTATTCACCTCGGAAGTTTATGGCCAATTGTATTCCCTCGATGTTTTATTAGCCCTCGCTCACCGCGTCGCTCGTGCGCCAAACAAAACAGCTCGGGTGCGAGAGATTGTTTACAACGCTTGGTAAACAATCCACTATTACGTAAAAATCAAATTGCTCAGTATGAACAATTTAATTTTTAAGTACAAACGAACGTATGCATCGCTACAGATGTGCATATGCATCGCTACAGATGTGCGTGTGCATCGCTACAGACGTGCGTGTGCATCGCTACAGACGTGCGTATGCATCGCTACAGACGTTATGTGCATCTCTACCAAAGTACGTGCGCATCGTTATAGATGCGCTTGTGCATTACTTTAAACTCGCGTGTAAATCGATACAGCAGTAAATAATCCTTCTAGCCGATTTCGGTCACAGTGGCCAATCTTAACACAGACTAACCAACTGCGCAGGAGATATTAAAGGGCACAACTGTCTGCGCAAACGCAAGAGCACTCTTTATTCCTTCACTCGCATAATCCAATGGGACTATTAGCCGACACGACCGGGTCGAAATTAAGCGCAGGGCCCACTGTTTTACATGTCTTCCGAAGGACTTTTGGTCACCCATCATAGGACTGACCACAGCCAACGTTGCTTAACATTAACAATCGTTTGCTGAGCGCACGCGCAAATGCGCCACCAAGCTCTACAACAAACGATACTGCGATACAGCAGCAGGCCTAGCACGGCGCGTGGACTACAGAAGAGACAATGATTAGCCCTCATACCCTCTCGCTTCGTTGTTATATGAGTGAGCGAGAACAAACATGTTATTTGTCTCTTGTCCCGTTTTGCCTACGGTCCGTACTACGGCTGCAGTATTGCTAAATCGATACAATGAGACGAAGTGCTACACTTCTTCTTTAAACATGCGAGTGCAGCGCGTGTGTAGAGCGATGCAAGCACGCGCTTTAAATTCACGGTGTTGAAAGTCGCAGTGTGTAAAGGACTTTAGTAGGGAGGTAAATGACCTGGACGTAGTTTTATATTTTCCCGTACCTAACCCTGGCAACATTATGTGGCGCGAATGCAGTTTCATTTATGAAAATGATATTAAATGGTAGGTCTGGGTATTGTTCATATACTATGTCGACATTGGTCGTCGCATGGCAACCGACGCGCTAATTGGTCGTCGACACTGGAATGTCAGTCAAATGGCTCAACAGTCACTTCGAGTGTCGTGGGTCTGTCGAGGTCGGAGCGCGTTGTTTTTACACCGGTGACAGCGTGACGTAGTGTAAATATATTAAGTGACGTCTTGATGAAGTGTACGAGTATTCAAACGAATATATTAGATACTACTGGGCCCAGCAGACGTTGTCATGCCCGATTGCAGCGCCACCTATTTTATGTTTAAACATTCCTTGAATAGGTCCACTATTCAAACACACACGGAAAAATTCGTAAAAATCTGTCGAGCCGTTTCAGAGTTTTTGCGAGACTAACACACAGCGTTTCATTTTTATATATAAGAAGAGAAGAAAGAAGACTAGTGGGTCCGGCAGACGTTGTCCTGCCCGATTGCAGCGCCACCTACCGTGTCCAACTGTACGTATAAACCTTCCCTGGACCTACTCAAACGCACACAGAAAATTTCTCAAGAATCAGTCTAGCCGTTTTTGAGTTTTAGCGAGACTAACACACAGCGTTTCATTTTTATATATAAGAAGAAGAAGAAGAAGAAGAAGACTAGCTGTGCCCGCGAACTACGTTTCGCCATATATATTTTTCTAATATATATGGCGAAACGTATATAACATATAGCCTAAAATCTTCCTCGATAAATGGACTAGCCAATACAAAAATAATTTTTCAATTAGAATCAGTAGTTCCTGAGATTAGTGCGTTCAACTAAACAAACAAACGAACAAAAAATCAAACTCTTCAGCTTTATAATATTAGTAAGTATAGATATGGATAAAGCAGACTAAATGTGAATCCGTTGCGTAATTTTTAGGGTTCGTATCTCAAAATAGATTGCTTGTCTCTGAAAAAAGGTAAATCTGTATACTTACAGAGTGAAAAAAAACCACAATTATTACGATTTAAATTAAAACTTTTTTTCGAACGTTTTCCAGCTTCCGTGCTACAAATTACATAAAGTGTCTTGGGTATATCTAAAAGACCTTAAGTCCTGAATTTAGGAAAACCATTCCGACTCGCGGTTTGCATGGCAACTCGCGGCACCAAAGGCTCAGGGCAGATCGCGAGGATAATTAATTAATTGTTTTCCAAAGCGAAGCCTTATGACCCGCCGCCCACGCCTCCGGTCTTTCATCAGTATAGCTGACTCTTAGCTTAGCTGTAGCTCTAATTACACAACGCTGCTATTGAATATTCTTTATTTGGAAGCAGTGTTTGGAATTCATCTAACCTATTGTGTAAGTGACGAAAAGGCCGCCCGATATTTGATGGATGATAGCAGTTTTTCTGCTGGGTTTGGTTGGTGGTGAGGGGGCGTTCAAATATGAAACGTTTCGATGCGTTACAGAGGTGGGGGGGGGGGGGGGGGGTAAAATACGTATCAAGTATTATTTAAATAAAAAATTAAGGAATTTTAAATCTCCCAAATTGGTAACCAAATTTTCTTTTGTCTTACGGGGAATTTATCGATTGTATTGTATCATATATCGTCATTTTTGTTTAGTTCTTCAGCTTGGTGGCGCATTGGCGCGTGCGCTCAGCGAACGATTGCTAAGGTTAAGCAACGTTGACTGCGGTGAGTCCTACGATGGGCGATCTAAATATGAAACATCTTAAGCTTCTCCGTGCTTCCGTGAAGGCGCGTTAAACAGTGGGTCTTGCGCCTGATCTCGCCCCGGTCATGTCGGCTAACCGTCCCATCGGACTAGGCGAGTGAAGGAACAGAGAGTGCACTTGCGTTTGCGTAGTCACTTGTGCACTATAATATCTCCTGCGCAGATGGCTATAGTCTCTGTTGAGATTGGCCGCCGTGACCGAATATCGGTTAGGAGGACATTAATGAATTCCGCCTAGTTGGTACATACACACTTCTCGTAGCATATTTGTGACATTTAGTTATCACTTGGATGGTATATGTGACGTTTAGGGAGGGGGAGGAGAAGGGGGTGACAAAAATCTTCAAGGGTCGTCAGGGTCAAAAATTTACGTTACGTAATACTTGAACGTCCCCTAAGACTTCTGAGCCCACCTGGCTAGCGACCACCGTCTTACCTGAGTTTGTCGCCATAGTAACAATGTTAATAGCATTGTTGTGTTCCAACAATTAGAGGTAAGATAACCTGTTCCTCGTTTGTCGAGGAGTTCAGGTGAAGCTACTTTCAGTATTCGGAATTTTGTCACTTATTGTTAAGAAAACTATGTAAAGAGCTTGGGAGAAAATGAGATCGCATAAGCACTCACCGTACCTACTGACGATTGAATATCTTCTTAGGGGCCCCTAAACGACCTCCTAGGACTTCGCTGGTTCCAGCAGACTTTGGATGCCATGTTTACACTGTTTTATGCTTTCTTGAAGGGATTTCACACTATATAGAGTATATAAATATATTTTGTAATTATTATAGCGAGTGCGCACGCGCGCCGTTGGCGGAGACAAGTCGAAAATCTAATGCATATACCAATCCTGAATGACCTCATGTTTTTTGTTTTTAATGTGACATGCGATAGACGGACAAAAAAATTGAAGCGATGTAAAAAACGTTTCACTTTAAACATTGAATTTGGAACCATACATGAATCATTCATTCCCGGTACTTTTTGCCAGAATGTATGAGTCCTCTATATAAAATGACTTAAAGAACATTTTGCCGTGCAATGCCGCGCATCTTCGCTTAAGCCTTTAATATTGCTTTAAGAGGACTGTGAAGTGCCAATTCTTGGCTCGAGTATGCACTTTCAAAAAAAATATTTTACAAAAAATAAAAACCGTTTCTTGTCGTTTTTTATTTTTTGTAAAATATTTTTTATTTTTAACTTTTTTGTGAATGAAATCTTTTTAGTGAAAGAAACCCTAATTTAAATTAGCGTTTCCCTCGATTTTCATGGGACCCCATAATCAGATCCTGACTTTGGTGACCTTGGGACTACCCTAGGAGTATACTCTATCGAATACAAAAAGAATTTTGAAAATCGGTCCACAATTGGCGGAGTAATCGCGTAACATACACAGAAAACACGTTGGAAACACCTTAAAATTTAAGGGTTTTCCTCGATTTTCATGAGATCCCATCATTAGATCCTGACTTTGGTGACCATGGAACCACCCTTGGAGTATACTTTATCGAACACAAAAAGAATTTTGAAAATCGGTCCACAACTGGCGGCGTAATCGCGTAACATACACACAAAAAAAAAACATACGCATCGAATTGAGAACCTCCTCCTTTTTTGAAGTCGGTTAAAAATGCAGTTTGTTGTACACCGCTTAGAGTTGAAAGTCCGAGGCAAGTGCCTACATTTCTTATAGAAATATTGTTTCGGGAGATGACGGTTTTATCCCCCTAAACCTTTATGAAATTAGACATTTTTGGTCTCATTGGAATTAGTATACCTAAATCTATGTTTGTACGTTTTGCTTTTTTGGTAATTTAGTCAGAAAATATAAAAATGCTCGAGGTAGTTTTTAAGTCTAAAATATTTAGATGCTAATAATTTATATTCTGAGCAATACTTATTACTTCAAAATCAAAACGTGCAAACCTAGATCTTCATTATATCTACAACAGGGAGAAAGGCGTTATTGCTTTTTGTATGAAAATTTAAAGCTTCACAATCCTCTTAAGTAGAATGACGTACTCGTATGTTATACAGATCATTTAAATGTATGTTTTTTAGATAGTAAATAAATTACAAAAAAAAACTAACAAAAAAGGCTAACGTGGTCAGGCCCCTGTGTACCGCGGCTGCCGAGTCTCACTACTCGGAATCCGATTCACATTACATGTGGCTGACGTAGCAACTCGAGCGCCGTTTGCGTCGGCAATTAAACTTTATTGACTTTTTCAGAGTCGTTTCACTGAATCAACTCATTCTGAAACACATTTTACAGCCGCAATATTGAGAAACGAAGCTTTTGTTCGGGGCCTATTTTGAGAGGATACAGTATTTGCCATTAACCAAACGACAGCATAGAAATTATTTTTTTCATTTCCTATATTTTCTTTCTAGTGGTATATATAAATGTGTTTGTGTTTTTTGAATTAACTTATCATATGAAAAAACATATCCGGACTGACATCACTGCCTAGTCTAAACTATTGAAAGTTACATAAAAATTTTTAATAGAAGGCCCTTTTTTATAGCATTAACGTCTATTAAGGAAAGATTTACCAAGTTCGTAATTTTTAAAACTAGAAGCATGAAAGTTTTTGAAAGTTCGCTCGCGCAGAACGATAGACCAATACGTTAAGAAATATATATTTTTTTATACCAATAAGTTGGCTTGGCAAGCAAGCATACTGCCCACCTGATGGTAAGTGGTAACAGTCACTTGTGAGATTCGCAGCTAATCTGCAACCCCCACCAGAACCACAGTGTACGTTGCCAACTTGTGACATACGAGATGTAAAGTCACAGTATCCAGTAATTTCCCTGCCATATCTTACCCTTTAAACCGGAACACAGCAATACTAGCACTGCTGCTTCGCGGCAGAAATGGGTAGGACGGAGGTACCCAAACAGGTGACCCTAATAGAGAGTCTCCCTCCGGTAATCATTCCTAGGATTTACTGCTAAGGCGCCTTAGGAAACTCGGACGAGCTCAGACGAGCCACAGCGAAATTTATAACTTTCACTTCTTATGATTACTTTGTGGTATACTGATATCAATTATCTAACTCATCGAACATTTTAAATGGAAGACATTGCCAAGACATTGCTAGAGATGGTTCGGTTTGACTGTGAACTATGGCATGAAAAATATGTAGTGAAAATTTTATATACTTATAAATAAGGGCGTTATATTAGCGTAAACGTGAGTGTATAAAATATAAGCTGGCTCGTTTTTATAAAAATACTTGATGTGCCCGCGAACTACGTTTAGCCAAAATAATTGTCCAAAAATATCTGGAGAGGGACACACTTATCACCTAGGGGTTTAAAATATAACCGGCTTTTGGCAGGTCTGAGAATGGGTCGTAATTCTCAGACCTGCCAAAAGCCGTTTCGGAGTAGTTCGATAATAAACACTGTGATAAGAGATTTTTATATATGAAATTATTTTGTGATTTAACTTGTGTGAATTTTTACTCATTTAATTTTCCTACTGCTTACTAAAAGTAACACTCTAATATCTAAAATGTTACTTACCTGACTTACCTTTCATATGCTTATATAGCGCATGTAAAAAAGACTCTAATGAGTAAAGGATATTATAAAGTCAATGATTATCTGAATGATGTCAATGCTTGGTCTTAATTGTAGACTTAATTTAAATGTATAACGTACACTGACACATCTAATCTTGTAATGGAAGTTGAGGTGAATCTTTTACTTTGAGTTCTGCTTCCAATTTACGACTCTGTAACAATACAGGGAGAAAAAAATAGCTCTTGGTGATTTTCTTGCTGGTTCTTTCCAGTACTAGCCGCAGACTTGTAAACCAATGGCGTAGCTTCTCTGACGTTCAAAAGTGATTGTTAAATCCCAATTGAATAAAGGATATTGAATTTGAATTTATCTATAGCCAATCTAAGCCAAGCACAGAAGTTACTGCACCATCGAGCTCCTAGTATAAAATGAAATTGGCGCCAAAATATTTTGAAAAATTGGCAAGATGCGATGATACTGATTCAAAAAGGAAATAAATAGACAAAACAACATCGAATCATCTAATTTTGGCCGATGCATCGCGGCAAGCGAGGTGACAGCGGAGCGCTGGGATTTCGGCTGCTGGCCGCCGCCTGAACTGGGTTAAAAATAGGTGCATTATTTATGGCACAGATTCATAATCTGTAGACTTTTAACTACTGCGCTAGTTTGTCTGAATTTATGAATTAGACATTTGCTGGATGATAAAGTACATATTTTACGTTGTATCGTAGATAATATTGCCTTTTTTGTAAGCCAGCTAGAAAGATATTTAGTCTATGTAAGAGTACGGCTGTCTCTTGATGGTTATGACTAATGGGGAGAGTCGCCTGCCAGTCGGGGTATACTCACTAAAAACTTTTCCGGGATGTTTCGTCATTCCAGTCGTGGGGTGTCCTGGGATCTGGGTGACCTACCAGATTGTCCACCTATATTAATATTGGTCTTCAGCAAGGATCAGAAAATAATGGAAGTGGCATATGTCTGTTCCCCATCAAATTAATTTGTTCACCGAATTAAAGCAAAGTACATGTCATTGCGTATCAGTGTATATTCAATGTAACAAAAAACGACAAGATTTTTTTCTTTTTTGTATGAGAATTCGACTATGGCGGTCCCATAATAATATCGTCGTATCGCACATTCACTGCTTTTTTTGTTCCATAGTCTTCAGTTTCCTACAAATCAATCGGTTTTAACGTTATACATAAAACAACAATAATTCACCTCTCTTTAACATATTTTACTTTAATATTACAGTTATCATCAAGGACCGGAGTGCTAACATTTCATTCGCCTAGCTCATTTTTCCTATGGCAAATTAAAAAGCCGTAAATTTTATCCCCGCCGCACTATTGAGATATTCCGAGACGCGGCCTTCCCGGCTGGAGATGACAAATGATAGGCGACTGTGTCAGCTGACGCTGACCCACTTTCGGAATCTCCACCTGGATCTAACAATCACACTCGAGATCCAGTTGCCTTGACTTTAGAGGATTCATGTCGTTCATGTTGTTCGACACTCGAATTTGAAAGTGTTGACAGTTCTTGCCCTTTACTATGATCGTTTAAATCATAAAGAAAGAGATTGCGCTAAACGCTGCAGCAGTGGGCCGTTATCTTGTGGTCTTACAGATTTGTATTACCAGGACGAGGATGAAGCAATTTTAAATAATAACAAAATTAACTATTTTTTATATAATAACCTACGATCTGACCTAACTTAAACTCTATCTCATGCTCACCGAAAAACACACAACATCCAAGCACATTTATCTGTCATTTACTTATTAGATTGTTTATAATATGCTTTTTCAATTGGTACAGCTTTGATTGTAATTTTAAATTTGTTTATCCGAAATTTTAGGCAGGAGCAAGACTTCCGTTACGACAGCTAATACACTACTTTTGTGTGGGTCATTAATTAATTTATCGTCACTTACGTAGTAGCTATCAATTAATCTGTGCCATCACAGACATGTATTTAACTAGACAACTTTGATTCCTCCATCTGTGTGAAAATCGAGTGTAATTTTTTTTATAGAATGAGAAGACCAGTAGCTTTGAAAAATATTAAATTACCAATATTTATGTCTCTTATTTGAGGCATTTTCCAGCTAACCATACCGACAGCAAATGCAAATAATACTAGATAGCAAAATAAAAATCTCAAAGATCTAAAAAATATGTATATAGAACTTTGCATTTTCTTTAACAATCTATATCTATACAAATAAATAAAATTGAAGTGTCTGTTTGTAATGTCAAAATAACAAATTTTTACTAAATGGGTATGAATGTATATCGGGTACCAATAACAAAAACACAAATTAATTTTTTTTTGTCTGTCTGTCTGTCTAATCTCCGGAATGGCTGGACCGATTTTGACGGAACTTTCAGCTAATTATACAAGGTATACTCGTAACATAGGCTACTAACTTTTATCAAGATCTTTAAAAAAATTGCCTACAAAAATCAAAATGTTGCCAAAAGTTACTATTCCACGCAGACGAAGTCGCGGGCACAGCTAGTGCTAAATAAATTGAAATTTGTAAAGATTTTTAAATTAGATGTTGATACGTAGTTATTACAGTGATTGAAGCCTACATTGGCTTAAAAAAATCAAACGAGATGAATATTATTATAATAAGTAGTTAAAGATTTCGTTGGAGCTGGTAAAAGCTCGGTGGCCGAAGTGATCAAGGCGTCAATACGGTAAGTTCCAACAGGAGACGCGGGTCCAAATCCCGTCCGAGTCGAAATTACTTCTTTTATTCATTTTTCGATCTAAAAAATTCTTATAATGAAAGTTTCATGTAAAATAAAATTCCGTAAAATAATATCCCATATAAGTAACTCGTCGTCGCAAAAAGAATCTTCTAACTTTTTAAATTAGCCAGTGTATTCGTGAATCGTCAACGAAACAGAAAGCGTATTCAGTGTAGGCCATAATTACGTCAAAGGCAAGTGAACTAATAATAATGTGCCGAGTTGGCGCACATAATGGTCGGAGGCTCGCTATCAATTAGAAAGTTCCGCACTGTCCCGGGCGGGCTATTTCTGACGCCGCCACAATATACTATCAACCCGCGTCACACTGCGCACCTAAACAGTGTCATTGGGAGAATCATAAAGTGATTCAAATTCAAAAATCTTTCATTCAAGCCTTTGGCGTGACAAACAAACACAATCTTCTTATTAAAAATTATTTCCTGACAAAAAATCTATCACGATCGTCTTCAAATTACAAGTCAATGCGGCGTCAATACAAGACTGTGTCGACTATCTGATAAAAAGTAGTAATGGATGAATGTTGACTGTCAAAATTGAAGCGATTGCGATAGATTTTTGTTACACAATCAAGGGGCTGGTTTGACTCCCACTTTCCAGGATGTACCAATAACGATAGCACTCCCTTATATTCCGGGCCTTATGTTGAGCACTAATCTAAATTCCAGTAAGCTTATAGAATTCTAGGCGATACTTGCTGCAAAAAAACTTCGCATCCTGTTTAAGATTACTTCGCACCAGAGCAGCAGTTGAAGCTTTAGCGTCCAAGTTCAAATGCGCGTGGAGAAGTTTGCCCACCTCTGGACAGCTTTTCCAAGTTGCTGACATAAACTTAGCCGAACGTCTTGCGAAATTCGTGAGTCCACTCACCGATACCAAATTCCAAAGTCTCAAGCACCTGTGTAAAGTGATCTCTCTGTTGGTATTTTATAAGATACTGTTTGGAGAGAGCGCTAAAAAGTTAATCTTATTCCTCTTGCTCAATTCCTTTACTAACATTCTAGACCTACACCGTGGATTCATCCTACTATGAGGATATTCTGTTTTCTTCTATTAAATGTTTTGGCAATTATTTTTCTTAATATTCTCAGACCATTATTTTTATTATAGTCTAAGTCTTTTTGACTTATTCTACATATGTTCGTCTTCTTCTCCCTATTCTTCTTTCGTGAATATAATGTCGTATTAGACATGGGCGCCGCGCCGCGCCCAACTCGCGCCGCCGCCGTCGCGAAATGGAAATGGAAATTCGAGGGGAGACTGGAAGCAACGGAGGGGCCTCCCCCAGCGGGCCACTGCGACCTGTACAGATCTATTGTGGCCGACCCCTCTATTTTAAAGGTCTCCAAATAGGCCAGCGGCATTGAAATAGCCAATAACCTTTTTTGGAGACAAAGTCTTCGTATCATGTGGTGGCAGACTAGGTCCACCCAGAGCTCGGCTCCTTGTGTGGATGAGAGCATGACATTCACAAAGGATGTAAAATGGTGTCTCATCATCCTTACCACAAAATCTGCACGTGGGAACATTCTATGCAGATGTTTGTTGAGTTTGCAGTGACCAGTTAGGGCTCTAGTGAGCGCCCTTAATTGGCCCCTGCTTAGTTGGAGGTTTTGCATTGCGACCCCGGGTGAAAATTCCCTAATAAGCAATTTCGAGTGCAGTAGGCCAGGGGAATGAGCCCACTGGAGTCGAGCCTGTGTTTGTACCCAATCTCTGAGGACTCTCTTTTTAATCCTCCTCGAAATGCTACAAGCTGGTTCTGGTCCTATGAGAGCGCTCTCGGAACCAGCCCTCGCCAGTTCGTCGGTAATTTCATTGCCTGGGTTATTAGAGTTGCCTGGAACCCAGCAAATCACTACCGAGTTCCTGGTCCCCAATTCATTCAAGGCCTTCGTGCACTCTAAGGTGATTTTGGTCTTGATTTCTACAGCATCAAGCGCTTTTAGAGCAGCTTGGCTGTCCGACAGGATGAGGATGTTCTTACCCTCATTCGACATATTTGCGTGAACACAGTCGATAATGGTATACATTTCTGCCTGGAATACCGTGGCATATGCGCCCAGGCACGTGGTTTTCCTGGTACCATATCTGGTTAGCTTTCCTAAAGGGCTCAGGGACTTGCTTGTCCCATTCATCCTTATTAGGAATCATGACTTTGTAGTTCTTCTTGAACTCCAAAGTTTCAATCATGGCATCGGCTGGCATTGCCGTGACAGGATTAACCATTAGGCTGCCCTGTAGCTTCCTCATGGTTTGGGATTTCCATCTCGAACTACCTCCCCCCTCCACAGCCACCACTCGGAACATTGCCACCCTAGCCTCCCTGTATGAACAGGTGGTGTGGTGGGAGGTTCAGGATAGCCTCCATTGCAAGGATGGGAGAAGATAAGATAGCCCCCGTAATCATCAAGCAGGCACATTTTTGCAGGCTTCCAGGGCCTTTATGGTGGTCCCTACTGCAGTCGGCTTAAACCAAGCTATACACCCGTAGCTAACCATAGGTCTTACCACAGCGGTGTAAAGCCAGACAAGGTGACTTGGTTTCAGTCCCCACCTGGAGCTGGTTAGCCTACGGCAGATACCTAGCGTTGCTTTGGCCTTCATATATTTATGTATACCCCAATTTAGTCTTTGATCCAGGTTGATCAGAAACAATCAAATTTTTTTGTGAGCGAAAGTTGATTTCTCTCAATTTAGCTCTCGTGTTCCGTTCTAAATTGAACGAAAGTTCGATTATGATACTATCGCTCAAAAATAGAATGCTTGCGTCATTTGAACATTGGTTTCCTTTGACAGAGAACGTAGTGGTTGCATCTCTTAGATCCCAGACTTTCAGGTTTGAGAGAAATTTATACCCACTGATTGCCACATGCTAAACGTGATGAAGCTTTTCATGTTAGGCAGGTATATTAGAGCCGTGCCCAAGCTCTTCTTCTACTCAATATTTACTGACAAAATTAATGTAAAAAGCACAGTAGTTACAGCGATAGTGATGGGTCATGAGGTTCAGATTTCACCCAA
Organism: Schoenobius gigantellus; assembly: GCA_963935595.1. Taxonomy (NCBI): domain Eukaryota; kingdom Metazoa; phylum Arthropoda; class Insecta; order Lepidoptera; family Crambidae; genus Schoenobius; species Schoenobius gigantellus. The sequence continues at coordinate 46,834,861 of OZ012544.1, read as the reverse complement.
GAATGCTGGAAGCACTTGTTTCGATTGATCCTAAAAACGTGGAGATTATGAATGGGGACCTACTTGCTTACTTACTGGCGAGAGAATAATAATGTATTCCCAGAACTTGCTGCCATAGCGAGGCATATTCTCGCGATCCCCGCTACGAGTACCTACCCCAGCAGATCGCGGTTGTAGAATGGCAGAACGCGGTTCGGGTTGCAAGATTGGTTGGATTATTACGAGCATTGTTAGAACATTTAACGTGTTTATTATTATTACAAATATTATAATATGTATGGTATGGTAAATATTCTTATAATGTCTCTTTTCCATGTTTAATGTCTGAAATTCCGGAGCTTAAAGAAAAGTGCTATTTCTTAAAACAATTATTCTATTCACTATAAATCAGGCACGCCGCGGCGTGGCGCCGCCACGCCGACTGAATGTACCCGGCGCGCCGCCGCCGCCGGCAAATTCCGAGTCGGCGCCCACCTCTATCGTATACGAAGGACAAGGCACAGGCCGAAGATAAGAAAAGATGGTTTATTCTTCACCAATAAGAGCTGTGCTCTTAAGTCTGGATGATGATGAAACTGTGTTATTAACCAGCAGTTTTGCCAAAGTGCGCTGCTAATTTATTAATGCCTACATTACTGGAGTGGACAACACCACTTTGCGCCCTGCTCAATTTACGTGTTCAATCAGGTCTAATTGCTTAACAGAATGGATAGCGTTTGTGAACGCTTTTATTTTAATAAAGCTCAAATCACTCTCTGTTAAAATTTCACCAGTAACAAACTCGTTTCGCAATTAACATTGCAAATATTTTGTCCATCCAGTATTTATGAAGCAGTTTATTGTTTATTTGATCAATGAGTCCCAAAAGATATACGTTTAATCGACTAACAAAAGGGTCCTAACTTTATTACAATTACACATGCTTTACAATACCTACTTCTGGTTTCATTTTTTTGTTAAATTTCATAAAGCTTACAGTTAATTAATTTTGTTATGAGTATGCTATGATAACCACCAAACATTATATGGACTACATGTTTATTCGCTTATTAAATTTAAAAAAAAACAGCGATGACACCATTTGCTACAGTTTTTACAACATGCGATTCTGTGATAGTGAAAATGGCGGAATTTTAGATATACATTACGGAAACATTAAGATCACTATCTGTCTGAAGTGATTACACAACCATTGCAAATATACTCTGTAATAGCTTGCCAGCCAATCGATCCTCCAATCAATCAAGTTCGCCACAGCCCCTTCGCGGCGCTGTCTTAAAACGCTATCTATTCCTCCTGATTCGGCGCGCCGCAAAAATCAGGGGCCCTTAGAGATTCCAGCTGCGAAGGTATTTATCTTATCTCGCGAGCTCGCGGGCGCGACGCGACGTGCGAACGCCGCTCGGAGACGACACTCGATCTACATACAAGAATGGAAATTGAAATGGCCGTACTTATCCCGCACCGAGAAAAAGTTGAAGATGAACGTACTTGAGCTGTCATTGAAATAGACTGATTCAAAAGCAGTTTGTTTGACAGATTCCGTTGGCAGTTTCGCGAAATGAGAATAAGTTTAAATTGACGTCTTATTCAATCTCTACTGAAAGGAAACAGTTCTACAGACAATAGACATATTTACAAGTTAAGATATTAATTGATTAAATGTAAACGTTGACGTGAAGAACTTAACACTATTAAATTTAATTTGACAGCAAGAACAATCAATGCAGTCTTTATTATTTGATTCCATTTGTATTCACCAAAGCTTATGGAAATGAATTGATCTGAACCTGAATCTGCTATTATCGTTTTAATAGATCCCTATCAATATCTTTTTATATTTGAAGACTAATACAACAGTAAAACAATACAAATACTTTAATAATCATTGGGCAATAATAGCAACTAGCTCATGGTGTCGATCACAGAACACAGAAAGAGGTGTTCTGTGGTGTCGATAGTAGGGTATTGAGCTGGCAGATTCTCAGTACCTAATTCATTACCATCGGTCCGCCTCCGCTACGGCAGACGTGGCATTATCTTGAAGCCAACTGTCTGCTTGTTCCATCACCCATATCAGGTGCGTGATTTTGTAACTCATCGGCAATCGGCCATTGTATACATTTGATAATTCTGTTTAATTAAAACTGATTTTTAACATGTTACACATTCTGTAACGTCTTCGTCTGAGTGATCTCGGTATATTTGTTGAAGAAATCAACCAATACTTATAGCTAATGAACCTATTACCGCTTTTCTTCATTAACGGCCAAATACTCAAACGCTTCTTAAATAAAATCTTACTAAAGGTCTTCCTAATTTTAAGGAGGTCTTAGATATATTTTCGCGTTGTCGTTGACGGCTGCGCTTCGCGGTTCGTGGCAGTGAACGCTGGTGTTCCGCAAGGCTCCGTTCTATCCCCCACATTGTTTCTTCTGCATATCAATGATATGCTTTCCTTGGGAGCTATACATTGCTATGCAGACGACAGTACAGTGCATGGGGGATATCACGGAGCCTCGGGGGCTGCTCGTGGTGATATTGGTAGGGAAAGGCAGATTCTTATCATTGAGCTCAACAAGACGCTGGACCTCGTCTCCGAATGGGGCTCCGACAATCTTGTTGAGTTCAATGCTAAGAAAACACAGGTGTGCGTGTTCTCGGCGAAAAGGTCACCTTTCCTCCCCCTTCCTTCTCTTCAGGGCACAACCCTTCACACACAGAGCAACATCACCTTGCTCGGAATGAACATTCGCTGCGATCTGAACCCCAGAGACTACATCGAATCCGTCATAACTACTGCCTCACGGAAACTCGGTGTCCTGAACAAGGTGCGTAGGTATTTTGCGCCGGACCAACTATGCTTGTTGTATAAAACTCAGGTTAGGTCTTGCGTGGAATATTGCTCGCACCTTTGGGACGGCTCCGCTCAGTACCTCCTCGATGCTTTGGACAGATTGCAGCGTCGCGCTATTCGCATAATTGGCGATGTAGAGGCAACTAACACCCTCGAGCCTCTACAACTTCGTCGTGACATCGCCTCTCTTAGCGCCTTTTACCGAATGTTCCATGGGGAATGCTCTGAGGAGCTCTTTAACCTTATCCCTCCCTCTCCATTCCTGAACAGAAATACGCGTAAGGGCCTTCGGAGTCATCCGTACACTGTGTCCTCCTTTTCACACCGTACCAAGAAATTCCAAGATTCCTTCTTCTGTCGTTCATCCCACACTTGGAATTCTCTACCTGCGCACGTGTTTCCTCCATCCTACAACATGGGTTCCTTCAAAAGAGGCGTGAAAAAGCATCTTTTGGGCCGGCAAGGGGCGGGCAGGTAGGAGAGTGGATGTCGTCGCTACTCTATCTGTCAACTCATTTGGGCCTCTTTCACTGCTTAACATCAGGCGGGAGGAGGTCATTTGCCGGGTCATCCATATTAAAAAAAAAAAAAAAAAAAAGATTTAAATGAAATACTCAAACAATTTTTAATCGTTGATAACGGCTGCTTTTGTAAGAGAGACTTATTTAATTATACACTGGTAACATTAATAAATTTTTCGCATATTCGATAGAAAACCATCTTATATTGTTAAGCGAAAAAAAATATTGATTCTGAATCGACAACATATGCTCAAAAATCTGCGAACACATAAAATATAATAAAATCAAACAAAAATTAAATCTCGCCATTTTTTTTACATTTGTAGATTTAAGTTTTCCAACTTTAAGAAGCAAACGGATTTAGGCGCATACAGCCATTTCTTCTGTATAGTTTTTAGTGACTTTTCAACTAATGTAATAATTTATGATTTACTATTAAACTTTTTGAATAAATCCTTTGTGTTGTATCGTATCTTTTTTGTTGGCACCAACTTCAATATAAAACTGTGACGAAAACGACACAACCCCATCGAGTCTGGCCTCGTTTGATTCGTATTGACGAGTACATTGATCCTTATTGGTAACCATCACGGTCTGATGCTGGAGCTGGAAGGTGGCCATAGGAACTCCGCAATAAAACTGCACAACCCCATCGAGCTAGAGCTCGTTTGATTCGTTGTGATGAGTACTTTGATCTTACATGGTAATCAGGGTCTGATGCTGGAGCTGGATGGTGGCCATAGGAACTCTGCAATAAAACGACGCAACCCCATCGAGTTTGGCCTCATTTGATTCGTATTGACGAGTACTTTAATCCTACATGGCAACCAGGGTCTGATGCTGGAGATGGAAGGTAGCTATAGGAACTCCGCAATAAAACAACACATCCCCATCGAGTTTGGGCTCGTTAGATTCGAAAATATAAAAGCTTGTCACAAGATTTATGTACCTATTTTATAAAAACACATGTTTTTTTTTTCTTAGAATTACCAATATCAAGATCAAGTTAAATAAGTATTGTATTATTGTTATATTTTCATAAAAATGTAACATGTCAGTAATAAATTAAAGTTTATTTTTTTAGGGCATTAAAATAAAAGCTTGTTTGTTAAAATTCTCTTTTTACTATTAGTTTTATAATTATAAAAGTACATATTGATAGGAAGGTACGATCAACTTTCAGTTGCATTTACCAAATAGGTTTGTAAAAACATTTATTTTATAATTTTTAACATATTTAGAAAAATAGTAATGGTAACTATGTATAAGAAAATATCAATCATAACTCCTTACGCGCCACTTGAGCGACGTCCAAAGCTCCCTTAAAATAAGAGCGACATTAATGCAGTTAATGTGGCATTAATCACATGTCAAATGATAATTGACGTTTGAGTATACGCTTTTGGTTCATTTTTGTTGATAAAAAGACCTTAAAGTTAAGACCGTCTCAAAAACTAAGTAGCTAACAACGTACGTGCTAACAACGTACGTGACATCTAATTATCTGTATTAATATGATAATTGTATCCACGATTTGAGCAAATAAATATTATGATTATGATAGCTGTTAATGTTTGTTTTGAGTATGAGTTAAGTTGCTCTCAACTATGTGAGCAGCTCATAAATATCATAGGCTCGTATTAATAATTGCATCTCAAGTATGAGTTCAATCTTAAGATACTGTTTTTGACAGATGTTCCATACATTAAACGTCAAAACTGCAGCTCAAGATCGCTCTCAACTTTGAGACGCGTTTATTAATACGAGCCTAAGTGTCGTTTGAGTATTCGGCCGTTAGTCATCCAGTTTAATAACGACTAGCTTTCCGCTCGCGACTTCGTCCGCGTTATTCATGTTTTCCCGTGGGAATTTTATATTTTCCCGTAGGAAAATTACCCTATGTCCTTCCCCTGGTCTCGAACTATCCCTATACCAACTTTCATCAAAATCAGTTCAGTAGTTTCGAAGCCTATTCAATACAAACAAACAAACAATCAAATCTTTCCTCTTTATAATATTAGTATACATTGCCGATCACTCGATAAGTTACAAAATCAACACCCAGAATTTGTTGGTCGACTATTTCATTCTTAATCTGGCAGACAATAAAGAACTATGTGAAGACAGGCCTTTTACAAACCAGTGATTGATGTGCCTAGACTGTCAAATTAAAAGCGATCATGAAAATTGCTCATTGAGTTACGAAATAAAAGAGCTCCTTGTATCTTGTACACATTTTCTATTAAGGGCTGATTATTCAAACGTCAGACAAGTTTCACTTGAGAAATAAACGCGAAATTATAAGCATTTCATTTAAGTATATAGAAAATCAGTGATACCACCTAATTTACTCTGCAAAGTCGGTTGAATATTCAACACCAAATTATCTAAAAAGGAACATAAAACTGACTTCAAAAACACCAAAGTAAAAAAATTACGTCACATTTTTAGATTTATGTTGGTGCCAAATTTAAACTAACATTAGTTATTAGTTAAATTTTTCGAGGCTTTCTATGAGATCATCACTTGGCACCGATTCTTATATTAAAAGTTGATGTTGCATTCTTTTTTTTTTACTTTTTAGTGTTCTTGAATTTGGTTTTTATTTTTTGTAAGATATTTTTGATTAAGGTCAGGGTGGCTAATTCCGTCTAGGGGGCATCACCGTCTGCTTCGAATTACTCTTGCCAGAACTAACCTATGCTTTTTTATTATATAATGTCGGTAAAACAGGTTAGCATCTTCGTTTAAATTACCTATGTGAGATATATGGCGTTAGTTGCCATAGATTTTGAATAAACAGCATTTGAAGTTCAGTTAAGTTTCAAAAGTGTTATGTGAGTGAGTTGTGAGAACATTTAATCAAAGGTGAATATGATATTATTCGATTTATTATAATAAAAGACAACTATGTGTATAGTTTAAAGTATGCTTATACTATTTTATATTATTATTATTATTATCTGAAACATTTGTATCCTCAAAATCGTGAAGTGGTGAATTCCGTCTACATTGGATGGGGCAAATTCGTCATATGCCAGTTTTTCCCTAAATCAGACATTATAAACCTTTTTTACCCCTGAAATTTATGTGAAACAAAACAACATACTTTTAAACCGAATGTAATTAGATTTATGGACTTAATTTATTTTACAAATTATACTAAAGATCTTAAGGGCTGCCATGAAAAAAATACATAGAATATGTTACGGTGCCTCTATTATTTTCTACTACTTTTTGCAAAGCAGTACGTGGCAAAAAAGTTGTGAAATGGTACAAGCTGTACTGGCTCAATGTTAATTTAAATAAAAATAATCATTGTCTAATCTGTTTTGCAAATTTTTATAAAACAACTAATATTTTTAAAATTTTTGTAGTAATAAAGTATAAGAAAGAATTTATCCTATAATATTTATGTTGATTTTAAAATAATAACACTGATTGAGAGACTTGAAAAAGAAATTTGATAACAGTATGGTAATTGGTAAAAACTATTATAATAATTTGTTCTTTATTATTTCTTACTGTAATAGTTAAATATTTATTTTATACGGTGACTGTTCCTCATAAAAATTCAAGTTAATATTGTAGTAGGTACTGTCCTTAATTTGGTTATGAAGGTATTTGAGATTTGTTTAGAATTCATAAAAAATGTTTTTATTTTAAATAGATACATACATTGATAACACTGATTCAGATTTAACCAGTTGCTTAAAACTAATCTATCAGCAATAAATGGTTTGAAATTGAATGTAAAGTTTTTTTCATTTAGTACATCGTATAAATTAAGTAGGTTTACTATCCCTGGACTTTGTCAGTATGCCGGAATAGCCCCCAAATATGTTTTTACGCTTAAAATGAGATCTAAACCCTATTTTTACAAGTGTAAGATATATAATTGACTGTTGTTCAATAACAAATGTTTCATTTAGGTTGCATCGATTTGCGGGAAAATCCGTCTAATGGGAAGATTTTAAAAAATGCCGTTTATTTAAAAAGTTATTAGTAATTAGAAAAAATTATAACTTTAACAAGAAGTTACATAAAATTATTTTTGATAGCCACTTAAAATTTAGCAGATATTTAGAATGTTTGTTTATTATGCTCAATCAAATTTAGGTTTCAAAAAAGTATGCCGGAATTAGCCACCCTGACCTTAAATCTTTTTTTTCAATATATTTTTCTACCACTTTTTTGGCATGATTAATATACAAACCCATACCAAATTACAGCTTTTTAGTACTAATAGTCTCCGAGTAAAACCGCGGACAGACAGTCAGACAGACATGGCGTAACTATAAGGGTTCCTTGTTTACTGCGGAACCCTAAAAAGTAGATACAGTCAAACATAATACCCCCTCCGTTATTGAAGTTGGTTATAACTCAAACTCGTTTAATTACGAACATTCATCATAATTAATCAAGAAACGTTCTCAGGAGAGGTACTCTATAAACATTTATTTGAAGATTATGAAATCGCGGCGTAATTTACCCGAATCGGAATATCAATCGGCACTATATTACGCTTTGACAAGTTCTGAGAGACCTGTGGAATAATATTGGGATAGTGAATAATGTTATATTCAAATTTCCTCTGAAGTATGGCTCAGTAGGGTGGCTCGCCAGTGACGGGACAAACTTAACAAGTCATTTTAGCTTCCTACGGCTTACTGAACGAGCCATAGAACATATGATTATTGTAAGAAAGGTAAATCAACTATTTTCGTAATATTCTCTTCTATTTTGATGATATATTAATTTACAGTGAGTCCAATATGAAACAGAAAAAAAACGAAGCGATTCAGAAATATAAATTAATGAGTTTAAATGTAACTAAATCAAAGGTCCTTTGAATCGTCCAACATTTTATTTAGCATGTCGCCTTTTCATCCATAACGCATGTAGCTCTTAAGGGGAATAAGCACAAAAACCTATTAATTTTATCAGATGTGATATTTACACAGATAATTATTTCGTCAGAATACAAAAATCTACTGTAATCAAAGCGGAGAATCAATCGTCTGTGTTACGTGAAAAAGTTCATTAAACAGACATAAACCCGTACATTACTTTGAAGCGCGCTGAACAAACACGCTCAATGGAGAATTGATTAATCATTCAATGAGCGAATTCGTTTTGCTGCCAACAACGTTAATTTCACTTCGGGTTGATATAGGTGAACAATTAGAGTTGAATACGTTTGGATCGGGGTCACGCTTTTGAGGGGACCGTTATGCCCCGCATTTATGTTTACGGCCGCGATCCAACAATGATTTCAATTTTCAACACTAGGCAATTGTCAGCTCAATGAAGAGTATTTCCTTCTTTTTATGATAAAACCGTAAACAATTGAAAGTACGCTCTCACATGAAAAGCCTTCGTAAACAATTCAAAGTACGCTCCTGGATACAAAATCTTCATTGTTGGTGAAATGTCATTGTTAATTCGAATAGCTTTTCTTTTATGTCAATATCCTAATTTATTTACACACTGATTCAGTATTGTGTCCTTTATTCATCATCATTATCACACCTCATATACGTCCCCACCGAACGGGCACGAGCCTACCCTAACTAGTTATGTTAGGGCGATTAGACCTTCAAATCACGCTGGCCCAGTGCGGATTGATTGACTCCACATACACCTTTGTATTATTTCGCAGGTGTATGCAGGTTTCCTCGCGATGTTTTCCTTCATCGTAGGAGCGTCAGATAAATGTACGATATGAAATTTGTGAAACGAAAAACACATCGGTACATGGCAGGATCGATCGCGGGCCTCCCGATTCTACTCGGGGCACAGTCCAGTGCCGAGGTCATAGCGCCACCGACGCTCTATGAGAAAAAATCTGTCCTTTTATTAAACATAAATAAATAATTAAAAAATGTCCCATACAATTTACGAACCTTAAGAGGATTGTGAAGCTGTAAATTTTCATACAAAACGCGATAACGCTGTTCTCCCTCTTTACATAGTCCAATTTTCATAATTTTTGGAAATGTTATAATGAAGATCTTTGTTTGTACGTTTTGATTCTGAAGTAATATTGCTCAGAATATAAATTATTAGCATCTAAATATACATATTTTAGACTTAAAAACTACCTCTAGCATTTTTATCCTTTTTGACTAAATTATACTTAATAACAAAAATAGTACAAACATAGATTAAAGTATACTGAATCTAATGAGACCAAAAGTGTCTAATTTCGTAAAGGTTTAGGGGGTTAAACAGTTATTGCCTGAAACAATATTTCAATAAGAAATGTAGGCACTTGCCTCGGACTTTCAACTCTAAGCGGTGTGCAACAAACTGCATTTTTGAAAGTGCATACTCGAGCCATGAATTGGCACATCACAGTTCTCTTAGATAACAAGACTTGCGAGCGCGATTATTCTACCCGTATCACTTGAATGAACGATTCGTGAACGATTTTCAGGTGTAAGGAATAACTTAACAGAATCAGTTGAGGTATGGTTGCGCCATGAATATTGATGAGGCAGAGGAACAATCGCGGCCGAGGCGCCTCGCTCAGCGCCGCACAGACCACTTATCGGGACATCTGTTACACTGTGAACATTATTTAGTTCCTTAGAAAACGTAGCACCTTTCGCATTCGCATAGATTTGCGGCTTATTCCCATCTTGCTCGTCGCCTAAGTAATTCCGCGGTGTAAATACGAATTTGTTTAACGTTTCGTTGCTACGTCGAAATCCAGTGAACGGCATTTTCACTATTATCTTCTTCGGGTTGAGCCACATTATCGCAAATATTCGTGTCGTGTTTGCGAACGCAGTTTGTATTGCATATTTATATGTTCGTGACGTAATGAATATTCGAACGTATTATCGAGATAAAGTGGCACAGAAATAAACACTTACGAATCGACCCATGCAATGAAATCGACCCATCTCATAGGTTTCGATTCGGAATATATCGGTATATAAAATATTAGATTAGACTAACAAAACTGTAAACACAATTTAAAAGTATACTATTATTTCATAAGCTTTATTTTTAACCGACTTCTAAAAAAGGAGGAGGTTTTTTTTATTTGACCGTGTATAAGCTTCTTTTTATGTTTGTTCGCGGATCAAGGGTGGTCCTATGGTCACCAAAGTTAGGATCTGATGATTGGATCCCACAAAAATCGAGGGAAACCCTTAAAGTTTTAGGTGTGTCCAACGTGTTTTGTGTGTATGTTACGCGATTACTCCGCCAATTGTGGACCGATTTTCAAAATTCCTTTTGTATTCGATAGAGTATACTCCTGGGGTGGTCCTAAGATTACTAAAGTCAGCATCTGATAATGGGATCTCATGAAAATCGATGGATGTTATTGAATTAGGGTTCATTTCACTAAAAAGATTCCATTCACCAATAACTTACAAACAAAAAATATTTTACAAAAAATAAAAACCGACTTCAAAAACACTGAAAAGTTAAAAATAATATAAGAATAGGTACAGACAACATCACACTTCTTTATTGAAGTCGGTGACAAATTTTAAGACTTTCTAGGGGATCATCGGTTGGCACCGACTTTAATATAGAAGTGTGATGTTGTCTGTACCTATTCTTATATTATTTTTAACTTTTCAGTGTTTTTGAAGTCGGTTTTTATTTTTTATTATAGTTTTACTTATAATAACAACAGCATCGATAAACAAAATGTTGCTGACAATATACTTATTTCTTCGAAAAACCCCTGTTTCTATTTTTTTCGTTACACGCAATCTCTGTGACTATGTTAGAATCATCATCATCATCATCACAGCTCATATACTCGTACGTCCCCAACGAGGGGCACGAGCCTACGCTAACTAGGCCTTAGTTATGTTAGGGCGATTAGGCCTTAGTCAAACCACGCTGGCCCAGTGCGGATTGGTTGACTTCAAATACACCTTTGAATTACTATGTTACAGTATTAAAAGAAAATTTCAATTTATTTCATTTTTTAAAAAAACGTCGCCCCACACAAGGATTTTCTCCTGTGTCGTGGGTGCAGTTACAAACATAGAATATCAAATGCACATACGCCTAGACCGGAACAAATTTCTGTAGGTCATACAAAACATTTGTCTCGTACGGGAATCGAACCGTTGCGCAGTAGGCGATTACTCGACCTCTGCGCTAACCGTGTCGTCGTAAATTGAATCAATGTTTATTCAAAAATAGATTATTGCTACAGATTTATTGCCCTAAATATTGAGTTGATTTTCCTAAAAAAATTATTCTAACTGTTTTGGTTTTTAATTTGCTAAATCAAATGTGTCACATTAAAATCTGTTCTAATGTAAGCTTAGGTTTTTGTTCAACAAATTGGGTTAAAAGTTGTTATTTATTGATGGCTTTGATTTGAACCAAAACGTACACGAGGGTCGATTTGATTGCTCAAGACAAATTCAAGCTGCTTAAACAACTGACGAAGCACGAAAAATAAATATTACTTCACACATTACATCACTAGCTCTCGCAGTTATGTTTCCCTTATTTAGAAAAAGACAATTAGATATGTGCAGCTTAGTCTATATCATCCGCCATAACAGAAAGATTGATACATTTACCATTGCTGTATTTCTACGGGAAGATTGGAGACACTTTCTTTCTGGTTGCCGCCATAGAATAACCTCATAATATCTCTAATCTAACAATTTATTCGTTTGAATAAAACTACACTTTTCGTTCATAGACTGCCAAAATAATAGATACCGTGAGCTCCGTTTGCGTGAAACGGACGACATAAATATATGAGATGAGAGAAGTGAAATAATAATCTGATGTTACTCTATGACACTCACTAGCTTTATTCATCCCGTCAACTAAGATCCCCATTCAACTAAGATATTTCATAATTAATCATTTAATCCTTGTTTTTAAGTAACCAAAATGAAGACGTATGCAAATATAAAAATAGGTAAAAGTTGACTTTGCACCTGGCTCTCCCGAAGAGCTTTCCCGAGAAGAGCAGGCAAAGTAGCTTACTGTACAAGTCACTGATCGTGTAATGATTACTAGAATATGCATCATTTTCTAACACTTATGCGACCCAGTCGTTTAAATAGTTCATATCATCACTCGAAGTTCACTCTTGATGTTCGTCTCACTTGTTGGCGAGACGAACGTCAAGTTTTCTCGTTTCGTTAATAGCCAGAGCGACCATTCCTCTGAAGAATATGCTTTGTAACATAAATTTCCCTACAGGAAATTTCTAATCAGGTTCCTACTGCCATCTAGTGATATTTCCATGTATTAGTTACCTTTTTTTATCTAAATTCAGAAAACATTGAACGCGCCTTGGGTTATAATAGTTTTATGTATATCGTGTCTTTGATTATTTTCAAATTTAGTTCAGGAACTTTTAATTCAATAAATATCGATAGTTTACTTGGTTTTTTATCTATGTTTATTAGTCTATGTTATCTCAGAATAGTTAGTCTGTGGAGTGTGGACTGGCTGAGCCGAGACAGCGATATTTTCTGTTTTGACGTTGACGGTCGAACGCTTGTGTCTGTTGGCTAGATAGCCTACATTATTTTATTAAAACAAATCTCAAGCATCGATAAGCGAACACCTAATCTTCCACACGGTTGGATTTACTCAATTTCATATAAGGGCCTCTAACCCATTTTACCCGTTCGTTCATATGATTTCGAAGCACGTACGACATAGTGTAGCGTCATTAAAATAGACAGCCAGCAATCTACCAGCGCAGCCAGGCAGACCCACTTTCCTCCGACAGGAGGAATTCCCTACCCCGTGGTTATTGAATACCCCGGAGTCAGACTCAACTACTGAACCCGGTTGCCCCGACTTCTCTTCTACCACCAGTGTCCGGTGGCCCGGAGCCTGTGGTGTCTCCAGAGCAGGATCTCCCCGAATTTCACAGCTGAGTCCACTCCAAATAAGATTATTATCAAACATAATTCTACCATCCTTAGGCATTTAGGGAGTTAACTAAAGAGAGAGCGTTATCGATCAAATCGTGCAAAGAACCTGTACCATATTGTCAAAAAATATTAGTGATACAAATCCTCACCACTGATTGGCAGCCGTAGGCCACAATCAGTGCGCCCACTAATATTGTGTTCCCTTGGATAAAAAAAAATCCTTATGTCGGCTTTGCCGGATTAAACCACATATTTTGACATTTCACTCTTTTATTAATCACCTTATATCTATTAACCCTATGCTCATTACTCAAAAAATTAAGTATTACATGGCGCCCGAACATATGGAGATTTGCACGATTTGAATGATCCTATGCTCATTACAATGCTTAGGAACAGTGTTGATTGGTAACGTTTTTTTCTTCTTGGACACTGTTCGGTTAGAACTTTTAAAATTTATAACTTGTTGTGTTGGTGTTATGCTTTGTTTATTGTATCCCTGAGGTTACTCACAAACCAAATTGTCAATTTTCTTTAAAAAAAAAATTCTCAATAATATAACTAATAGATAATCATATGCCATAATTAACATTAGGTATTCAGTAACTAAGCATAATAACTGTGTTATAACTCTCTCATAACAATAGATTGATAGTTTTATTTGGTTTAACTACAAGTCTTCTTTAACATAACTTCTGGTATAATAATAATATATTCTCATTGCATAATATAGTATAGGCCAAGATTTTTTCAGTTTATTTCAAACTTTAACTCAATTATTTTTAAGTGTTTGAATAGTAAAACCTATGTTTTATTAATTAGTGTGGAAGGTTATTGATGTTTTTTTTTACATGATCTTATTACATAAATATATATAAGTATAAATGTTCTGTGCTTTGTAAAGTGGAGATTGCATGACTCTGTTTCTTATATCAGTTATTATCTTAGAACGTTTTTTGTAAGACACATAGAATTTTTTAATATCTAGGTGTTACCTTTTATTACTCAGATACTGTTACATTATTTTAAGTTTAAACCCAATATTGAATGATACCTAATTGCTACAACTAGCCACCTGTATACTTTTACCTGATATTAACTTAATAGCTTGGTGCTTGAGATTTGTCAACTGTACTTATATTTTTTTACTACTACTTATACTACTTATACAATCTTAAATATTTTACCTATAATTGTATTTTTTTGTAATTGATCGATCACGCTACACTCTTTCTGGCAGGAAAACGTTGCATACTTGAGACTCAGTAACGGATAATTTTTACAAAGGCGGACTTGTCCCCGAAATAAATTTCTTCCAGTCCACCTATATCCAAAAATTACATGTTTTTATTTTTTAATAAATTAAGACTCGGTGACTGAGAGTAAATATAGAATATTCTTAGAAAGGCGGACTTATCCCCGAATTAAATTTCTTCCAGTCAACATTTTTTTTTGTTTAAAGACTTGGCGACTGAGAGTAAATATAGTATATAGTTGGCAAGGTGGACTTATCCCCAAAATAAATTTCTTCCAGTCAACCTATACCCAAACATTTTTTTGTTTGAAGACTTGGCGACTGAGAGTAAATATAGTATATTGTTGGCAAGGTGGACTTATCCCCGAAATAAATTTCTTCCAGTCAACCCATACCCAAACATTACTTACATTTTTTTAAAAATATAGCAACTTAGCGACCGAGGGTAAAACTTTCTACCTCTACTAATAAACATATTTAACCAGTTTGGCTTTGCAATTTGACAATTGTTTTTTTTTTCTTCTTTGTTGTTTGTTCAGCCTTGTTGGATATTTTTTTGCTTTTTCGTTTGATTACAATGGAGGAACGTCCAATCGCCTTTAACCTTTTACAAAAGGACGAGCTCGAGCATGAGGTAAGGATTAGGTTCGAAACTCCTGCTTCCAGTGTAGCGGACTTACGTGCTCAAATCAGGAAGCTGTGCAAGGACTTACCAACTGATGAGATAGCCACATTCGACGGAGACGTGACAAAGGAACTCGCGGATATTAAAAACAAGCTTGCTAGCCTAGCAGAGTTATTACAGAAGACCGAGAAACGCAAGGCGTTGAACGTTTTGAACCGTGTCCAAGCCGTCGGCCATCATTTATACCATAGGCTAACTCGAATATCTCCATCCGAATCAGAGTCCAAACTGCACAGTGAGTTGTTCGATGACCTTAACAAGCTCTTGGTTAAGATCGACAACATACTAGTCGTATTCCGTAGCTCTTTAACTGCAGTTTATACTTCTACTACTACCCAAGTTGTTGACCCTCAATCAACAACTTCTATTAAATGTTCCGCCGAAAATTACCAGGCTGTTACTAAATTAAATCTTAAATATGACGGAAAATCTTGCGTAAAAACTTTTTTAAGAAGACTCGAACAACTCAGGGTATCGCGAGAAATCTCTGAGAGTAGACTGTTCAGTTCTGCCAGTGAACTATTTACTGGCGACGCTTTACTGTGGTTTGAAGGAATTGGTCATGACGTCTATTCATGGGCCGAACTACAAGCTTTGCTGATTCGCGATTTTTTACCTATCGATTATAATGAGCGCCTACTCAACGAGATTAGATCGAGAACCCAAGGTGTAGACGAGAACATAGTTATTTACATTAGCGTCATGTTATGTTACTTCTCTCGGTTAGAACGACCCCTACCGGAAGAAGAACAGCTTAGTATTATTTTACATAATATACGGCCATTTTACTCTAAACAGCTGGCTTTAACTACGATAAACAGTATTGATGATTTAAGGTCTTGTTGTCGACAGCTGGAGGCTGCCAGCCAACGCGCTAAACTGTTTATAGAACCCAGCAAAGATGTCAGTAAATCTTTAGCCACAGACTTGGTATTCAAGGGTAACCAGGGAAAAATGTTGTCAGTAATACAGACGGATAGTACCTCTGACTTCTGCGTACGGTGCCGAGTGTATGGTCATAAACTAAGTGCGTGCAGAGCTCCATTTATTATTATTTGTTACCGTTGCGGCGAGAAGGACGTCACTGCCCGTACGTGCCCTAAGTGTAATCCTACAAAAAACTAACTTGCTCAGATCGGAGTATGGCCGATTCGAGTACTACTCGAAATGATAAGTCTCCTTCTATATTACTACCTACCTACTATACGATTTCAAAAACCCATACAATACCGGATGTGACTACTACTACTACTACTACCACTACTACTACTACTACTACTACTACCACCACTACTACTACTACTAACAGAACCCACAATGCTTTACCCGCATTTACATTTCCTGCATATTATTCCGTTTACCATAACTTTCCTACTTATCCTCAAAACCATACTTACTATCCAAATAGGCATTGTTCGTCTAACATTACTTACCCTACTAACGCTTACGCTTTTTACCCTGCTTACGCTACTAACTCTACTTACCCTACTAATGCTTACGCTACTAACCCTACTTACCCTACTAATGCTTACGCTACTTACCCTACTAATGCTTACGCTACTAACCCTACTTACCCTACTAACGCTTACGCTACTAACTCTACTTACCCTACTAACGCTTACGCTACTAACCTTACTTACCCTACTAACACCGCTTACCAACGTACCGTTACCCACCATTCACCCATTACTAATGTTAACCAGCATTCACCTGAATCAAATGCTAACCAACATTTGCCTTCTACATTACCAGGTACTATGACACAACACTCTGATCGACAGAATTGTGTTACTAAGCCTTTACCCAATACTTACCCTAACGCAACTACTAACAGGAATG
The DNA here is from genome assembly GCA_963935595.1 of Schoenobius gigantellus. Taxonomy (NCBI): domain Eukaryota; kingdom Metazoa; phylum Arthropoda; class Insecta; order Lepidoptera; family Crambidae; genus Schoenobius; species Schoenobius gigantellus. Next base: position 46,817,814 of record OZ012544.1, on the reverse strand, counting down.
TCCTGCTGTCATCCAAATCCCCCCAAAATCGGAATTTAAGGACAAAGACATCGCATAGAATAACTAGCTATAGAACTAAAGCTTATTACAATTCTAAACTACCAAAGTGTAACTTACCCATTCCTTCACTGAAGAGACAATCTACTAAGTCAAACAGGAACGCTTATTTTAAGAAAACTGAATCGGCATTAACGACAGGTAACACTGATATGAAAGATTGGCAATCCTGGCTGTCGACAATAAGAGAGTTCTCTCACACAGGTTCTACAACTAAACCTGTCAGTCTTTTTTGTGGTCGAGATTTACGACCATACTTGTCGGTCAGCATTTACGGATTACAATGCAACGGTCTTCTCGATTCAGGATCGGAGATTTCGATAATTGGTAGCGATACTAGTAAATATTTTACGGACTTGGCGACGGTTCATAAATCACTTGATCTTGATCATGTGGTAACGGCTAACGGTTCTTCTTCACCCGTTACCGGTTACATGTTCCTGCCAGTAACTGTACAGAACAAGACGTCGATTATTAAGTTTTATGTTATACCAGGGGTATCTACAAAACTGTTGTTTGGAATTAATTTTTGGCGCGAATTTAACATCGCTCCGGATATACTTTCATTACTGGGTAACGCCTACTCTTTATCAAGTGAGGATCAAATATGCACAGTATCCTCTCATATTCATTTTTTACAAGGCTTGGAATCCTTGTCGTGTGAGGAACGGACGCAGGCGGAGGAGATTCTGACGGAATTCAAGTCCATTTCTTCCGAGGACAGAGGCCTGGGGCGTACTCATCTTCTAACTCACAGGATTGACACGGGGAACGCGAAACCCATTAAGCAACGATACTATATGATCTCGCCATTTAAACTACAAGAGTTGAATAAGCAGCTCGATGAGATGCTGGAACTTGACGTGGTGGAACCTAGTTCTAGTCCGTGGAACAATCCTGTTACAATGGCTCCCAAATCAGACGGCTCTTTGCGTTTCTGCCTGGATAGTAGGAAGCTTAACGAGATCTCAAAGCATGATGCCTACCCTCTTCCTTACATTAATCAAATTCTTAACGAACTTGGTAACGCTAAATACTTATCGTCATTGGACTTAAAATCCGCATTTTGGCAGATTCCTCTGAGTTCACAGGAATGCAAGGAAAAGACAGCATTCACTGTGCCCTCACGCGGTTTATTCCACTTTAAGGTAATGTGTTTTGGTCTAACTTCTGCGCCAGCAACGCAGCAGCGTCTGATGGACATACTCTTCGGACCCGAGTATAATGGGCGCATATTTATCTACCTCGACGACATTATCGTGGTATCGGAGACGTTTTCGGAGCACATTCTGCTCTTACGTACTGTCTTGGATCGCCTCCGTTATGCTAATTTAACAATTAACCTATCTAAATGTAATTTTTTTAGAAAACAATTAAAATACCTTGGTTTTGTCGTAGATGAATACGGTTTACGTACTGACCCTGACAAGGTGAGAGCTATAGTGGATTTCCCTACACCGGCCTCACGTAAAGATGTGAAACGTTTCCTCGGCACCGCTTCCTATTACCGACGTTTCATAAAAAATTTTAGTAACATTGCTGGACCTCTAAATCAACTCACTTCATCTCGCAAGGGTGCACCACCTTTTAAATGGTCTCCGGAAGCCGACCACTCTCTCATCGAGCTAAAAAAAGCAATGACATCTGCACCCGTCCTCGCGTGCCCAGATTTCACTAAGTCATTCGCTGTCCACTGTGACGCATCAGACTTCGGGATTGGAGGAACCTTGACTCAGGACTTTGAGGGAGTCGAACACCCTATTGCTTATTATAGTCGTTCACTCACACCACCAGAAAGAAACTACTCTGCGACCGAGAGAGAGGCCCTAGCTGTGGTAAACGTAGTCGAGCATTTTAGACCCTACTTAGAGGGAAATAACCAATTTAAAATTATTACCGACCATTCCAGCTTGAAATGGTTCCTTAACTTAAAAAATCCGACAGGGCGCCTCGAAAGATGGGGTTGTCGCTTATCTCCGTACAATTTTATTATCGAGCATCGTAAGGGCTCTGAAAATATAGTCCCAGACGCTTTATCAAGGTCTGTGCCTATTTCAATAATAGATCTCAATGGTGTTACCGATACCTGGTATTTAAACTTACGTAGGAAGTGCGATGAAAATCCCGCCTCTTGCCCTAACTTTCAAATTATAAACGGACGTCTTTACCGTTACACAAAATGCGGAAATGTATTAACAAAGGATTTTGAATGGAAGGAAGTAATACCTGCGGATTTTCGAGAAGAAATCCTCCAAAGCAATCATTCTGTTCCAACTGCCGCTCATTTGGGTACAGCTAAGACATACAGAAGACTTAAGTTACGTTATTTCTGGCCAAAGATGTACTCCGACGTGGTACGCTTTGTCGCGGAATGTTCAGTATGTGCAGCTTACAAACACAGTCAGCAATCTACTCCCGGTTTCATGGGAAGCGCTAAGGACTGCTCCCGGCCTTTCCAGTGCCTCAGCCTAGATCTCGTTGGGCCCCTGCCACCGTCGAGACAGTTAAACACCTACCTACTGGTGGTGGTCTGTTGTTTTTCAAAGTACTGCATGCTGTTTCCGATGCGCCGTGCAACAGGGAAAGTGATATCCCAGCGCTTAGAAGACCAGGTCTTCATGGTACATGGCATCCCTCAGACTATTATTGCAGATAACGCTACGTATTTTACCGGGGGCGACGTGCAACGATTGTTCGCCAAGTACAATATCCCGCAACTTCATTTTACCCCAGTGTACTGCCCACAAGTAAATGTGGTGGAGCGATATAACAAGACGATCGTGACTGCAATTTCCAGTTTTGTTGAGTCCGACCATAGAAACTGGGATATAAACCTCTCCAAAATTCAGTTCGCTCTTAACACTTCAGTGAACGAATCCACTTCGTTCACCCCGTTCATGTTGACCCACGGACGTGAAGCCGTACCTGATGGTACCATCTACAATGACACCGAGGTGGTGGACGACCTCAAGGACACATACCCTACCGTCAAAGAGTTATTGCGTAAATCTCATGATCGTAACATCAAGTATTACAACGATGGGCGACGTGACATCGAATTTAACGTGGGTGACGAAGTATGGAAAAGAACGTTCAAGCAGAGCAACGCCGGTAAATATTTTGCTGCAAAATTGGCCCCAAAATACGAAAAATGCAAAGTAATTCGAAAATTATCGCGCTTAGTCTATGAATTGGAAGATGAAAATGGGAAAAAGTTGGGAAAATGGCACATTAAGGATTGTAAACCAATTTCTGCAAACGCTAAGTAGTGAATGAATTAATATATTAGTATATATATATAGACCAGTACTTTGCTTACCATACTACGAGACAGTTTTTTTTTCACTTAATTTTTTCTATTGTATCTTTAAAAAAAAACCCAATGGCGTCGTTAAGGTGGATATCAGGGGAGTGCTACGGCGCTGTGTTTACCCCACGGGGTAACTAAATTTTTATTGCAGGATAGGTCACCTTGGCGACTACCTAGGATGGTTGAGTTCCGTACCCCCCTTAAGGAGGTACCTTCAATACGAAGAGGAAGGAGAGCATATTTTGTCGAATAGTTTATCTGGAAGGACAAAAAGTACTAGCGGTGAGTTTCGCAGTGGAGGTGATATGAGTTCAGTGTTATGATTTGGTGTCAGCTCGGGGTCGAGCTGGAATTTTACTCTTTCAGTATACTTCCATCGTAAAATTCTCCCTGGTTGAGGGGGTATTGTAACATAAATTTCCCTACAGGAAATTTCTAATCAGGTTCCTACTGCCATCTAGTGATATTTCCATGTATTAGTTACCTTTTTTTATCTAAATTCAGAAAACATTGAACGCGCCTTGGGTTATAATAGTTTTATGTATATCGTGTCTTTGATTATTTTCAAATTTAGTTCAGGAACTTTTAATTCAATAAATATCGATAGTTTACTTGGTTTTTTATCTATGTTTATTAGTCTATGTTATCTCAGAATAGTTAGTCTGTGGAGTGTGGACTGGCTGAGCCGAGACAGCGATATTTTCTGTTTTGACGTTGACGGTCGAACGCTTGTGTCTGTTGGCTAGATAGCCTAAATTATTTTATTAAAACAAATCTCAAGCATCGATAAGCGAACACCTAATCTTCCACACGGTTGGATTTACTCAATTTCATATAAGGGCCTCTAACCCATTTTACCCGTTCGTTCATATGATTTCGAAGCACGTACGACATAGTGTAGCGTCATTAAAATAGACAGCCAGCAATCTACCAGCGCAGCCAGGCAGACCCACTTTCCTCCGACAGGAGGAATTCCCTACCCCGTGGTTATTGAATACCCCGGAGTCAGACTCAACTACTGAACCCGGTTGCCCCGACTTCTCTTCTACCACCAGTGTCCGGTGGCCCGGAGCCTGTGGTGTCTCCAGAGCAGGATCTCCCCGAATTTCACAGCTGAGTCCACTCCAAATAAGATTATTATCAAACATAATTCTACCATCCTTAGGCATTTAGGGAGTTAACTAAAGAGAGAGCGTTATCGATCAAATCGTGCAAAGAACCTGTACCATATTGTCAAAAAATATTAGTGATACAAATCCTCACCACTGATTGGCAGCCGTAGGCCACAATCAGTGCGCCCACTAATATTGTGTTCCCTTGGATAAAAAAAAATCCTTATGTCGGCTTTGCCGGATTAAACCACATATTTTGACATTTCACTCTTTTATTAATCACCTTATATCTATTAACCCTATGCTCATTACTCAAAAAATTAAGTATTACAGCTTTAGTTATTGTTCTGAGGACTATTCAAAAGTTCGTGTTTATTAATCTGTGACGATCCAAGCTGTCAAAACTGGTCGACTCGATCAACGTGTAAAATGCAAATAACGTGAACTAGTTTCAATGATATTACGAAGAGCGGCAACTGTTGCCAATTCATACGGCTTATCAACAGATGTTTGTTGTGCGTTAGCTGCGATACACGCAGACGGGCGTGCTAATGTTTCGTGAAATAATTTGGAATCGGACCATTGTTATATAAGAAAATCTGAAATAACTCCGGAACAGATGATTCCCTGTGCTTCGCGCGAACATAAAATGGTGGTGGGATATTTAGACATCATTATCACAAGCCGGCCGCAAGCTTTGAAGCGAGCGATTGCAGCCAATTGTTCTGGCGCGAACATGATTGGTGATGATGGGTTCAATAAATTATTAATTGGCGTCAGAATCGATCCAATCAGCTCCTGGGACGTGTCGCCGCAAAAAAACGTTTACAGAATTTTCCATAGCTCAATGAATAGACATGCGTTACTAACCCATACTGGACAAGTGGGGTTAGAGACGACATCACCGTCTTTTGGTCGAGGTCTGCCCAGCTTTGGATGTATTGCGTCTCAGATAAGAACAAACTGAAGTATCATCAAATAATTTATAAAAAACCTCTTTATCAGCCATAGGATATTAAGTAAAATATACTGTTGCTTACAGATTTGAACGGTTTGACATGAAAAGTGAAAACTTTTCTGGTTTTGGTACTCTTTTTACGAGTCAACTATTATTATTTGTAAGTATACTGTATGTATTCAGTATGTTTTGTATTCACTGTATAAATAAAGTCAGTTTCGATAATGCCTTGACGAAATGTGGAAAATATATGGCCAAAAAATATGAAATAGTGGGAAAAGTAAAAAAGATATGTTTTACTTTTATTTTAAAGTAAGGATCGGACCGCCACGGTCGTCGTATTATATATGTCGTATATGAAAAATACAATATTCCGCAAGTACATTTGGGTCCAGTATATTGTCCACAAGTTAATACGGTGGAACGTTATAACCGCACATAATCACTGCAGTTTCCTAGTTTGTTGAGAACGATCATAGAACGTGGGATATTAACATACATAAAATACAATTTGCCATGAACACCTCAGTAAATGAGTCTACTTCTTATACTCCTTTCATGCTAGTACACGGTAGGGAAGCTGTCACAGATGGTAGTATTTACCGTGATTTTGAAGATCTCCAAGAGTTAGTTGTGGTACCACGCGATACTCATGCGTCTAATATTGGCCACCTCGGTGACATTTTTATCAAAGTCCGAGAGTCATTGCGTAAGGCCCATTAAAAGGAATATAAAGTACTATACCAGAACCGGAGACTTAAAAAACTCTTAAACATTTGACCTACACGGTTTATTCAAAGATTGCAATCTTTAACAAGCGATTCACAGCATTAACACAACAACGGACAATTTAGCACTGAAGTGAAGTCTCTAATCAAAGTTATGGGTGTTAAAATCGCCGTTCGTTTCTACGTGCTGTCATCGATATCACCAAATCGTGCCGCACATAGTAGACGAGCGGGATCTTGCCGCTTTGTACAGCTAACTTCGAGATCAAAACTTTGATTATTGACTTAGAGAGTAGCCCTTCTGGCACGTCCAAAATTTTGTAAATTCAACATTACAGTCCAGAAGAGCCACCACGATTAACTTTATATTTTTTGTTAAAATTAACAACAGATTTAAAAATAGTGGTCACGCACGCGTAAAATATTACTTTCCGCGAACATATTTTAGGGAGATTCAAAGAAAGATGTTTTTAATTTTCGATACATCGCCGGCCATTACCGTATTATTATTTCCTGAATAAAAACAAGAAGTGCGCACAATAATAGTGCGCGGCTGTCGGATTTGCGTAAACTCGCCGAGCTAATGGACGTGAATCACGCGCGGGACAGTCTCGAGGCGACAGTAATAATTGGCACCGGCGGCTAAGGCGAAGGCTACACGGTCAACGTTCATTGTGATCCAGTAGCGTAGCTACAATCGCATTAGATTCGTTATTCATTGCGGCAACAGTACAGTATTGTGACGACGGACTTTTAACAAAGTGGCGATGAAATAAAATGCGCGTTTATTGTTGAAATTGCGATCGCGTTTGAGTTACTTAGCAAAGAGTCATATTGACAGATCACTTTAATTGTTTCTTTCCTTTTATTAACAGGATCCATGGTTTGAGGTCTAGGTTTGTGTTGATTGGCTCTTCGACTAGTTCTTTAGGTGATATTATACTTCATTTTTTTATAATTTATAATACATTTTAGTGTTCCAATTTGTTACAAAGCCTGTCAGTGCAGGAACAACGTTCTAATCATTTAAAAATAATGAAAATAATTAATTTCAACCAAAACTATGTTGCCGTTACAGGTTTACGGTAAATTTAAAAATCTTGTCATAAAGGTACAGTGAGCTAAAATATACTTAATACAGTTCCGAAACGTTCTATGGTGACTCGGAAATCGTACAAGAGATAGTTCTAAAATAAAATATACTTTTAGAAAATATAGATAACATGTTTACCAGTAACCTTCCTGGAAGTGAAGACTGAATAAAAAAACTAAAAATTGTTTATTTTTTTTTTATTCTCACACGGATCATTAGTATGTTATGTACGAGCACACAAATGAGACGAGTGAAATTTTCTAATTAATTACACAAATATTTTTTAATATTTTATGAGCTCTTCCTGGAAATCGGTTTCAAAGTTTTTTTATTACTATGCTTACACCACAGATCTTGGAATTGTTTTTTTTTACTTTAATTTATATAGTACAGTTTCTACACCTATAACTACTTACTTTTCACCGATTTGCGCCGATTTATATTTTATTTATTTATATTTATTTTTCGCGCATTCTTCATAAGTTAACGTCATTTCCACTTAATGAGGTTTTATCTTGTAGTGCCCCGATATAACCGCTTTTAAGTTTTTAATTAATAACAAAAACTCCTATCTATCTCTAAAAGTCTCTCCAAAAGTTCATCAAAATTAGAATCAGGGAATCACCTTTATTTTTTTCGAATTTATAAATATTAGTAGGGAATGCATAAATGCCTCTGGTTTTTCTCGTTCGTCGAAGTATTATTGTTCTCTTTAAATATTTCATTAGTCTAAAGTAGTTCTAGTGAATATAATTGCTGTCTCGTAAGAAATTTCATTCATTGAACCTATTTTTTACAGAACAACGTGTACGCTTTAATTTGTTTACACAACAAACTTTTACGAGTCAACACCTATTTTTTAGGTTCAGTGTATTTCAGTACCCATGATATCAGTCCACTGTCCACTGAATGACATAGATATCATCTAAGGCATGCTACTTAAAATTTAATAAATAGTGGAATAAAATCACTTGGATTAAGTACCATTTTTATAAGTGAAAACTGTTTAAGGCATGTTAGTTTTACATTTATTTGTATATTTTACCGATAATTGTATGCTGTTTGTTTTCCATGAAAAAAAATATTATTATTATTATTTCCGGCGGAGTTAATAATATGGATTCTTCTTCACTTGGACTCATAGACTTAATTAAGTCCATGCTTGGACTCGACATATTTGTAGATGATCAATTATCAATTACAACAAAAAGGCAAAAAATTTCAATAGCGGGAAAAAGCCGCGCGCCTTTTTTTTCGCCCGCTGCCCGGGCATGGCTAAACTCTTCACACAGCCAACAAAAAAGGGCCAAACAGTCAAAATTCAAAACTAAATAAATCGAATATTTTAGTTTTTAAGAAACAAGTTTGTGTGAATATTTAATAATTTATTTTAGTTATAGTTATTAATTATTGTTATTAAATGTTTGTGTTTAAATGTCGTTGTTAATTTATTATTGAAGTAACTAGTAGTAGGCTGTTCATTTGTTTCCAATTGGCAGCCGCATAAAGTCGTATTAAAAAAGTGTATTAAGCGACAAATTTCAGAATGCGTACTGGATATACATTTACTTTGCAATCTTGAACAAATTAGAATATGTCGTGTTAAGATTACCGCACTTGTGCGATTATGTAAAGTGAAAAGCACTCGTGTTTAATATACTGAATAACGGGTCTAAATGCAAGGTAATAAGACCCACTTTACGAGCAAGTGTGTTGAAATAGTTATTTTCGCTACAAGTGTGGGATGCCTGTCATTACAACGAGTACCAACAAATGATGACAGTCGGAACGAGTTGAAATGACAGTCCCGCACGTGTATTGAACAACTTTTTTTAATACAGTTGCGAAAAAATGAATCAATAAATACAACCATTGTGTAATTTATTTCTTATAAATTTTAGAAAAAATGCCGCCAAATATGTCGTCGTACGTACACAGCAGATACAAAGCAAATGCGTGCTATGCTTTGCTTGCCGTGTTTTTAAAAGCAAGGTTCGTTCGTGCTTTTTGTTATGCTTTGCGTTTAGGCATGCTTTTACAATACAAAATCTGGTAGACCAGTCAGATTATTTAGCGCAATCTTAGCTTAGCATGCTAGAAAAAAAGCAGGAAAAAAGCTAAATGTGTGTCAGATTTTAGATACTTGATATTTGGTAATGAAAAAGCACTTGGGCGTAGTGGTGACCTTCCCACACGCTAAACATCCCTTATACCAATTTTTTGAGCAACTGTATTAAAAAATACATTTTGTTCGTATATTACGATAATGAAAGCCATGGTAAGGAGCAATTAAAGAATATTGTAAACTAGCTGTGCCCACGACTTCGTCCGCGTGAAATAGTAATTTTTGTTGAAGTTGATAAAAAGTAGCCTACTTATGTTATACCTTATATAATTAGCTATCTATTAGTAAAGGTCCCGTTAAAATCGGTTCAGCCGTTCCGGAGATTAGCGGAAACAAACAGGCAGACAGACAAAAATTTTTTAAATTGTGTTTTTGTTATTGGTACCTGATATACATTCATACACATTCAGTAAAAACTTGTTATTTTGACATTACAAACAGACACTTCATTTTTATTTATTTGTATAGATGTAATGCATCGTTGGCCGAACAGCTGTGGATTGTTCACTTTACGAATATTAATTACATAGCTTTTCGGCTGGGTAAGATAATGAATTAAATTACCTAAAAATAATAAATAAGTAAGAATGGTTGACGTCAATCAGTTTTTGTGTCTATTTTGATTGAAGATTTTTCACAAGAAAAGAATTTGATTACTCGTTACCCAATGCTTTCTGTACATCATCGCTCCATTTCGCTACTGGGCATCTCACGAAACTCGGTAAGTATCTACTTCAGAACTATCAGCGATCTGTAGCTGAATAAATTTCACGATACTAAAGTACCTATCCACGGATCACAATAAATTATTTATTTTAATTGACAGAACCAATTAACCAATTAATCGGCGACATTTATTATTTATTGATCAGAATTGAATTGACAATTGTTACGAACATTTGACATTCTGAATTTTATTTACTTATTTTGACTTACGAGTAAATAGTTTTATGTGATCGTATTTTAATTAAATATTACTGATGAATGGATATACACTACTAGCTTCTGCCCGCGACTTCGTCTGCGTGGACTTCAGAATTGGGTCTAAAGCTTCGCTCGTTAACAATTTTTAATCTTCCCACGGGAACTATTTCAGAGATCATTAAGGAATATAAAGTACATGTCCTTTTCCATAGCATAGGTGACATGCATACTTGAAAGCTGTCTGCCCGCGGCTTAGCTCGTAAACAATTTTCAATTTTCCCTCGGGAACTACTTAATGAATCGGAATAAAAAGTAGCCTATGTTCTTTTCCATGTCAAAGACTACATGCATGCCAAATTTCATCCAAATCCGTTCAGCTGTTTTTGCTTGATTGAGTAACAAACATCCAAACATCTAAGCATCCAAACATCCACACTTTCACATTTATAATATTAGTAGGATAACAGAATTTAATTTAGATGACATATTAATAGATATAAGTAAAATATTTGCACGTCGTCAAACGATAAAATATGTTGGAATCAGCTATGTTTATCATATCAACTTTGTAAACATTATTCAGGTGAATAAAATTCTTTATTATTACCAATAATAATTTGTACGTGCACCCTCAGCCTTACCGAGTTGAGGCGATGTCGCGAACTTATTTGGGAAAGACGAGTTTCATACAGACAGACGCGCACAATTGTCTTCGATGTCCATGGATGGACATAAGTTCACGCGCGACCGCTCCGGGCACTTTTTTGGGATCCAACTTAAATTGATGAGTTAAACTGTTGACGTTGACCGAGTGCTAATGAAATTATCAGTATTACCATAATATTTCATTTACGGTCGATGAAGGTGATTTAACGTTTTTCTGGAATTAATTTCAATTTCGATAGTGTCAAGTTTGTATGAGCTCCCATGGGATTGCCAAAATTACAGTTTTTTGTTATTTATTTGCACTAACGTTGTTTGATTTTACTATAGAGTTAGATGTAGAGTTTCGCAAGTATTAATATTTTATAAGTAAGTAAATCTTAATGTTAATAACTTATAGAAATCTTCATGAAGGTGACTATGGATGATATATCTTGATGTAATGTAGTGATGCAACTTTAATGAAATTCGATATCAGATCATTGTATAAGCAATGGAGTTCTAACAGTATTTTTACGATAAAAGAGTTTGATTAAACACTTATAATTTTATCACTACAATGTTGCATTTATACGAATAAGATGTCGAGAATAAGATAAAATTGTTATTAATAACTGGAAGAATAATTTGTTTTTTAACTTGTCGCCGATGTTTATCAAACTCGACCACATGGAGTTATCAGAAACGAATAATGAAGCAAAAATAACTTATATTGTTTCGTTCAGAATGATATAATGTATTCCAAATATGGTACAACTTTATGAATTGAAAAGAGATTTTGTAAGTTTAGTTTTTATGTTATGTTTGTTTTCAGAACGTTGAACTTTTTTATACACACTTACTTAAATGCTTCTAAAAAGTTCAAGTTTAAAAAGTAACGAGTTCATTGTATGCACTCAAAACTTTCAGGGAGTTCTTAATTGAATATCCTATATAAAAATATCCCGAACACTATCATATCAAGCATCACTTAACAAAAAAACTATAAAAAAGCTACTCACAAATTGTCGTGTCCAACTTTTCCCGAGTTCAGAACAATCCGCAACTCGCAAACTCGCAAGGTAGTAGTAAAGTAGCATCCACAAATTCAGTTGCACCTGAAACTCGGCACTGCACTTCACAAGCACCCGCGGGTTCACAACACGGCACCACTGTCGGCGAAGTCGGCAGTCGTAAAGTTGCGCGCGTGTCGGCGAAGCGTCGCGGGCGATGTTCGCGCGGCGGCGCGTCGGCTGCGAATGACGACCGACAGTCGGGCGTCGGGCCGGGCCGCCCGCCGCGGCGGAGGCAGCGGCGTCGTGGGCGGCCGCAGCTCGCCCAGCACGGCTGCACCTGCACGGGATGGACTCATCGGTCTCACCACTACTGCCGAAACATTTCTTGATGTTGATGATGATGATGGCAATCTAGACGATGCCATCCTATGACGTATACATCAGTCCTCCCCCTCGATCACCCAAGGTATGGCAGATCAGACCCCCTAGACAAATCATCATCATCATCACAGCTCATATTTCGTCCCCACCGAGGGGCACAAGCCTACTCTAACCAGTTATGATAGGGCGATTAGGCCTTAGTCAAACCACGCTGGCCCAATGCGGATTGGTAATAATTGGTCAGATAAATGTACATATGAAATTCGTTAAACGAAAAACTCATTGGTACATGGCAGGATCGAACGCGGGCCTCCCGATTTTACTCGAAGCACATTTTTTCTGCGGAACGACTGCGGAAAAGTTAGCGTGGGGCATTTGTCTAGGGAGGCCGACATAAGTACTAAGTTTAAGCTAATCCTTGGTGGCTAATAAAATAATTGATTGATGTGCCGCCTCCATACATCTGTTAGCAATGCATTATCCCGACGACCTAGCCTTCTTTGGACAATGACAAATACCCATTTAAATCGCTCGTCAATTATGCACGAATAGATGTTCGTGTCCTATTTTATTTTGCAAGTTCAGACATATTCTCGTCGCCAAAATATTGTATTCTTAAATAATTAAGAAATTAATACATCTTTGCGCTTCAGTAATTATTTATTTTAAAACAATTTCATCTCATTATTTATTTCATCTCATTTCAATTATTTATTTTAAGACTTTGGCATAGACCTCAAATTGTATCTACGTTGTGTTAAAGGTGTTACTGCGACAATAGTATACGAGCAGGCAAAAGTACTAACAGTTGGAAAACAATTTATTTTCTAAATTGTTTCTGAGTATCAAAAAGTGTACCAAGCTCAACTAAGGAGAAGGATAGTTTGATGTTTCGTTGCAATAACCAACACCAAAGACACAGTGATTACTTGGCTCCTAAACTCTACAACTATATTCAGAATAAAAATAGTAAAACAAAACTGGAAAAACTAAAAAGCAAATAATTTGTTAAGATTTAACTCCGTCATGCTCCGTACTGGCGTCTCTTCGTCGTGTCACACTTGAACTGAATGTGAGAGTATCCCCTCTAGCTCCTTTCAGTTGCTCCGGTCAGGAACTTCTAACAATATTTGTCTATTAGTCTTGTGTTGCCATTTTAAATTTTCTATTACGCAACATCAATACTATAAATTTATTTTATTGGAACTTATCAGATTAAGAATTGTAATGAAATTCGCCTACATAATAAAGCTGTAGTGATGAGTAGTCTCGATTTAATAACAATTAATATATTTAAAACTTTGAGACACGCGGCCGATCCTCACATAATCAGAATGGTCTATTGTGCGATGTGCCAATCTCTGATTAGTTACTGCATAACTTCATGGGGAGGTACTGCCAGAACTCATTTATTAGAAGTGTAGAGGGCACAGAGAATGATTTTGAAAACGGCAGCTGGTTTACCTTATCGATTTCCAACTGTTAAACTGTACAAGGAGTGGGATCTGTTAACGGTCAGACAAATTTTTATACTTCAAACCGTTCTCAAGAAATACCAAGAGTTATCTTATGATCCAGAATTAAGGATGAGTAAACGTAGGAAAGGTAGGGTTTGTGTCCCGGAACCCACTTACACAAGCTTTTCTCGTGAATTCTTTCTTTTTCTCGGTTCATATCTCTATAATAAAATCAACCAATTGTTGTCTATATACTCCCTTCAGAGGTCCAGCTGCAGATCGACTGTCGGAATGGTTAAAATCTCTTGATTATAATGACACGGAAAACATCCTTCGCATCCTGGCTTAATACCAAACTAATTTTCGGCCCTATTAAAATATCTATATCTACACTACACACATATACACATACGCACATTCACACACTCACACACACACACGCAAGAACTCACACCCCGCACACACACACACGCACACATACTCCCTACAACACCAATTCGCCTGCAACCTTATATTTAAGATGTTATAATTTCTCTAATTTTTTCTTTATTTTATTTTTTGTCTCCGTTTTACTAAAATATGATTTGTAACTACATAATATACTTAATGTATCCGATGAGTGGGGGCCTGGTGACCTGTCATACAGGTATATTTTATACTTACTTCAGGCACCAGCCTCTTTAAAGTGTCATAATGTAATGAAATCTATTTAACGAATTGTAAAGAGGAAATAAAATGGATTTATTATTATTATTATTATATTATTACTTATAATTTTAGAAAATCATGACAAATTCAAAAAGTTTGTACTTTTATTTTATAGCCGAAACTAATGTAGAAGAGTATGAGCTCACTCACATACTCGTGATAGTCTAGAATTGTCTACTATAGACATCATCATCATTACAGCTCATATACGTCCCCACCGAGGGGCTCGAGCATACCCTATGTTAGGGTGTTTAGACCTTAGTCAACCACGCTGGCCCAGTGCGGATTAGTCGACTTCGCATACACCTTTGAATTTCTTCGCAGGTGTATGCAGGATGCCTCACAATAGTTTCCTTCACCGTAGGAGCGTCGAACAAATATATATACATAATGAGATTCGAAAAAGGAAAAACACATTGGTACATGGCAGGATCGAACCGCGGACCTCCTAATTAGAAGCAAAGTGCTGAGTTCACAGCGCCACCGACGCTCCTACTGTTGCTTATGTCAAGTAGAAATTATTTGTAATATGGGGTGGAGAGACTGGTAACACAAACTTGTCCTAGTATAGACACAAGTCCTTACAAAATAATGTGGAAAGAAAATAAATTATTTTTGTTAATTTTTGTTTTTTTCTATGGAGCATTTAACAGTCATAAACAGACGCAAAAACATTTAAATAAATCAACACTCTTCGGATTTGCTCGCGTATATTTGGTTTTAAACATTTTAATTGTTATGACACTCACCAGTTTTAATCCATCCGTGACCACGAATGCTGAAAAGCGTTCGAAACGGAGGGACACATAAAACCGCGCTCGTACAAATAAAAGACAGAAACAAAGTACAAGTGGATTCTGATTTGTTCAAGCCCGTCCACAGACTGCTAAAACATTAGACACCGTGAGCTCTGTTTGCGTGAAACGGATCACATAAATATATGACATGACGGTGGTAAAATAATAAGCCTGATGTTACTTTATGACACCGACCAGCTTCAGACATCCCGTGACCACAAATGCTGAAAGCGTTCGAAACGTTGTAAATAATTAAAATATTTTAAACCAAATATACGCGAAATAAATCTGAAAAGTGTAGTTTTATTTATACGTGTAGTAGGTACTCGTACAATAAAAAGACCGTATTACTTTCTAGGTAAGTTTAAAATATGCTAATTATATGACCCGAGGCAAACACCATAATTACTCAAATTTTGCCGAGCTTAGGAGTTATACTTTCCACTATCAGCTTACCTAAATTACTGGAAGGAATTAATAAGCGCAAAAGAATTAATAATAATAACACTACGTATTAATAAGTTCCCATTATATTGAAAGAACTATCCCCTAACTCCTTACCTACCAGAAACCTTACGTCATCAGCTCAGTATCATAATGTTGACTACCAGATGCCAATACCTGAATATCTTCTTATAAAACATGAAACACGTTAGACGTACCTATAAAATTTCAGGGTGTCTCTCGATTTTCCTGGGATTCTATCATCAGATCATGACTTGGTGCCAATGGAATCACCTCAGGAGTATACTCTTTCGATTACATAAAACACATACGACTTCAAGGTTGGACTGGCTTCGTAATGACTGGCGCATTCATTTAAATATGGTAAAGTGACTTTTGCTAATGGTGAAGTGGTCATAGCAATGTTATTGGTGACGTTCAAATCAATCGTGTAGCCAACATATTCGATGTATCAAGGACCTCATTTATGTTCCAGATTTGAGAGCCAATTTAATATCTGTTAGGAAAGCTGTTAATGAAAATTTTATATAATTAAAGGTATGCAACACGGTCAGGGAGGTAACTTCGTAGCAGGGATGCTACGAAGTTATCTCACTAACCGAACACTTGTCGGCGGAACTCGGAGCTCTGGGTGGTGATTTTGTAACTCATCGATTGATCGGCAATCGTTATCAAACTGGGTAACTTAATGAAGAAAGTCGGAATCATGCTCATGTGTTATAAGTATTGGATGATTTATTCAACAAATATACGAAGATGACTCATACGACGGCGTTAGAGTGTTAAACATATTATAAATCAGTTTTAATCAAACAGAATCATCAAATCTATACGATGGCCGATTACCGATGAGATACAAAATCACCCACCTGATCTCCCTATAGAGTATGGAGTCCCTCAGGGCAGTATCCTGAGTCCCACACTCTTCTTGGTGTACATAAATGATCTGGCCTCCCTTAATATACCAGACTGCAGAACTATTTGCTATACCGATGATACTGCTTTAATCTTCTCAGCTGATTCATGAGAAGAGTCTTTCCGCCGTGCACAATATGGATTTGATCTGGTGACTCATTGGCTTCGCTCCAATCTTCTTTGCATGAAAGTGCTCAATACCCAATACATGACCATGTCGATTAAAGGCATCCCTTCCCAAATCTTCCGTAATGTGCTTCTCACCGCTCATACTCATCCAAACACTTCTCTACATCCTTGTTCCTGTCCACATCTTGATCGAACTGACAAAGTGAAGTATACTGACCTTGGTATACTTATTGACAATAAATTCACCTTTCAGTCTCATATTGACCTAACTGCAGGTAGGCTTAGAAAATTAATGTACATTTTTAAGACCCACCGCAATGTAGCCGATTCAACAATAGTTAAATCTGTTTACAGGGCTCTCTGCGAGTCAATATTGTCCTAATGTATCACCTCCTTGGGCGGTGCCGCAAAGTCGGCTTTAATTAGACTTGAGAGAGCTCAAAGAGATATCCTCAAGGTCTGTACCAAAATGCCTATACTTTTCCCTACTCACGATCTATACGAATATTGTCAAGTACTCACCGTACGGAAGCTTTTCATTCTGTATAGTGTAACAAAACCTTCACTTTCTAGCATTCGTCGAAATTATATTGTAACACCTACTCCAATGTATAAAACAAAATTTGCTCATCGGTTCTTTTATTTTATTGATCCTTCCCTTTATAATAAACTTCACAAAAAGTTGCACATTCCTCCGCTAACTCATTTTAGATGTAAAACCATAGTTATGTCTTATTTACAAGGATTGAGCTATGATGCCACGGAGGATATTTTACATTCGCCACAATAATGTATATCAACACCTTGACACTGCATTCTCACACCTACGCTTCTTAAGACTCATGCACACGTCCATGTATGCACACTCACTCGCTCATTCATACACAATTACACATATACACACACACACATACACACACACACAAGCAAACTGTTATACAATTTGGCGATTAAATTCAGTAGCAAATGATTATGGAATAAATAATAAAAAAAAACACATGTACTTATTTTATTTCACAATTCAGCTATCTTGTATTATTCTGAATTTCAAAATTTGTGCAAAGTTTTAATTTTATGTTTTATGTTTTAGTTCTAAGCATCTAAAGTGATATTAAGAAAGATTCTCATTTAGTCCCTTACGTTTGCGATCGCGTGAGCCTCGTTTTCATTTTAACTTCGCATCCACAATGTTTCGGAAATATTTTAATTGCTACATCAAAGTTCGACCATCGCCATTATGTCCACGAGCGTGATAAATGTGTCGCTGGGGCGGCGCGGCGGCGGCGCCCCGCGCGTCATTCATTGACAGCCTAACAGCAGCTACTCTCTACATCCGCAACGAATAATCAAACAAGAAAGACGAAATATTTTCAACGTTCAAATTAAAAAAAAAATAAGGAAAAAAACTTTTTTAAAAAACAAGCAAGTGAGATTTAAGGACCTACTCGTAAGTATTTAGTTTACTTGTTTATCTAGGTGCTCAGGTAAAACTCGCGACAAGCTTTTTTATTAGATATATTGTGTAATAACATTATAAGTTGATAGTAAAAGTTTGAAACGAAAAATTTATTTTATTCTTTTTAGGGCATTTAAATAAAAGCTTGTTTTTTAAAAAAGTTTTTTACTTTTAATTCATTTTTTACTTTTTAGTCTGTTTTCAGACTTTTTTTGGTTTATATTTAAGGGTATGTATGCGTAATCACACTATTGCATTTTACTTTCAAGTCATTCAAAAAAGTGATTTGTGCTATTTTAAATCATTTACTGAATCTACATTATTTAATTTTTTTTACATTATTTACACCTTTTCAAATAATTGTTAACTATTGAGGAGTTACTTCATTGAGAGTCGATCCTGAGTGTACCATCAGGTCATTTCAATCATAATACTGCATTGCCATTAGCACTATAGCAACGTGTAAAATTTCAAGTCCATACTCTCAACTATTGAGGAGTTCTTTCGTTGGGAGCCGATCCTGGGTGCACCATCAAGTCATGCTGAACATTATAATGTATTGTCATGTGAATAAAGCGCATATACAAAATTTCAAGTCAATCGAATATCAGGAAGTTGTTTAAAATTGGTTAGCAAGATTTGAAAAAATGACTTACATACGAAAATGGCAAGGTAAATAAAAGCTTGTAATAAAATATCATTTTCAACACACTTCCTCATAAAGTGGCTCTAATCCCATGGCAATTAGGCACATAATGACACCTATAATCAAACTGTGACTTTTTCATTACTATTATTCACGAGTGAGTAATAGTTTTTTTTTATATTATTGGTTGAGTCACGCTTACACTTGCGCTAAAATGCTATCCGCGAAAAGCCCAAAAAAAAGAAACCTCATTTTTTAGTCTATGGCCGATGCGCGCGCATAGGAAAACTGATTAATTTTTCCCGCCATTACGAAATTTATTAGTCTATGGCCGATGCGCGCGCATAGGAAAACTGATTAATTTTTCCCGCCATTACGAAACATTTTTCACAACTCGTCTCGTTTTCTCTTTTGAAGTTATTTAGTTAGTTATTAATTAAGATGCAAATACAATTTATGAAGAAAATTATTTATGTTGTACACCGCCCGATATAAGATGTGAAGCCCAGAACGTTATGGAAAGTTTACTACCAGAAAACTCAAAGGAAAAATATCTATTAGCGTACCAAAATTTCATACAATGGCAGAACAACAAGAATACGCAGTCTTTTTCAGAAAATGTGTTCATGGCGTACTTTAAAGAAAAAATCACAAAAAGAATTAAACTTGATTCTGAGACGCATCCTACTGGCGAAATACCAAGTACGTCCAATGATTGGATTTCACCTACCTACACGAATAATGAACCATCACAAATAACAATAGAACATGAAAGTATTTCAATAAATAATCTATCTGATGAGACCGCTATGTCATCAAAAATAGTTAATTATAATTTTACTAACTGCACATTTACTAATTGTTTCTCTAAGTAAACTTTTTATCTACTATGTGAAATGGTTTTTTATTTAAGTATTGTTTTATTCAGAAGTGTGTTGAAAAACGTTGTATGACACACGTGTGTATTGATGGTTACCGTCCTCGGCTTCTTAAGACCCTCGCCTGACGGCTCGGGCCTCAATGCGCCTCAGCGGTAATCACCAACATTACACACTTGTACCATAATGTACTATTCCTTATCAACTTTACATAAATGTTGTGGGAACAAAGTTCCCTGTGGGATGTTCTGGAGACAAGGGCTAGCCGGCAAAAACTGTACTTTACAAAAAATCGTTACGGTGCATTTATTATTAAATAACTCAAAAACAATGCATCAGAAATCGAAACTATGCTTATGATTTTTAGAGAATTTTCTAGAGAATCGTTTGACATTTTTAAATGAAAGGGAAAAAAGTATTCTTCATGTATAATAAAATAAAATATTATTTTTCCATATTCGTTTCTATCGGGTGGCCACGACACCACTTATTGCTCTATTGATTTGTATATTCATCTATTTATGTTGTCCGAGTGCGTGTGACGTCATACCGTTACAATCGTGAATGAAATCACGTAGTCGGTATCTCAATCGCTTCTATTTAACATCTGTTGATCCTAGCCGTGCTCGCCACAAAAAGTAGTCTATACATTAAATTAGTTCTCCAGCTATCTCTGCGTGATACTATTTTTTTTATATTTGGAAAACAAACATCATTTAGATTATATCAAATAGTCTAAAAAATGTAGTATACGAATGTAAGAAAGTGGTTCAATATTGCCCAATCTAACATACCTATGCGGCAACCGTAACGTCAGCATCAGCACCGACGACGTGACGCACGACACAAATAAGAAAACTGCAAGATTTTGCAGTTAAGCGCGATACACGGACGGCACACATAGATTTAAGTACATCAGTGTTAATAAAGTAAATCTGTATAAGTGTATATATAGCCTTAATTTTGTAAAATAAATGACTGTTCAACTGTCAGTCGAGTTTTAATTATCTCCTGCACTCCTCCCACTGCGGCCAAGACACCTTTAGCCATCAGTAGATCGGTCTTGTGAGCCTGCTTGACCGGCAGTGGGAAAACCCTCTCCTGGCCACATTACACGACGTGCCCAACCCTTTACCTTCCCCTTTCCGACCGTTGCTTTAGGTCTCCTGGCAACGGTCATCCCGTACTTATCTATTTCTTACATTATATATTTTTTATTGTAAGGTTAGGGCTGTAGGAATACACATTAGGTGATAGGGACGTTAGGGACATAGCATCAATTAGGGAGGTAGTACCTACAGGTAATCTTTCCTCTGTTCATGTACAGCTAGCGGCAAGTTAGTGCTATACACAGTACCTCTATACTACACACACACTCACATGACAAACACTCTACAACGACATTAGTTAACTTTGCCGTATACTGTACAACGAATGCTCTTAAAAGTTGTCGCTTATAGAAAGATTACTAAAATTAACATATTATTATGTAATTAAAAAATATGCATGCAAATTGATTCACTAAGAGTGGAATTCAATGTAAGCTTATGAAATAATACTAACTTAAAATACAGTAAATTAAACAGAAATAGATACCGAAACCTAAAATGTGAAGCCATCATTAAAGCTACATAATATGACTTTTTATGCACTTAAGTGAGTTAACGTTATTCGTGATTTAGGAGTACACTTCGATTCTCGTCTTTCTTTTTGATTGCATTATGTTTGTTCCTCACATTTAGAAATAAAAATCATGATTGCAGAAAAAACTCCTATTTTGCTTCTCATTCCTACTTCTGTGTGCACATAGTTTCTAGGGTAGAAATAATGAAGTATTCATAGACATTGTATTGTATTTTTTATTAATCTTACATTGCAATAAAAATTAAAATGAATTAACCATTGCAACATTGGCAACACTGCCAGCAAAATATAACAAAAAATAGGCTTATCATAGTAGACTAGGAAAAATAATAAATTAAATTTCTTAATTTGTAATTTATATACAGTCGATGTTTATTTTCTAATAATAACTGCAATTGATTCACATACGTATGGAGATCGTATCGATACATTCAATTAATCGACAAACGATCAGAAGGTCACTTCACCTTGACCTTGTGGGTCAGAACTGTCAAATGTGGTCTATTAAGACTATAAATACACACCTATTATCGCTTTTGCACACAAAACAAGGGATAGGTAATTGATAGTGGAGAAAATTGTACAAATGATCATATTTGAATGAGGTATAAAACCTGATTCGAATATGATTAGCTTAAAGCAAAAATTGTAATGAAAATAAATATTCCCAATCTAAATAAAATAATAAATCGTGTTTTATTTAAACCACATTGTTCGAATACATCAAAATGTAGGTTGGTAGAATTTCGGTAGATTTTGTCACCTCAGTAGATTTCAGTAGATTTTAGCAGAAAACTTAACTTAGTAGATTAGTAATTTTTAAAACGGTCACACTGGTTCGATGTCAACAGCAAAGTATTTGGTTCACAAAATTACCAAAAAAAATAAAGAAAGTAAGTGAATACAGACTTAATTAACATGGAAAAGCACAAAAAACCATATTATAAATATTGTATTGTTCCTATGTGCCCAAATAACATTAACACTGCACCTGACAAAGTATATTTTGTTATGCCGAAAAGTGAAAAACTAAGGAAAAAGTGGTGCAAGGCGATGAGAAGAGATAATGTATCGTGTTTGAGCTGTTTATACTATTGTGAAGACCATTTCGATGTAAGTAAGGATATTAAAAAAGTTATAAAATACTTATACAAATACGTGGCCATCATAAACACGTCGATTTTCGGAAGATTATCCGACTGCGCTCTTACGAAACCAGTTTCTGTCATTCTCTGAGCCCTTCTTCACAATTTATTAATACACTAAACACAAAAAAACTATTAACTTAATATAAAAAACAGCGACCCAATATAATAATACTTAATTATACCTCAGAACAGAAACCATAGAAATAGCTTGTTGACAGCAGACGTCTCGTGTAAAACTGACGTCACGTTTAATTCCACCAATAGTGTTGCGTTTCGGAAAATTGCGCGGGAAATTTAAAACAGGCACTTTTTGATGATAAAATTTTACTATTAAATTAAAATAATTTTAAAAAATAATTGTACAATGTGTTTTTAGTAGCAATAAAGATTACAAAAAAAAATATTTTGTCAATATTTAAGTCACATGCATATTCCCCATTGACAAATAAGTACTAAAATAATAACGATCCACTAAAATTTTTTTACAAAACATAAAAACCGACTTCAAAAATACTGAAAGTTAATAATAATATATGAATAAGTAGCACAGACATCACATTTCTATATTGAAGTCGGTGCTTAATTTTAAAACATCATTTGGCACCAACTTCAATATAGAAATGTGATGTTGTCTGTATCTATTCTTATATTATTTTTAACTTTTTAGTGTTTTTGAGGTCGGTTTTTATTTTTTGTATTTTTTTATTTTTATAATAAATTTAATAAATTTATAATAAATTCATTAAAAATCACCCCTATTTTCCCACTCTTAGGGTGGAATTTTTTTTACCAAATTTATAGGAATACTTCGAGGTATACCCTATCCAATAAAAAAATAATTATCAAAATCGGACTTCTCTGTAAAAAGTTATGCGTGGTCATACATTACAATCAGTGAGTGAACAGTCAATTTATACGGGACCAACTTCGGGATACATCCTTTCCAAAAAAGAAAGAATTACCAAAATCGCACTACTCTGTAAGTAGTTAAGTGTGGTCATAAAAATTATACATAAAAAAAACGACTTGAGAACCTCCTTCATTTTTTTCATCGATTAAAAAGCCACTAATTCGATTTAAACATAATTACCTTTTAAAAAAAAAATTTAATTTATAAATAATCATTTTTTGCATTAAATAGGTATATCGAAGCTGCTATAAGTACAGTTACCTACACATATAACACGACCTTAAATTACCGGAGGGAGACTGTACTAGCCTGCTTGGGTACCACCGTCTTACCTATTTCTGCCGCCAAGCAGCAGTGCTTGCATTGTTGTGTTCCAGTTTTAAGGCGAAGATATGGCAGTGAAATTACTGGGTAACGTTTATATCTTACGTCACAAGTTGGCAACGTACATTGTGGTTCTTGTGAGGGTTGCAGATTTGCTGCCAATCTCACAGGAACCACATCTACGATAGGTGACTGCTTCTACTTACCATCAGGTGGGCAATATGCTTGTTTGCTAACTTAAATGTATGAAAAAAAACGTAGGGGGTATGAAATAGAGTTAAAACAAGGACTACCTACCTACCTTGCACAAGCGCTTCAAATTCAACCATTAAATATTTCACATCACTTCCGTGTTCCTGCAATAGAAGGGTGGAGAGTTGGAGACGTGCTTTGTTAAACTACCTTCATTATTATTGCTGGTGTGTCTGTCAGTCCCGACTGATTATAATTTGCCAAATTCAGATAACAGTGTATAGTGTTCCAAACAATTACAGCCCACACAGGTTTCACGCGGAGCAATTATTCTGAAAAGCATGTGTATAATTATCTCGCAGGACCGCGTTAAATGGTTCGAGCTTTGTGCATTGCCTACCTGCTTAGATTTACGCTACACACAACAAGATATAGTGTGACTATAATTTGAAATCTTCGTTTCGCCTTCTACGGCACAGAATTGATATTCTTTATTCAAATATCTTCTTAATAAAAAGCTCGTGTCACAGTTTTTTTATCGAACTCCTCCAAAACGGCCTGACCGATTTTTTGTGTATATTTGGTAGGTCTGAGAATAGATCATTGGTTATTTTTGTACCCGTCGCGGTGATAAGGGTGGCCCTCTTCAGAATATTTTCCTTTTTATTTGGTCAACTTTTTCTAATCAATTTGGCATAATAAACACTTGTAACCCTAAGTTTTCACCCTTCCACCGTCAACTCCCATTTTTAATAGTGATATTAGTATTTTTACTTTCGGCAAAACAACGAGCCCCTCTTACTACCCACCCACACCAAAATGGGGAGAACGGTGATCCCCGGGGCATCCAGGGACAGGCGACACCCTGTGCAATGCAGGGTCCGGGCTTCCCGAACCGGGGCCCCGCTGGTTGCCGTCAGGAGGAAGTAGGTGGGCTAATAACAACTGTGGTAGTTAGTTAGTTAGTTTGGCTGGGCTCTTTCGCACTTAGCCTCATGATTGGGCCATCGTGCGTCCTAATCTACGTCTGCCTCCATCCTACTCCATCCATGCCAGGTCCTCCCAGAACGCCAGTAGTATCCTGTGGGCTACTACATGCTTCCGGCATAGATGCCGAGGAGTGGAGAAGTTTCGCCCGTTTATCGGCCACGCTGTGCATTCCAAAAGAACGTGCTGTCGCGTTTCCTTTGCCTCCATGCATCCTCTGCATAGAGGGCTATCTGTAACCCCTATTGTGAATAGGTGTTTGTTTAGGAGACAGTATCCGGTTATAGCTATAACTTTTCGGATTTTGTCTCTCTTTAGTCTGATGAGGGATTGGGCAAGTTTCTTGGATGGTACCGGGATTGCGGCTGTCTTGTCTGATTGTCCGTTTGCATCCCTCATTGGCTCTCCTCGCTGTTAGATGATGTTCCTCGGTTTTCTCACGCAGCCAGGTTTTTATCTGGGCCTATGGAATGGGTAGTAAGGGCTCTGGTCCATACACTTTTGTGTTTGAACCCCTCTTAGCCAATTCATCTGCTGCGTCGAACAATTGTGGTACTGCCTTACTAGCCTCTGATTGTCGGAACACAACAATGTTATTTCCTAATTATTTCTATTTCCTAACCATTGGCATATATTGTCAATGTTCCTATCGTTTATTATCCGTACTTTAATATTTTACATGCGAAAGTGAGTGTGTTTATTACGCTTTCACGTCTAAGCAACTTAACTAATTTTAGGCCCTGGAAAGAGCATAGGCTACAATTTATCTCGAATTTTAATGCTTTTCCCGAGGACATAGACGAAGTTACGGGCAGCAGCTAGTACTCTATAATAAGTCCAGATTCAGTGGATGTCGAACATTTGTGTGGAACAGTGGGTATTTTCGCGATTTGATAATCGTAATCATAACTTTTTTGCACAAAATATGGTTATAAATAGGTGGTTCATTAAATTTGAAGTTCTACACATATTTTACTGTTTTACAGCATGCAACATTTTGTGACAATACCTCAATAGTGAAGATTGGTTCCATAGTAAATTTGTTCATTTTGACCGTTTGAACAAGCACAAAATTTGGTTGGTGATTAAGAAATCACCTTGCATAATTACTACTCTGTCAAGAAAGTTCCGGGAAAATGTGAATAAAACACAAAACTTGTTACGCCAACAAATAATCCAATCATCAAAACATTTTAAACGCTATTCCCGGTGCCGCGAATTCTCCATTATGCCTCGTACTAAATGAAAACGGGTGCTACGAAGTGGTCATTTGAATTTAGGACAAAGAAAGAAGTCCGCTGCAGCCATAGTAGCTGGTGAATGGAAATTCCATGGAAATTCATTCCCGATACTTTTTGACAGAATATATTATGTCACTTGTACTCATAATAGAATCTCACCTCATTAAAATTTAAATTTGTACATGCTTTCAAAACAAAAAGGATAATGGCAGCAACGCCCTCAGGTCCCATAATGGCGTTAATGGGATTGTGGTCCGCGCAAGTGGTGGCTAGCGCCCATAGGTAACCACTTATCGCTGCACCTTCTGCGTTAATGTGTTAAACCTGTTATTGAAGGCCCAGGAGCTCGGTGGCCTATTGAAGTGCTCGGTCGGCTCGGCTTGCGTTTGCTTTAGTCAATTATATTTATTTACTCAAAAATGCATGTAATGTGGTCATTATTTTGACAACCTTGTTTGAGCAAAGTCGACCTTGCCGTTAACTTTTCATAATTGTCATTTTAATTAAATTTCTATTTAATTTATATATTTTTTATTTAAATTACTTGGTTGTTTTATTTAGATTAGGTACTTGCATTATTGAGTAAAGCACTATACAAGCCTTGGCCCACAATGACTGCTTCGCTGGTCACGCTATGATTGCCCGAGCTAGCCTAGCTACGCTCTAGGCCTTCCAGCTTGGCCATCATTGCAGCCCTTGCTGTCCTCACTGTCTCATCTCAGCTCGACCATCAAGTGCTGCACGCTGACCGCGCTGTGTCGGCCTGGAGCTGCGCTGTTGGCCATCATCAGCGCGACCAGCAAAGTAGTCATTATAGACCGCGGCAGTAATGTACTATTATTAATTGCATGTACACACGGCGGCACGTCAGACTTTACATGTTGATCTTGAGACCGCTCTTATATCGCTCACGATGGAGGCGGTTGTCGTGTTGCAAATATACAGCTTGATGTGTGTTGCAATTAAAATAAAGAATTGCGGATACTTATTTAATAGAAATTGTTTTTGCATTTATTTAAAAAATAATTAAATAAACTAAGATAACGCCAAATAAATAAGTTTTAATTAAATTACTTCGAAGACGTGATATATTATTGTCTAATTACGTGGAAGTATAGTATAGATTTCATATATTAAATTTAACGTTAATAAATAAAACTAAATGTTAACGAATACAGTACAATGTCAATTAAATTATATCAGATTAATCAATCAAGCAACTTTGGCCGTGGTCAGAATTATGATGGGTGGCCACAAATATGATCATCTCAAGCTTCGTGCTTCGTAAGGCACCAGAGAGTGCACCTGTTTGCGCAGACACAGTTGTGCACAATATCTCCCGCGCAAATGGCTAGCGTCTGAACTCTACCACAGATTAGTTAATAGTTACAACGAGTACATTACCACTACCATGATTAAATATGAACGGATGCAATTACATAGCCGTGCCTCAATTTCCATAGTTGTCTGAGCTTGTTCTAAGCGATCATATCAATGCCCTGTTGAGTTCAGCCGTCGAAACTGATATACAAAAGGTTACTTTTGAAGTAGCTGACCTAAAAAGCCGCATCGACAGAACCATAACATGACAATAATGTGATTCATTTGGTAGTCATAAAATGGCCAACATGTCCGCAATTCGTATTATGAGCAGTTCATCTTATATAATTACTCTATTTACAGCTATTATAGCTTTGTATGAATATTCGTAAAATGGTCCAAAATTAGGAATTGCTTACGTCAATTAGGACGATTATATGAATATTCATACACGGCCATGTATGTGTGATGTCACGTATGTTTTAATGGGGCTCCGTACCTCAGAGCGTCCGTAGCGTCCCCGCAGACTGCAGACTTTTTAACGGCCGATAGTTTTTTTTTTTATACTACGATGCCGGCAAACAAACTTACGGCCCGCCTGATGGTAAACAGTTACCGTAGTCTATGGACGCCTGCAACACCAGGGGCATCACAAACGCGTTGCCGACCCTTTAAAAACCTATTTACTCCCTTCTTGAAGAACCCCATACTGTATTCCCCGGGGAAAACCTCGGCAGGGAGCTCGTTCCACAACCGGAGCGTGCGTGGGAGGAAATTTCTCTCAAACCGCACTGTGCGTGACCACTTAGGCTCCAGCGTGTGAGGATGAACACCCTGCCGATGGCGAGCGGTGCGATGATAAAAGGTAGCCGTTGGCATCATGTCGAACAATTCTTCAGAACACAACCCGTTGTACAAGCGGTAGAACACACATAATGAGGCAAAGTCTCTCCTCAGACTTAAAGGCTCAATACCGCTTGTGAGTTTGGGATCGTCAACAATTCGCTCAGCTCGTCTTTGGACCGAATCAAAAGGTCCAAGTTGGTATCGAGGTGCTCCCGCCCACAGATGACAGCAGTACTCCATATGAGGCCTGTGATTTATACAGCAACAGTCTTTGCCTTGAAGAGAAGTACCGCTTGGCTCTGTTAAGCACACCTAGTTTTTTGGACGCCAACTTGACCTTGTCATCTAAGTGACTACGGAATTGGACGTCGCTGGAGATGTCGACACCGAGGATCCCTAAACTCTTTGAGATGGTCAAGGGTGTGTTCTGGAATTGTAGGGGCTACAATAAATGGGGTTTTCTTAGCGGTGAACGCACAGACTTGTGTCTTAGAGGGGTTAAATCGGACTATGTAAATTGTCCCGCCCCCAATCGGAGACTCTGGATAGAGTGCTCTCGATTTGAGACACAAGTTGTTCACGACTTTCCTCCAGAATGGAACGAGGGATATTTGCACGGCCCGTGTAAAATGCATCTCCAGTGCTATCGTCTGCATAGCAATGGATGCCGTCAAGCGACAGCATATCATTGATATGCAGCAGAAATAGTGTTGGAGATAGCACGGAGCCTTGTGGGACACCAGCATTTATCATCCTGGTTTCGGAGCAGCTACCGTCAACTACGGCTCTAATGCTCCTCTCGGACAAAAAACTAGCAATCCACTTGCACAATCCCTCGGGAAGCCCGTATGATGGCAACTTCGATAGAAGACCCCGGTGCCAGACCCGATCGAACGCCTTCGCTATATCCAGGCTGACTGCCAAGGCCTAACCTTGACTCTCAATGGCAGAGGCCCAACGGTGTGTGAGATACACTAAAAGATCACCAGTCGAGCGACCGTGACGAAAGCCGTATTGGCGGTCGCTGATCAGATCGTGATCTTCTAGGTATCTAAGGAGTTTTGTGTTAATCACACGCTCCATCACCTTCGAGAGAAGGGAGGTTATAGCAATAGGCCTGTAATTCGATGGATCTGATCTATCGCCCTTTTTGGGCACCGGGTGTACATTTGCAGTCTTCCACGAAGACGGAACTTGCCTTGTGCGGTAGGAAAGTGTGAAAAGTCGCGTTAGCACTGGACACAACTCAGGAGCACACTGTTTTAGCACCACTGCCGGTATGCCGTCAGGCCCATTCGACTTCTGAACGTCGAGAGAAAGCAGCTCCCGCCGAACTTCACTTTGTGTTATCTTGACTTCCGGCATGGAGTGACCACACTACGGGATGGTAGGTGGTGTGGCGCTTTCGTCACCATTCATAGTCGAGTTTGAGGCAAAGAGATTACCCAAGAGATCGGCTTTCTCTTTAGCGCTATGGACCAAGTTGTTACTGACATTTCGGAGTGGTGGTAAGGACGACCGACAAAAGTTTCCTCGGCAGCTTTGGCTAGCGACCAAAAAGCACGACTACCCGAGGGGTAGCTTGCGAGCCGCTCGCCAATTCTGCCGACGAAATTGAATTTAGCTCTGGCAATAATTTTTTTACTGGCCCTCGAGGCCGCATTATACTTGCGTTTCACATAAGTTAGATTGGGGTCACGGTCCTACGAGCCGTGATCCAAGCCTTGTATGCGGCTTGCTTAAGAAGTAAAGCTTCCTTACAAGGCCGGTTAAACCACGGTCGATAGTTTGGTCGGCTTCTAAATTTGTATGAAGATGTATGCAAGTGCGCACATCATAGCGAATAGCGATTAAGTATCGACTGACAAAAAAGTTTCATGCACTACACAATTGCCTTCAAACTAAACTATCGGCAAACTATCGGCCGACCGCTTGATCAGTATGGCCCTCTTCCCTGTCCGCACATTGCCCGATTGTTTTATCGGCCGACTCGCCTGATAGATCCAGTTCGCCCTGCGTTGGATCGTGCGCATGCGTTTTTGTACGTGATGGATTCGACTCGTTGCTGCTTATAGAAACATATATCGAAAATCTAATTCAATAAACTGAAAATAGGAACTGCGCTCCATAAAAACTGCTTTTGAAAGTTCAATTAATTCGCTAAGTTCATTGAAACTGGCTATGCTCATTCGAAAATATGAGAAAAAAAATCTGGGAAATCCAGTAATTTAGAATGAATTGTGTAAAACTTTCCTTGCAATAAGCTCTTACTGTAGATGGGATGCACCTAGTACTCTCGATTTCTCTTCATCATTCTTTCTCTTCTTTTTTTTTCAACTATAAAGCCAGAAGAATAGTTCTGGACAACATTCCACACGACTGATCTCGTCACCAACTCTAGCCAATGTAATCAATCGGCCGACTATTTGTTGGCTAGTCTGCGCACTCACGTCCAACCCAACTGTTTTGTTGGCTCAGTGTACGCACTCGCAACCCAACCCGACTAAACTATCGGCCGATATAAAGTCTGCAGTCTGCGGGGAGTCTTATAGGACCATTTGTCCGTCTGTCAGCCTGCCTGTCAAGACCTTTCTTTTCGGGAATGCGTAGAGATTCCAAACTGTTTATATCAGTAATCGGGCTTACGGTCTCTTCAAAAAATCATACTTGTTCGTTAACATGATCAAAAGATACTCGTATGACCGTTTAAGAGTATCTATAAGAGGAATGGTTTGTATTTTTGTATGTTTGTATTGAATAGGCTCCGAAACTACTGGACCGATTTGAAAAATTATTTGATCATTAGAATGCCACATTATCCCTGTGTAATATAGGCTACAAAATTATTTTTACTACGGGAAAATATAAAATAAGTACCCATGGGAAAACAAAAACAACGCGGGCGAAGCTGCGTAAAGTAAATCTGCTATATAATAGGCTACAAAATTATTTCTCCTACGGGAAAATATAAAATTCCCACGGGAAAACAAAATAACGTGGGCGAAGTAGCGAGCGGAAAGCTAGCGTCGTTTATATTCGCAAATTTTGCGATTTTACAGGGCAATCAAAACCTATAGGGTACTTCCCTTTGACCTAGAATCATGAAAGAATATGGCAGAAAAATGTCTGGAATTTTTTTGGCGTCCCTAAATCCACCTCAAAATGATGAAAAAGTGGTTGAACGTATTCTATTGTGTGTCTTGCGAATATATAATACTTACTGCACTGCATTATATACTGCGTATTCATTATGGTCTGTACTACGGGAATATATAGAGTTAAAGTTAAAGAACAATAAAAACGAATATAACGCGAACAAAGCTGCGGGCGGCAAGCTAGTGTATTACAAGATAATATTTAATAAAGTATTTACGCCATCGCGATTCGTGAATATGTTAAAAAGTAATTAAGGAGTTTACACTTGATGCTGTTTGTGCTAGTTTGAGATTTTGAATCAGTTGGAACTGAGTTTATGAGAGGGATGGAATTAATTATGTAATATAGACTTTAAAAGTACTATAAACTTATCTACATGTATGTATATACATCTAAATAAGTTCAGCAATATCCCAGCTCACACATTAACACCCAACCTAAACCACTGATGATTGAAGTTTGAAATTTTAAGTGGATATTGATTTCATTGTTGGTGTTATCCAAGGAAGGATTTCTCGAAATTCGCCCCTCAACAAGTGGGTGAAAGAGTGTTGAAAGTTTGTAAAGAACTAAACTGGAAGAATGAAATTTATTTATTTTTCTTGATGTACTGTTTTTTTTATTGCAGAATGTTGGCAAACAAGCAAACTGCCCACCTGATGGTAAGTGGTAACAGTCGCCTATAATACATGTGGCTCCTGTGAGATTTGCAGCAAAACTGCAACCCCCACAAGAACCATAGTGTACGTTGCCAACTTGTGACACCAGATATAAAGTCATAGTACCCAGTAATTTCACTGCCATATCTTACCCTTCAAACCGGAACACAGCAATGCAAGCACTGCTGCTTTGCGGCAGAAATAGGTATGCCATGGTGTGCACGTAATCACTAAGAAATAATTTAAACCCCTGCTTATAGGCATTACCTTAATAACGCCCATACAAAAGGTACTAGCAACATACCTTGCTCGCAAATAGAAGACCGTCGCCGATGCGTAGGCTTGCTCTGCAGCTCAGAACCGCGCTTCCTCACTTCTGGGGCTTCTTCACTGGAGATCTTTGTGCACAATCATAGTAAAACCATATTCTTCCGTATCAGAAAACATAAGCAGGAAAATCTAGCCGGACATGATTCGAAGTGACAACGGGTCTGACATTCTTTTTTCAACGTGTACGGCGGTCGCGCGGCCAGTAATATGCCAATGCGATTTGTAAAGACAATGATCAAGGTTTTATGCCTGAACATACACTCCCCCCCGAACCAAGCACGACTTGGTTGACCTAAGCATCAAGTGGCAGTCTAGCTAATTTTGAAACGGGCCGCAGTAATGTGCCCTTTTGAGTACGTAGTTCAACAACGCGCACTACACTATCAGCACCGGGTAGTAACTTAATTATTCGACCGCGTTTCCATTCTAAAGGAGGATAGTTATCTTCTTTAATAAGTACTAAATCTCCGATTTTAGCGGGTATTGTAGCATCCGTCCACTTATGCCTTAACTGAAGAGTATGTAAATATTCATTTCGCCAACGAGACCAGAAATGTTGTGAGAGACGTTGTAACAATTGAAATTGATTAAGGCGGGTGATATTAGTCTCCTCAAAATCATACTCAGGCAAAGATATCAGAGGCTCAAAAATTAAAAAATGTCCCAGTTGTATATACTCCCTCATAAACTCTACGAATTTTTCCCGAAAAATAGGCTGACTTATAAAACGACGCTCTAATACTTGAAATCTCCTATACGCCATTTGTCTAGAGTCGCCTAACCGTGGATGCGTAGGTATAAGTGGTAACCGTACCGTATATTTTCCGTCAGAACCGCGTGTTGTCGTTTTGACAAACAAATCCTCGGACTCAATATCCAAAGGATTTTTTAATTTCAACATAGGTGGCTCTTCCAAAGCCCAAAAACGATCCACCGCTTCAACGAGCGCATTCCCCGTAAACAAAATATTATCCGTAACCGTAACCGCCGAAATATTATTTAAAACCTCATCCGCACCTCGAACCGTATCGAGTAAAACCGAATTATTGTTAAGTGCACCGTCCGTTTTGTGCGAAATCGAACCTTGAACCGTCATATCATTATATACCGGACCGAAAACCGCATAGTCAAAGATAGTGTCTAAAGCATAAGGCCCACCGGCCCGCAACGTCAATTTACCGCCATTAATAATCTCACCTAAAATATCACATCCGAAAATAATATTAATCTTTGACATATCTATTATATCCGCATTCGAAATATGACCCTTACCTATACGAGTATTTTGAGCCACCGTACAAACATACGTTGTAGGTATTTTCATAACAACCGCCGAGCAAGATAGAACTTTTGTGTCATTATTACCCTTGGGCTTAAAATTCAATATTACCATCTGATCATTAAGTTTACTTTTTCCGCCAATACCAGAAATTGAAATTTTACAGTTATGTCGCTTCAGTGAGAGGGAATTACAAAACTCACTTTTCACAATACTCAGTTGAGACCCAAAATCCAATAAACAACGAGTAGGTACAAAGTTGCCATACGCTGATTTTACATAAACAATGACAGTGGGCAATAAAACATTGCCTGATAACTTTGGATCGGGTGAAACGACATGACTGGATATTAATTGCTATTCATTTTCATTTTTCTCACTGTTAGGCACTGGTGAATTCCGTACGCCGCAATTATCGTGGGAATCCCGTACCCCTAACACCGTCGAACGGTTTTCATTGCAATGGTGATGGCACACACATTTTTGGCTCGACTCTGCCCGTGCACAAACCGAAGGCATAGAGTTATTCCCGATCAGACCTGTCGGACGATTGCCGCATTGATCATGGTCCTCATTAAACTCTGCGTCCCAATCGCCGCTTTCATTATATACACCTACCGACACATGACGTGTATTTTGAAGTGATTTGTTATTTTTCTGAAATTTCTCGTTTTGGGTCAAACAAATCAACTTATGATGCCCTGTATTTCCGCAGTATGTGCACGCAATATTACGTGTACATGATATTACAGCGTGTCCCCCGAAACACCTAAAACCTTTTGATTTTACCCACGCACGTCGCTCATCAGAGTTCTGGTTTAAGAATTTAAAACAGTCGAACACTTTATGATTCGCGTTATTGCAGAAAACGCAAGGCGCGGGGCCTTGTTTACGCTGTCCATAAGTATGAGTTCCATTGGTCGATATTTTACGGAACCGATCCTGACTATATTTTTCGTAAGACTCTACCGATGCAGAATTATAATCCGTGGCCGTGTCAATAAAATGACATTCATTTTGAAGAAACAAAATGAAATTATCAAATTCTGGTAAATTGTTTTTCAACCCGCCGTGCGTTTGTTCAAATCTGGTTCGTAATTCTGTAGGTAACTTCCCTAACATTATAAATAGAAGCATGTAATCTTCAACCGAGAGACCTAGGTTTTTCAATGACCTAGTACATTCGAGTAATGGGTTCAGTAAACCGACACGAAGCTTTCGTGAACATGTCAAAGTAGGCAAGTTGATCAAGCGTCCCAGATAACGATCGATCATCATCTGTTTATTATCATACCTACTCTTTAAAATCTCAAGAGCGGTGTCCAGAGACTCGTCCGTTATTGTGAGGTGTTGAATAAGAGAGCGCGGTTCTTTGTGAACATGGCTAAACAAGTAGTGGTATTTCTCGGTTTTTGAAAGATCTTTTCTAGACAACACCAACGAGTTATACATACTTACAAATACTTATAAAGCTATACCACTCAAATGGATCTCCGCCATAATTTTGTAAATCTAAGGCAGGAAGACGAGAATGTACTGCGCTTTCTGTGGTTATGTGAGTACCATCCAAGTTTGGTAATTTTACCGTAAATGCCTCAAGTTCATTGTAACAAATGATGGCTTCTTTGTATTTCTTGTCGTAATCCGATGCATTTTTGTCATCGTCTAAACTAACTAATACATTTTCGTACGACTCCAATAAGACCTTGTAATGATCGTCTAATTTACGCATACGAGCCGCCAATATTCCCGATGAGTATTGTTTTGATTTGATCATATCAGCCGATTGAATGAACCATTCGTATTCAATTTTAAATTTAACTTGATAAGCCTTTAACGCCATATTGTAAACTATGTAATGTCTCTCACAATAATCACGTGGCTTACAAATGAAATTCCGTAAGTAAATAACGTAATATAAAGTGAATTAGATACCGAAATACTAACAAAATACCGCCGTAACAAAAAATAATACCGAATGAATTTATACAATTACCGCGACATAACACCGTATCTGCGCGAACTCGTAAGGACCGATAAATATCTCGCAGCTCCAAAGACCACTTGATATGTGCACGTAATCACTAAGAAATAATTTAAACCCCTGCTTATAGGCATTACCTTAATCACGCCCATACAAAAGGTACTAGCAACATACCTTGCTCGCAAATAGAAGACCGTCGCCGATGCGTAGGCTTGCTCTGCAGCTCAGAACCGCGCTTCCTCACTTCTGGGGCTTCTTCACTGGAAATCTTTGTGCACAATCATAGTAAAACCATATTCTTCCGTATCAGAAAACATAAGCAGGAAAATCTAGCCGGACATGATTCGAAGTGACAACGGGTCTGACATTCTTTTTTCAACGTGTACGGCGGTCGCGCGGCCAGTAATATGCCAATGCGATTTGTAAAGACAATGATCAAGGTTTTATGCCTGAACACATGGTCATTCTCTTCCATTCGACCTTAGGGTGATTCAGAGAATCTAAAGTGGATATTAAAAACAAACCACAAGAGAAAAAAAGCGTAAGTCTCTTTTTTTTCTAGTCATTAATAATAGAGACATATAGATACCGGAGGCAGAATCCGTACCGGGGTCGCCTGCTTGGGTACCTCCGTCTTACCTATTTCTGTTCCAGTTTGAAGGGTAAGATATGGCAGTGAAATTACTGGGTACCGTGGGTACCTTTACATCTCATGTCACAAGTTGGCAACGTACACTGTGACTCTTGAGGGGGTTACAGTTTTGCGGCGAAGCGAAGATGTGTTTTTGAAAATTGAAAAGTGAAATTGGGGTTGAAATTCTATTTGGGTATCACACTAATAAGTGCTATTGCGCTTCAACAAAGCTTTTGCTTTATAGTTTGAATTGAAATTTTACACAACACATTTTAGAAACAGTGATACCGGCATGCGGCAGTAAATATAATTGTATATTACCCACAAATCAAACCGAGTACTAAAACACGAAGTCCCAAAAGTATTTTCGTTATCGGTGTGAGGGCTTGCAGCGCGGCTCATAAAAGTTGACCTTTGATATGTAAATAATCCCGGGGTGGCGCTGACGCCCAGACAGGGACCGCTCAATTTGAACCTTACCGCTAACGGAATACAGGCCTCCAACATTTAAAAGTGGAATTACCCTGCAAAAATTTACCGCATACAAGGTAATTTATGTCGGAAGCACGAACCTGAATTGTGACGTGGTCGCTTGCAAGGAGTTCCGTTGTGCGGGTTGTTACAGTTCAGTATACGTTGGAACAAGGAACTCTTAAAATGGATCAGTTCATTGTCTGGCTGTCCGTCTGTCTGTCAAGATCCATTTTGTCATGGGTATCAAAGGTATAAAACTGTATGTCAAATACTTAAGTATACGGCTTCTTTTGGTTCAGAAAGCATTTTCGTTTTTTATTATTAATAGTAAAATAGTTAAAACTACGTCATACACTCTCTCACACATGAGAAACCGGTCAAGTGCGAATTGGACTCCCACCGAGGGTTCCTTACACACTTTTACTTCGGATTTCGACCAACTACATATTTAGTTTACCACATTTTTTTTCTTTTCATGTGCTGTAAGAAATTGCTTCTTGCCAATTTTCATGATTCTAGGTCAGTATAGGTTTTGATTAGGAGCGTCGGTGGCGTTGTGGACTCGGCACTTGCCTTCCAATAGGGAGGTCGGGGTTCGAGACCGCCATGTACCAATGTGTTTTTCGCTTCGAATTTCATATGTACATTTGTCTGACGCTCCTACGGTGAAGGAAAACATCGCGAGGCAACCTCTGCGAAGAAATTCAATGGTGTACGTGAAGTCGACCAATCCGCACTGGGCCAGCTTGGTTGCAGGCGTAATCACCCTAACATAGGGTAGGCTCGAGCCCCTCGGTGGGGACGTATATGAGCTATCAATATTCGGTGATAATTCAAAAGCCAAATTGCTTACGATTCGGACTAAAGATATATTGCTGTATGAATAAAATATGTGCTTTAAAACGTTATTTATAATTATCAAATAAATATTCAGTTACAAATCAACACAAATTTGACGTGTCTTAAGTGCCACCAAATTATCTGTTAAATGGCGAAAATTGGAACTACAGTTTGCTACGGCTGTCATTATGAAATATTATTTGAAAAGCGAAGAGTTTCTGTTTATTGCGATGATTGTGTTTATTTGATAAAGCTAAAATTTAAAAATATATCCAATTAATATTTTTTTTAAAATCATTTTTTTTAAAGAAGCTCGCTTGGATTTCTTTATAGCGTCGCCAGCGACACCCTTAATTCACAGATAAGTTTGTCGCACTGTAGTCTATTGCGCGATGCGGAGACCCCTGCGTCGATCCCTTCATACTGTATCAGATTACATCTAAGCCATAGATTCCCAAAGTGATCGATATCGACACCTTGGGGTCGACTTAAACGAAAACTGATTTTGGGGGTCGACGAGGTCTAAAAATCGACCCCTATTAATTAACACATTTTCATATTTGAAACTTTTAAAATACTGTATAAGTTGTGTTACGTGTACCAACTTGTTACTTGGCTAATATTTTAGTAGGAAGTATCATTGTTGTACTTTTTATTTATGGTTAAGCATTTTGTATCAATTCGAAAAAACTAGAGATAGGCATATGTGATCACGCATTGAACGTGTTAAAGTAATTTGGCTATGGGGTTTTAGGTATCAGTTTATTTTGGAAAAGGGCTCTCTTGCCCAAAATAGTTTGGGAATCCCGATTCTAAGCTTTAAAAACTCCTGCTGAAAACTGTCGTAATTTCTTTTGAAACATGGCGACATCCTTCGGGGAGGCTTTAAACGAAATGGTAAATTCGGTAGAATGCCTGCGAGGCATGCTTGGGCCGTCGCGCGCATAGCTCGGCATACCGACGGATTGTTGGAACTTCGTTAGGGCACCTCTCCACCAGAAATGCGGAAAGATGTAGCTGAGAACTACATTAACAAGCGAAGTTTATGTTAACCGTCTCCGTGGGCTAGTGGTTGAGAGATCAGGAGAGCTACTCTGTTTCTCCGAAACGAACTTTCGTCAACGAACGAAGATCAAACGAAATGTCGCAAGTGTCTCTACTCTATTTCATTTTCGAATACACACAATAATTTCGTTGCCATAGACAACTTTCGTGAACGAATGAGGAACGAATGGAATGAGACCATTGCCGTAAAGTGCGGTGAATATAGTGAATCAAGATTGGTTCCGGGGTCAATAGAGTGAAACGAAATCTTTTTCCTTTCTTCGATTTTATATGCGATTTTGTTGTTAATTTGTTAAAAAATAGTAAATTAATGGATAATCTGAAACATTTTTGTCGAAATGAAAACAATCACGATTACTTGGAATTTGAGTTTGTATAAAATAGAAGATGAATTAAAGTTCCATAAGTGGTTTAGCAATGTTTTCGAGTGATTTTTTTTATGGTCCGCTATCGCGACACATTTCGCTTTACTTTAACGGCTTTTATGGTGCAACCCATGTTTCAGTCGCAGTTAAATTTTGTGTTGACCACCAGGGGATCTACTCTATTTCTACGAATAACGAAATTTCGTTTTTCATAGAAATAGAGTAGACCCGTAGAGTAGAGGTGGTCTGGGGGTCGGTTTTCCGGGGTGCAAAAGTTTTTCTGCTCGGTTTAGTTAGTGGTAGGGCTTCTGAACCTGCATGGCTAGCTACCACCGTCCTACTTATGTTGTCGCCATAATAACAATGTTGATAGCATTGTTGAGTTCCTACAATTAGAGGTAAGATAGCCAGCTCCTCGGTTTTCGAGGAGTCCGGGTGAAGCTCGCTTCCACCTTCGGCCTTATCATCACTCATTTAGTGATGATCGCTTACCATCAGGTGAGTTGAAGGCGAAGAGCTTTCATTGTCGTATGTAAGAAAATCTGAATCCGGATTTGCACGATCTTTACACATCAAGTATAATATGTCTAAAAAGAAAAACTTATTATTTTTGGCAACGATAAAAAAAACTATACAGCCACATATCGGCAGTAATAAATAAAAAAATTGGTGAAAACTTTATGAACAAATCAAATATGCATTTATCCAAGTCCTTTTTTCAAATTTATGAAACTTTATGGCCATTTTCACCAACCAATCCTAAAGAATCCCCTAGCTAGGAGTTCCCTAGCTTAGGATGAACCTTAAATCAAACCCCTACCTTAATTTAGTTTCACTGAACAAAGTGATACTTGATTAGGGACTGCTTAGTTAGGTGACAGATTGCTTTAAGAAGAACCGCTGAACATAATCGATGCTTAATCGATTTTATGAAATTACCTAAAATATTGCCTAATTTGAGTTAAAATGGACACAGTTTATTGTACAGTAGCTTAATAATAACAAAAAAAATTACGGGTTGCACTCCGGGAGTGCCGGCAGAAGTGAAAACTTAAGTATTAACGTTGTGCATTTTGGATATTTTGGAATGGTTATGGAATAATTTTGCACTAATTGCTTTAATTATCAGAATAAAAGTACTATCTTTTATGTGGTAGAATACAATATTTATTTATTGCGCTATCGTACACAAACATGACAATTTATATTACATTAAAAAGTTTATCCCTCAGAAAAATCAACTTCCTGTTGTAACGTTGTGCGTACATAATTATATAAATAGTAATAATGAATCAAAATATTTACAATTAAATTAAAAATATGATCAAAACAGACATTTATATACAACTTAAAAACGTAATTTTATAACAAATAAATAATATTTAATTTATACTAACTTACCTAATTAATATCTTGTTATTAAAACACTAATTTCACAAGTTCCACTTGAATCTTTATTATACTTCAATTGGCATGATGACTGAATTCTAATTTTTACGTCTCGTCATTAAATATTAAAATACCGTGGAAAAAGAAGCAGTCCTGTGAAATTAGAATTAAAATCGGCTTAGAAATACATTAGATACAAGCATTTTAAGTTGTTAATTTGAAGGCGATTAGACAGAGAGATCTGACATCAACCGTGACGTCATTGTTGAGTACGTCCATATAAACTCCTTGTAAATTGCCGTTTTGCTAGAAAGAGATGGAGAAAAATCTTTAATACCTTATATCTTGGTTGTTTTTATAGTTATTCGAAAACCGATTTTATCTTTCTGTTTATTATATGAATGAGCTTCTATTAAAGCAAAAAAAAATGTTTTGTCATCTAGCCTATTATTGCGACCGGTTTCGATACATCATCGTCAGGCAATGTATCGAAACCGGTCGCAATAATTGAAGTATAATAAAGATTCAAGTGGAACTTGTGAAATTAGTGTTTTAATAACAAGATACCATGGAGTTCCATCAAGAAATTACAACACAAAGCTTTAACTACCTAATTAATATTTACAACAAAATCAAATAAAAGCACAATTTAGATTTTTCCTAACAAAGTAAATAAATTGATTAAAACTGTCTCAAGTGACGTGTGACTTCCAGTACTTTTGCCAGCCGCTATTGTACTCGGCCGGCTTACGTGGACCCCTCACCGCACCTCGACAGTTCCTGCGGCCATTTCAATTTTAATTGGTCTTACGCATTTTCGATCAGGGTCACGTGTCCTGACGGTCACGTGTCCTGACGCGAGTTTAACATTTTTTACTCATTACAAAAAAGTGTACAACGCCGCTAAAGAAGTTCTCACTTCAAAAAAAAGATTTTCTGCATGATGTTGTACGAAAAAAGCTTACTAGCTGATTTTTTGGCTGAACAATTAAGTACACCGTTGCCCAAAAAACGAGACTTTCGCGTTTCGGTTGACGTTTCCCACTCATGGGATTTTAATTTTTTATTTATGACTAGCTTTCTGCTTGCGGCTTCGCCCGCGTTATTATTATTTTCCCGTAGGAAAAATAATTTTGTAGCCTATAGGCTATGCCCGGATAATAAATTTCATAGAAATTGGAGCAGATTTTAAATATATTCCATAGAAACTTTCAACCCCTATTTTGCACCCTGAGGGGGTGAATTCCAATAAAACATGAAACACGTGTTCAATTAAATATTTTAGAGAGCATGAATCTCAAAATCGTCGCTAATTTAAAGATTTTTCCATACAAACTTGCAACCCCCATTTTATCCCTTTAGGATTATTTTTTTTAATCCCTTCTTAGTGTGTGTCCGTATTTTGAATTAAAACAACTGTCCAAATTTCACGTTGCTACCGTTAGTGGTTACGGCTGTGCGTGCGTCTATAGATGGGAACATCTCCTTTATAGAAGATATGCGACAGGAGAAAACAGAAAAGTTACAATTTATCTTTAAGATTCATTGGTTGATCCTGGCCACCTTGCAACAATATCTGTTATTAATTTTGCATTACTTATGACTCGATTTCGAAATAATTCTTCATCATCTCCACGTACGTGGAGTGCAACAAAAAAGTTAACCCAAATATTTTTTGGGTTTTTATTGTGGTTTTTGACAAAATATGATTTGTAAATAAATTTGTCATATTACACAAGAAAATTTAGAAAAAAATAATAATAAATTCGGAAAATTTATGAATTTTCCAGGAGAAAATTTCAGTGATTTTCAATTTAGGATCATGGTCTGAACTCACTGTTAAAAGAAATAGGACACCGTCACTTAATATTATATCCTGTGTAGTTTCTACAGCGTCAAGAGCATCTAAACTATTAAATAAATATTTCATGCTAAATTTTAGGTAACCCCTAAGCCACGATAAGTGACACTTAGTATAAATTTGGTTTTCACCAACGCTTAAGGGACACCTAGTACCGTAAGGGATGCCTTAAATATAGGGGCCCATTATTCCACTCCCTAGTGCTAAGTGACAGTTATTTTTAGGTTAATATCTCCAAGTTTGCTCTAATCCTAAGATTAGAGCAAAGTTTGCTCTAATCCTAAGATTAGGGGTTACCTAAAATTTAGGGATTGTTGGTGAAAATGTCCAAGTGTTTTATTAGAAACTGACTTAACGGTCACAAATACCTAAAGACAATTGATATAGATACCTTAGCATTGTGATGACGCTTAAGGGGCCACAGTACCTACTACTAGCACCGCCATTCGTTTTTTATTAATTATGATGAATTAAAGACGTTTCTACAAAAAATAGAACAGTCAGGAACTCAATATATATATTTTAGATATTTGAGAGCCATTCAGGCATAGATTAAAAGTATAGGAATAATCATAATCAGAATTATTGCTAAAAGTGGCCACTTTAAGCAATAATTATGATTTCAACTATTCTATACGGTAAATGTGTACAAAATACGTAAATATAAATCTGAAGTATCTATATTGAGTTCCTGACTGTGCTATTTTTTGTAGAAACATCTTTAATTTATCATAATTAATAAAAAACTAATGGCGGGGCTAGCCCTCTTAAATATTGTGCGTAAAATAAAAAGCGGGAAAGAAAAGTCATCGGACACAAATTATATTTTTGGAGTATTGGCCTTGTTTTACTTTGCCCATATTCAAAATGTAGAGTGTTTAATTCAGGTGAACACACCCATTACATTTTCGAACTATTGGCGCTCGCTTGACTGTAATGAATGTCAATTTAAACACAAATAAATAAGAAGTAAATATAGCATTATTCAAATAAATATTCAATATATAATAAAGAGGTAAAAAAGTGATTCTTCACTAGAGAATCACGGCCCGTGTGTACACAGTTTTTGTTCCTATTGTGGTGCCGTTATCTTGTTTAATATAACCGGGCGTGTAGAGGGTAAGAGCAAAAATAGCGTAAGTAGTTGTTTCATATCCACCCACCTTGCGAGTCTGTCAATGTTGATGTTGTGTGTAAATATTGTAAGATTAATGGTGAATCCCAGTGTTCGGTAAAACCTAAAAAGGTTTATGTAGCACTGTGTTATGATAAAAGTAAAGTATAATAATTGTGATAATAAAATAAATAATAATAATAATAATTAATTAATGTACTATTTAATATTTAAGAATTAAGTGAGAGGTAAGTTTTGAATATCTTGTAAAAGCGAATAGCCAATGCCACAAAGGACTTCCCTACTCTATGAAGCTTCGTAGAACAAGAAGCTAATATAGAAATTGAAACTGTCACCAGGCCCGTTTTACCGAATAGGCACGGTAGGCACGTGCCTAGGGCGCTAGGCGATTGGCATTTTTGGGGGGCGCAAAAAATGGAAAAAAAATTGCCGTGGTTGTATCTGCATGCATCATTTATTGCGCCACTGCCGAACGGGGCATAGGCGTTATGGTTGGGCTGGTGGGGGGAGGGAGGTGCCTAGGGCGCTGGCAGAGTGTAAAACGGGCCTGAATGTCACGTGTTTAGCTTGGCTATGGTCGCTCACTACGTAGAGCTACCTCGCATCTCCGGTGGAAAGGCGCCCTTAATGCCCGCTCGACCCTCCAGTAATGTTCAGCGGTTACGGCTTCGCTACACGCCGAGTTAAAAGCTCGGCTGTAACAATGAAACAGGTGGTCCCCTTTTTACAGAGAGTTATCGGGGTACAGACGAGTGCTGTGCCAAATATTTTTGCAGTGAAGTGGCTTTGTAACATTCCTTTGTTTTTTTTATCTGTATATGTGTATAAAAATCCCGCGTCACACGATGTTTGACCGGGATAAACTTCAAAACTACTCGTACTGAAGCGATATTGATGAAATTTCT
Source organism: Schoenobius gigantellus (assembly GCA_963935595.1). NCBI lineage: Eukaryota > Metazoa > Arthropoda > Insecta > Lepidoptera > Crambidae > Schoenobius > Schoenobius gigantellus. The sequence goes on along the minus strand of OZ012544.1, from coordinate 46,773,329 downwards.
TTACTGTGTGTAATTTGGTACAACTTAAAGGATAGGATTGCTTTTATATCAAATATAGATCTCAATGTAATTTTCAAGTCAAAGAAATAAATTGAATGTAATAATAATTAAAATAGTAGTCATTAATCAAATTATTATAATAGTAGTCATTGAGAGAGAAAAATAACCCGTAGCTTATCTAAGGGTCATGTTACTAGGGTCTCTTAGCACAATATGTGATATATGGCTTGTAGTAGGTACACACGGCAACACGCTAGATTTAACATGTTGACCTTCATGTTTGGTCGACCGTACCTCATTAAACTCTTGATTCTTTTAATGCTGAATTGAAATATGGGTCATGAGAACAAGCAGCTGCGTAGCTAAATAACGTAAATATTAATAGGCTTGTTATTCCATATTTGGTACTAAACGTAATCATTAATGAGCGTCGGTGGCGCTGTGGATTCGGCACTGACATTTTAATCGGGAGGTCCGCGGTTCGATCCCGCCATGTACCAATTGTTTCTTTTCAAATTTCATAATTATGTACATTTGTCCGATGCACCTACGGTGAAGGAAAACATCGTGAGGCAACCTGTATACATCTGCGAAGAAATTCAAAGGTGTATGTGTGTAGTCGACCAATCCGTATACTGGGCGAGCGCCTTTGACTAAGGCCAGCAGGCCAATAATGGATCTTTCATCGTATGACATGGTATAAATTTGTGAAAAAGAAGTCATGAAATGCTGCATTTTGTATTACCGATCTCCAATAATATCATCACTATGGCATAATTTCAATGATGTCATCATTAAATAATGAACAAATGATCAAAAATCTTACCGGAAATCGTATTTTTCGTTTTGCACTATGATATCATATGATATCATTTGCAAAACCATGAGATCGGTAATAGGCCCTCTGATTATGCTCACTTAGGGTAGGTAGACTTGAGCCCCTCGGTGGGGACTTACACGAGCTTTGGAGATGGTAATCATTAGAATAGTTGTGGTATTTTGCGTAAATAAATTATGGTGTCTCGCGAAGTTAATAAGTATTTTACGGAAGAGATGGTAAAATGAGGATTTGAAATTTTTCACGTACATTAGTGTTTTCCGTCTGTGGTATTAAACACCTAAAGGCAGCGATGCAAGCAGCGCTGCTTGGCGGCATAAATAGGTTAAGTAGAGTTACCTCTGCAGAAAACTCTGGTACAGTATCCCCTTCTGGCCCCTATTTACCATCTTTGACAAGATATATAACACAGTATGTCACATATTTCGCTAATAATCGTAAGGGTCTGGTATTGTTCTTTTATAAAATAAAAATATGTGGTATTCTGATAATAACACATTCGTTAATTTTTATTCGTGCGGCGAGCATCTTTATTGGGCTTTTAAACTTTTCCTTTTCTTTTTCATTCTTACATTCACAACCACACTTAAGTGGAAAAGAGGACCTATTCTATTGTACTAAAAATTTGATTTAACCTGTGTCGTTGTACTTATAATGGGGTGGAGGGCTGTGCGTCTGTGTTTCAGGATTCGTGCTATTTCAAGGTGCCAGCCCACCATAGTCAACTTTCTCTGTAAGTTATATTAATTGCTTACCTTTATAATTTATGTAAGACTATGGCGAGTAATAAAGTTATTATTATTATAAGCCTTTCACAGAATATATTTCTGGTCATGTAATATTCATCGAACTCGAGGTTACGAGGTTACCATCGACTTAATACGAGTAGCTTTCCAATTCCTTAAAGATTTTTCAACGAACAATAATGTGTTTCTTGTTTCTTCTATTACATAAAAGATTTTGTTTTTATCATCGTAGTTAGTGTCAGCCGTAAATTGTGATTCTTATTTAAGTACTGAACAATAATGGGTGGATAAAAAAAGCTGAGCTGGGCGTCGCGTCGGCAAAAAGCAGAGGCGTCGCGTTCGCGATGCGATACCGCCGCCATCAATCACTCCGCGTCGTCGCCGCGTCCCGCGACGTTGCAGAAGCCAGCCGTGGAGGGTCTGCGGAGACCGCGGGTCTCAATTTTATTGCGGAAGCTATGCATGTGATTGGACATCGATGCGAGAATGCGCGGCAGGGATGGTGTAACATTTTGTCTATTGTCAATTTAAAAGAGTAAGTAAACAAAAAAAATATTTTACAAAAAATAAAAACCGACTTCAAAAACACTGACAAGTTAAAAATAATATAAGAATAGGTACAGACAACATCACACTTCTACTTTGACAAATTTTAAGACTTTCTAGGAGATCATCGTTTGGCACCGACTTCATTAAAGAAGTGATGTTGTCTGTACCTATTCTTATATTATTTTTAACTTCAATGTTTTTGAAGTCGGTTTTTTGTAAAATATTTTTTTATTTTTGTCTTTTTGGTGATTGAAATGATATGAATGAAATGATAGTATAAAAAACTAACCTCTCTCTAACTCCCAAAAGTTAATGATCCTTGCAGATATGTGAATAGCTTCGGAAAAAAAATGAAACACGTTGGCCCAATAAAATTGGGATCGTGGGATCCCATCATTAATCCTGACTTTGGTGACCTTGGGAATACTCCATCGAACACAAAAAAAACTTTGAAAATCGGTCCACAATATGCACATCGAATTGAGAACCTCCTTCTTTTTTGAAGTAGGTTAAAACACTAGCTCCTTCTAGTTTCTCGTTTGTTCTTCTCGAAAAAGATTACACATATTTAGGGTTTCGTGCCTATAAAAAAAGCGGAACCCTTACTGGATCTCTTCGTTGTCCGTCTGTACATCTGTCTGCTGTCTGTCTGACTGCCAAGACTTCTTTTCTTAGGTCTACGGTATTTTTCAGCTGTAAACATTACCATACCATTTGATATGGTCGGTAATGTCGTGCATTTTCGCAAATTTTGCGATTTCACAAGGGAATCGAAACCTATAGGGCACTTCCCGTTGACCTAGAAACATTAAATTTGGCAAGAAACAATAGGCCCTATAGCACACGTTAAGGAAAAAATTACGAAAACAAATAATAACCGTAAATATGCACAGATGGCAATTTATATACTCAGATAAGTTTATACGAAACCCTCGGAGTGCGAGTCCAAATCGCACTTGGCCGTTTTTATAACAAACGAAGTTGGACTCAAGCAGGCTGCCCACCTGATGGTTAGTGGCTGCAGTTGCCTATAGTCAACGCGGTTCCTGTCATTATCACCACAGCTCATATACGTCCCCACCGAGGGGCTCGAGCCTACCCTAAGTTAGGGTGTTTAGGCCTTAGTCAACCACGCTGGCCCCGTGCGGATTGGTCGACTTCAAATACTCGTACACCTTTGAATTTCTACGCAGATGTATGCAGGTTGCCTCACGATGTTTTCCTTCACCGTAGGAGCGTCATACAAACATACGAAATTCGAAAAATTCGAAAAAACTACATAGCAGGATCGAACCCCTTACCTTGCGATTAGAAGTCCACAGTGCCACCGACGCTCAGAGGGCTAATTCTGCTGATGAGCCACCGCTGAACCGAAGCTAAACCGTTCCGTTCGACCAATCAGAGCGCCGCATTATCACGTCATCGAACAGTTGAAATTCGATATATGTGCTTCGATTGGTCGCTCGCAACAGTTTACTTTCTATTCGGCTTTAACTTTTTAGCAGAATTAGACCTCTGATTCGGTGGCGCTGTGGCCTCGGTACTGGACTGTGCCCCGAGTAGAATTGGGAGGCCCGCGATCGATCCTGCCATGCACCAATGTGTTTTTTGTTTCACGAATTTCATATGTACATTTATCTGACACTCCTACGGTGAAGGAAAACATCGTGAGGAAACCTGCATACACCTGCGAAGTAATTCAAAGGTGTATGTGAAGTCAAACAATCCGCACTAGGCCAGAGTGGTTTGACTAAGGCCTAAACGCCCTAACTAGTTAGGGTAGGCTCGTGCCCCTCGGTGGGAACGTATATGAGCTGTGATGATGAGACCTCTGGTTCGTGTAAGACTTGCAAGTCTACAACCCCTGCAAAGACTCTAACGATGTACGATGCCAACGGTGTATACATGTGCTATAGCTGTATCCGAAAAACCTTTCTATGACATAGTATATCTTTAATAAAATATAATTGTACACAATCGAAATAGCGTCACGCTCATACCTTGACTAATTTGAGCCAACGTTTTTCAGCAACATCGCTAATGTTTAGGGACAAATACTTCCGGCGCAGTCATTAGCGATCGTGAGCCTCCCTCCGCTCGACTTGGAGTTGGCGGGGTTTTTAATTAATGGAGGAGTTAACGGGAGGGGAGAGTGAACTTCAGACTGGTGGGCGCGTCAAATAGCTGTATACGTTGAAAAACTTTTAATAATGCTGAAAACATAACAAACGATTTTGGGATGCTTTATTTAAGGTGTTAGACACCCTATTTTACACACCCTATTTTTAATGGTGGGAAATTCGTTATGCATACCTTTCGCTAGAGAAAAGGCGAAGTATGTTGGACTCTCCGCGGTCACTGGGGGCAGAATGCCTACCGACTAAAATCCAACGATGTCAACGCCTCACAAACGCCACTTGCCACGAGCACGCCCATTCCACTTCCTCCCGGTCATAAGACGAAGAGGATACTCGTAGCTGAACAAGGGCATAGGAACCCTTTCGGATACTTCCATGGCCTCGTCATCGTCTGTTACCGCGAGCCCTTCTCACCTCCCCAAAATGGGAGGGCCGGCGATGCTTCTATGGGCATTAGGAGCATCGACGATTGGCAGTGATCTGTGCAATGCAAGACTCGGGCATCCCGGGCCCGAAATATATAAAAAAATCGGTTGGGTTTTATAAATTTTATTTTGTTTTATATAAACCTTGTCCTGACAATAATAAACACAAAAAGAGAATTGTCCAATTTGGCGCAGTTGTTCGGAAGCTATGCGCGTACATACATTTCGGCGATTCATTTTTTAGGGTTCCGTAGCCAAATGGCAAAAACGGAACCCTTATAGATTCGTCATGTCTGTCTGTCCGTCCGTATGTCATAGCCACTTTTCTCCGAAACTATAAGAACTAAACTGTAAGAACAAAAATAGAAAAAAGCAATAAATTTTGGGGTCCCCATACATAGAACTGAAACTCAAATTTCTTTTTCATCAAACCCGTACGTGTGGGATATCTATGGAGGTCTTCAAAAATCATATTGAGGTTTCTAATATCATTTTTTCTAAACTGAATAGTTTGCGCGAGAGACACGTCCAAAGTGGTAAAGTGTGTGTCCCCCCCCCCCCCCCTGTAACTTCTAAAATAAGAGAATGATAAAACTAAAAAAAATATATGATGTACATTACCATGCAAACTTCCACCGAAAATTGGTTAGAACGAGATCTAGTAAGTAGTTTTTTTAATACGTCATAAATCCTACGGAACCCTTTATGGGCCAGTCCGACTCGCGCTTGACCGGTTTTTTTATTTATTTATATAGACAGGCACTTATTGATGTCAAACAAAACACAAAATTAATTATCAAGGAAACTAATTAAATGTCTATTTTTTTAGGATATTTAGCAATAAATAACTAAATCCATACATCCCAACCATAATTAGGATGTCTGCAAACATAAGTAAGAACAAAATGAAAAAAAAAGTTGACTCTACACCTGTTCGGAAATTGGGGGAATTCTCGAGAAGAAACTAGCAGAGTCAAATTTTTGTCTTCCTTAAAATAGGCAACATTACCATATTCGAGTAGCATTATAATGTTTACAATACGATCATATCACACAATCATATTGTCACTAGGATCATGAATATTATGTTATCTGTTACTAAGTACCCGTTTCTTACATTAACGGTACTTACTCGTAGAGCTGATGGGTGCCCAAAACGTAGTTTGGTTCGACGCTCGATCGCGCCGAGAGTTCTGAAGATTCTTCAGCCAGCCTAATGGATATAAGATGTATCTCTTTATTCTGTCAATCGCCGTAAATTATAAATAAACAATGTGTGCAGGCAGAGCGTCAGATTAGAAACGTTCCCACGTTTTCGAGCTGAATAATTCGGCGGGGAGTTACTGAGCCCACCTGCAATTGTGTAACAGCGTTCATTAACACTCAATGTTGAATCCATCGACGCTTTATTATTCGGGCGACGTCACAGTCTTGCGGTAACGCAGCAATAACTGTCAATTCGCAAGCGATGGCGATATATGGTGGGTTTTACAATATGGGACGGTTTAAACGTGAGTTTGGGAATGTATGAATCAGAAAATATCCAGTGAAAACGCTGTCAGTCATCTGAAATCTATCAACTGTCTGTTCTGAGTATTTATTTCGATAATCCAATATATGAAATTCTCGTATCACAGTATTTGTTATGGAACTCCTCCGAAACAGCTTGACCGATCTTTGTGTAGTTGGTAGATCTGAGAATAGGTCGCAGGTTATTTTTTATACCCCTAGGTTATAAGGGTGGCCCTCTTCAGATTTTTTTTGATAATTATTATGGCGAAACGTAGTTCGCGGGCACAGCAGGTTGACTAAAAATACTTACATTTCGAAAGAGTCACTGCTCTGAGTATTACTGTTGTCACTTGTCTCTGCTACGAATGAGATTTCTTACCGACTTATTCCGATATGTTTACTGTACTACACGTAACTGCCCGATACACTATTTTACTGCCCAATATTTTTATTGACCACTTTCATTATTTTCTTTTTTTTTAATTTTCATTTACTTTTGCGAATTTAATGGTTTGTTATTATTTGTAAGTTCAATAAGCTTCTAAGAGACTAGTGAGTGAGTTAATTTATCGATACAACACTTTATAGGTTGGGTAACCTTCCAGTAGATGGCTTTGTGTTTCGGTTTCTTTAAACCTAGTCTTCTCTTAGTCTACTCCACGTTAAATATGTTTATGTGTTATAATTATACGATAATATTGCTGTTTATCATTCTTATAATTATTAGTGAATTTTAATTTGACTACATTAAAAAGTTTTGTTCAACATTGATCCAACGCACCTACTTACTAAGTATAACTACTACCACAACACAATGCAACGCGTGGCCGGGTCGACTAGTAAAATACGAGTATAGCCGTGTCACACCTAACACTGCTTGCTAGCGACGACTACAAGAAATCGGTCAAGCCGCGAGTTCCGGCGGAAGGCCACACGAGTGGCGTAGCCGGCCGCGGACCTCACACACAGCGTCGAGTGGCCCTCAAACATTACATGGGTATTCCGAGTGCTACTCAGCGAGCCCTCGACGTTGCATTGCGAACGATCTTCGCCGAGTGTCTCGACGCACGCAAACGAGTATCGTGGACAGCCGACCAGTTCACGATATTGATGTTTGAGCAGTATGACGAAGTTGTACAAATAGTGATAATACTGGAATAGAATCAAAGAATCACAATACCAATGTGTTCACTTCAATGCCCTATTGCAAAAAACTATATCATTACGGGATACGCGGTAGTGCACTTTCACTATTTCATCATACCTGAACGATAGGAAACAAAAAAACTCCTTTAAGAAAACCTTCTTCCTTTACCAGCAGCAGTAAACTACGGCGTTCCTTCAGATACACTAAGCTTCCATCCAAGCTTAACATTTACAATACGACAACCGCCAATATTACAAGCGACATAAGAACTGTCCAAAGATCAAACAGTATAGCTTGACGAGGAGCTTACTGTACGATATTAGGACCACTTTTATTTTTTATTTAGATTAAAGAAATGCCAACGTCTTTTATGTATCCAATAAACATTAACTTATAATTTGCGGAACAATTGCACAAATCTAAAAAAGAGTAAGAGTAATTTGACATATAAAAATTATATCACATTGAAATAAATATGCAAAGACAAAAAATATAGTTAACAATAAATATATAAATGCGTATATTAAATTTAAATAAGTTAAAGTTTAAATAATCTTAAAAGCTGATTGAATCATTAATCATTGAAATTCATTAGTTAAAACTAAAATAATACATACACATTTTTTGAATGCGTATTTCAACAAAAGTAAGAACACCAAAGAAATGCAATAATAGAATCTGTCTCATATTTATAATTCCTAGACTTGTACACAGGCTACCAAACGAAGTGGACAATACATAAAAAAGAATTTTGAAAAGAAAAAGTTCTTGACAGACTGACGGACTGACTTACGCGGTGGGAGACTCTGTACCAGGGTCGTCTGCTTGAGTGCCTCCGTCTCACCTATTTCTGCCGCAAAGCAGCAGTGCTTGCATTGCTGTGTTCCAGTTTGAAGGGTAAGATATGGCAGTAAAATTACTGGGTACCGTGACTTGACATCTGATGTCAGTAGTTGGCAACGTGCACCGTGGTTCTTGTGAGGGTTGCAGATTTGCTGGAATCTCTCAAGAGCCACATGTACTATGGGTGACTGTTACCACTTACCATCGCTAGGCTAGGGTAGATATCAGCGCAGCGAATTAAACGTTGCGCTGGGAGCAATGGCAGGAGAAGGCGGGCATTCGCTCAAGCAATGCCTGACCGATGACCCTGCTGTGTGGCCTGCGTGCACGGTTGGCCCCGTGCACGCCGCCGTAAGGCCCTCCGTCTGGGGATTGCCCTGGTGTTCTCGGGCAATCCCCCCTTGGCGAGAGCCCGACCGGGTGGTCGGGCTTGCCCGGGCGCGTAGGTAGTGGAGTCGCAGTGTGGACCTTACCTAGCGCGCCCATAAGGGCAGGGAGAACACCGGGGGTTTTAGTGGGTAGGCCTGGCACTCTGCCGGGTGAGCCCCACACACGCTCACCGTCTAGCCAACGGCGGGTACGGTGCGGTTACGCATTTCCCCCCGAGAAAAAAAAAAAAAGGTTAGGTTAGATATAGGGTAGGCTCGACCCCCTCGCTGGGGACGTATATGAGCTGTTGATGGAGAGAAACGTCTGATGTTGCTCGACCTGAAACTTGGAAGTTGGGAACCGCAACTCATTACAAAACATGACCGGCGCCTTGATCGCGCCCAGCTCGCGGCTTGCGAACCAACTTACATACTCTCTCAAATTGCGATAAACTGTTTACGTAATGATGTCTACGGTGTTGTGGTTACAATAGTGTGTCTAACTTAACTAACTTATCATAATCAGCTTAACTGATTATGATATATTGCCGCCTAATTAAAAAGGGCTTATCTATTTATTTGGACATTGGTTCGGCTTAAGTGGTTCAGGGCTGAGCCCTGTGAGATTATAGGATTTTTCCTGTATATGTAAGCATACCATCCGAATTGGATGTTGATACGTAGGTATTATCAGTGAATAAAGTCTATATTTGCTTAAAAAAATAAAAAGAGATGAATATAGATGAAGTTTCGTCGGTACTGGTAAGAGCTCAACGTCCTATTTTTTTGTAGGAGGAAATAGTATATTATCATCACAGCTCATATACGTCCCCACCGAGGGGTTTGAGCCTACCCTATGTTAGGGTGATTAGGCCTTAGTCAACCACGCTGGCCCAGTGCGGATTGGTCGACTTCACATACACCATTGAATTTCTTCGCAGATATTATAGTATATTATGCAACTAGTGAATAAAGGACGGATTTAAAGCGAGGGTCATAGATGAATCTCGAGCAAGTGAAGGATTCTAAAGACTGAATATGACCGTAGGGGGGGAATCATGATGATTGTTAGAATCCTGAGCGACGCGAGTCATTCATCATGGCCCTCGGTATAAATCCGTTTTATTCAAGAGTTGCATACTATACTTTTCAACACACTTCCTCATAAAGTGGCTCTAATCCCATGGCAATTAGGCACATAATGCCACCTATAATCAAACTGTGACTTTTTCATTACTATTATTCACGAGTGAGTAATAGTTTTTTTTTTAATATTATTGGTTGAGTTACGCTTACACTTGCGCTAAAATGCTATCCGCGAAAAGCCCAAAAAAAAGAAACCTCATTTTTTTGTCTATGGCCGATGCGCGCGCATAGGAAAACTGATAAATTTTTCCCGCCATTACGAAATTTATTAGTCTATGGCCGATGCGCGCGCATAGGAAAACTGATTAATTTTTCCCGCCATTACGAAACATTTTTCACAACTCGTCTCGTTTTCTCTTTTGAAGTTATTTAGTTAGTTATTCATTAAGATGTCTGCAAATACAATTTATGAAGAAAATGATTTATGTTGTACACCGCCCGATATAAGATGTGAAGCCCAGAACGTTATGGAAAGTTTACTACCAGAAAACTCAAAGGAAAAATATCTATTAGCGTACCAAAATTTCATACAATGGCAGAACAACAAGAATACGCAGTCTTTTTCAGAAAATGTGTTCATGGCGTACTTTAAAGAATTATAAAATAAATAAATAAAATAAAATGTTTTTATTTTCAGACAAACAAGCCCATACGTTGTTAGTTATAATTTTTACTTATAGACTATGTTAGTAAAGCTAAACACAATAATAAAAGAACTAATACTAATATTACAAATGCGAAAGTGTGGATGTTTAGATGTCGCGGGCAGAAGCTAGTAATAAATAAAAAAAAAATTTCTTCTAAGTACAATCCTAGCTCTTTGTGGTGTATTTACTCAATGTTAAAAAGTACAGTCCGAACAAAGAATGGAGTGGACTTAAAAACATACTCGAATTTGTCAGCTTATCTAAAGAGACTATCTGATGGATTTAGAAGCAAAAAATCAAAGGTTTTATCATCTGATGATATTGAAAAATTTATTAAAGATGCTCCAGATAACCAATATTTGGCTACAAAGGTTAGTTAAATTAATTTTAATTAAATATTTAATAGCAGCTTGTGTTGTGTGTTGACCTTAATTATTGTTTCTTTTGTTTCAGGTTGCTTTAATATTTGGTGTAACTGGTGCCTGTAGGATACAAGAATTAACAAATATAACTGTAAAAGATATAGAGAACCATGGCCAGATGCTTTTAGTGAAGATACCTATCACGAAAAATAAAATACCCATACACGATCCATTCTATGATATTGTTAAGAAGTATGAAAGTTTGCGTTCGTCAAAAACAAAAAATGACCGTTTCTTTCTAAATTACCAGAATGTTAAATGTACCTGTCAGCCTATAGGTATAAACAAATTTGGTTCTATGCCTAAAGAAATCGCTAAGTTTTTGGGTTTAGTAGATGCTGAGAGCTACACTGGACATAGTTTCAGAAGAACTTCAGCTACATTGCTGGCAAATTCAGGAGCTGATATAATGACTTTGAAGCGACATGGCGGGTGGCGATCTAGCAATGTAGCAGAATCATACGTAGAAGATTCCATACAAAACAAGAAGGAAATTTGTGCAAAAATCACAAAAAGAATTAAACTTGATTCTGAGACGCATCCTACTGGCGAAATACCAAGTACGTCCAATGATTGGATTTCACCTACCTACACGAATAATGAACCATCACAAATAACAATAGAACATGAAAGTATTTCAATAAATAATCTATCTGATGAGACCGCTATGTCATCAAAAATAGTTAATTATAATTTTACTAACTGCACATTTACTAATTGTTTCTCTAAGTAAACTTTTTATCTACTATGTAAAATGGTTTTTTATTTAAGTATTGTTTTATTCAGAAGTGTGTTGAAAAACGTTGTATGATACACGTGTGTATTGATGGTTACCGTCCTCGGCTTCTTAAGACCCTCGCCTGACGGCTCGGGCCTCAATGCGCCTCAGCGGTAATCACCAACATTACACACTTGTACCATAATGTACTATTATACCATGACTATGAGAAAAAGAAAGATTTAAGCGAAAATAGACATTAAATATCGAGTATTTTTGTGCAAGTAGGTTGTACAGCATTGAGATGGAGGTCGAATATATTGGTGTGATCTAAATTCGAACACCAAAATAGTGATTAAAAGTGTCTGTGAATAAAATAAGCTTTTTAGGGGGGGCATGGTATAAATGCTTTTTCATCCACCCATCTCGGAAAGAGTATTTTTGCTATTCGATATCTGACCGCCAATGCCGTTTTTATCCGCTTGAGGTTAAAGTAAATTCGAATTTAGAACATCGCGTGCACTAGGTATGTGATTTCAAAACAAAATTAAACCTATTTACTTCCATCTCCATGGTGCCGAATTTATCATACAACTTTTTAAAAATTTGTAGAAAACTCAAGACTCTGAATCTCCTTGGTGTACTTTTGTTTATTTCCTCGCTGAGGGGTGATGAAAAGTTACGTGTTGCACTCGAGTGCAAAGATTTTTCACCTTGTGCTCTTTTGATTCCCTCGCTAACGCTCAGGATTCTAACTTTTGAATCACTCGCTGCGCTCGTGATTCAATTTTAGAATCCTTCGCTTGCTCGGTCATCAAAGTTGAGCACGCGGTTAAAAATAAACTTTGCACTCATGTATAACAAATAACTATTACGCATCGTGGTTGGGCCAAACCACGAAGGTATGTGGGACTCCTCGGGCCATATCGGTCCAGGCCTACCCACTAAAAACCCCCAACAGCTCCTCCGTCCGTCACGAGACAGGGGGAAGAGGACAACAGTGAGGCCTTATTCCCGCTGACCCCCTGTCCGTGAGTGATCCGTTGCCAAACTCGCGTTATGCCAAAGAGACGCGTGTTTCTCCTGCCTAGTCGACGGTGCAGATGTTGTGCGCTGCCCTACACCCCGAGATGTCCCTGCACTAATAGGTGCCCTGGGGCTGGGGACTATTTCTTGCACGGGGAAGATCTCCTCCCGCGGCCGCCTCCTCCTGGATGATGGGGTCCCGATGACGTCCTAAGAGCTTAACGCCATAGTGGTTAAGGCGTCAGTCAACACGGTATGTTGAAGACGCGGGTTCGATTCTCGCTTGAGACGACAATTTTTAATTTATTGATTTATTCAATTTATTTTGCAATTTTAAAGAAAATGTAAAGTTACAAATATAGGTAAACTATCAATTGTATTTTTATCTGTCTTCTGTCATGTATATGAAGAAAACGACTTATTCGTCAACTGGCGAGTATAAAACTCGCAAGTGCGCGCGGGTTGACCTTCTCGATCTTGAAATAACCTTGAAATATGTACAATCAGCTACAAAACGTTTGAATAAATTGGATGTAGGTATTAACTTTAAAAAAAAAATGTAGGTATCTACTTTAAACGTATTTGAGTTTGTCGTTTGTCAATTGCGATTTAAAACGGGAGACAAAAATGATTCCGAGTTTCTTACCTGCTCTTCTCGAGAAGATTCTCCCATTTTGCAACAGGTTCGAGGCTTTTTTTCAATAATAATAATAATGATAGATGCAAATACAATTTACAAATTTAAATGTGTTTCTTTCTAATTTCTATTTTTTGTTTGGTGTTTGACTATGTTAAATTAAGACTATTTAGTTTTACAGGATATTTACAGGATATGTCGGCTCAATAAAATTAATTCTGGCAAATAAAGATTTCTATTTCTATATGATTTCTATTTGATTTTAAAATAAAGAATGATTTTCTCTATCTATTTAATACTTTTTACGGTTTTATTTATTACATTCAATAATACATAGATTACAAAGCACCGTTTGAACATGAAATCATTAACTCTTTGTAATGAAAAATCAAATACAAAATTGATTTATCCATATATCTGCTTGCTTATGCTTTAGTTAGAATGTTAGCGTATAATTTTAGTAATACGAAAGAGTAAATCTGTTCAGGCTATGAAAGTTTCGTATTGTGCCTTAGTGCCACATAAACTATTGTACTTCAGTTTGGTACCCGTTTATCAGAACAATATTCAGCAAATCGAAAAGATCTAAAGAAAGTTTTTGAATAGATTATCTATTGTCAACGGTACTTACCGCAATATAAAAGGGTTATGCTGAACGGTTAGACCATTTAAATTTGCTATCACAAGCAACGTAAAGATCATGTCTGCATGGTTTTTCTATCAAATTATTTAACCACGAAGTTGATTGTCCGTTTCCCTTATCACATCACATATTAATATATTAATTCCTAGAGTTTCGGCACGTCTCCACAATTATATGCCATTTTTAATAGATTTTGAAAAAAATAATACCTACACCCCTAATGGGAGTCACTCTACTGTTTGTACTGCTTGTACCTATGTATTGAGTTGGTATGCCTTACCAATAAATAAATATTATTGCGTAATTTTCAAGACAGTATAACTGTATTAAATTCACGGGAAAACATCAGGTATCTAAATGAAAAATTTTGCCTAAAAAAGAAATTTCTTTGTACAAAAACATTTTGCCTTTAAAATTTTTCATTCTCCGTCAGCGCTATGCGCCTCTTTCTTGTCAATGTCATTGAGACACGTCAAAATTCTTCTGAGCGTCAAATCACAGACGTATAGAGCGTCAAATACATTAATGCCTCGAGCATTAGGGAGATTACAAGTCAACACAAAATAAGAGGCCCGTTTTGACATTTGACTTCATGACGTAACTAGTCATGTAACCGACTCTGTACTCGATTCTCACGATAAATCGATTGTAGTTTGTATGAGTATTTAATCGATTTGAATATGTATTGTATACCTGACCAGGAAAATGAATAAACCTGCTCCAGAATTTTTATTGTTATTGCCACATTATGAATACTTTTTTAAACAAGTAAAATTTTCCATAATCGTATTTTTTAACCGACTTCAAAAAAAGAGGAGGTTATCAATTCGGTTGTATTTTTTTTTGTTTGTTACCTCATAACTCCGTCATTTTTAAACCGATTTCCAAAATTATTTTTGGATTCGATAGAGTATACTGCAAGGGTGGTCCCATGGTCACCAAAGTCAGGATCTGATGATGGGATCCCATAGAAAATAGAGGAAAACACTAATTTAATACCAGTATTAAATTAGGGTTTCTTTAACTAAAAAGATTTCATTCAATAAAAAGTTAAAAATAATTTTTTTTACAAAAAATAAAACCGACTTCAAAAACACTAAAAACTTAAAAATAATATAAGAATAGGTACAGACAACATCACACTTCTATATTGAAGTCGGTGACAAATTTTAACACTTTCTAGGAGATCATCGTTTGGCGCCGACTTCAATATAGAAGGGTGATGTTGCCTGTACCTATTCTTATATTATTTTTAAGTTTTTAGTGTTTTTGAGGTCGGTTTTATTTTTTGTAAAAAAAATTTTTCATGTTATTATTAAAGTCAAAGTCAAAAATTTTTATTCAACATAGACCTCTACAGGCACTTATTGACGGTAAATAATAAAGAATATAACATTAAACGCAATGCAAGAGGGCGCGACACGGTTAACAATAGCTCCGCATAAAAATATTCTAATAACCAGTATTTTTCCGTATTTCCTCGCTAAAGTGTTAAAAAATCATACATCGAAACATAAGCAACTGTGAATATTGTTATCTCAGATTTCCTTTCATGGGAAAAGGAACCATAACAATTTTTTGTGAAGTAACATTATCAAGTGAATAAAGTGATACTAGAAGTGAATTATCAACAAAAACAGTTAACTAAACACACATAAATTGGTGCAGTTTCAAACTTATAAGTGTTTTACGCAATATAACTCAAATGCATACGTAAATGTTAGTAAATTCTAAAAATATACAAATACAACGATACTACCCTCTTCTACCAAAAAAATTAACTTTGAAAAGTACCAGAAGTCATTCCAGTTATCAGCTCGGTAATATTATTAAAATAACTTTTTACCTACTGATTTTTTTTCGATATGGCGAGCAAGTGTGCTGGTTGTCTACAAGAACTGCCAAAGAGAGAATTTCTAACCTGCTTACTCTGTAAGTCGAGATATGATTTGGATTGCGCAAATGTTCCAATTGTTAGATTCAATAACACGATGAGCGCCGAACATAAACGGAATTGGAAATGTCAGGCTTGCCGCTGCAAAATACCCAAAACGGATAATACATACACGCCAATACGCACTCAAAACATCTCCCATCCACAACTATCACCCAAAGCCGACGCTAATGTAACGCTGAGAAGAAAGCCAATAACAAGCCCGGGAAACACAACCATAGCTTATGAAGATGATGAAAGTATTATAGGGGACACATGCACTAAAAATAATCTTCAAAGTTCCACCCACCAAATCGACTCAATATTATTTACCCAATTGGAAGAACTTTTGGAAAGGAAACTAGAAAATAATAAAGTAACCCTGTTATCAGAATTGAAAACTATGATTGTAGAAGAAATTGCAAATAGAGTAACAAATGAAATATCACTACACATAGGAACGATATCTACAGAACAAAAGTCAATGAAAATAGAAATAAGTACCTTAAACACACAAATAAAAAATCTACAGTCTGAAGTAAACAGATTGCAGGCCGAAAACTGTGAAACCGAACTGAGGTCATCGCCACATAGAAACCAGCAGACAGAATGGCTATACAATTTTGAAAACAATAGGAAGTTTGTTTTATATGGATTAGACGAAAATTATTGTGAAACAGAACAAGAACTGTATAAACGCGTAACTTATTTATTCCAGGATTTATTTAATATCAATCTAGAATATTATATAGAAAGTATAGGTAGAATTGGAAAGAAAGGTAACAGAAGACCTCTTGTTATAGAATTAATGAGCAAAAAAATGGTCCGTTATATTTTACACAACAAATTATATTTAAGAAATACGGGACTGGCAATCTCTGAACATTTGGACGAGACTTCACGCCAGGTACGACAAAAATTGAGAAGTTTAATGAATGAGGCTAGAAAAAATGGACAACATGCGATACTAAGGAATAATAAACTTATAATTGATGGCAAAGAATATAACCACTTGAAACAGTCAAACAGTCGAGTGTCTCAAGAAGTGAATACTACATTAATAGAAACACAAAAAAGTGACGAAACGAACCTAAGGGGTAATAATAACTATAGACGTCTGAAAATGATTGATAAACAAAATCATAACTTTCGAAACCAACGCCACAGCAACTTTTAACATTATTTTTCAAAACATGCAAAGCTTGTTTAATAAGAGAGACTTACTAGAAGCGTTTCTAGATGACCATAAGAATAAATATCAAGCTCTCTGTATATCCGAAACTTGGCTTTCGAAAAATAAGGCCACATTCGTTCAGTTTAATGATTATCATTTAGCTACCGCGTTCCACCGAGAAAAACGCACTGGCGGCGGAGTATGCATACTACTAAACAACGACATCGAATACGTGGAACGAAAGGATATTGCGGACATGTCTATTGAATATATTATAGAACTTTGTGCTGTTGAACTTTTGAAATTTAAAGTATTGTTAATTGCTATATACTGGAATGGTAGAGAGACAGACATTTTTTATAGTCAATTAAATCTAATTCTTAAATACATACAAAAAAAATTTACGAATAAAAGAATAATTATAGGCGGTGATTTTAATGTCAATGTTTTAGAGAACTCGAAAAAATCATCAGAACTTATTAATACTATGCTAGAATCAAATTTCAAACAACATATAAAAGAACCCACGCGTTTGAAGAATTGCATAGATTTAATATTTACGAACTTCAGCCAAAATATAAAGTCTGTGGTATTAGAACTAGGCTTCTCAGACCACAAGTGTACAATGTTAGAATTGAAAGATATTTCATTGGAAAAATACAATAATTCCTATTTATTTACATTAAAACGTTTATATAACGACAAAAACATAAATAAATTTAAAAAATATTTACAAAACATAAACTGGTCAGAAATAATCTCAAATAATAGAACAGTAGATGATAATTATAATTCCCTAAATAAAATTCTAAATGAAGCACTAGAATATTGTATTCCATTTAAACGACTAAAAATATATACTAAACCACGGAAAACATGGCTAACATACGGTATTAGAAAATCGTGTAAACATAAAAGACTACTAAAAATTCATTCTATGTATTCGAAAAATAAAATTCTACATAATTACTATAAACTATATGAAAAATATTTAAAAAAGGCTATTAATAAATCAAAACAATTAGAATCAATAAAAAGAATGAAAAATGCACCTAATAAAATTAAATGTATGTGGAAAATAATAAATGAGAAAACAAAGCACATGAAAAAATATAAGGAAAATATCACATTGCATTTCCATAACAAGCCAATATCGGATCCAGAACGGGTTTCTAATATTTTCAACGAGCAATTCGCGTCAGTCGGGAACAGCGCAACGAGCGCTGCGCCTGCGCCGCGCAGCCGCCCGGTCGTGCACCCGTCCTTGCACTCGATGTTCTTAAGCCCCGTGGATGAACGTGAGGTTTTGGCATTGGTGCAAAAACTTAAGTCAAAATCGACCTACGGAATTGACGAACTTCCATCAACTGTATTGAAAAAATGTGCCACAGAACTAGTTCCGACGTTAACTTTCATTATAAATCAATCCTTTTCTGAAGGAGTTTTTCCTAAACAACTTAAAATTGCTATTATAAAGCCAATTCATAAAAAAGAAGCAAAAACTGATCCCAATAATTACCGACCCATTGCTTTGTTACCCGTAATTTCAAAAATTTTCGAAAGGGCTATGTTCAAACGATTATACTCCTTTTGTGAAACGTATAACATTTTCGATGACGCCCAAAACGGCTTCAGAAAAAATCGGTCAACAACACTGGCTGCGTATAAATATATAAACGAAGTTTTGAATATATTGAATGGACAGAAGTATGCTATAGGAATATTACTTGACTTGACGAAAGCTTATGAAAAAATTAAACATGACATTCTTTTAAATAAACTTTATGACATTGGTATTCGCGGTGTAGCCCATAAGTGGTTTGCTTCATTTCTCAGAAATCGCTCACAATTTGTCGAAATAGAAAATGTAGATCAACATTCGAGAACCATAACATCTATTAGATCAAGGGCCCAAACGGTGCGCGACTCGATACCCCAGGGTTCGGTCCTTGGATGTGCCCTCTTCCTTATTTACATTAACGACCTTCCAAAGGTTATTGATGAGCATTGTGTGATGTTCGCTGATGACTTTTCTATAGTATTTCCGTGTAGCAATAGTACTGGACTTAATGAAAAAATATATAGTGTTGTACATAAAGTAGAACGATGGCTGAGAGATCATAATTTAGAAGTAAATTTCAATAAAACAAAAATAATACAATTCAGGCCAAGACAGAAAAACGAGCTAGACATAAACTTTACATACAATCAAACAAAATTAGAATCTGTTCAAAATTTTTCATTGTTGGGTATAAATATTGACTCTAATGTTAACTTTAAATCTCATATTTATAAAAATAAATCAAAATTATCACAATTCATATACGCTTTAAGGGAACTAAAGAAATCTACCAATTTAAAAACAGCTGTAACAGCTTATCACGCCTACGCACAAGCGTGGCTGAACTACGGCGTCATACTGTGGGGTAACAGTGTAGACGTACACGATCTTTTTATTCTACAAAAGAAATGTATACGTGTCCTCGCAAATATAACACAAAGAGAGAGTTGCAAACCTCATTTTCAAAATCTCAATATTTTAACGTTACCATGCTTATACATATTGGAAATGTGTAAGTTTGTAAGAAAACACCCATATTTTTATGTAAAAATTACAGATGTACCCCGACACAACATTTCACGTTATAAAAATAATCTTTTGCAAACAACATCCAAATTAACTTTACACAGTTCAGGTCCCTATCCGATGTCAATCAAAATTTATAATAAATTACCGGAACATCTCAAAGCCGAAACAAACTTAAATAAATTTATAAAATGCTTAAAGTTAATCTTAATTAAAAAATGTTACTATTCTATCAATGAATACCTTTGCGATAAAAAATTTATAATATAAATGTCTGCCCCTCTTTCTTATTTACCTTCTATTGCTATGCCTTTCAGGTGCATGTGATATTTAGTACTTGTACATTTCTATGTTTTAGTCACTATGTCGCATGTAACGCAATTATAATTAAATAAATAAATAAATAAAATAAACAAAATAAAAAAAGATATTAAAGTAAAATATAATTTAAAACATTTAAGCCACTAATACAAAAAAAAAAAAACTACGACTTTGAAAAAAAAATGGGTGAATCTACCGCCTGTTCGGAAATTGGGAGTGCCTTCTTGAGAAGAACAGGCAAGAAACTCGGAAGGTCTAATTTTTTATTTCCTCTTATAAACAGCCAATATAACAATAATAACAATAATGTATAATATGTTGATGATTATGAGATATGTAAATAAAACACCGTATTTCTCACTGGTTCTTCATTGTATTAAAATTATAATGTGTTTTACAAATTCTTGTACAAAATCATAAATCAACAATAATTTCAGTCATTTTTTGACAAATTCCAAACGCAAAACGTAATTTAAAAATGCGGCTGACGGCCAGCAAACATAACTAAAAAGTCCAAATACGGAACATTCTCGCCCCTTTTTTAACAAAAAAGTAAATTATGATAGCAGAAAACTACATCTAATTAACTGGCAATAGAATAACTTTATGAATCGGTCTCACAAAAATACCTTTTTGAGTTCTAATTTCTACTGACCGTACCAAATTATCAGAAGCATTTCTATTGACAGCTGTTATTTTACCAAGAGGCCAACAAGCAGGTGGAGTTGCTTCATCTTTCAACAAAATGATTTGCCCAATTTGTAAATTGGCCCTTCTTTGCAGCCACTTGCTTCTTGGTTGCAGTTCACTCAAATAGTATATATATAGTATATATAGTAGTATAGTTATTATAAAATTGAACCCAAAACTTTTGTTTTATTTGAGTAATTTTTTGATACATATTTAATCTATTTTCTATTTTATTTACTAAATTAGGTTCCGGCAGATCTATAATTGGAGACCCAATCAGAAAACTAGCAGGTGTCAAACAAACGATAACATCGTTGTCCGGAACGTCAAAAACAGAACATAAAGGCCTTGAGTTCAGTATGCCTTCAATCTGCGCTAAAACAGTGTAGAAAAACTCATAAGTTAATCTGACATTACCTAAATACCTTTTAAGTAATCCTTTGACAGATTTAGTTCCCGCCTCGTATATACCACCCATGTGGCTAGCGAGAGGAATGGTGAATTTCCATTCTATCGAGTTAATATTACAATAGTCAATTACCTGGCTATAGGACCTATCATTTTTAAACATTTGATACAATTCATGTAAATCATTGGCTGCTCCTTTAAAATTAGTAGCATTATCCGAATACAAATGACTACAGTAACCTCTTCGGCTAATGAATCTCTTCAGAGCGCAAATGAAAGCTTGTGAGGACAACTCAGTAACTAACTCTAAGTGAATTGCTTTAGTTGACAAGCAGATAAAAAGACAAATATATCCCTTTGTATATTTGCAATTTCGAAGCATCGAGTTACGAATATAAATTGCTCCGCTAAAATCTACACCAACATGCAGAAAAGCTCGTGTTAAAGTAACTCTTGGAGTGGGCAAGCTAGCCATCTGCTGCTCACAGGCTTCTGCATTGAATCGTACACAGCGAACGCATTTATGTATGACCTTTCTTACCTCCATACGTCCATTAATCGGCCAGTATTTTAATCTAAGTCCGAAAAGTGTACCTTGTATGCCTATGTGCAATAAACGCAGGTGAAATTGTTCTATAATAAGCATAGTAACGTGTTCTTTACTGGGTAACAATATGGGGTGAGCTTGGCTATAAGGTATGTCTGAATTTTGTATGCGACCGCCTGTACGAATTATGTCATCGTCATCAAGAAACGGGTTAAGCTTTCGTAGGGGACTTGATTTAAATGTGTATAAAGTATGCTGTTCACTGCTAGTACCAATAGAGTCTGTGTTAGTTTGTGTATGGGTATGTGTGGACTGTATGCTCTGAAATTTCAAACTAGTTAACTCTTGATACTCTTTAGTGAAATGTTTACGCTGTATTGTTTTAATTATGAAATCGTGAGCTTTTTAAGTTCATGTGTTGTAAGAAAAGACACATTTTTAGTATAACTCCGTGTGTTATTTATAAATCTAAATATGTAGGCGAATACTCTAGTCAGTTTATTGAATTTAGAATGCCTCTGAAAGAAACTATAAAAATCGGTTTGTGTGTCTTGTTGAGTAACAGCATGAGCAGTGCGCGGTTGTATCACTTCAATTTGTAGCTCTTGGTTACTTATGGCTGGCAGTGACGTCATAGGCCAAGTAGCAGGATCTTGACATATCCATTCTGGTCCGTTTCACCATAATGAGCTATTCTGAAGATTCTGTGGGTACACACCGCGTGTCAGTATATCCGAGGGATTTTGGTTTGTGTTTATATAATTCCAATTGTCAGATTTAGTCAGCTCTATAATTTGCATTAGTCTATGAGACACAAATGTATGATATTTTTTGTATGGGGATTTTATCCAGTGTAATACAATCTGTGAATCTGTAAACAATACAGTATCGTGTATCTTGAACTTATCTTTGAAAGCTTTCTTCACTTTGTCGACCAACTGTGCTAATAACAAACATCCAGAGAGTTCCAGTCGTGGCAAAGATTGCGGCTTTATCGGTGCGACTCGTGTCTTTGCTATGACAAGACTGCAGGTAGGTGGTTTGTTTGGGTATGTGGCTCTGAAATAAGCATTAGCTCCATAAGCTTTAGCAGATGCGTCACTGAAACCTATCAAAGTTATCGAAGATACGATATCAGAGAAGTAGTATCTGGGGATCTCTATGTCTCGTAATTTGTGAAGGTTTTCGTGGAATTCCATCCATGTTCTTTGTAAATCTTCTGGGATGACAGAGTCCCAGTCTATCTTAACTTTCCATATCGATTGCATTAATATCTTTGCTATAATAACTGTCGGCGCTAAAATACCGATGGGATCGTAGATTTGCGCTATTGCTGACAGTACATTTCTTTTGGTAAGCTTCATCTCTTTAAGGTCTGGTATGGCTATAGTCAACGTGTCGCTTTTTGGTAGCCATTTGATACCTAATGTTTTGACAGCTCCAGTGGGGGTAAAATCGTATATAGTGTCATCAGTGGTCTGTATAGCTTGTGCAAGTATTTCAGGTTTGTTAGTAGTCCATTTGTGAAGCTTGAAGTTTCCTGTTTGCAGCACTTCGATGAGTTGACTACAAACTCGTTGCGCGTTCTCGAGCGTGTCCGCTCCTGACAAGAAGTCATCCATGAAACACTCCGACTCTATAATATCCGCGGCTTCTGGAAATTGTTCTCTGTATTTTTCAGCCAGCATTCTCAGAGTGCGACAAGCTAAGTAGGGTGCACATTTTGTACCATATGTGACAGTTCGTAATTGGATACATTTCAAAGCACTCGATTTCGACTCACGCCATAAGATTCTTTGCAGCGGCCTCTGCTCTTCTTTCACGAAGATAGTCCTAAACATCTTAACTATGTCGCAAGTAAACGCATATTTATACATTCGGAATCTAAGTACTATGTCAAGTACGTCATTGTATATGTTCGGTCCGTCAAGCAAAATATCATTCAGCGACAACCCTGATGAAGTTTTACTACTAGCATTAAAAACCGTCCTCAGCTTGGTGCTGCGGCTCTCCGGCCTCAAAATGCCCAAATGTGGTAAGAAACAGTGTGGCACTTGTGTGTGTTGAAAGTCATCAATGAACTCAGCATGACCTAACACTATATACTCATCTATGAATGCTTTATACTGTGTGTAGAGCAAGGGATCTTTTTGAAACTTCGATTCGAGACTTATCAAACATCGATATGCCTTATTAAATGAGTTACCTAACTCATAAACCCTTTCATTTTGTATGGGCATTTCTACAACAAAATGTCCGGTTTCATTTTGAACTGTTGTCTCGAGAAATAATTGTTCGCAATATTGTTGCTCTGGTGTGAACACGGCTTTAGGGCTTACCTCTTCCTGTTGCCAAAATCTTATTAACAAATCATCCGTGGAAGGTGTATCGATACTATGTAAAGCAACATGAGCGTTGTGTCTACTATGTGTGCCCAATGCGCATTCCCTGACGTTACCTGATACTACCCATCCAAAGACAGTTTCTACAAGAACAGGTCGGTTCGGTCCTAGGGTGATTTGATTACCTAATAGCAATGAATAGAAAAGCTGTGCTCCTATAAGCATGTCTACTTCACCAGGCCTATAAAATGTAGGGTCAGCAAGTAATTTGTATTGCTTCGCCGGCATATTCCATGTGTTTGTGCTTATGTAATTGTGTGGCAGAGGCACGGTTATGTTATCCATGACAATAAAATCAACATTCGCTGTAAAATCAGATAGTCGAGAGGCTATGTTCGCCTTCATACATAATTGCGTTTGCTTACCTGACTCTCCAATGCCCTGTATTAAGTGATTATCGTAGTGTAGCTTACTGTTCATTCGCTGTACAAGCCTGTGAGCAACTATGTTTACTTCGCTCCCAGAGTCCAATAATACGCGCGCAGAATGCCATATACCTTGGTCATCCTGTATGTTAATTACTGCTGTGGACAATAAAATCTGATTATCACCAGTATTAGACACGTGCAATGTTGTAGGTGTTACGAAAGTATGTATATTTTGTTCTTGTTTATGTACATTATTAGCTATAGTACGTGTATGTGACAGCTCTGGCTGTAACAGTTGTTGCTGTGGCAACTGTTGCTGTATCGACTGTGACTGAGGTAGTTGTTGCTGAGCCTGCTGTTGCAGTGGCAGGAAGTGATGGGGTGGCGGCGGCGGCTGTTGTATCTCCGTTATGTGTTGTTGTTTTTGAGCTGTTGTTTCTGCGGCTATAGCAATGTTAGCTCGCTTGGGAGGGGGATTATTTAGGTGAATTAAGGTGTGATGCTTACCATTGCAAGTTGAACACGATCTTTTCGAACATTTATGCTTAGTTGTATAAGGCTGTAAACAATTGTAGCACAAGAACTTCGACTTTATATAGTTTATCCGTTTGTCAACAGGCATTTCAAGAAATTGTACACACTTAGCAATATTATGTTGCCCTTGACAGAGGGTACAAGTATCATAACAATTATCAGACGTCGATATGTGAGCGAGCTTGGGTGTTGATTTAGATTGAGAGAATTTATCAGTCCTATCATTCATAAGCTCAAATGCTGTTGCACGCAACTTGAGAAAATCTAAAAGTTCCGCTATCGTAGGAATTGAAGTCTCTTTCCGAGTCAACTCCCATGCCGCCCTAAGAGAATTGTCTAGTTTTTGAGTAATTATATAAACTAAAAGTACATCCCAATGTTGAACTGGTAAGTTCAAAGCAATCAGTGATTCTAAGCTTTGCTGTAATACATTTAAGAACTCCTTTATGTTTGACCTATTTAGTATCGGAAAACTCATAAAATTCTTTAAATAATAATTGACAATAATAGTTTTGTTTTCATACCTGTTTTCCAGTATATTCATGGCTTTACTAAAGTTTCCATCGAGAATAAGAAGGGAACTTATCAATGTTGCAGCTTCTCCCCTCAAGCAGCTCTTCAGATACTGCAGACGTTGCAGCTCCGGTACGTTGCCTCCGTTCATAGCACACTCGAACATGTTTCTGAAGGCAGGCCATTCGCGTATGTCTCCGCTGAAGGAAGGTAGTTCCAATCTCGGGATCCGATAAACTTGATAGTCCGTCGCCTTTTGTACGTCTTCGCTCTTTTCCAGCAGTTTGTTGATGAGCGCTCGGGTAGAGTAGTACCTAGTCTCCATGAAAGCTCGCTCCTCATCGGCTTTCCTCTCATCTTTTTCTATGAGCTCTATAGCTTGCTGTACTTCGTCAAATCTGTCCATTTGCGTACATAAGTCGGCACTTCGTAACTTTATTTCGTGGATGTTCAATTTCTGTTTGTCGGTTGTATCTAAATCCGTTATGTAGTTAATAATTCTAATTACTTTTCCTTTTATTATGCTTCTAGTGTTTTTTAATGAATTATATTGTGCTGTTTCCCTCATTTTGTAGTATAACTGTTGTTATATTTGTTGCAATCTTTGTATATCTATTGTCATATTTAAATCAATATTCTCACCTTTGTACTTTCCTGTTGGCTCGTACAGGACCAAAAATGTTGATGATTATGAGATATGTAAATAAAACACCGTATTTCTCACTGGTTCTTCATTGTATTAAAATTATAATGTGTTTTACAAATTCTTGTACAAAATCATAAATCAACAATAATTTCAGTCATTTTTTGACAAATTCCAAACGCAAAACGTAATTTAAAAATGCGGCTGACGGCCAGCAAACATAACTAAAAAGTCCGAATACGGAACAATGTATAAGGTATCAATAAAATAAGGTACAATTTAACAATGTATGTATGTACATATTATAGAAATGCCTGTCGGAGTCAATAAAACAGTTATGCAAATGATTCATATTTATACAGTTTAAAAAAATCACAAAGTGCAAGACTTTGAACGTCAATTACCACATTTTATTAAATCCCAAGCAGTTTTATCTGTCATATAATCAGACACCTTATAATATGCCTTTTTTACAAGTACATTCTTAATTTTATGTTTAAACTTATTCCAGTTAAGTCCTTTGATATCACTAGGAACTAGGCACTAGGAAGCGCTAACATATTCTTTTGCCTAGTATTCACTGCATGAATATCACTGTTTTTACAAAACAAATGTAAATTTTTATGAACATATAACACATTCTCGTAAATAAACTGTCATAATGCCTATTTCTTTAAATTTTTCCCTTAGAGTCTCTAACTTTAAGCTTATAAATTGCTCGAATAGCCCTCTTCTGCAGCACGAAAACAGTTTGAATGTCAGCAGCATTTCCCCACAGCAAAATACCATATGACATCACTCACACTATGAAAGTAAGCAAAATAAACAAGACGCGCTGTATCTACATCAGTTAGTTGACGTATTTTCCATACAGCATAGGCTGCAGAACTAAGTCTTTTCGACAATTTATCAATATGTGGGCCCCACTGAAGCTTAGAATCTAAAGTAATTCCAAGAAATACTACCGTTTCCACAAGAGTAATACAAAAATACTTATTTTTTCCATAATCGATTATGAATAGTCTATGGACATTAAGAAAAAATCGTTAAGCACAAATCACTGAGCCGAGTGGGCGGTGCCCATCCATGAAAAATCCAATTACTGTGGAACATTTCCATAGGTAAAAAAATACAAAACTTTATGGAC
Source organism: Schoenobius gigantellus (assembly GCA_963935595.1). NCBI lineage: Eukaryota > Metazoa > Arthropoda > Insecta > Lepidoptera > Crambidae > Schoenobius > Schoenobius gigantellus. The sequence goes on along the minus strand of OZ012544.1, from coordinate 46,746,257 downwards.
GTGAACTGTCAAAACGGGCCTCTTATTTTGTGTTGACTTGTGTGTGTGTGTGTGTGTTGTAGGCTAAATTATTGTTCTGAGGGCTAAATTATCTAAGATATAATGTTGCTCGGTCGCTGTTGCCTAGGCTGCGTTCAGAGGGTCAGAGTAGTCTAGCCGATAGTGTGATTCACACTCTCCTTAAGGCGCATAGTAAGGTCAAACATAAAAAATCACTGCAGAAAAAACCGGTTCTCTTCATAAATATTAAATAAAAAAATCTTTAAAAAAGATATGTTATTATTCAACGCATTCTTTAGAGGATGGTCTTTTTAATTTATTGATAAATTAATTAAAACTTGGTTAAAATGTGACCCAAACATGCCTCGATTTTAAAACTTTAAACCTAATCGCGTCGTAAATATTAGGTTAAATCATATACTTTCGATTTCAATAAATAAATTGAACAATATTCTAGGGGATGGTCTATTTAGATTTTTCTTATTCGCCTTAATTAATTTTTTATTGAAATAATTCATCTTACGCGTAAAGATTTGCTTAAATATTCCCCTCACTCTCACTCACTCACTCCTATGTAATCAGTGCGGGACGATCGACGCAAGGTCATTGGGACCACTATGCGCCTTAAGGATCAGAACGGGTCCGTTGTCCGAGATGCGCAGGCATTACAACTCAGACCAGCCGCCCTACCGCCTAACTTATAGTGATACGCGATGGCGATAGCGAGGCGATTGCGATATAGGTACAAATAGCGCAGATTGGCTCAATTTGGACCACGTTTAGTTGCAATATGTCAAAGTCAATATGACAATATCGACATTTCTCAAAAAAAAATTTGTGCCTATTTATATTTAGGACATTTTTGATCGTAGATTGACTTGGCAAAGAATCTGATGACTGTGGCTGTCCCCAATAATTAAAAAAGATCGCAGGCATTTATCTTAAAATTTTGGGAAAATTATTTGTTTTAGGGTATTAAAGTCGCGTTTTTCATCTTAACATATTAAAGAAAATTATAAATCATAAACAAATTAATAAAAAATTTAACTTTAAAAAAGTAATAAAATTAATAAAAATAAGTACATACTTACTTATTAATAAAAAAACAATAAAAAAACGAAATGTCAAAAAAACAATTTTATAAAAAAAAATATTTTATATTATATATAAACCTGGTTTAAATATAAATATTATATATAAACCAGGATCGAACCATCGCCACAGAGATTAAAGTCCAAGATCTAACGCATAGACCAATCCTGACCCATATGAAGTACTGAAATTAAAGATCTTACATGTTTTTGTGTAATGCTACAAACGATAGATAGACGAAAAAATTACATGCGATGTAAAAAAAGTTTCACTTTAAAAATATTTATTTTTGGCATTAATATAATATCTGTCAGAGTGTTTCTCATCCTACGGTTCAGTCGGTTGTTTGCTTGCATTACTTGGAGTTTCTGAACGGTCATAGTGCGCACTAGCCGTGTGTTGAAGCGTTTTTACTCCGGTGTTCGAACGACCCTACCGCCTAATTCACTCGTTATAGTTTTAGCTCTCTTATCTTGTGATTTCGTACCGCCTCTCATAGTAAACCCATGAAATTAAGACGATAGCGAGTCACCTATCGTCATCGTTACTCGCTATGAGTTAGGCGGTAGGGCCGCCGGTTGTTGTCGGTGCGCACTCGAGCGTAGGTTCTGAACGCACCGCAGAAAAGCAATCTTAAGATCGACCGTTCCCATCTCAGAACAATGTTCCCATATAATTTGACATCTGTCAGTTGTGAAGGTATAGTCAAAATGTTTGAAAACGTTTCTGATATGGTTAAAACGTAAATAGTGCGATTGCCCTCTGATGAGACAGACGAACCTTTGACTAGTTAATACTGTGCAGTGCCGACAGCGTATGTGGTGTGTGCCAACTGATCCTGAAGTACTGTTTGTGCCTGAATAATTAAGCCAGAAGCCTGAAGCCTGTACCCGCCTAAAGAGAAATCTCAGTGTGACCTAAAGAAATCAAGACGGCATTGCGACACTTCAACCTCCTTAGGTATACTTCATTAATTTAGTAAGGTCAATATAGTACAATACTAACAAAATATTAATCATATCAGCATAATACATCACACCTAGGTATTTATAAAAATGTCGATTACAAGTAAACACAACATTCGCAACACAAGCTGTAAAGAAAAGTTAAACAACAATTTGAATACAGTCATAGGATGCAACAAAATGGATCATTTACGTTTGTCAAATGTTGAATTTGATTTTATGCTGAGAACCAAGGAAAAATATATAGGTATTTCGAGTAAAGTACCATTAACATATGTAGGCGACGAAGGCTTGTGCTTGTGAGAAAGGTGAAGAAAAAAGTTTTATCGAGATGCAAATCGGAACTCTCATCGAGACGGGACGTGACTTTACGAATCGAATTCGCGATCTGACAGTTGTGAATAAGGGGGGGGGGGGGGGGGAGTTGTAAATATTCGTTTGCGAACATAATGCACCGCCCTCCTCGCTCTATCTCCCTCCGCTCTCGGCACTTGGATTCTCTTATGCATTTATTGTAAACGGAGAAAAGAACAAAGTTTATTGGCCTTATTATTAATAATTGTTAAACTATATATAATGTATAAAACGCTGTTGGTTTTCGTAATAATAAATAAATAAAAGTATCAAGTCTGCATGATTATATTTGAACATTTATTTATTATTTTTATGACTGCAGATGGCCTACGCAGCAAGAGTATACTTCAATATTTGGACGGGATAGGGAACAGAAAATTTCTTGCTTTTGAGTTTTCCAAGTGCATTGTATGGGACTGCATAAGGGGATAAGGCTAATGTTCAGACTTTAAGGTTCCATTATCATAGCTGTGAAGAAACATCAAGTGTAGCACTTGTCGCCTGTTGCGTAAGGAGATCATTAAAGGAACGAAGATGTTGGTACAGTGATCTAAGAGAACCTGGACTTTGTTGACTTCAAGCAGTTTCAAAGCAAGATGTAAAAAAACAATTATATAATATTAACTTAAAACAATTATTGAATTGTTTAATTTACATGTATTTCATTAAAAATAGCTCATTAAATGAGAAAGTAAACGGCATTGCTAATCTGTGATCTGGTGGCATCGTTAAAATAATTAAGCAAGCAACGCTGGTCCCGATTTAATGTCGTTAAGATTTGATTAACAAACAAGTAGGGTAAGCGGGGTATGACTGACGTCTCTTAATTTTGCGCGACCTTTGGATGGTTCAGTTGGGGTGAAAGTAGCGTACTGATTACATTGGCGCTATGGAATTTAAAAAAAAATAGAAAAAATGTGACCCGCAGGGATGTGATCATGGTAAACTTTCCAGATCGATGTTAATAAAAATTATAATATATTTGAAACTAATCTTAACACGATTTAAACACGAGAAATATAAATAAACTGGCCGTTCCAACGTACAGCCTTCAGAAAACTAGAGGCTCGTTTGTGGGGAAATGTATAACTTTTCATAAGTTTAAAGCGCATGTAAAAAGACTTACGGGAAAAGATGACTATAAAGTCAACGATTATTTGAATGATGCCAATGCCTGGTGTTAATTTTTAGACATTACTCATTATAATGTAAAGAATTGTAATTGTGTATAACTATTTATATAAATATATTTCTGTGAATGTTAACTACAATAATTTATTGTAAATGTTGTTACTTCTGATAAAGCTGATAAGTTTCTTGGGCCCATTCTTATTATCAGTTCAAATATGTCCAGCAGACCTATTCTCTAACTTCGGTTGCTAACTAGCACTGTTTTTATAAAAGAAACTTAACATCCATTATGCTATCATGAACGCCGCCGTAATACATAAGATCACTAAACTAGTAATGGATATAAAGTTCCTTTCAAAAATGATAGCTCTAGTTACCAACCGTAGTTAGAGAATAGGCCTGCTGAATGGGTGGTAGGAAAAAAAATTAGTTGATTCAAAAGAGCTTTCTATCAAGTCATATTTGGATAAGGAATATTTTGATTTGGTGCTTGCGAAATGCGCTAGAAGAAAGGGATGGGTAGCCGGAAAGCGTCGCCAATGGTACAATATCTCAATTCGTACAATTATCTGTTTACTCAAATTATCAGTTTGTACAATGAGCCACCCGTACTATTCTTGCATCGGTACAATTTCGCGATTCGCATTTTGTCTAAGTTCACACAAATTATCAGTTCGTACAATGAGCAATTTGTACAATTCTTGCATGTGTACAATTTCGCGATTCGCACTATATCTAAGTTCACACAAATTATCAGTTAGTACAATGACAAATAAAAACTATTTTCTTAAATTACCTAAATATAAAAACTCTTTCAAAAAAACAATTGAACTTTCGAGAATGAAGGAAAATGACATGACATCTTTGCTTCAACATTTAATAATACGAGTAATTTGGTACGGAAATATTTCTAGATATAATTAAAATTTACCTACTTTCCAATGGACTTTCCTGAAGATTTATTCTTCGTTCAAAGCGAAAAGGGTAAGCGTGTGCTGCTTCGGAAAGGTTACCGTTTTAACTACGGATGTACTAACAAAAGTGGTAGCACAATTTGGAGATGCGCTCGACGGGAAGTTTGCAGTGGTTCCGTCACATTGGGCCGTGATGATAAAACAATTCTACGAGAAAGTATTCACATCTGCGTGCCAAGTAAAATCAACAATGAGATTGAAAAAGCAAAAGACATATGCAAGAAACGTGCAATGACTGAATGTACACCAATTCCCACCGTATACAATGAAAGTTTTGAGGATCTGTTTGATACGGGTGTAAATTTTGTTACAAAAGTGCCATCTTTTAGTACAGTCAAAGATTCACTCTATCGTTGCCGAAAAAAGGCTTTCAACGTAAAAAACGTTATATTCAGAAATTTAGGTGACGTCGAAATTCCTAAGTATTTAAAAGAAAAATTTTTGTTTATCGAGGATGGACAAGAAGATAAAATATTGATATTTGCGACGCCTTATATTGAAGGATTATTGCCATCTATTAAAAGATGTCTTGGTGATGGAACCTTCAACTGCGCAACTGATCCTTTCCACCAAATATATACCATTCATGGTATAATTGATGAAGATAGTGTATACCCATTGATATACGCGTTTCTGCCAAACAAACAGGAAAGCACTTATGTAAGGTTGCTAAAACTTATTAAAGACAAGGTTCCTTTATGGGAACCGGAGATATTCCAAAGCGATTATGAAGCAAGTTTTATGAATGCTGTACGCAAAGTGTTCCCGGACATACAAATCAAAGGATGTTATTTCCCCTTCGGAGCATAATGTACAATACGCAAAATGTGCACGACACGCAAAATGAGCAAAACGCAAAATGTACAATACGCAGAAAGTGCAACACGCAGAATGAGCACCACACGCAAAATGAGCAAAACGCAAAATGTACAAGAGGAGCTGTGTTCACATCCTCTCGGCAGTTGGCACAGTTCCAATTCACAACCCTTGGATATACAAAACCCGAATTAACTTCAAAAACAAATTTATTGAATTAATTTTTATCTTATGTTAGTACCAACTTAACAAAAAAATCTATTTTAGCTTAAAGTTAAATAAAATTTGATACGTTGTCCGCCCTGTTTTCTACAAAAAAAACTAAAAATCAATTCTAGTAGTGTGTAGTGAAGTTGACACTTGTATTATTTAAATATAGATGACGGAAAATCTAAAGTGCCAGTATTAGATATAAAGAAGAGAGAGGCCCTTCAAAAATCTTATCGGACTTCATTGTTTAATAAGAGTTATTAGATTCATTAGTGTATAGAATATACAATATCTGCAATTATGTTTGTAATCCCTTTCGGGATAAAGTAGAGGCAGTTACTCATACTCAAGAGCACACAAATTCAAATTCAAATTCAAAAATCTTTATTCAACATAGGCCTTTAAAGGCACTTATTGACGTCAAAACAAAGCAAAACATAATCATATATCAAAATAAAGCAAAACATAATCTAATTTAAAGAAATCATATTAACCTTGTATGTGCATACAACCTGAATATACTCAAGATGTTTGCAAATACAAGTAGGAATGAAAAAAAAAGTTGACTACACTCTACATCTATACAGACGCTCCTATTAAATAAAACAGAGAACAAACATGAAAATAAAACCCCTTTGTCTTGCGTCGTCATCGTCGCCGTGAATAAGGCCTTAGGCCCGTCTCGTACGCAACCTCACGTTCCGCATGGTGCAGGTACTGACCGGACATGGTTGTTTCGGTCACTATCTGCATCGGGTCGCGCGTCGGGAGGAAACGCCGCAGTGTCATCACTGCGACGCTCCCGACGACACTGCCGAGCACACCCTGTTGGTGTGCCCGGCCTGGCGACGCCAGCGCAGCGAACTTAACGTTGCGCTGGGAGGCGGAGACCTCTCGCTGCCGAGCATAGTCGTGGCCATGCTCCGTGGCGGGGCGGAATGGGGGGCTGTCGCCTCCTTCTGCGAGGACGTCATCTCGCAGAAGGAAGCCGCGGAGAGGGAGCGGGAGAATGATCCTCAAGCCGCTCCCATCCGCCGCAGACGGACAGGCAGGCGAAGGCGGGCATTCGCGCAAGCAATGCCCGTCTAATGACCCTGCCGTGGAGGCCTGCGTGCATGGTTGGCTCCGTGTACGCCGCCGTAAGGCCCTCCGTCTGGGGATTGCCCTGGTGTTCTCGGGCAATCCCCCCTTGGCGATAGCCCGACCAGTTAGGTCGGGCTAGCCCGGGCGCGTTGGTAGTGGTAGTCGCAGTGTGGACCCTACCACGCGCGTCCATAAGGGCAGGAAGAGCACCGGGGGGTTTAGTGGGTAGGCTTGGCACTCTGCCGGGAGAGCCCCACACACGCTCGTCATCTAGCCAACGGCGAGTACGGTGCGGTCACGCATTCCCCTCGAAAAAAAAAAAAAAAAAAAAAGGATTTCCTAAGGTTGATTTAGAGCATTTAGCCTACAGAGATGGTACGCAACAAATAGCAGTTTACATTTCTCTGCCACATTTGGCGGGAGTCGAGGTAAACACGCATGCCAAACTACGCCCAGCCTTGCCATCTCCATAAGGTAAATGCTCTAAGAAGGTTGGTCAAATTGACCATGAGACTCTGCCTACATGGCGACAGCGGCGCGCAAACACTAATTTTATGAAATTGTTTTGTCGAACACTTTGTCAAGCCGCGCCACAAATGACAGTGCGCGCTTATTACCAATTTCGCCTCGAAAGCCTGATGGCTTATCTGCTAATCTATGGCCATATTACATTTCACTAATTATTGGAACTGCACAAGCGTTGAAGTTTTATCAGTGGTAATAGGATAAGCCTTTTAATCGACTTCAAAGAGGAGCAGATTTACTTAGTCTGGTGATTTTTTACCGGAAAGGAATGCTGTTACGCTCCGTACCTGCCGATGGCTAGTTTAGAGGCGTGTGTGAGACTCTCCCTGCTGAATGAGCAGCACACCCGCTCAACCGACGTCATTTCGACTTTCGGATTGCCGGATGTCGACAACATTGTTAAACGGTCCTATGATAATGGTACTGTACTTTGTGCTCATAAAACTCAAATGAATAGTCATCAAATCCTGACCACATCTGTCTCAAGGGACCGATAGCCGTCGGAGCAGACGTGTCCTATAGAGTGGAGAACGCAAATCGGCAAACGTAGTGTAGGACGTCCTGCAGCCAGGTGGACTGATGACCTGAGGAAGGTAGCAGGGATGGACTGGATGTGGAAGGCGAAGGACATAGTGTTGTGGCGCAGGTTGGGAAAGGCCTATGTCCAGCAGTGCACTGCGATAGGCTGATTGATTGATTGAAATCACCTTATTCACAAATTCCCATAATAAACCAGCACATAATAGCTCACTCATATGATTGTTTCCACAAAAATGCAAACCTATCTTGTAACTGTCTGCCCATCGAAAGAGTATATAACGCAAAATATTTAGAACTAATAGTTGATGAACATTTCTCCTGGTCTAGTCACGTGGATTATGTATGTAATAAACTTAGATTATTATTAGGCAAATTTTTTTACTTAAAGTATAGAGTACCACGTAAAGTACTAAAAACGTTATACCTGACTATTGTTGAATTGGTGGTGTACATAAAACTAAAGCCACATGTAAAATAACTACAACCACTTATTTAAATTCTGTGAAATTTTACCAGCTAGTTTGAAACACAAATACCTACTCGTAACTAACAACCATGAGCGTCGGGAGCGTTTGACACCACTGCAGCACAGCCACCACCATCACACAAGGGCTGCTTCTAGCGGCAGGTACATCGTTCCCAGGGTTTGAAACTAAATATTACGGAGACCGTACACTGGACAAACGTTTGCCATACTCGGTCAACACGCTGCCGCCCGACTTAGCTACACTGACCCAGAAAAAGGCTTTTGGTGTTAAACTTAAAAGACAATACTTAAGTAAACTTGACACCACTGCAATTAATCATGCATCATAAGCGAGTCGAGCGACTCGCAGTCCACCACGAAAGTGCTTTGCGAAGCTTCTATGTCAAACTGTCACTTAAATCGTATCATTTACAATAATAAAAGAAAAAAAAATCAGGGATCTAATAAATTAACTTACTGTTTCCAGCTTCGATACATTCAACGCAAGTCGATCGAATCAAGAAGTGGATTCTTTCGAAATAGAAAATCCAAGTTGACGCGGTATTTTCCGGTTCATTTAGCGCTGCAGGGCGTGAGGTGCATGGCGTGCCAAGATTGCTCTTGTGGACTTGTGAATGTTCCGCTTGGCTCGCCAGTATCAGGGGCTACTACCTAACGCTATTCAGAAGGTCACGGGCTGGTTTTATAGACTTTACAGAACTTTTGGAAACAGAAAGAGAGAGAGACAGCGAGAGGGAGAGAGCGTAACTATAAAGAAATAAATCAAAGACGTTTTCTTGCGTTTCTCACAGTTCAATTCCATATGTTGAAGTAATGGTACATATAAAATGAAATTCTATTTCTTGGCGGGGTGATCCAAAATCGAGAACAGTGAATTCGTCAGACCACCACGCTTCGCCCCATGAAGTGTTTTTATACACGCTATAAGGAAGTAGACCAGAGGGAAACTCGGTACTAGAGTCGTCTGCTCGGGTATTTCTACCTACTTTTTCTATGAAAAAGTATGACCTATAAAAAAAATTCGCTACCAGATAGGGTGCTTGCATTGCTGTTCGAATTCGAAAGGTTAAGCAGGCAGTGAAGTTTCTGGGTACCGTGACTTGACATCTTACGTCACAAGCTAGCAATATACTTTAGGGTCCTTTTTGAGATTGTATACTTGCAAATCTTACAGTAACCACTTGTACTATAGGCGACTGTTGCCACTTACCATCGGATGGGCAGGCTCTAACCCTTCATACCACCTGATGGAAGAGACGATAAGGCAGTAGATGGGAGAGAAGCTCACTTGGATTCCGCTACAGCAGAGGAGCTGGCTACCTTACCTCTAATTGGGTTGATGACTGAATTCTAATTTTGACGTCTCATCATAAAATATTAAAAAATCGTAGAAAAAGAGGCAATCATGTGAAATTAGAATTAAAATCGGCTTAGAAATACATTAGATACAAGCATTTTAAACTGTTAATTTGGAAGCGATTAGACAGAGAGATCCAACATGAACCGTGACGTCATTGTTTAGTACGGCCATATAAACTCCATGTAAATTGCCAATTTGCTAGAAAAAGATGGAGAAAAATCTGTAATACCTTATATCTTGGTTGTTTTTATAGTTATTCGAAAACCGATTTTTTTCTTTCTGTTTATTATATGAATGAGCTTCTATTAAAGCAATAATATTTTTTCATTCATCTAGCCTATTGTCAGATCATCGCTAGACAGCATCGCTATTAACATTTGATGTGCCTTGTTGTTTCAAATATAGAACCATTTGTATTCGCGAAATCTTTTTGGCCTTTGTAGTTATATTAAATAATAGCTGTGCCTGCGAACTACGTTTTACCATAATAATTGTCCGAAAAAATACTGGTGAGGGCCACCCTAACCACCTAGGTGTATAGAAAATAGCCCACGACCTATTCTCACATCTACCAAATACCTATACACAAAAAAATCATAAAAATCGGTTAAGCTATTTCCGCCGTTTTTATATATTCGATTAAACTGATAATAAGGACTATAATTTCTATGTTTCCATTAAGAAAATGATAATTTATGAGTTGTAATATACTACAGTATCTCCTCCTCATAGAAACGGACTTCGCTCCTTAAATAATATTTTAAACTTGCATGTTTCTGTGTAAAAAGACCAAATATATACTGGTATTTTAAGCGTCAAGGAGTAGGCAATCCACATCCGCTGGGCGGCGGCGATAAGCCGCGGCCGGCCAGCTTGACATCTGGCGGCGGGCGGCGGATCACTCGCGCCGTTTCCGCCACACTGTCACTGGGTCGACGCGACAACATACAGCGCCGAAGTGACGTGCAACTTTTACAATGTACTTCACGTTAAATAAACTTCGAGAACATCGATAATTTCATATTTCATTACTTATAGGTATTTTACGTTCTTCGAAACCTGTTGGGCATGCCTGCCAGATTAAGGCGTCAACGCGGTATGTTGAAGGCGCGGTTCCCGACCGAGACGACTTGTGTCGATTTATAAATTTTTCCGTGCATATTTTGTTTTTTGATTTTAAATTAATCAACATTTTTAGAGAAAAAGTGCGTGCGAGCATTAAGGCGGCATCCCATGGACCATGATTCCGCGGGCGTTCTCGGACCGCACCAATTTTCACGAGCAAGCCCGGGCCACAGGCTAGCTCGCGTCACCTCGGACCACGTGGATTTCCACGGCCTGTTATTTCACGGGCGCCCCTGACCACAGGCAAGTTCGCCTTGAAGCTTTTGAAGTTACGACATTCATACTCGTACTTAAGAGCGACATCGGGCCACTTTGGGTCGTAACGGACGGTACCCTTACCACTGTGCGTTCGGCGCTCGCTCGCCCGAGGTGACCCATGAAATCACGTGCCGTGGTAAGCTCGCAGACGCGCGACCATAGAGTTTTAAATTTGCAAGATATGCTACAAAACAAAAAAGGGAAAACCTATTCGTAGTATAATCCGCAAAAATTTATTTTCATTTTTCTATAATTCTTTTATAAAAAAATTTGTTGGGGTGTCTGAAGTCTTACTGTTTTTACAAGGTTTTATTCAACTTGCAATGTATGTTTGTTCGGGTGGAATCTTGCAATTGAGATTGAGAATGTAGGATACAGGTACACGGTGAAAAAGAACAAGATGGCCGCCATCACAAATTGGCAGATTAAATCAAAAGCTTGTTTTTAAAATTATTTGTGAATATTAATTTATTACTAACACGTTGTATTTAAATCACTTCATGACCCAATCCATATATCGATGGCCCCCACGTATCTTCTTCTTCTTTGTCGTTCCCTCACTGCTGAGGATCGCGACCACATGTAATGCTCCTCCAGAGCGCACGGTTTCGGGTGGAATGGACCGTTTGATAGATACTACCACCCACTGCTTTTTTGACGAGGTCTGACCATCGAGCTGGTGCTCTGCCCATGGCGCGGTTGCCTTCAATGCGACCCAATATTAAAAGCCTCTCAAGACTATGCTTAGGAGATCGCATAATATGTCCGAAGAAGCTCAGGACCCGTTCTTGGCAGATGACAGAGAGCCTTTTTTTGATGTTGAGCTCTTTCGGAATCGCCTCGTTGGTCCTTAAGGCAGTCCACGGTATTCGGAGCATTTTTCTCCACACCCACATCTCAAAAGCATCAATCCTACTACAATCACGGCTTCTCATGTACCACGTCTCAGCGCCGTACAGAAATATAGAGAAGACAAGCGCTCGCATCAAACGCACTTTAGTTTTACGACGAATGCTCTGGTTTCTCCATATCTTCTCCAAGTTCGCCATTGCACTCTTAGCCATGCCCGATCTTCGGCGTATTTCCCCAGTGCAACTACCCTCACATGTTATTTGCGACCCGAGATAGATGAAATCTTTGACTTTTTCATAGCCGCTAAGTGCATCAGTTTGTGGAAGGAGCTGAGCTCTATCTACCACCATTATTTTGGTTTTCGAATGGTTGATCTTAAGACCGAGCTTAGCACTTTCTACTTCAATCCGCTTCAATAGAACAACCATTTCCCCTTTACTGGATGCAATCATGGTAGTGTCGTCTGCGTATCTAAAGTTGGTAAGTGTTTCGCCACCCACAGAATACCGCCTTCCCAACCTTCAAGTGCCCTCCTCATGATATGCTCGCCATAGAGATTGAATAATTTAGAAGACAGAATGCAGCCTTGACGCACCCCTCGTTCAGTGTGAAATGTATTGGACTTCTAATTTTCAAGTTTTACAAAGCTGGTGCCATCAAGGTACAGATTCTGTATCAAGAATGTAAGATGAGGAGGGACGCCCATCTCAATGAGTACATCAAACATGGTGCTCCACTGTATGCAGTCGAACGCCTTAGCATAATCAATAAAGCACAAGACCAGTGGCTTATTAAATTCCCGGCATTTCTCAATGAGGTTCCGGACATTCAAAATTTGCTCACGAGTTCCCTTTCCTGCTACAAAGCCGGACTGTTTTCTCGGTATTTGGTGATCTATAAAGGTTTTTTTTCTTTTTCTCTTTATTTATGGGTTTTATCGCTGAGCGATAATGACACCTTGTTTAGAATAAACAAAGTATTACATGAGAAAGAACAAATAATCGTATACATAAAATCAATATTACATAACATGTGTTTGTTGGTCTGAGGAGCCTGAGCTGCTCAGATGAACCTGTGCTATTTTATATAGGGTTGTAGCCTGTTCTGATAATGGAAAAGATAATATACTATTACACGTCCCCACATTACTAATATTAACATGTAAAGACCGCCGCAAATCCGCACTACGGGCACACTCCATTGTAATATGTTGAACATCTTCTATTACGTCACATGTTTCACAATTAGGAGATGGAACTTTTTTCATGAGATATCCAAATTTGTTCGATGGAATGTGCCCGGAGCGCAGCCTCATTGCTGTCACAATACATTGCCGATTTAATTTACAATGATCAATCCAAGTGCCTTTTGCTGGTATGCAGGGTTGAATCGTTTTATACCAGATGCCTTTTTCCAGTGACCTTTTGTCAAAATATTCTTGCCAGAGTTTCAAACAATCATCTTTAATAATTTTACGGTAATCTGAATATAATGGAGTGATAAATAATGGTATACCATCGCCAATTGCTTGTTTTGCTAAAACATCTACCCTTTCGTTTTCTATAAGTTGGATATGAGATGGAATCCACTGTAATATCACTATTTTAGAATGTAATTGAAGCTCATGTAAAAGTTGTAAAATTGTGTAGGATTACCTCGCAAAGACGAGGTACACCGAGCCAAATGCTGGATGGAACTTTTGGAATCTGTTAAAATTACAAATTTATCTTTGTTAATAGAGCGAATATATGACAATGCTTCAGCAATGGCAATTAATTCAATATGCATTATACTGATTCTTGAACTAATACTGAGCTTTACATGTACGTCATATTCAGGGTCAAGAAAAGCTGCGCCTCCTCCAGTACTATCTTTTGAACCATCACTATAGATTTTGTGATAATCGAAATATTCTTTATTAATCATACGGGTGCTTTCTTGCTTAAGGAAGTCACTGTCAAGGTTACGTTTTGCCCTAGTAATTAGCGGAACATTTATTCTACAATTTTGATTTATATCAATATTAGCAACCCAGGTGTCCAAAGAAAACATTTCAAGAACTGTTGCAGAATGTATGGGGAAATCCTTCATTATATTATGAACCAACAATATTAAAGGTGGCTTTCGTATTCTAAAATATCTGTTATTATTTGGTGAGTTAAAAGATTCACAAATTATGATACTATGTTTGTCCGAAATAGATTTGACTTTTAGATAAAACTTTCCAGCGAGATATCTTCTACGAATATACAATGGCGGCAAAGCAAGTTCATTCTCCATAACATGGATGGGAGTGCTACGTATGAATCCACCTATTACCCTCATCGCTAAATTTTGAACACGATCTAATTTTACTAAGGCTGGATTCAACCAAATACGAAGTTACACGAGTATAACTATCACGGGAATAATTTTACTCATTGAATTTACTCTTAGATATCTTCGTTTGCGTTTTTCCGACGTACTCGAGGAGTACGCTAAACTCGGTATTGTAATACTTTTGTTGATGAATGAACGTCGAATGAAAGTATAAACCGACAAAATGCATGTATTATTGTTTCTCCTAGCATGACGTGAAATGCCGCAACAATTCAATTTTGTAGGATAATACAGTGAAATGTCAAGTTGACAACATGTAATTTCTAGTTTCTATGTAGGTAATGGTAGGTAATATTTGGTTGTCCGTTTGCGTTTTCTGTTATTTCAACATATGTTCAAGTTTAGCTTACAAATACAGAGTGGCCTCCTTGGATAAACGAAATCTTACAGCAAAGTCGTGGTCATAGTAATCATCAAAGTGATTGGCTCTATCCTTGATCCACCTTGGACGTCTTGACACATATTCATCATCACTGTCGGATTCTTCTATCATATTTCTCAAACGTTCCATCGTGGAGCGGTTTTGATAAATATCTTCTTCGAATTATTCTTGAAAATACTCAATAATATTTACGAATAAACAAAATCGAGGATAATTTGAAAAGTGACTACTTTGACAGCTGTTATACTCTCAGATTAACCTTTTACACCGCCAAAATCGCCCGTGTTATTCTTTACTCGCGTGTAGATACCTTATTCTTAGATTAGTCGTTGGCAAAATGCAAAATCAGCTTACCCTTAGAACAAGCAGCGCTTACTCTCGTGTAAAAACTTACACCAGTTTGGTTGAATCCGGCCTAAATTGCATTTATAACTACAGTCATAAATAAAACTTGCGTAGTCTATTCTACTGCGAATTAATGATATGTATAACTGTCGTAAATGTTTTGGATGAACACCCCATCCTGCTCCCGCCAAAATTTTTAAAATCTTTAAAAATTTCGATACCTTCTCAACAGTCTCGTTAATATGCTTACCCCATCGTAACGATTGATCAAGCCACAACCCCAGATATTTAACGTTGTTTACAACAGGTAAGTTATTACCATTTATTTTTAAGTTTACTGTTTGTCTGCAGATACCTCTTCTAAATATACAAACTTTTGATTTGTTCGGTGAGATTTCTAAACCTAATTTTCTTAACTTATCATTAATAGCATCTAGAGCAGATTGCATATCTTTCACAATATTTTTAATATCTTTATCAGATTTAAACAATACAAAATCATCAGCGTATTGTGATATATCGACATTTTGAAAAGTATTACATATATTGAAAGTAGCGACATTGAAAAGCAAAGGCGAAAGTGGATCTCCTTGGGCAAGACCGCATCCAGTGTTTCGACGATATTCACAATCATCAACTAATATTTTGAGATGTCGTGTTTTGAGAAAATTCCATAAGTACATACAAATCCTCTCACCTACGTCTAGTTGATCTAATATTTCTAACAATTTATAGATATCTATATTATTGTATGCACTGTTAACATCTATAAAACAGCCAATGGATGTATAATTTTTACAAAATCCTAACTGAATGTTACTGGTTAGCCTATTTAGATTATCCAGACATGAACGAGCTTTACGGAATCCAGTCATTTTATCAGAAAATATATTTTTATTTTCCAAGTACCATTCGAGCCTTTTATTTAAAATAGAATGAAAAATTTTACACATACAAGTTATTAATGAAATCGGTCTCCATGCTGAAGTAGTATTTGTTTCACGGCCGGATTTTGGAATGGAAATAATTGAAATATTTCGCCATTGTTCTGGTACAATCCCATAAGTATATATTTTATTGTAAATATTAACTAACCACGATTTTCCTATATCTGGAAGATTTCTTATCATTGAGAATGAAATATCATCGAAACCCGGTGCCGTATCTTTGTTTTTAATGCTATTCTCTAACTCATAAATAGTTATAGGAGATTCTAGTTTTGTGTTTTTAGAATAAAATTCAGGCTTATGTGGCATAACATAATCTGGGGCCATATCACAGAGCAACCGTTCAGCCATATCTGGAGATATTCTTTGTCTATTACTTTTATAGCCTTTAACCCATCTCATGCGTTGCCACATTGCCTGTACAGAAGTAGTATTGTCCACAGATGTACAAAATTCTTGCCAGGTCTTACACTTTGCATTACGTATTAATCGTTGTGATTCGCGTATTTTGCTTTTCAGTGTTTCATAATTTTGTGGGATAGGGTTACGTCTGAACTTAGCCAGTGCCAGACGTCTATCGGCTACTGATTTAGATAAATCACTATTCCAATAAGGTTTTGGTTTGAACTTATCACTAACATTTTGAGGTATTGTCCTTATTGGGATGTTGGCGGAAGCCGCATTCTGTATAACATTTTCAAACATATCATACTGTGTTTGAATATCTTGAGAGATAGATACGTTATCTAAATTGTTCTCTATAAATGATTTGTAACCAATCCAATTAGCTTTACTGAAGTCCCTTTTTTAATACTTAAGCCAGATACATTTATTTCAGTTGTTAATTTAATAATTAAATGATCACTGCCTAAAGATTCGTTAGTTACGTTCCATTTAAATTTTAAAGCTAAATCTGAGGATATACACGAAATATCTGGTGATGACTGTTGCAAACGGCTATTAACAATTTTGATGCGTGTGGGACTACAGTCATTGAGCGAAACAAAATTATTTTCCAACATCGAATCGAATAATTGTAATCCTCTTGAGTCTGTCTTGTATGACCAATTACAGTGATGTCCATTAAAATCACCTAATATTATGGTTTTGCAATTGGCAACTGAAAAAATTTGATCCCAATCTCTTTGTGTTGTGCGAACACTTGATGGACAATAAATAGATAAAATATTTTCAATGTCTTGGCAATTAAATACTTGACAAAACAGACATCAATGCCTGGATTCACATTCTGTACTGTACATTGTATTGCTCTTATAGAGTGATGGGTTAAAATTGCAATTGCATAGCCATCGCTTCGATCTGACCGGTATATAGGGTGTCCCAAAAACAATGGATAAACCTGTAACTATAGATGGACTTCATCATGGCCTCCCTTACCACAAATTTCGACCTTATTGAAAATATCACGGTTTCAGAGATATTTATTGTTTTTGTTTTTTTCGAAAATTTCCAAGTGCGATTAGTTTTGATACTGCCATTTCTACAAATGGAGAGCTTTTTCGATTTAGTTTTTTTTTATTTTACAAGCGATAGTTTAGCTATCAAAAACAAAGACTTAAATTTAACAAACTAGCGTAGAGTGTTTAAAATAAATTAAAACACAAAGAAAATTAAGAATGAAATTAATTTTCTTTCATGTTTGATCACCTACAGTGTGAAAAAAATGTAAGACGCTCATCGTGCCCATTACCTTAAAAATTTGCTTAGCTATTCTAGATTCCAAAAAGGTATCATAAGCCTAAGAATTCTTAATATTTTTAATTTCATGACTACTTGAATAGCAAATAATATTAAAACTTCAAAAAAATATTTTTGTCGTAATAATAATAATAATTTTAATTATAAGTTCAATTTTGGTTTTTTTTTTACGAAAAAATGTGATTTTTAACGAGTAATTTAAAATTTTCATACTCTTTAAGAAGTCATGAGATTAAAAAATACAGAATACCTAGGCTCATTACACCTTTACATTACTACAGAAGCTGAGAGTTATTATTACGACAAAAATATTTTTTTGAAGTTTTAACACTATTTGCTATTAAAGTACTCATGAAATTAAACATATTTAGAATACTTAGGCTTATGATACCTTTTTGGAATCTAGAATAGCTAAGCAAGTTTTTAAGATAATGGGCACGATGAGCGTCCTACATTTTTTTCACACTGTAGCTGATCAAACATGAGAGAAAGTTAATTTCATTCTTAATTTTCTTTGTGTTTTAATTTATTTTAAACACTCTACGCTAGTTTGTTAAATTTAAATCTTTGTTTTTGATAGCTAAACTATCGCTTGTAAAATAAAAAAAAAACCTAAATCGAAAAAGCTTTCCATTTGTAGAAATGGCAGTATAAAAACTAATCGCACTTGGAAATTTTTGAATAAAACAAAAACAATAAATATCTCTGAAACCGTGATATTTTCACTAAGGTCAAAATTTGTGATAAGGGAGGTCATGATGAAGTCCATCTATAGTTACAGGCTTATCCATTGTTTTTGGGACACCCTGTATTATAACCTGATAGAGTTAAGTTGTCTTCTAATTCAAGCCAAGTTTCACTTAAAGCAGCTATGTGAATTTTATCCTGCGTCAAATACTGACTTAGTAAAAGTGATTTAGGTCTGATGCTTTGTGCGTTCCATTGCATTATATTCAGTCGAGCAATTTTATTAATGTTAGCCATTTATAATTTTTTTAATACTGGTGAAATTCGACAAGTATTTAAAAATATTTTTAATGATCCACTCAGCAATTGACTTCAAACATACTTGTATTTTATTTTCTAATGACTTTTTTGAAATAATTATATTTTTTAATTTTTGTAGTAGTTCCATTAGTGATGAGTTGTGCTTATCTTTGTCTTTCGTATTTTCTTCTTGATGGTACTCGTTTTCAGATTTAGTTGTTTGATCATCCGATATGTGTGATGTGTCTGAACTGTAGTTAGAAAAATCTGCATGGTACTGTTCATTGTTGTTTTGTTTATGTTGCTTTTTGTGTCGTTTATTTAGATCTTTTTTTGCACAGCTCACTTTTATTCTACTTTTAGATGCCTTGATGAAAGGGTTTACTTTGTCTGCATATGTAGTTTGATTAGAATTAATTGTCTCTAGTCGGTAACTGTTATCCTTTATCTTCTCATTGCGGTTAACTATAGTTGGAAGTATAGGAGACGGTGGCATACATAGTAAAACTGCTTTTCGGTAGGAACAATTATGCTCGGACATAAGTTCTCGAATCTTTTTTTCTCTAAGATAGTGTAGGCAAATTTTGTCTAAAGCCATATGGTTTTTCAAACAATTACTGCATTTGAAGGTAATTACATCACAGTTGGCATGATTATTACTACATTTGGGGCAGATAATTTTTTTAGCAGGGCACATCTTATGCGTGTGGCCATATTTCCAACATCTAGAGCATTGCGTCACAGGAAATGTATATTTCTCAACTTTTACTCGCATACCATATATGTATATGTAAGTAGGTAATGAAGCTCCTTCAAAACAAATGCGTATTGTTTTACTGGATACCCATCCACTTAAATTACTCTCTTGTGTATTTAAATCCATTTCTCTGTTTCTGCGATTAAGACGTTTTGCGTTAATTATCGTCATATCACAGGAAACATTCTCAAAAAAATCATCCATTGATAAATCCATATCTATGTTTTTGACAATCCCGTATGAAACATTTACATCTAAGGTTTTTTGGCATCGCCATCCCATTTCTATAAAAGTGGTACAAGTCATGAACTTTTTAACGTGTATGTCTCTGTTAAATGTTAATAGTAATTTATATGGATTTACATATTTGACTTTTAGGATACCGGAAATATGTTCATCCCGTAATAATTTTGCTAAAGAGAACTGCTTAGGAAAATGTTCTTTACTTGTTACACATACTTCTATGTTGTTTTCGGTATCACTTGCATTCACGTGTGTAGTACTCTTTACAATTTTTTTGCCTCTCCCGGTAACCGTAGACCAACTACCTGACGAATCCTCATCTCTAATTCTTTTTCGGTTCGATATGTTGTCCTCACGTTCCATAGTAATCACTTGTGATGACTCCTCGACACTAGATATGGTGCACTCAGATTCATTTAAACGCGGATCCCGTGGTGTTGTAAGTGTATTGTTCGAGTCTATATAACATTGCTCGTCCATCGTAAATAATAATTACAGCAAAAGAAATGCGCTTACGCGGCTAGCTAGTACAAAGCGCGAACGCACACTGATCTATAAAGGTTGTTAATCTATTGTTAATTATGCGCAGGAGAATCTTGCTGGCATGGGACATAAGCGACAAGGTTCGGTTATTTTCGCACTTCGTAGTTGAGCCTTTCTTATGAAGTGGAACCACAGCAGATTGAGTCCAATCCACAGGCCATTGACCTGTCTTCCATATCTTGGCACATATCCGATGGATAATCTGCGTCCCTTCCGAGCCAATATGTTGAAGCATCGCTGCAGAAACGCCATCTGGACCAACCGCTTTGTGCTTCAGTTGTTTAATAGCATTCTGCACCTCAGAGAGCAGTAAGTTGGGTTCTTCATGGTGGTCATCCCATCTTCTTTCGGTACATAGACCATTTCCATCCCGATATAACTCGAAGCAGTAGCTTCTCCATCTATCCAGAACTTGTTCAAGTTCTGTCAAGGTGTTACCTCTACTATCCTCGACAATCCAGCTTTTCGGTTTGAAAGCACCCGTCAGTTGTTTTACCTTTAAGAAGAGATCTTTAGTTTGCGCTTTTTCTGCATGTCCCTCAATTTCTACGCAAACACCATTGATGTGTTCATCCTTATCTCTACGGGTAGATCTCTGTATTTCAGCATGTAGCTGATTATAGCGATGTCTCTGGCTACTCTCTTTGAGGCCCAGCTCTTTCAGTTGTTTCCTCTCATCGATCAATGTCCACGACTCCTTGCTAATCCATTCCTCTTTCCTTTTAACTGTTTTGTGTAAATCCCTGCATTGTTTAGCTGTCTCTAGAACCACACTTTTCAGATTGTTCCAATCCGCTTCACTTGAGTCAAAAGGATCCCACTGCATGGACTTGATCTTCTCGTCAACAGTGTCATGAAAATGGCTTAGCGCAAGCTTGCTAAGTGTGACATTGATCTGAGGTTTTGGCCGAGTGGTTTTTAAACGAAGTCTGAGTCAGCCACAATTAATTGATGGTCACTGCCACAGTCAGCACCAGGAAGTGTTTTAGTGTTGGACACAGACGATCTCCATCTAGACTTAATAGTCAAGTAGTCGATCTGGTTGCTATATCCTGTTGGAGAGGTCCATGTATAAAGCCTTCTTGGATGGTGCTTGGACCAGGTGTTCATAATGACTAGTTGATTTTCTACGCAAAACTGGAGAAATTTTTCACCTCTGTCATTTCTCACACCCAAACCATAATTTCCAACAGCTGTGCCAGCCAACACATCTCCCCTAGTGGAGCCAACCTTAGCATTCCAATCTCCGTAGACAACAGTCACCTCTCTGGATGGTATAGTGCAAAGCAGTTCATTTAGGCTGGTGTAGAACTGGTCAGATATAGTTTCATCAGATTGAGAGGTTGGTGCATAAACCTGGACAATGTTAATTGGCGCTGGACTAACATCTAGCTTGAGGGCCATAATGCGATCGCTTGGTGTTCTGTAGCCTATAACGCTGTTTTCAAGTTTTTGAGGTATAAGAAATCCAACACCATTGCCGCTGTGATGTGCTCCCCCAGAGTAGTACAAGATGTTCCCGTTACTAGTCTTTAGATGGCCATTGCCCTTTTTATGTAGTTCACTAAGGCCCAATATGTCAACTCTGCATCTCATCATCTCCTTTTCAACTACCTCCAACTTACCTGGTTTTAAAATTCCTCTCACATTCCTAGTAACCATGCGAAGATGTTTTCTCAGTTGGGTTTTCGTATTATTATTACCATTACCAGAGGTATGCTTTCCACTACCTGCCTGGTGGTCCACACGGCAGTGGCCAGTAGCATATTTCCCACCTAGTGACCCGGAATCACTATGGCGCCGGGGGTCAGTCGGATTGTATGACATATTACTCTCATTATTTGAACAGTTCATGTGGTTTTCTTAGGAAAAATAGTGCAGTGGTTTCCCCTTGCCTTCTGCACCAGTTCTTTTAGGGGCTATTTATGCCCCAAGGTCACTGTAACCTCTTCTAACTGATTTGCCAGTTAGGTGTGTATGGTTATACCGCCATGTCTCGGTCGCCAGAGCCTCGTCTGTTGTCTAGCAGGGAGCACCGCGAGCAGGAGAGGTTGACAATAGGGTCGGCAGATGTTAAAACCCCTTACTCCCCCACGTATACCTACTATCGAAATTGAAGAAATGACATTTTAGATTTATTGCATTAATAGCAGCGAGATGTGCGGGCGGAGCTACAGTCGATTGATATTCGAAAAGCAAGTGGACCAGACGGCATTCCTGCGATTGTACTTAAGAAGTGTGCAGCGGAGTTGACTCCGGTCCTGACGCGTCTATACCGTCTGTCGTTCTCTGCTGGCTGTGTGCCGAAATCTTGGAAAGAGGCCAATGTCCAGCCGGTTCCCAAAAAGGGAGATCGTTCTGATCCGGCTAACTATCGCCCTATAGCCGTCACTTCCATTTTGTGTAAAATCATGGAGAGGATCCTTAACACCCAGCTGATCCGTTACCTGGAAGGTCACTCGTTGCTTAATGACCGTCAGTATGGGTTTCGTCCTAAACGGTCAACAGGTGACCTTCTAGCGTTCCTTTTGCACAAATGGGGTGAATCTATCGATAAGCGCGGCGAGTCTGTGGCTATTAGTCTCGACATCGCCAAAGCTTTTGATAGAGTCTGGCACAAGGCTCTCCTTTCCAAGCTTCCGGCATACGGATTGCCCGCTCAGTTCTGTACGTGGATTGCCAGCTTCCTCCACGAGCGTAGAATTCGCGTTGTCGTTGACGGCTGCGCTTCGCGGTTCGTGGCAGTGAATGCTGGTGTTCCACAAGGCTCCGTTCTATCCCCAACATTGTTTCTTCTGCATATCAATGACATGCTTTCCTTGGGAAGTATACATTGCTATGCAGACGACAGTACAGTGCATGGGGGATATCACGGAAGCTCAGGGGCTGCTCGTGGCAATATTGATAGGGAGAGGCAGAATCTTATCATTGAGCTCAACAAGACGCTGGACCTCATCTCCGAATGGGGTTCCAACAATCTTGTCGAGTTCAATGCTAAGAAAACACAGGTGTGCGCGTTCTCGGCGAAAAGGTCACCTTTCCTCCCCCTCCTTCTCTTCAGGGCACAACCCTTCACACACAGAGTAACATCACCTTGCTCGGAATGAACATTCGCTGCGATCTGAACCCCAGAGACTACATCGAATCTGTTATAACTGCTGCCTCACGGAAACTTGGTGTACTAAACAAGGTGCATAGGTATTTTGCGCCGGACCAACTATGCCTGTTGTATAAAACTCAGGTTAGGTCTTGCGTGGAATATTGCTCGCACCTTTGGGACGGCTCCGCTCAGTACCTCCTCGATGCTCTGGACAGATTGCAGCGTCGCGCTATTAGAATAATTGGCGATGCAGAGGCAACTAACACCCTCGAGCCTCTACAACTTCGTCGTGACATCGCCTCTCTTAGCGCCTTTTACCGAATGTTCCATGGGGAATGCTCTGAGGAGCTCTTTAATCTTATCCCTCCCTCTCCATTCCTTAACATTGTTATATATGTTTCTTCAATGAAACGACAATAGACTTGATATTAATATATTAGGCATACATTATAATTTCATGACCAGTATTAAACAACGAAGAGGTTGCCAAGCAACATATATGCATAGACACAACATCCCCCTTCTTAATTCTAAACAAACATTTAAATAACTAATATTACATTTCTTGTATTAATCTCTTAGCAGGCTTAATAACACGGCCTGACCTAGTCACGCCCGCTGTTACACTGCTACTCCCAGTTTCTACCTCCTGTCCAGCATCCGCATCTCCTTTCCTTGGCGATGAGCTGGATTGCATGGTAGAGTCATTGTTCAAAATGCCAAAGTTATGCATAAGATGAACTCTATTTCTTACATAATTAAGCTTATCTACGCTTTGAATCATGTATGACCTATCATCATCTAATCTTTTAATTACTACAGCCCTATCCCAGGTACTGTTAGGATTTTTCTTAAAATATACTTGATCTCCTGGATAAAGTAGAGATAAGGGTTTGAAATTCTTGTTGTAATGTTTTGACATTTCCATATTGTTTTTAGTAATAGATTCTTTATATTGCTCAAATGTTACTACTTTAGGTCTTAATTTTGAAGATGTGATTGGGATATTACACCGTAGCTTCCTCGACATTAATAACTCAGCTGGTGATAACAAATTGTTTTTAGAAGTTGTCCTATACTGCAATAAAGCTATATATGGATCTGTTCCAGCTTCTTTACATTTCTGAAGTATGTTTTTTTATAATTTTAACAGAACTTTCAGCTTGTCCATTTGAGTTTGGATGATAAGGTGCTGTCATTTTATGTTCAATATCCCATTTATATAGAAATGTTTTAAATTCTTTAGATTGAAATGGAGGTCTACCATCTGATACTAATGCCATTGGTATCCCATGCCTACAAAATATCGATTTTAAGTTTATTATTACATTCTGAGCTGTGGTGTTTTTACCTAGCAAAGCTGTCTCTATGAACTTCGAATAATAATCAGTAACAACTAAGTAAGTGGAGTTGTCAAAATGCATAAAATCAATGCCAACCTGCTGCCAAGGAAATTTACATATGTCATAATTCTTTAATGGCTCTTTTTGGTTACTTGGTTTGAACTTGGCACAGAGAGTACATTGTTCTATCACATTTTTGATATCAACAGACATATTAGGCCAATACAAGGATTCTCTTGCTAACCTCAGACATTTATTTATACCTTGATGACCTTCATGTAGCTTACATAACATCTCTTTTTGCATAGATTTAGGTACAACTAAATTTAATCCTTTAAATACTAAATCTCCCATGACATGAATTTCACTTTGTATATTCCAGTATGGTTTGACTAATAGATTCACTTTATCTTTACTATAAGGCCAACCATCATAATAATATCTTTTCAACAACATTAAAATTTCATCATCAGCTGTAGCCTGTTTTAATTTACTTTTATATTCTTGACTAATAGCTAAATGTGACTCAATTAAATTAACATGACAATATATATCAGACTCATTTTCGGGAATATAATGATCTTTCATAGCTGCTCTAGACAAAGTATCGGAAATATACATTTCCTTTCCTGGAATATGTACAACTTGTAAGTCATATTTCTGCAAAGTTAACATCATACGTTGTAACCTGGCAGGTACCTCATGCAAAGGTTTAATGAACAAATAAACTAATGGCTTGTGATCAGTGTGCACTGTCACTGTACGACCATAAACATATTGATTGAACTTGCTACAACCAAATTGGATAGCTAATAATTCTTTCTCAATTTGAGCAAATTTTTCTTGTGACGTAGTTAATGTTTTAGAACTATATGCAATTGATCTACCATTTTGCATTATTACTGCGCCTACTGCTGACTTTGACGAATCAACCGATAATACCAGAGGTAACTTCGTATCATAATGTACTAATACTGGAGTATTACTAATAATATCTTTAAGATGACAATAAGCTTTTTCATAGTTGGCATCCCATTGCCATGGAATATCCTTTTTCAATAAACTTCTAAGTAATGAAGTTTTTTCTGACAGGTTTTCTATAAAAGAACCTAAGTAATTAATCATGCCCAAGAAACGTTGAAGTTCTTTGACATTTTGAGGACTTGGCATTTTCCTAATTGCGTCTACTCTTTCTGAACTAACTTTAACGCCTTCTTTGTTAAAAATATATCCTAAAAAATCTACCTCTGTGACACCAAATTTACATTTTAACCTATTTAGTTTTAAATTGACTTGCCTAGCCCGTTCTAATACTTTTCTAAGACGCTCATTGTGAATATCTTGAGTTGGACCATAGACTAAAAAATCATCTACAAAGATAAGTACTCCTTCTAAGTCACTAAAGTGTTCATTAATTATCCTACAAAATATTTCTGTTGACGCATTTATACCAAACGGTAATCTAAGGTATTTATATCTCCCAAACGGAGTTTGGAATGTACATAGGTCAGAGCTCTGTTCATCTAATTTTATTGACCAAAATCCTGAAAATGCATCTAAATGTGAAAAATAAGTCATCATCATCATCATCATCACAGCTCATATACGTCCCCACCGAGGGGTTCGAGCCTACCCTATGTATTAGGGTGATTAGGCCTTAGTCAACCACGCTGGCCCAGTGCGGATTGGTCGACTTCACATACATCATTGAATTTCTTCGCAGATGTATGCAGGTTGCCTCACGATGTTTTCCTTCACCGTAGGAGCGTCAGACGAATGTACATATGGAATTCGAAACGAAAAACACATTGGTACATGGCGGGTCTCGAACCCCGACCCCCCGATTGGAAGGCAAGTGCCGAGTCCACAGCGCCACTGACGCTCCTGAAAAATAAATAAAATAAAAATAAGTGGAGCCCTTCAATTGAGACCTAATTTCATCAATATTTTTTAAAGGATAGTGTTCTCTCATAATATTTTTGTTGAGATTTCTAGGATCAAGGCATATTCTTAGCTGACCTGACGGTTTAACTGTGACGACTACTGAATTCACCCATGCCGTAGGCTTTGTAACTTTCTCAATGACTTTCATTTTTTCCATGCGATCCAGTTCCTCACGAAGGTCTTGAAGTAGTGCAAAAGGTACTTTTCGCGGTGGATCGATGCATGGAACTGCATCCGGCTTGAGCTTCAGATGACAGATAGGAGGTAGACATCCCAGACCCTGAAATACATCATCATATTGGGTTATAATTTGACTACAATTTGTGTCTTTGTTCAATGTAAAAACACGTTTAATTATTCCCATCATTTCGCAAGTGGGTAATCCTAAGACAGTATGACAATTTATACTTGTGACTACAAAAATAATTTTTACCAATTGATGATTGAAATAACAATTAAGTTCACATTGACTAATTATTGGTATGTCATTTCCTCCAAAGCCAGATACTTTGACATTACAATTTTCTAAAATATTTGACAGATTTAAAGATTCATATGTTTTGATTGACATTATATTGACATCTGCTCCTGAATCAAGAATACAGTAGACAGTTTGACCATTGACATTTATATTTAAATTCCACGACGACTTTTGTTTGTTATTTTCCTGGACAGTCCCTACAAAGAATCTCTCAGCGCACTCAGCCTTTTCATCATCGAGATCTGACGTTTCTAATTGTCTGACATTTTTATTTTTAAAACAAAATTTTGCATAATGACCAAAATGATTACATGACCTGCATTGTACGCTGAACGCTGGACACTTGAAACGATGCCATTGTCCACATCGACCGCATATTGATTGTTGCGTTGATATTGTCTTCTGTCTGAATCCGATGTTTGATTCGATCGATAACTTGAAGTTGATGGTTGTGGTGACTGACTTGAATTTGAACGTTTGAATTTTGACTGACTTGGCGATCTTTGACTGCTTCGACTAATTTGACTGCGACTTTGACTTCTGCTTCTTAATTGCATGACATTTTCCACGACTGAATTTTCTTTGACTATTCTATCCGAATCTTGCTGTGCCACGATGATTGTTTGTGCAATTTCTCTCATTCGGTTGTATGACTTTCTTGTAGTAGACGTTGACGTATATGTGCAAATTCTATATTCATATTTGCTATGTAGATATCTCAAATGAGGGATTCACGGAGATCATTAAATTCACAATCTCGGCTTTTATTTTCTAGATCTGTTATAAAATCATCGATGCTCTCGTTTTTGTCTTGTTTTCTTGTGAAGAAAATGTATCTCGACATTGTCAAATTTTTCCGAGGTTCGAAATATGCATCAAATTTATTTTTTTCAATTTTGAGTGTGGTATTGTCTAGTTCCAAATTAAATGAATTAAAAATATCTAGTCCTTTCTGACCCATAGAATGAAGCATGATGGCGATTTTTCGCTTTTCATCTGACTTGTCTAATCCCGTAGCTAATTATTTATTTATTTATTTATTTATTTATTTATTTACAGTGTAAACTTACAGCTAGATCTAGCCAACACGCTTACAATGTTACTCACTTAATTAAGTTACTTAAAATTATGAAAACACACAAATATATAATTACAAACAACATATAAACTAACTTAAGCAATAATACAATTACACATAACAAATAAACCTCACAAATTTTCTGACTAATGACCCAAGAGTGTCAACAAATATATCGGCATCCGGGATCTCAACAAGGAAATTGTTGAGAAGGCGGAGAGCTCGAGCAGTAGGGCTATTACTAGCATGTTGTGTACGTAAGGCACCCGGAAACGCAAACAATAAGTGTCGCCTGCGACCAGATCCCCGCATATAATTATTAGGTACATACAATCCTATTCGCCCAACAGTAACAGGGTCATCTATACTGTTTCGCAATATTAAGCAATATTGGACGAATAATTGT
Organism: Schoenobius gigantellus; assembly: GCA_963935595.1. Lineage (NCBI taxonomy): Eukaryota > Metazoa > Arthropoda > Insecta > Lepidoptera > Crambidae > Schoenobius > Schoenobius gigantellus. The sequence goes on along the minus strand of OZ012544.1, from coordinate 46,717,831 downwards.
ACTTTTCGTCTAAGCTGCAAAGTATCCAGGCCCACCATTCCGGCTACGAACAAAGATGGATACAAAAATGGGTAGCGGCCATGCATCTTTTTGTATAAAAAGCGTGCAAACTTTTTATTAATTTTTTCTATTATTAGTGTATGCTTTGCTGTGCTTGGATCCCAGACTATTGAGCAATACTCCAACTTGCTGCGAACGTAAGCGCTATATAGTAATATAGCTATTCTGGGGTCACGAAACTGTGAGGCTGTGCGCATAATAAAACCCAAGGTTTTGCTGGCTTGTTTTACTATATCAACAATGTGACTAGTGAAGGTTAATTTCTGGTCAAGCTTTATCCCAAGATCACGAACTTCTGCTACTCTACTGAGGGATACTCCTGCCATATTGTAGTCAGACAGGATTGGTTGACGCGACCGAGAGAATGTTATAACATTACACTTAGAAGAGTTTAATGACATTCTGTTTACAGATGTCCATCTTACAACTGCGTCTATATCCTTTTGCAACAGTACACCGTCATTGAGATCTGCCACAGGGAAAAACAGTTTTAAATCATCCGCAAACAACAAACACTTCGCTGAAGATACAACTTCAGGAAGGTCATTTATCATTATGGAAAAGAGAGTTGGTCCCAATGTGCTCCCCTGACTCACACCAGAGCGTGTATAGTACTCTGTGGATTGGCAGCCAAATAGTTGGACATATTGCTTTCGATCCCTAAGATAATGGGCAAAAAAGGATAATAATTTCGGCGCGAAACCTATAGAAGAAAGCTTACGCAATAAGATGTCATTGTCCACCAGATCGAACGCCCTCTTTAGGTCGAAGTATGCCACATCAACCTGTCGCCCCTTGTCCATTTCCAATGCGATATCATCCACCATACACACCAGGTTAGTTGACGTGGACCTACCTCTCCGAAAACCATGTTGGGCGTCTGACAATCTCGAACTGACTTGGGGGATAATTAATTGATTCAGTACTCTTTCAAATAACTTACCGAAATTAGACATAACAGCTATTGGTCGGAAACATGTAAAATCTTGCGGCGAAACACCCTTCGGTATAGGTGTTACTCTGGATACTTTCCATGATCTAGGAAAAACACCACTTTGCAAAGATAAGTTATAAATGTGAAGTAGAGGGCATTCTAAGGCAGAGATACAATCCTTAACCAAAAAAGAAGGCAAACCATCCGGGCCAGAAACCGTGGATGACTTGAGATGTTTTGCTGCGCGTCGTAATTCGTCAGGGGTTATGACATCGACCCTAACTCGAACATCATCACCATTGCATGCAGCGCTCTCCTCTGCCAATTGAGCATCCAGAATCGGCAACTCAGGGAGAAAGACAGAACCAAAAAACTTTGCAAAGTGGTTAACTACCTCCTGTTTTGTAAGCTGTGCAGCGAAGTTAGAGAACTGAGAGTCAAATTGGTTGTTTCTGCGCCTTTTGCGAACATAAGTCCAGAATGTTTTAGGGTCGCGCTTTATATTATTTTCCATTGCCTTTATATGAATAGAATAATCTCTACTAATTAATTTTTTTACGACCTGTCTGTAATATTTGAACAGCTCTTGATTAAATTCTAGTTTATTGCATTTATATTTTTTTAAATTGAAATGTTTGAGAGTAATGTAATGTTTCAATTCGGAACTAAACCATTCAGGATATGTATGACCAGCTGGACGAGATGACCCCTGAATACGGTAGGGTACGTTTTTTTGAAGAACAGCGTTAATCTCAGCATAGAGTGCATCAACCGCCTGGTCAACCTCGGTATGTTGGACAACACTAGACCAATCCAAGCTCAACAAATCCGCATATAATTGTGGAAAGTTGGCTTTGCGAAAATCCCACTGTAAAGTGACTGGTGTATTCGTCGCAGTAGGCGAGTCATTGGAAAGAACAGAAATCCTGTCGTGTGGAAATAAAAGTTTCACTTCCAGTGATGGGTGGTACAAATCAATGGGAACCAACGATTCAACTTTCCCAACTGAAACAATGTCAGGTCTTCTATTCGTAAGCACCAAGTCCAGAATGCCTCCATATACATTACAAACATTATTAATTTGACTAACTCTACAAAATTCAAGAAAATTATCAAATTGTAATTTTACATTATTGGAAAATGAATTTAAATTAAAATCACCAATTACTATACAATCCATACAGGGGAACTTGCAAATCGCATTTTCGATACATGTTAATATAATATTATATTGTTCTTCGTTATAACTAGGTGGTATATAAGCAACACAAATCAACAGTTTGACACCTTTGCAAGATACAGTGGCAAATAGCAGTTCCTTGTCTTCCGTTAAACCGTCGATATCAGTAACGGAATGTACTTTATACTTCTCTTTTACTGCTAATAAAATGCCACCCCATCCAACATTATTTTTCCTGTCTTTCCGTAGAACAATATAATCAGACGGAAATAATTCACTATTAAAAACAGAATCAGTAAGAAAGGTTTCTGTTAATGCTATAAAATCATAATTGCATGTAAGTAGATTATTATAAAACGCATGAGTTTTACTTCTTAAGCCCCTTACATTCTGGTAGTACATATATGCAGTTTTCTTTTTGTTATGACACCTCTTTATTTTTGGCACGAAAATTCTGTCTCCATGGCTTAATACATATGTCTTCTACCCAATTCTCCGATGACATCACGGTGTTCGCCAGCTTGGGTGGAACACCAAGCTTAAATGAAGCATAATTGCCGCGAGGCTTAAGAGCTTGAACAGTACACAAATCACCTGAGCAAATTTTATTTAAATGAGATCTAACTTGTTCTTCAGTAGTACCGACCTTGACGTAAAACAAATGCAGGTATCTTATCCTAGTAGAAGCTTCAAGTGCAGACGAGTCGGGAGAAGCCGTCCCACGGGTTATTTGTATCGTTGAATTACGGGACTTTTTACGTGTTACTTCAATCCACTCCCGTAGCTCGCTGTCACCCTCTTCTTTATTCCTGACTGATAGATTTCCAGGTTCCAATCCAGACGAAGACAAATGCGGATTAGAAAAGTGGGTCAAGTTGGACGTCCGAATTGTCTGTGCTTGATGAACAGACTCTGTGGTTAACTTAGGCGGTAGTTCAGCTTGAACTGATGAGCATGTCGATTGTTTTTTATTATTTCTGGCTCTTTTTGGTTTAGTTATTAGATTTTCGGCAGATCCCAAATGAAGTTCGACTGAATCTTCAGTTACGCACACTGGAGATGAAGGCGATTTATTTCCCAGTACATGTAACTTTTTTTCAATGTCCATTATTTTAGCATGTAGTACAGCAAACTGCTCATTGATTGCAGTCATAAGTTGTTCCGATACGACTTTGCTAATTGATTCTGCAAGGCGCTCACATACCCCACCGCTTAGTTCCTGGCGGAGAATAGTACCAATATTATTTAAGAAAAAGGTGTCCTCCAATGCGTCAGTAGCGCTTTGGTTTTCAAAAAAATCGTCCTTATGTTTACATGTTTTTGCTCGATTTCGCAAAGTTACATTTTCAGAATCAGTTGATAATGAACAGTTTATAGCATCAGGATTTTGGCTATTATTAACTTCACTTTCTACGTCCAGCTGAAGTTTAGATTGCCGTATTGGTGTATTAGTGTTATTGCCTTTCGGTTTCTTGCACTGACATGCCTGGCATTGCCAATTAGCTTTGTGATGTATTTGCATTGTATTAAAAAAGCGACATTCTGGCACGTTAGCACATAAAAGGTCATATGTTTGCATGCACTGAACACATTTAAGAAAAGCTTTAGTCTTAATAACATTCAAGCATCCGGCGCAATTCAATGTCTCAGTTGCCATTTTCCAGGTATTATTTTGAAGCATAAGACAAAGCGTAGCAATAATTACAACACCAATAAATACAATAAATATATTGTTACTCACGTAAAGTACTATTTTGTTCCTGTGAGTGTGTGTATTAGATGGTAAATTTGCAGCGCGGTACACAGACCGCTTAGCCGAATGCGTCAGACACTCGGGTCACAATCGAAAAGTCCGTGGATCAAACCTCGCTGACCGTCAAAAATTTGTGTTCGCTTTTTTTCTACAAGGTGCTCCGCAGACACTGGGTACTCCACATCCAACAGCACAGCGAAGGCCTAGGGCTCCACACGAACAAAATACTAATTTAAAAAAATTGAGAAGCAACAAAGTAACACGTCCGTTCCCAACAAAGATCAACGGCCGTTAATAAATATATTTCAAATTGTTGCCACCACATTTTCCATTCATGTGCATTATTATTTGATGTGTCTGACGAAATGTTTAATTTAGGTACAGATGTTCCAAATTGATGTTGAAATTGTGACTTGCCTTCCTTTCCTTCTGACGACATTGCTGACTGTCTATTTCGACTGAATTTTCCGACTTCGAAGTTAAGATATTATCTTTCTTTATTAGTTCTTTACTTCTGACACCATGTTATATATGTTTCTTCAATGAAACGACAATAGACTTGATATTAATATATTAGGCATACATTATAATTTCATGACCAGTATTAAACAACGAAGAGGTTGCCAAGCAACATATATGCATAGACACAACAAACAGAAACACGCGTAAGGGCCTTCGGAGTCATGCTTACACTGTATCTTCCTTTTCACACCGTACCAAGAAATTCCAAGATTCCTTCTTCTGTCGTTCATCCCACACTTGGAATTCTCTACCTGCGCACGTGTTTCCTTCATCCTACAACATGGGTTCCTTCAAAAGAGGTGTGAAAAAGCATCTTTTAGGCCGGCAAGGGGCGAGCAGGTAGGATAGTGGATGTCGTCCCTACTCTATCTGTCAACTCATTTGGGCCTCTTTCACCACTTAACATCAGGCGGGAGGAGGTCATTTGCTGGGCCTTACATAAAAAAAAAAAAAAAAAAGAGATAAAGATCTATAATTTTTTATACATATATAAAATATGTGGCAATTTTAATACCTTCAACTGTTTTTCAATTGAAGAGAATCGAACGTGCATAAAATGAACGCATTAAAACATTGAAACTAAACTTAGAATCGCTCTCCGGTAAAGTAGAGGATTTACAGTTTTGATGGTTTACATGGGGACCATCGAATAGTGAAGCCATATACAGTGACCGAAATAACTCAAAGCATAAAATATCCAATATCGGCCACACGTCACGACTTGAGTTGCCGCCGCGCAGTCGATATGCTAATGCATGGGCTCGCGAGGTTGCCGCCGCTAACTTTCGCCATTTGCATCTTAAAGCCATGGACAATGCCACCTTCTGAACCACCTACCCTCGGTAAGGGGAGTTTACGAAAAACAGCATCGGATTTCGTAACCCAACTTTGCTGAGTAAATAATGAAAGTTATTTATGGAACAATACTTTATTTTTAGCGTTCCGCACCTCAAAAGGAACCTTTATAGGAACACTTCGTTGCCCGTCTCGCGTCTGTCTGTCAAGACCCCTTTCTCGGAGACGCGTAGAGGTATCAAACTGAAATTTATATCAAAAATACTTGGATTTACGGTCTCTTTCACCTGTCAAAATCTTACATGCAAGTTAAAAGATATGATCGTTTATGTCGCATGTTTTGCGATTTCGCAAAGGAATCAAAACCATAGAGTACTTCTTGTTTACCTAGAATCATAAAATTTGGCAAGAAGCAATGGCCGATTTGTAGCCACAAGTGTTGTAATAGAACTAATAGGACAGTATTGTTCATCACATAAGTAAATTATGATTCTATAGTAGGTAGATTATATCAACATATTTCGTTATATAGAGATGTGTTTTCAAACACCCCCGCAACTTTTTAGTTTATTATTATTTAATAATATTCGTTATATTTAACATCTATTAATAAAACCAGGAATGTAATAAAATTGTAGTTTAATATTTTGATTATTTTCAAAATAAATATACAGAATAGAGCTCAATTTTGGCTAAATATATGTAATAAACAAGAAATTAAATTTTTTTTAAGTCACAAATTCAGTCTTTACCAATAAAATCTTATGATTACAAAAAAAACATAATCATACTGCTCCCATATCATTAGAGAGTTCAATACTTTGGCCAAAACTTTAGATTTGGATTTGTTTGCAGATGACATTTGCCAATTTGCTAAGTCATTCCAGTAACTTTTTTCTCAAGTTTTATTTAGTTTGGTAATGTGTGTTTTATTTTCTTCAAAATGCGCGTTGATTATACGCATATACATGATAAGAGCTATAGTATTTTTTTAAAATTATTGTTTATGTTACGTTCTTTTCTTCCTTGGGTGTATTATTATAACCTATATATTTTAGCACACTTTAACATTAATAATCACTTTTTTTCTTTTATTTCTAGCCCTCGTGTCTCTCCATAAAAATCTCCTCCTCCGTGGCTGAAAATTTTATCCTTTTAGGGCAAAAATCCCCACTGAGCCTTGGCCCTTTGAGACACTGCACACATGCATATTATGTTCTACACAATCTTGTAACTGCTTTAGACTCCTATATGTTTTCCATCTATATGTTTTTGTGTCATATACGATTTATATATTTCTTTTATTGAAGTGTCTATAATATTAATGTATGTGTATATTATGTTGGTGATCAGTAATAAAATACATATGTAATTTAGTCAATAACTTACACTTATCAATTAATCACTATAATCATTAATCATATTTCTCATAATAATACATTAGTCAATGTCATTTATTTGTTAGCTTTACGAGTAAACCCACATAGATAGCCAACACTCATAATAATAATTAAAGTACTCATGAATGTGAAATCCTTTTAAACTAACTACATATTTCTGGTTGCCATGATTTTCTTAAATTACAAGTAATTGTTATTAAATATTCTTAATCTGGGGTGTTTCAATTCAATAAATCAATACTATTAATGCTACATAAATAGAGAAAAATTGAAATGGCAACATAATAGTACATTATGGTACAAGTGTGTAATGTTGGTGATTACCGCTGAGGCGCATTGAGGCCCGAGCCGCCAGGCGAGGGTCTTAAGAAGCCGAGGACGGTAACCATCAATACACACGTGTATCATACAACGTTTTTCAACACACTTCTGAATAAAACAATATTTAGGTAAATAAAAAACCATTTTACATAGTAGATAAAAAGTTTACTTAGAGAAACAATTAGTAAATGTGCAGTTAGTAAAATTATAATTAACTATTTTTGATGACATAGCGGTCTCATCAGATAGATTATTTATTGAAATACTTTCATGTTCTATTGTTATTTGTGATGGTTCATTATTCGTGTAGGTAGGTGAAATCCAATCATTGGACGTACTTGGTATTTCGCCAGTAGGATGCGTCTCAGAATCAAGTTTAATTCTTTTTGTGATTTTTGCACAAATTTCCTTCTTGTTTTGTATGGAATCTTCTACGTATGATTCTGCTACATTGCTAGATCGCCACCCGCCATGTCGCTTCAAAATCATTATATCAGCTCCTGAATTTGCCAGCAATGTAGCTGAAGTTCTTCTGAAACTATGTCCAGTGTAGCTCTCAGCATCTACTAAACCCAAAAACTTAGCGATTTCTTTAGGCATAGAACCAAATTTGTTTATACCTATAGGCTGACATTCTGGTAATTTAGAAAGAAACGGTCATTTTTTGTTTTTGGCGAACGCAAACTTTCATACTTCTTAACAATATCATAGAAAGGACCATGTATGGTGAATGACCTAGGTATTTTATTTTTCGTGATAGGTATCTTCACTAAAAGCATCTGGCCATGGTTCTCTATATCTTTTACAGTTATATTTGTTAATTCTTGTATCCTACAGGCACCAGTTACACCAAATATTAAAGCAACCTGAAACAAAAGAAACAATAATTAAGGTCAACACACAACACAAGCTGCTATTAAATATTTAATTAAAATTAATTTAACTAACCATTGTAGCCAAATATTGGTTATCTGGAGCATCTTTAATAAATTTTTCAATATCATCAGATGATAAAACCTTTGATTTTTTGCTTCTAAATCCATCAGATAGTCTCTTTAGATAAGCTGACAAATTTGAGTATGTTTTTAAGTCCACTCCATTCTTTGTTCGGACTGTACTTTTTAACATTGAGTAAATACACCACAAAGAGCTAGGTTTGTACTTAGAAGATAATTCTTTAAAGTACGCCATGAACACATTTTCTGAAAAAGACTGCGTATTCTTGTTGTTCTGCCATTGTATGAAATTTTGGTACGCTAATAGATATTTTTCCTTTGAGTTTTCTGGTAGTAAACTTTCCATAACGTTCTGGGCTTCACATCTTATATCGGGCGGTGTACAACATAAATCATTTTCTTCATAAATTGTATTTGCAGACATCTTAATTAATAACTAACTAAATAACTTCAAAAGAGAAAACGAGACGAGTTGTGAAAAATGTTTCGTAATGGCGGGAAAAATTAATCAGTTTTCCTATGCGCGCGCATCGGCCATAGACTAATAAATTTCGTAATGGCGGGAAAAATTAATCAGTTTTCCTATGCGCGCGCATCGGCCATAGACTAAAAAATGAGTGTAAGCGTAACTCAACCAATAATATTTAAAAAAAACTATTACTCACTCGTGAATAATAGCAAGGATGATATAAAGAAAGGATTGTCAATGTCTAACATTTCTAAAATTAGTTATAACCACGCGCAATAGATGGAGCGAGCTGTATCAAATCCAAAATTTGTCGATATTTCTAAAAGCAACAAAGCACACACGCTCCTAGGGTGCACAGCAGTGATTACATAGATTTATGTAGTTATACAAGAGCACGATAGATGGCGCTATATACATTTTTGACACTTTCTGCCAGACATTTCCTCTCATTCGAGAACAAGGTAATTGATAACGTCCGAGAAGCAAAGTGGAGTAATTTTCGCCTGACAGGAGTGAATTTCTCGTGGACCCCAGAAAGCGTTAAATTTTACCTGGTATTGACAGATGATTGTTCTGTGATTAGTGGCTTTCGTTTTTATGTAGAAGTTAAAGTTTGCAAATAGTAAGTAAAGCTTTGCGCAGAACAGTTGTAAAATAAAGCAAGTTCGCGTTGCAAAACACAAAAACTCTTTTCTTTATTTTTGAGCTACTAAAAAATTTAGGAGTGGCAAAAAATAAACCCTTTTTTTTAAACTTAAAAAAAACCGTATCGGGCCAAGCGCAGTGTAGGGTTCCGTAGTTGCAAATGCCAACTTTGAGTTCACACTCACATCACACCTCACAACACGTTGCTATTAAATTAGTAATTATTATTAAATGATCAAACGAACTTACCTGAAGTGAAGTTCGATCTTAATTATCCTGTCTTCGCCGAAGAGATTTATTCCTTAACCATGTAGTAGCCCTGCTACGCGCTAACCCTATCGCACAAGTTTTAAAGTCAGAGAAAGAAAACCACTATATCTTCCTCTGTCTAATCACACCTCACAAGCCTCCGCAGTACCGACCTCATTCTTTTTAGAGAAATAGAGCAACATTGATATATAGGGGGATAAGATTCAGGGAGGGAGGGACCTTAAATCTCTTCGGCGAAGACAGGATAATTAAGATCGAACTTCACTTCAGGTAAGTTAGTTTGATCATTTAATTATCCTGTCTTCGCCTCCGAGATTTATTCCTTAACCATGTAGATGTTCAGAGAGTATAAAATCAATGTTGCGACCATAAAAAATAAACAACATTACAGTAAAACATCAAAACATAATTATTACGTATTTCCATTTTTTTTTTGCGCCATTAGGAAAAATTACAAAACAAAATATTGTGAACAAAAAACTAATCAACCGACAGTATTATTTTAATAATTATAATTGTGACAAAGATTCAATAAAATTGGTTTCAGAACTAATATACCGGTCTGTTATAAAATCAGCAAATACAGTTGATCTTTCCGAAGATCCTGCGGTCTTTCTAATTACATCGACGTTGAGGCCAGCACGAGACGCCGCCTGATGTTGATGCGTGTCTCGCTCGCTCCGAATATTGAGATGTCAATGCCACTATCGCACATGATCTGCTTTATCCAGCGCCCAATGGGTTGAGATGAAGCAGGTCTACGTGGTTTCTTATGTGTGAGGATCAGGTTTGTTCTGAATCTGAGCGAATTGAAGATGATACAGCAATATATCTTAATACCACTGATGCTGGACAAATACCGGGATATTAAAGGGATAAAAAAAAAGTAAGTTTAAAACCGGTTGAGCTTTGCCAATTGCTTATGTTTTAATAAAATTTGTAAGTGTTATAATTACTCGATCTTCATATGCTTTATTAATATTTCGTATTTTTGTTAGAGAAATTGTATGCGTCCTTGGTCCAGCTAATAACATGACTAACTTCTTACTCATTTTTTCAAGATTAATTGTATCATTCTCAAATCGTTTAATAGTCTAATACTATAATACCAGGGGGTTACTGCCTAACTAATAACGATCACTTGCTATCGTGACATTAGAACAATAGTTCTACCTAAACTTCAAAATTTCAAAACACATTAACAGAAATTCCAACAAAAATGTAGTATTTACATTTTAAAAAAATCTGTTGTATTCTTTTTACAAAATTCCCACCATATCTTTAGACTAGAATTATATTATGACCCGGTGTTATGTGATATCGAAGATAACAACATCTAAGGCTGTTTCTGGCACGTCATGAAAGCTTTCCCGGAAAATACACACGCTGGCAGGGAAAGGTGACGGCGCAGATGGTGTACCATCCTGAAAGGAAGTAAGTAGATCTTTCTTGGAGGAAATATCACAATCTCTGTGACACCCAGGGATATGAAAAGGGGATACCATGGTTAAGAGGGCTATAGTTGAACAACGATAATTCCGGTGGCTTAATCAGTAACTATTTTGTTTATCGTTTTAAAAATTAGTGCAAACGGTGTTAAAGCGTAAAAATAAAATTGCGACTAATCTACTGTTTAAACGCGTCAATATCATAGGCAAAGGGATCCCTTTTCCATGAAATATACGCGGGACATTTTGCATTACTACGAGATGCAAATAAGTCAATAGATGGTTCACCAAAAAAATTGTTTAATTTTCAAAAGTTGTCGGATACCCAACTGCCACTCTGTGTCGAAGTTTATTTCTCTCGATTCACTGTCAGCTTCTATATTTAACGAGTAACGAATATAAGACGCGAAATAAATATACCTACTTTTCTCACACCAGTCCCAAATCATTTTAGTAACTTGACTTAAGTGTTGGTATTACACTCTCCCCATTCTATTTATATAGAATATGGGAGTGGTGCTATCGACACTTAAAAGACTACCACAATTAGCGACATTTTTAGCAAATGAAATTAGCCCACAATATACAGCGAGTAGTTCCAGTCAGTTTATATGATTGGTTCGCTCGATGTTGGTCCAGAAACCACCAGTCTTTTCGTTGGCACAAGCTGCACCCTAGCCTGCTGTCGAAGCGTCCGTAAAAATTCCGAAATTGTACCTATGACTTTTTATTCAATTGACTGCCAATGGAATATTGATCTGCCACCAATGGAGATCATCATATTATTATAAAATATCTGTAATTGTAATAAAAACGTCGTAATTGTTAGTATTTCTAAGAAGAGCACTTTTTAGTGATTTTGTGTGTATATACTACCCATATACTACAGCCGTCATGCTGCCGTAGAAAACGTTCAAAGAACCTTATTCGAATTCTGTTAGATTTAAATATATGTTTTATGTGTATAATAAATTTTTGTGGCTTGAATCTGGCAATTGTATGTTATTTTATTAGAGTTTAAAATAAAACCTAAAAATTTACAAAGCTTTTCTGGTATTAGACTAGTTTTTTTTTTAATTAATAACTAACCCTAATCGTGTCAGACATTAAATAGTTCTTTTTGCGTTCTCTAGGCACTCTCCAGCAGAGTTTGCTAAACACAACATATCATAGATATCTCACTGATAGCAGACCATAAGATCTTAAATGAGTAAGAGCTGGCTGTAATATTTTTGTGAAATATATCGCGCGGAACATAGGCTAAACGGGAGTGCTAGAAACTCGTACAAAATATCATGAAAATAAAAGCGTAAAAATGTTTTTTTTTTTTTGATTTGTGAATCGGCAGCTAAAATTAAGCTTCCTTAATATCAATATTAATCACGTCTTCGGTCATAAATCTAGTAGCCGTTCTGATATCTTCCATTTTGAAATGAGATACCTACTTCGACTTCGAATTCAGCTTTTTAGATTTAATATATAGAGCACACGCTTTTAGGAATAACGAAGATATCATAAACGAATTGTTTTGCTGTCGGGTTACATCTCCTAATAGCTTTTATTTCTAATAAATGATTTAATTCGAGAGAAATTGCTATTCACTCACTTTTTGAAAAAGAACGCCGCGCACGGCTGTATGGATTTTGTTAAGGTTCCTCAATAAATGAAATCCTTGACACATTGTCTAATATAAACCTATCGCTAGTGATAGTTCACCACTCATTGACTAAATTAATATTTTAAGCGGCCGGCATGTACTTGCGGCTGCGCGCTCAGGTAGCGCGATTGTTCGATGACCGTTGTGATGCGACGCGACTGGCTGGTGCCTCGGCGGTGCCAGCGGCAGCGGCGGCGGCGGCGGGGCCGGCTGGCGACAAGCTGGCCGCGGTGCGAACGCGGCTGCTCGCCGTCGATTCGCTTGTTAGGCTATGGTCTCCTATTTTATGCTGTACGCGGCGTCTGGCGTCAGCGTCAGTGTTCAATTCCGCTCCGATCGACGTCTGAACGCAACGCATAGCGTCAGCGGTCAATACGTCCGCCACAGAGAAGGGCGTATTCATTGCTCGCGAGCGGTCACATGCGGTAGTGTTTGGATCATGGATGTTTTAAAACTTTTAATGGTGTATTTGTTTTTATGATTCCTGTCACTTTTGTCATACAGTGCATTAAAAGATTTAATAGATTCTATTAATAACTCGTCTTTTTCTTTATTAAACGACATTTTGTTTTGACGCGAGAGACGACGTTCACGCTGCATTGCTTCGAAATGACTAGAGACGCGGCGCACAGCTTTTGGATGCCGCGTGCGACGTCAAGACGCCATTGTCGGCGTGAGAAAGAGACCGCACCAGTACATCTCTATAGTGAGCATTCAGACGCAGCGTACGGCGTGATGAAACGCCGCGTGCAGCGTGAAATAGGAGACCACGGCCTTAGTATGACGTCTTTGACTGTCCCGGCCCACTGGCTCGATGAGGGTAGGATTGGCCGCTGCTTTGCTGTCGCGTTCGGGACGATGAGCCTTTCAAGTTTAAATGACTCTTAGATGAAATTGGTGTCTGTAATAATTTACTGGTCTTCTTGATACTCTAAATAGCAAATAGTCCATTCTTCTGTTTTTAATTAATAATAAAAGAGTATAATATGACAATGATTTATCTATCAGGGGAATAATCACGGATCGACGGGTATCCGTTTCTATATAATGAGAAACAGCTAATAATTTACCTGCATCGTTCAACGTAACTACATCTGGAATATTAAGATTTTTCTTTAAAAGACACGATTCTGTTGTCTACCAACATAGCACTTACTTCCGAATTAGAGTTCGGCCTTTCGCCATAGGTACTATAGTACATTGTTTTTTTTTTTTTTTTTAATGCTCGTCTTTGGTCACTTTTGGAAACCGTTTTGCAATAGGACTTGAAACCTGGCCGCTACATCGGTTTGTAAGTCATCAGTTTTCACCATATTGGTTTGTATGTGAAAGATACTAATAAATATTTAATGAGAATTTAGGCAGCACAAAAAATATTTTAAATAATTCCGATGAATGCAACGGAAATTTTTAAAACAGCGGGGAAAAAAGGGCAGCCCCTATATTTTCCATTAAGTACATATTACGAGTATTACTCGTTGAATGCAACGAGAACATAATAACAATATGATCCGAAGAATACAACGGACATAAAAGTGATTTCCGATGAATGCATCGGAAATTTTTAGGCAGCGGGGAAAAAAGGATACCCACATTTTCCATTACGAGTATTACTGCACGTGGTCGCGCCGCACGCGTACTCGGCGGCCCAGGCGAGCGGTGTCCACCCGCTTACTCGTTCAATACAACGAGAACATAATAAAATATTATCCGAAGAATACAACGGACATAAAAATGGTTCCTCGTTCAATACAACGAGAACATAATAAAATATTATCCGAAGAATACAACGGACATAAAAATGATTCCCGATGAATGCAACGGGAATGTAAAAAAGTATTCTTCTGGTTGCACATCATTTTCGCCATCATCTGAGTACAAAATGTGCCTCCGGCTTGCCCCTACGTTTTTCTTCGTATCTCTTCATCTTCCTTAGCCATTTATCTTCTTCGGATTCACAGTGTTTTCGTTTAGGCATACTTAACAAATAAGCAAATAACCGTAAAATTAAACTTTTTTTTTTTTTACGTAGATTACCTACACTCATGCACAAATTATATTACTGTTACACTCGTGCGAACGCCGCGCGCGCACGGACAAGAATGAGGTCGGTACTGCGGAGGCTTGTGAGGTGTGATTAGACAGAGGAAGATATAGTGGTTTTCTTTCTCTGACTTTAAAACTTGTGCGATAGGGTTAGCGCGTAGCAGGGCTACTACATGGTTAAGGAATAAATCTCGGAGGCGAAGACAGGATAATTATGATTAAAGCTCCAATGATTTTATATTTACTTAACTTCACCTGGTTCGTAAATTTATATTCAGTACTAATTTTTCGTCTATAACTTTTTAGTTTGTACTTAATACTCAACTCTGATAGTTTTCCTTTAAACTTCGTTATACAAGTTGATTTTTTAGTTATGACAAAAATTTGGTGTGCTTGTTCAGACAAGCAAACTGAAACACTTTCACTATGGGACCAACTTAGAAATCGCAAAAAAAAATCTGCTGTTTCATACAAATGTTCAACATTCACTGAACCTAAATGTATGAAACAGCAGATTTTTTGTGTTCAGAGTGAAAGTTGTTCAGCTTGCTTGTCTGAACAAGCACACATTTTTGTTATAACTAAAAAATAACCTTGTATACATATACTACTGTTGTAATTTTTTTCACGTGTTCCATATAAACGGTTATTTTTTTATGGCCCTGGAAAATTTAAGGGACGCTTCATGACATGGTATTAGAATGATTTAAATTACCTATGAATAAAAAAATAACTCCCATACTTAATTTTATATTAATTTCCCAAAAAAATTCAAAGAATGCTGCACTAGTTAAGAGCAGCATTTTAGAGATTTATCTAATTTTTTTCTATTTTTTTAAATTTTTATTTAATTTTTTTTATTTTTTATATAATAATGGATGTGTCCTGAAGCGTCCCTAAAATTTTCCAGGGTGATAAAAAAATAACCGTGTATAACCGTTTAGCAGTTAGAGGGATGTTACTCCCACTATACTACTTATGGTAGCCACCCTAAAAAAAAAAATTTTATTTCAATATTTTTTGCTACCACTTTTTTGGCATGATTAATATACATTACGCATACAAAATTACAGCTTTCTAGTACTAATAGTTTCTGAGTAAAAGCGCGGACTGACAGACAGACATGACGAATCTATAAGGGTTCCTTGTTTACTACGGAACCCTAAAAAGGAGGAGGTTTCTCAATTCGACCGTATATATGCTTTTGTTATGTTTGTTCGCGGATAACTTCGTCGTTTATGAACCGATTTTGATGATTCTTTTTGTATTCGATAGAGGATACTCCAAGGGTGGTCCCATGGTTAGGATCTGATGATTGAATTCCATAAAGATCGAGGGAAACCCTTAAAGTTTTAGGTGTGTCCAACGTGTTTTGACCGATTTTCAAAATTCCTTTTGTATTCGATAGAGTAGGTATACTCCTGGGGTGGCCTCAAGATCACTAAAGTCAGGATCTGATGATGGGATCTCATGAAAATCGAGGGAAATCCCAAATTTCCTTTATATTATTTTAGGGTTCTTTTCACTAAAAAGATTTCATTCACTAAAAAGTTAAAAATAAAAAATATTTTACAAATAATAAAAACCGACTTCACAAACACTGAAAAGTTTAAAATAATATAAGAATAGTTACAGACAACATCACATTTCTATATTGAAGTCGGTGACAAATTTTAAGACTTTCTGGATCATCGTTTGATGCCGACTTCAATATAGAAGTGTGATGTTGTCTGTACCTATTTGTAGACTTTTCAGTGTTTTTGAAGTCGGTTTTTATTTTTTGTAAAATATTTTTCTATAGTGAAGAACGCAAAATTGTTTAAATTTTTGATGTGCCTCATTTAATAAAAAATATAAGAAATAATG
Organism: Schoenobius gigantellus; assembly: GCA_963935595.1. Classification (NCBI taxonomy): domain Eukaryota; kingdom Metazoa; phylum Arthropoda; class Insecta; order Lepidoptera; family Crambidae; genus Schoenobius; species Schoenobius gigantellus. The sequence continues at coordinate 46,701,509 of OZ012544.1, read as the reverse complement.
TTTTAACTCATAATATCATTAACAACAAAAATATCTTTTAAAGATATCATCAACTTATCATTTAGACAAAAATAATAAAAGTAGGTCGCTTCTAAAAATAACCGATCGGCACATAAATCCGAACGCATTCCAAAAAAAGACTAGAAGCCTTGCAAAGTTGCAACTCAGCAACTAAAAGTTTAGGTACCTACCGTGCATAGAATCAAGATAGAATTAAAATGTATCAGAGCATCGGGTATAACGAAGTTAATTTCTCCGCGTGTATTTTTTCTTTTTTTTACAGCTTAAAATACACTTTTTGTTACTTCTTTTAATATTTGTGTACATGAGATAACATTTACAATTCCTATAATATACACAGAAAGAATTTAAAAAAAATATATTATTGAATGTAACATTATCCATTAAATTAAGCGCCATCTAGTAAAAAAGTATTATAACAATCTAAGCACCGCACTGACCGCACCGTGCTTAATTGTATTCGCCATCTAGCGCGAAACCGTAGAAACCGTGTAATAGGATTAAACTTTTCGATAAAGATTAAAAGTGTTCTGGCGGAATATTGTAGAATTATTTGTAATTTACTATTATTAAAACAACTTTTTATTAATTTTCAGGCATGATTCAGTATAAATTATCAACAAAATTTAAGTTAGCAACCTTATAGGTCAGCGCCATCTAGATATAAGGCGGGAATAGGACCTTTCTTATAGTTGTATGACATTGGCAGTCTATATTATTCTTCGTCTATGATAATAGTAATGAAAAAGTCACAGTTTGATTATATTGTCATTATGTGCCTAATTGCCATGGGATTAGAGCCACTTTATGAGGAAGTGTGTTGAAAAATACGTTAAGTCATTGCGGTAGGTAATATAAAAATATTGTTAGAAGTGGGAAGTTGGTAGTTCATGATCAAAACAACTGATATGAGTTATGTAGAGGTGACACTCGCATTTCTGATGGTGGCAGCCGAAGTGATGATACGTCGAAGGAAGCCGGTACGGAGTATGACAGAGCTTTATCTTAATACGGTTTTAAAATATTCCCTTTAGGTACATGTGTTATAAGATAAGACATTGCTTTTTGACAAATTTAATGATTCTAGTTTAACTTATAGGTTTTGATTCCCTTGTGAAATTGGAAAATATGGGATATAAACGGTGGTATTTTTTGATCGAGTTGACTTACTACTTAGTTTAATTTTTTCACAGCCGTAAGAAACCAATGATTCGAGTATTTTAAAGATCTTAGTCAATCTACTTATATCTATATAACTAGTGGGTCCGGCAGACGTTGTCCTGCCAGTTTCAATGACACCAATTTTACATATAAACCTTCCCTGAACCTATTCAAACACACACAGAAAATTTCGTAAGAATCTGTCGAACCGTTTCAGAGTTTTTGTGAGACTAACACACAGCGTTTCATTTTTAAATATAAGAAGAAAGAAGAAGATATATAAAGTTACTCTGGATTGTTTGTTTTCGAGTGGTCTGCAAAAATCGATTTTTCTAACAATCGGCTAATTAAACGGCCATACATCAATACTCAAACGAGAGAATATTGGAGAATATAAGAGAATCAAAATCAATTGTACTTAACTAACTAAAGTCAATGTTTCGTTCGCCAAGTCAAAAGGAGCGAAGGTTTCGAGGCAATTCCCGGCGAACCGCGTCACGTCCGCGCTCCGGGCCGACTGATGCCGGATTAATCGTGAAAATCATTTATCAACCGGACGTCTTATAAAAAAATAACAAGAATTTCAGTAGAATAATATACATCTGGCATAGTTATAGTTGTGGCACTACAAGGGTCTAATTGAGCAATACATCTGGCATTATAAGGATCTACTAACGATCCAAACACATTAAACATAATACAATCGCCATAAGCCCATCTATTGCTACATGTACGTAAGGAGGAACTAGAGGAAGACTCTGTACCGTCTTGCTTCTGTTCTGCAGGCCTATTCTGTAACTTCGGTTGCTAACTAATACTGTCATTTTTGAAAGGAACTTAACTTCCATTGCTGCTATCATGAACGCTGCCGTAACACATAAGATCACTAAACCAGTAATGGATATAATGTGTCTTTCAAAAATGACAGTTCTAGTTACCAACCGTAGTTAGCGAATAGGCCTGCTGTTCCGGCTTCATCTGCTTGGGTACCTCCGTCTTACCTATTTCCACCGCCAAGCAGCAGTGCTTGCATTGATGTGTTCCAGTTTGCAGTGAAATTGTGTGTCATCATCGCAACTTGTATACGTCTCCACTGAGGGCTCGGGCTAAATTAAGGTGTTTAGGCCTAATTTATTTATTTGTTTAATCCTTTAACCCTTAACTGGATTCGCCAAAAAGGGCAACTTAGTTGGTATCGGGGGTGAAATGTGACCCCTGTTATGAATTAAGTTATTAAAATATGAATAGTTAATTTTTTTGTTAATTATTATATTATTTAATTAAACAACTATTAATCTATATATCAAACAACTTTTATTACACTTTTAAACACAAAAAGGAACTTATTTTTTTAAACCTTTCATAACCTCTCATTTTTTTAAAATATTTTTAAGAGTCGAGTTTAGTAGACTTAAGTTCTATAAAAATCTAACAATTATGGATAAATAACTCTTGGTACTATTTTCTTATATAATCATTATAACAAATATAGAAAAATTATATGAGATCAATGAAATAAAAAAAATTAAAACCAAAATGTCTTGGTGTTGGTGGTGATTTTTGTACGTATCTCTGTTCCCAGTAATATGAGAACGACCAACGGCCGTCGCCCGCCGCACCCCGCGACGTAAAGAGATTAGCTCGATGCGCCGGAGTGTAGGTTATAAAACTGCAAATTTATGTTAAAAATATGTTGCACTGGGGTGTATTTTGACCCCCGATACCAGTTAAGGGTTAAGTACAAATACTGTTGTACAGAGGCGGACGGACATTACACAGACATTAGTGGCATTTTCTGCCGGTTAACCTTCGGGTGATGCAGAGAAACAATGTGGTAGATCTACCGAAAAACATAGCAAGCATAGCCTTAGTCAACCACGCTGGCCCAGTGCGGATTGGTCGACTTCACATACATCATTGCATTTCTTCGCAGATGTATGCAGGTCGCCTCACGATGTTTTCCTTTACCGTATGAGCATCGCACAAATGTAAATTTTTTCCATAATGTTTGTTTCAGTGAATTGGGATGATGACTGAATTCAAATTTTTACGTCTCGTCATTAAATATTAAAATACCATAGAAAAAGACGCAGTCCTGTGAAATTAGAATTAAAATCGGCTTAGAAATACCTTAGTTACAAGCATTTTAAGTTGTTAATTTGAAGGCGATTAGACAGAGAGATCCGACATCAACTGTGACGTCATTGTTGAGTACGGCCATATTGACTCCTTGTAAATTGCGGTTTTGCTAGAAAGAGATGGAGAAAAATCTTTAATACCTTATATCTCGGTTGTTTTTATAGTTATTCGAAAACCGATTTTTTCTTTATGTTTATTATATGAATGAGCTTCTATTAAAGCAAAAAAATGTTTTTATCATCTAGCCAATTACCAATTTCCATTAAGTGTAAGATGAAATGGTATTTATATGTTTTATATTTTCTTTGTTTTAAATAGCTCTACATAGGTAGTTGCAATTACTAAATAAATTGCATTTAACAGCACGTCAACTTAGTGTCGAACCCTTAGTTCCCTTGGGCTGTAGCTAAAAATCAGCGATTTGCTCATTACTCAATGAGCAAATATTGACGCTGAACTCTGGCCTTTTTGTGTTGCTGCAGCACACATTCATAGCTTGTGACTTTGTATGGCGGAGACAGACAGGTATGTATAAAAGTAGTTTTTCTTTGTCTTGTTCTATATTATTGTCATGATTACTATGTATAATAGTAGTATTTTTATTCATTTTACTTCTCTGTATACCTTTTTGTATATATTTGATATTTGTATGTGTGTCTGTAGACCAAATAAAGTTCTATGTATCTATCTATCTACATGGGGAATTCGAAAAACGAAAAACACAGTGGTAGGTATATGGCGGGATTCAGCTGCGGACATCCCGATTAGTAGGCCGGTGCCGAGACCACAGCGCCACCGACGCTCATATGTTGCGTGTTATTTTATTTTTCATATTTTAGTGCTTTAGAAGTCGGTTTTGTATGCAACACACTTAACGTTTACTGTCAGTATATCCATGAGCAACAAAGAAAGTGGCAACAGGGTATCGTTCACCGTATTTGTGTAGCAATTTGAAGGGTATTGGTTCTCAGTTGAAGCACTTAAAAGATAAACATTTTACCGCTATTCAGCTGGCGTAGGCTCGGCGCAGAATACAAATTAATCTATTGCTTTAGCGGCGGCGTTCAACTCGCCCCAACTTCATGATAAGCGTTTCTAAAAATATTTCGCGATTAGTTTCAATCGGTAAGTATTATTATGTTTTCTAATTATCTTTTTGATGAAACGGCAAATGGATATTTGCCCATACAATCGTCGCATCATCTTGGATAGTCATCTTGATGTATGGAATTTTATTTTGAAAACTAAAAAAAATCAATCTGTACAAGTTCTATAAGGGTTCGGATCATATAGAAAGAAAGCTCCTGTATAATATATTCATTTCACGTTTCAGCGACGGTTTACTGAACCGTTTACCGCTAACCGAACTCATTCCCTGTTTTCCATTTAAGCATCACCATCTTGTCACGCTAACATCAAATGCTAACTATCAAAGTTTTAAGACTTCCGCGATTTGTACACATTTTAAATACAATTAACTCGGGTCTATTTCGCGGTTTTATGCGGCTAACTATGTTATGCGTTTTATTTAAGAAATGTTAACATTTTTAACCGCGTTATTTTTCACAAAGGGAAACTAACCTAAAAATCAAGATACGAGTATTGTTTAAATGCAACGCATTACGTTAACATAAAATACAAGCCCTGCTAGCTTTAAAAGCTAATGAAATGCGATGATGCTAAAAATGTTGAAAATGTTGCAAATCTGTGCTTAAATGGAACGCGCCTATTATGTGTATGTTTCATGCATCTGTAGTTTCTCTTTGTTTCTTTTCTCTCATTGACGTTCTATAAAAGAAAGAAACAGACAATATCGCAGAAGCGTCGGTCAAAAAGTGTCGGAGACTTACAGCATAGTCACAAAGTAAGCAGAGCAGCCATTTCGTGCTTGTAAATTTTATGACAATATCAAAATTAAAGAAAGTGATCTCTGAACCTCTAACTCCCACATCTTCAAGTCCCATGCTCTGTAATTATTTTCCCTAAATTTTTCATTAAGTATGTTCTTTTAACGGAAGAGCTAACGCTACGGTTGCCAACTGTCTGGATCAAAAATCCGGAAGGTGAAATTAAATATCAATGAAAATAATATATTTTTATTTAATGTTTACTTATTATTGTTTACTTATTACAGCACAGACTAAATAGAGATACTAAGTACTTCTCAGGCAAAGAAATAGTACTCCACAGACTAATTAGAGATACTATATGCGCGTTTCACTTAGGCGCAGATTTGCAGCATTTTCAACTTTTTTAGCATCATTGCGTTTCATTTAAACAATATCTTGATTTTTAGGTTAGATTCCCTTTGTGAAGAATGACGCGGTTAAAAATTAACATTTTTTTTGACCACGCTATTTTTTTTTCGAAGAAACGCAAAACATGGTTAGCATTTGATGTTAGCGTGAAAAATGGTGACGCTTAAATGGAAAACCGGGTATGTCGTGCTCCACAGACGTATAAAGGGATGTTATGCGTCTGTGTCGTACTATTTTTGTTTTTTTTTTTTAGTGGCAAAAATTATGATTCTCTTTTTCTTTCTTTTTTTTTGTGATGTGATGTTCCGTACGTCGCGGCCATGGGGGTGATATGTACTATATTAAATATGCATATCACTTACATGGCCACAACAGAGGTTCTGCCTGAAAACCAGCGCTATTGCGGCTCCGTCGTCAATAGCATTAGCTGAGGCATGGACCTTTTTGCCTCGAACAGCCGTCATTTTATTATTTTGTATTCTAGTAATGTTTTTTGTGTGTTATATGTAATAGGGTAGTTGACTCATATCAAAATTTATTAAAATATTGTTTATTTCTAACAGTATTTGGCATAAGGTTCCACAATATACCGATTTTAATAAATAACAATGAATGATTGCTGTAAAATTTTAATTTGAAAATGCTAGAAATAATCTTTTTTTATCTCACGCCGTAAACGCTTTGATATCCTGTGGTCAGGGCCGTGACGTCAATCATATAGTAAACAAAGAAATGTCAAATTTGATTCAACAACTCGTCGATTTGCACTATTCTTTCCTAAAACTGGCAAAAAATCGTCCAAGTCTCCGTTATTATATTTGTAAATATCGTAAATTATTTGTATTAATAGCAAAATTAACCATTGATGTTGGATTTGTGCGAGCAGATAGTACAAATCTTCCGAAAATAGACAGATTGATGGTCAGGAGATTCTTTGTGTATCGCTCTAAACAATATAAGTACAGTTTCAATACTGTTATAATGAAGAACGGTTACAAGTGTACTTGTCAAGATTGTCACGCGGCAGAAGAGAGTTGCAAACATGCATTTTTGGTGTGGTTGCACCATCACAGTGAGGAGCTATTTTGTACAGCAGTTGAATGCTATTGGATAGAATTCTATCTCTCAAAAGTCAAATAGACACTAAAAATATTTACTTCAAGAGAAATGTTGAAAAGAAAACATCAGGATCATGTGTCAAATACCAGTGTAGTACTGCAAGAATTTGTAAATGAACATAAAAAGAGAAAGATTGGCAGTTGTTCATTTGTCAAGCATGAAGAAAATTACTGGGAGGAAAAATATATATACATTCACAGACACAGATTGTGACATATTTCTTAAAAAATATAAGACCTCTTCAATGAAGAAAGAATAAAGTGCATAGAAAACTAAACCACGAATCATCAATACAGAAGTGCTCTTTAGTTCGAGCTTCGTTATAAACAATAACAGCTTCCATGTGCTATAAAGTCAGCCAGTGCATAACACATGATGGTTCTTTTGTTGGGAAGATTTTTGGTGGGAAATCTTGCAGACACCTACGAGTATAATGAAATGTGGATAAAAGTTGAAAGATGAAGATTTGGGTTGAAATTTGCAAAATGTGACCTCATTTCTGATTAATACCCTGTAATAGTCTATTCAACAAACGGTATCCATAAAATTAGATTAATACAAAATTGTCATGCTCTTTTACTGAAGATAATGTTAATTATCAAAGACGGAAAACTGTGAACAGTATGCTTAACTCAAGTATAGATGCAGATGTTTTGTGCTAAAGCAAACAAAACTTATATACTTTTGTGTTGCTAGCAGTATGTAATTTTGAAAACACTCAAAAGGTGACAATATTAACTATAATAGGTATTTGTTCTAACAATCTGTATGTCAAAAAACTTATTGATCAAATAGTGCCATTTTGGAAACTATACTAAATTTTTCCTAAATTATATGAAAGTATTACTTCATAATAAATCACTTTACTATTATTTTGACTTTTATTACCTGCGACCTTAAGGCAATATATACAAATTAATAAATTTGATCTAACTCTATTCAACCTATTTGTACTTTTGGAACATATACTATATTTGAGTAACAATGATAAAAATGAGCAACAAACCTATAAAATATTATAAATCTTTTAAGGTGTAACAGAAAAATGAAACACATGCATTTCAAATTAAAATATTTTGATTCAACTTAAACCTTTACAAGTCATTATTGTCAAATAAACATAGAACATTTTTTTTTTGTGAAGAACATAATGACTAATGTAGTACAAAAATTTATTATGTCATCTTTAGATGTTAGTTATGTATAAAGTAAAGAAAAAAAAATTCTTTATATTATTTATTTAATAAGAAGGGTCTTGTAAATTAAGAAGAGCACAGGCTGACAACACAGCAATCACATTTAATATATTTGTATACGGCTTTAAAATGGATAACTTGCATATTCTTGCGTAAGCTGTTCTGAAATTTACCAGCCATGGTGGCCAGCAGGTTTAATCAGTGAAGATATAACATCTTTCAGTTTTACCAAACTGGACCTATTTACTTCTATGGTGCTTTGGTATATGAATACTTGAGTTATTTTGTTGACATAATGTTGTTCTAGTTGACGGGTCACTTTTTGATGTTGTGGCTGAGCATGCACTGCTTTGTATTATGTTGCACAACTTTTACTGCCTTATCAATCTCGTTGTCAAGAGGAGAACAGGTTAGTACACAATAGTTCTCATTAAGTAACCACTGAAAGCAACAAATTTTAATTAGGTACTCAGTAAATTAAAGTAAAAGTTGTTTAGATAAATATATTCATTATGAAACTTTGATATTTTTGTTTGTATTACATACTTTTTAATTAATATTCAATTACATCATTATTCAATTGGACATAAGTACATATTCTTTTCCTTGAAACATCATCTAGTGTCAGTGTATGACTTAGATTAAATCAAAAAGGCGTAAATGGTCAAGTTTTCTCTCAGTTTTCTGGTCAAGTTAAAATTTGGTTGGTCGGCTGCAGTCAGTTTTCATTCTAACTGAAAGATAAAAATTTAATTAATTTACATACAGATTTGATTTTACATACAACCTAAAAACTTCTATTTTGCTTAAGTTGAAACTGAAGTACCTACACAGATTGAGTTATTCAGTTATAGTACTTACATTAATGTGATTTTCGCAAAAATACATTTGAGTTTCAGTAGATAGTTACAGGATTTCTTTAAGCGAGTGTTAACCAAATATTTCGCATGTCTATATCACTGGGTATGTCTAATCCACAGATTTCCTGGAGTCTTTGAAGAGGTATTTCTATATTACTGTTCTTCCATATACAGTTTTACTATATTTTGTGATATTTAATAGAAAGCATTGTTTTTGTGAGGTTATTTCGCCCCCGTGCTTTGTTTACTATAAGACTGACGTCATTGCCACAGATAATGAACAGACTATCATGGCTGACCGTGTTTTCGGTCCAAAATTGAAAATCTTAATTTAAAATAGATTTTTTGCACTTTTTAGCCATCGAAAAAAATAATATTCATGTGATTTGGTCTAATACAACAATTATGAACATTTTAAGCCCTACTTTAAAAAAGGGTCAACTAGCCTATTCTATCTGTATTTTTTGTGGCCAAATAAAATATTTCCTTCTTTCTTTCTTTCTAATGTAGTACTTAAGTTTAACCTAAGCCTCACAATGTATCCGGAAATTTACTAGACGATTTTCTGACATCAAGTGGAAGAGCATTCCACAAATGGCTCTATGGACTATAAACGAGGAATGAATGACTATAAACGAGAGTATTAAAAGTAGAGCAGAGGGATCTATTGTAAGATGTAATAAGATTGTGAAGGTGTTTTTTAAGGTAATTAGGGGTATTGGGTTCATTAAGCAGATTATATACAATTAAGATCTATTTAGTTGCAAAGTTCAGACTAATAATTTACATACACAATGCATTTATTTCACTCAGGACGTAAGTAATTCAAGTTTATGATTTGAATTTGCTAGTTTTTACCAATAAGCCAAATTTTAGAAACTGCAGAAAACTAGCTAATTTGTATCCTGAACTTGAATTACATACCAGGTGAAATCTGCAACAGTATCTTAACTACGATCCCATACTTAAGATTCAATTATTCATACGAACCTTATAGGGTAGCCGTTCAGATGAATGAGGCAGATAGTGCCCTCCTAAAGCCGAGGAATGGGTACCGTTCAACGCCGCCGACAATTACCCTGCCGCCGAGTCAGCCCGTTTATACAATTCAATTATTATCCTCGCGAAAGGTCGAACTTGATAATTTTATTTAGTCGCCCGAGTGTTTTTAAACATTACAATGCCAAAGCTGAGGTTATATCGAATTAAGCTAAAATCTATACTTTAATGTTATTTTTTTTAATATTATAAAGCTGAAGAGTTTGCTTGATTGAACGTGCTAATCTCAGGAACTACTGATTCAAATTGAAAAATTATTTCCTATTTACATAAATAGGAAATAATTAATAGTATTGATTTATTTTATTGGAACACCTCATAGAAAGAAAGAAAGAAATCATTTATTTACTTTTGAATAGGGTACAAAAAAGGTAGCATTAGTTACAGAACCATATCACAATGTTTCACCTACTCAGCTATAGATAATAGCATGCAAATATGAAAAAATTGAAGCTATTACAAACATCAAGTACCTTCAAATGTCGTCATATATTATTATTATTATACATTTATTCAAAAAAGCATCTTAAATTTAAGTTTTTTACAATATATAGATATAAAAACACAAATATTGTAAAAAACTTAAATCTAGGGTTCCACTGGCAGCGGAGCATGGCCCAAGCTACCGGTGGTTAGGGCTACAGGGAGAGGAATCTCCGAACGATACGTGCCGTGTCAAGAATCACCGCCTTCTGTATCTGGCCCTTGATCCACCCGTCAAGCGAGAGCCCCTTAAGATGTCGGTCGAGACTCTTCGCTATTAAACCGTTCGCAGAAACTACTATCGGAACAATGATCGTCGAGTCAACATCCCACATGGCGGTTACCTCGTGAGCCAAGTCAAGGTACTTGCTGACTTTGTCCTTCTCAGCTTTCACGAGATTCTCATCATGAGGGATAGTGATATCGACGAGCATTGCTCGGCGTTGGGACCGGTCGACCACCACGATATCAGGCTTATTGCAAGCAATATTCCTGTCCGTGATGATAGAGCGGTCCCAATAGAGCAACGCACGACCATTTTCAAGAACCGGCACTGGTGCGTACTTATAGTACGGCGTCTCAGTCTCGACAAGGCCGTATCGAATGGCAAGTTGCTGATGGATGATCCTGGCCACTAGGTTGTGTCTGTGCAAATACTCGCCGTTAGCGAGATGAGAACAACCAGAGATAATATTCCTGAGTGACTCTCCGGGACGGCGGCATGCTCGACAGATGTCAACTGTACCGTCCTTCAGGATATATTTTCTATAGTTGTTCGTCATCATTACTTCGTCTGCAATTGCACAGGCAAAGCCCTCTGTTTCCCCAAAAAGGTCCCCGAAGCGCAGCCAGTTTACCGAAGCGGGCAGGTCTACATCGGGTCCAGTCAAGGCCCGATAAAACCTCCCGTGTAGCTCCTTGCCCCTCCATACTTCCTTGCGGTCTTCAACGTTGAGCACCGATGGTTTGCGCCAGTTCTCGATTGCCATGGATAGAGGGGTAAGTCCTTTATCAACTGCCACAACACCACGATGCATCCCGCATTCGTTGTTAAGGAAGTAATTCCTGAGGCTGCACACTTCACGGTTGTGGAGGTTCTTGGCGTTTAGAAAGCCACGACCTCCCCACTTCCGTGGAATGTACAGTCTCATAACAGACGAGCGAGGGTGGAGCATGCGATGTGTTGTGAGCAGTTGACGGACTCTTCTGTCCAGGGCGTCCAGCTCAGTTTGAGTCCATCTCAGTATGCCAAAGGAGTATATCAATAGAGGCATCACGCAACCGTTGAAGGCACGCACCTTATTGCCGCCAGACAAAAGACTGTTAAGTACCTTTGCTAGGCGACAGAAGAAGCGTGCCTTCACCGATTTCTTGACGTCCTCTACTGATATTCCCAAAGACTGAGCCATACCAAGATATTTGTATGTGTCGGCATCGGAGAGAGATCTGAGTGTCATTGTCTCGGGGAGTTGCACATTCGGTGAATTCGCAACTTTCCCCCGCTGTACATGTAAGACCGCACATTTGTCTAGACCGAACTCCATTTTGATAGCATTGCTAAAAATCTGTGTGATTTTCAGCAGCTCCACCAAATCTTGGTGTTTCGGTGCAAACAACTTGAGGTCGTCCATGTACAGCAGATGACTAATGACTTCACCCTGTCTCTGGAGCCGACAGCCTAGACCTGAGTCCTTCAGCAGAGTGCTGAGAGGATTCAGTGCTAGGCAGAACCACAAGGGACTCAAACTGTCACCCTGGAAAATACCTCTCTCTATTTTAATCAATTCTTGTGGATCAGGGGGACCGTCGCCACCACATGGTTGACGAAGGGCTGTGGTCCACTGTCGCATACAGTTACTTAAAAAGGATTTCAGAGTTGCATTAATTTTATACAACTCTAAAATCCTCTCCAACCACGAATGCGGCACCGAATCATAGGCCTTCTTGTAGTCAATCCATGCAGCAGAGAGAGATCCCCTGCTCCGCCTGACCTGTTGGCTAATAGTCATGTCTATTAGGAGGAGCTCCTTCGTACCACGGGACCCAGCCTTACATCCATTCTGAGTAGAGGCCAAAATGTTGTTTGACACGATGTGTGTGTTAATTTTTGTGGTCAGAATGGATGTAAGGAGCTTGTAGATGGTAGGTAAGCATGTGATCGGTCTATAATTCTTTGGCTCCGTGGTACTTCCAGACTTGTGGAGCAAGAAGGTGGTACCGGTGGTCATAAAAGTGGGAAGCGAACCGTGTTCTAGGGCTTCTTGAAACTGTGTAGCCAAACGAGCATGCGAACATCGGAACCACTTTATCCAGAAGTTGTGCAATCCGTCAGGCCCTGGGCATTTCCAGTTTTGAGCCGAACGGATGGCACAACTAACGTCTACGGGATCTATGGTAATAGGCCCCATTGGCTCAATGGATTCACATTCTCGTTCGACGGCACACATCCAATCACCCTCTACATGATCGACAGGCAGCGACCAGATGTCACGCCAGAAACTGACCATGGCATTGGCATCGGGCAGCCGCCCGTCTACCACGCGGTGATCGGTTCCCTCCCACTTTCGATATACCTTCTTCTGATCACTTTGGAAGAGGCGGTTCTGAGAGTATCTGTCCACACGTACTCTGTAGCGGCGAATACGGTTCGCCCACGCATAAACCTTCTGCTTCAGATAGTCTATGCGTTCCGTGACATTCGCCATATAATCCTTAGGCCGGATTCCGGTTCCGGCATAGGCCTGAGTCACGTAACGCATGACTCGGGGTCGGGTATTACCTCGACTGAAGCAGATGAGCTTGCCAATGAGAACCCTGAACGAGTTGATACGCCTTTCTATTCTCACTTGCCATGCAGGTATCGCAGGCCGTGGTGCTCGATCAGCATCCGGAAACCTCACTCGAGCAACACGGCATGCGGTAACGGTGCGGCACCGCAGTACAGAATAGAATGCGTATCAACCAAATCTTCGCTAGTCCGTAGGTACGGAACGAGCAAAGCATTCAGTGTTCCCAACAGCGCTAGGTTGCGTCTGTGCGTCGGCAAACGTGGTATTCGCGGCCTAGTGTTTAGTGCGTATCGATATTCACGAATCACGTCTTCCAAAGTGTCCTCCAGTTGCTCTTTTATTCGAGAACTTACATTCATGCCAGCGTCATCCCCTTCATCAACATCGGGGTCAATCTGCATCGCTGTTGTCTCCTCCGAATACGTCACTGCACTCGGAGCAACGGGCGCGGCAGACAGGCTACGCGTCGAGGAAGGGACGGCGGCAGCAGGAAACGTCTCCAAGCGAAGCCGATCAAGTGTAGATTGATCCAACAGCTTACACCGATGAATCGCTCGCACTTGATCCGATAGTCGTTGGGTAGACACGGCGACGGTCGGCTCAAGGGTCTGAAACAGAAGCAGCATTCTGTCACGATACGCAGTCAGGCAGGTTCCTCCCTCTGTAGCCCCGTAATAGGCGCGCATGCAGTTCTCATTCATTGTTAGAGTCCATCGCATGCGTCGCACTACACTACCGGTAGCGAGGGCCTGTTGTGAGGCAGATTGCCTCACAGGTCCCAAGCATGCCAGCAGTGGGGGACGTCCTCGTCGCGTAGATGGTCGTGGCGGCGGCGTCCTGGGTCCAGTTGCGTCGCTCGACGAGCTGTTTACATCGTAGCCTGTGTCCAGCAATACGCTCGGAGCTGACGCGGGGACTGGTGTAGATGGTATACGTGCGCTTCGTTCCGCTCTTGCCGTCCTCGATCTTGTAATCATTGTTCTTGATTTTTTGTATTGCCTTTTTCGCCAAAAATGTTTGTTTTATATTTGATAGCAGATGTCATGTTTAATTATTATTATTATTATTAAAACGTTAAGGTATAAATTATATTTAAAATGTCAAGAAAAGCAATTACAATAATAATGTCAAACAAATAATTAAATAGTAATAATATTTTAATAGAATTAGTTTTTAATCATTCAGGAATTCCTGGACCGAATAAAATAACTTTGCCATAAGCCAAGTAAACAACGCTGTTTTAAATTTATTCAAAGGTAATGCTTTTATATCGTCTGGAATCTTATTGTAAATTGAAATGCACATGCAGTAGCAATTTTTTTTAAATCGTGCACTTTTTGGAACCAAATCGAGGACCAACCTATTACTATTCCTTGTATTTCTGGGATACACATCCTTGGCTGTTTTAAATTTGTTTTGATTTGTTTTAACAATCTTCGCAATTTCAAATATGTACATACAAGGTAGTGGCATATTAAGAGTTATCAAATGAAATTGGCCTGTAGCAATGAAAAAGTAAAGATGGCTTTGCTAGGGATGCGGCTCTAACGGGCAGTAATGACATAATAAAATTTACCTATACGACCTATGTTGCTCAGCAAGAGTTGACCGTATGGCGGAATGGTCTAAATATTGGGAGAAAACAAAAAGAATAAAGGGTAAATATTATGCAGACATACAGCCTGATATTCCGTCACAACCCTGGTTCTCCCACTACAAAATGCCTGATAAACGTACCACTTCCGTCATATGTAGATTGCGAATTGACCATTCTTGCACTCCACTGCACCTGTACAAAATACATATTCGAAGCACACCTATATGTGATTGTGGCTGAGGAAGGAAGCACAGATCACATTTTGTTTAATTGCCCCACAAATCCTGTATCCTTTTATGATATCCTACCTCCCTCTATTCCTAGACCTATAAATGTAAAAACTCTTTTGTGTATCTCAAACTACTTAATGTTGAAATTACTTTGTAAATATATATCCACCTATAATATTAAGCTGTAACTGTACTAAGTTAAGATTTGTGTACTTCTATGTTGTAATGTTGTTGTGACGTCTTGTTTTGTCCTTTTACAGGTAACCCAAAACAATCTTATCTTCTCACTTTCGGCCACTTATCAAAAGTAAACTTTTATTCTGTATTTTATCCTAAACTTGAGATTGGCAGAAATGGTTGTCATTATGAGCGATTGCCCTATATAAAGAAGTTGAAGTTGAAATTGGCCTGTATAATAACAATTAGGTAATTTTAGAAAATCATAACACTTGTAGGGTGTATATTTCAAATTCTATTTCATTGATAAATATTTATCGGTGGGAGACCTTGTACTAGGGTCGCCTGCTTAGGTACCTTCGTCTTACCTATTTCTGCCGCGAAGCAGCAGCAGTGCTTGCATTGTTGTGTTCCGGTTTGAAGGGTAAGATATGGCAGTGAAATTACTGGGTCGCGTCACTTTACATCTTATGTCACAAATTGGCAACGTACACTGTGGTTCTTGTGGGGGGTGCGGATTTGCTGCGAAGCTCATAGGATCGAGCCACATGTGCTATAGGTGACTGTCACCACTTACCATCAGGTAGGCAGTATGCTTGTTTGCCAACTTTGTTGTATGAAAAAAAATGTGTTGTTGGAAAGTGCGCGTTGGACTCTTGTGCCGAGGGCTCCATACAAACATTTAAGTGTACATCTAAGTGTCTAACTACTTACATATTTACGATTTTCAGACTTTTTCCTTAATATGTGCTGTGTGATATTGCTTCTTGGCTTTCATGACTCTAGGTCAACGGGGAAAGTACCCTATAGGTTTCATTCATTCCCTTGTGAAATGGCAACATTAGCGAAAATATGCAACATAAACGGTCTAGTCTAGACGTTTGATTTTTTAACAACTGAAAAAACCTCTACGGCCAACATGAAACATTAGAACTATGTAGCACTATTTAAGAAACCAGTGGATATTACTCGTATATTCAGGAAGGAATGTTTTTATAACTTTTACTAAAAGTTCACGGGAAAAAGGATTTGTCAAGAGATTTTTTTGGTTAAACACTCACTAACGTTGTACCTACCGCTATTTTGGGGAATGTCTTTAGTGGCAAGGGTATTTTGGGGAACAGTCCGTAGGACAAATTCTCTTACGGCCTTATTAATAAAAAATTTTCTCCTTGGATCATCATCGGATTAATTACTTCTTGCTTTGTCTTGTTTTCGCACATGTCGGCTGTCATATTTCAAAATAAGTCAAAACACGGAGTGACTAAGGAGGATAATCCAATGAGTAAAATGTTTATTAATAAGGCCGTTAGGGTGAAAAGTTATTGGTCAAAACATTCTGTTGGTTAAGCGTTCACTGACTTTCGTAGGCGAAACATTCGCGTGTTATAAATCCTTTGGGTGAAAAGTTTATGGTTTAAAGATAATGTTGACCAACTGTTCACGGGTCGGGTTTTATTGTCCCGAGTATTCGATATAAATGTCCGTTTGATACGAGCATCTCTACGCGTTCCTGAGAAAAGGGGTCTTGACAGACAGACGGACAGACAGACAACGAAGTGATCCTATAAGGGTTCCATATTTTCCTTTTGAAGTACAGCAGGCTTATTCGCTAACTACGGTTGGTAACTAGAACTGTCATTTTTGAAATACACTTTTCATTACTCATACTCTGAAAGTAGGTCTGAAATTGCCTGAGGAGCGGGTTGAAAGTAATACTTTTCAGCCCTAGGGAGAATCACTTTCAACTGACAGCTGCTGTCAAATTTTAAAAAAGAAGCTAGTTCTTTTTTGACATTTTTATTGAACTATGGTCCGACTTTCTATACAGCCACTCAATTACAGCGCGGTGTAAAATTGAAATAACATAATGTTAAGTATTTAAAGAATATATTTTTTAAATGACTTTATTAATTAAATTTATTTTCAACTATTTCTTTACAATAACATAGATGTGGGCAAATATTTACCATTTTTTAAATTATGAAAATGACATAAATAATGGCTGAATAGATGGCCGGCCACAGAAAAAAAAAACAAAATAATCGGGAAAGCGGCAATGCGATCTTCATTTGTTTTTTCCATTTGTAGAGTTTTGTTAATACTTCCGTATAACAGAGATTTGTATTAAGTGTAAATTATATTTGTATAACATTGTGTTAATTATTAACACAATGTTATAATGTGTTCATCTGATTCATGTATGGAGTTAACGCCTGATTTTATAAGAGAAAGCGGGCTTAAGCAGAAGTTGTTGAGTTTTAGCTATTTCATTGTTTTATTTTTACTTTCCTTGTATTCGTAATGAAAAGCACAGTGTTTACCTCGGGTTAAAGACTTATTTAGTCCCTCGAACTATTGGTGCCCTCGCTACGCTCGGGCGCCAAACACCGTCTCGGGACTAAATAAGTTACTTTCACCCCTAGGGTAACAATGTACTATTATATCCATTACTGGTTTAGTGATCTTATGTGTTACGACAGCGTTTATGATAGCAGTAATGGATGTTAAGTTCCTTTCAAAAATGACAGCAGAACTACAAACTAATAACAAAGGAAGATGCGAATTCTGTCCGCAGTGTTTTTTTGAATTGAATTATTCATCTAATCTTCTAATATATAAAATTCTCGTGTCACAGTGTTTGTAACCAAACTCCTCCGAAACGGCGTGTGTCAACGCGCGAGTATGCGTGAGCACGCGCACTGCCCCACCACCGCTTTTCAAGGAGAACGCCGCCGTCGAGGCGCGAGCCGGGCCCCGCGGCGACAACACCCTCTCTTCTTCTCCGGCAGCGTGTACGGAAGCACGTTGCCGCGCGCGCTCCTTATTTAATTAAGTACGATAATTTATAATTTGTAAATCAATAAACCATTTCAATAGTCTCGACTTTGCATCATTTTCAAACCAGCGCCAACATATTCGAGCCGGATACGATACCGGAATACTTTGAAGCCAGAAGAACAACGGATCGTATAGGCGCGGTCACATTCCAACGTTTGTCGAGTCGAGATTCTAGAAGCATCCAAGCGCGAAGAAGTCACAAACAATTCAAGCATCATCTGAATCTATCTACTACAAGCAGTCGAAAATAAACCAAGGAAAGGGTTTGCAGTGGTATTTATGTGTGTTCGTTCCAATTTAAAATGTGATTCTATTTTCCATGTGCTCTTTACTCGAATAATTCCCAAAAATTTCATATTCAGTAACTTACTATTTCATCTTATTTAAATACATTCAACCATCTTTAAATAATTAAAATTTCCTATAACAAACATTTCTCAATAAAATTTCATTTTTTGATTTTTAAATCAGTTAGTAAGTATATCTATTTTCAGAGGTCTTGAAAGCTGTGTTGCCTTTGTTTGAGCTAATACAGCACATCATTAGCTAATTTTTAATTCAAATTTCGAACATTACAGAAACAGCGTCGCGTCGGGTCAAAGTCCGCGCTCGCGCAGAGCGGCCGGCTGGTGCCTGCCTACGTGACCTGCGCGGCGTCGCGTCTCGCGTCGTCGCGTGCGCGCGGCGTGGCTCAGCACCACGTGCTAGCTTGACTGTATCTTCTGCTTAAATCACGCTTCACATAAAAATTTAAGTACATTTAACAAAATTTTATTCACTTATATTTCTCATTTTTGCTCATATTGTGTAATTAATATTTTTTTTACAGCTGTGGGATTTTGAGATTTGTTTCGTTTTCTTCTTTTCAATATTTCTTTACAACTGCACACAATTATCAATATTAAGCTACTGCAATCATATATATTTTCCGTTATATTTTGCACCATTAAAGATGGATCTTAAAACTCTAAAGAGGTCTCGAGCAAGCATTAAATCTAAACTTACAATATTTACAACTTATATAGATACATTGCTACCCAGCAAAGAGTTAAATAGCTTGCAGGCTCAAGAATTAACTATACGTCATGGTAGAATACAAGACATGTATAATGATTTCGATTCCATACAAAATGATATAGAAAGCCTAACGGAAATTCCAGATACGGAGTTTGCTGAGCGTGCTAGCTTCGAGAGTAGCTACTTCAGCGTCGTGGCTGCTGCGCAAGATCTGCTCAGCAGGCACACCGCGGTTGCCGAGGCTGCCTCTGCTGGCCACGGCTGTGGATCGGTGGCGGGATCAGGTGATGCTGCATTCTCAGGTGGACCAAACATTAAACTTCCGACCATACATTTACCCACCTTCTCTGGCCGATATCAGGATTGGTTAGAGTTTCACGACACGTACAAATCACTCATACACGATAACACATCCATACCAAAAATACACAAATTTCATTATTTGAGAAATTCCTTAAAGGACAGTGCATCACTAATTATTAAATCTTTAGAATTCTCAACAGAAAATTATGATGTCGCATGGGATTTGCTGTGTGATCGTTTTCATAATGATCGCATTTTAATAAACAATCATATTCAAGCTTTGTTCAATTTACAACCAGTTACACAAGAGTCTTCAAAGGCCTTGCGCAACATGATAGACTGGGTAACCAAAAATTTAAGGGCCTTAAAAACTTTAAAATTACCAACTGAGCATTGGGACATTTTGATTATTCATATGATGGCCAGTAAACTTGACGTAGTTTCAATGCGCGACTGGGAAACAGAGCGCAATCATATTAAAGGTATTCCCACATTAAATACATTTACAATGTTTCTAAAAAATCGAGCCGACTTATTAGAAACTATGGAAGAGGCTCAGGCACAATGTAAGCCTCGTAGGCACAGTGATGTCACATACAATCGTCCTAGGGCATTAATCGTTAATGAAGTTCACAAACAAAAACAATACAAATGTCCTGTGTGCAAAAATTACCATACTATATATCAATGTTTTAGATTTAAATCATTACCAATTGAGTCTCGCATTGAAAAAATTAAGCAATTGAATCTTTGTACAAATTGTTTGCGAGCAGGACACAACGAACAACACTGTAGGCTAAGCTCATGCCGCTTGTGCACCAAACGCCACAACACATTGTTACACCCAACAACACACTATAAAGAACCACAGGCAATACAATCCTCCAAAGGTGACTGTGTTGGCTCACCAAACCCTCAGGACCTATCAAAACCTGATGAACAAATCATAACTCTAACTACAACACATCACAGCCAGGTTCTGTTATCTACCGCAATAATTATAATATATGACCAATATGATCAACCACATAAGGTTCGAACACTATTAGACAATGGTAGTACGTCTAGTTTTCTAACAGAAGCCTTACAAAAGCAATCCTATACAGTCCACTGCCATTTTACAAACGATATTGAGCTCGATCAGAAACTAAACTATTTTTTTGAATCTGAGTCAGTTTCCACCACTCAAACAATGCACGATAAGGGTGAGAGTGAGTGTGAACAAATTTTCAATTCTACTACAACACGCCACCCAGATGGCAATTTTATTGTTACGATTCCATTAAAGGAATCTCCTAATTCTCTAGGGGATTCAAAAGAACAAGCTCTAATCAGACTTCACTCATTAGAGCGCAAATTTAAGCGAAATCCTAAATTCAAACAAGAATATACAGATTTTTTAAATGAATATTTAAATTTAGGCCATATGTCAGAAAACATAAACCCACAAAATGACACTGTATCTTATTTCCTGCCTCACCATGGTATTTTGCGTGAGGACAGCCTTACAACTAAATTGCGAACTGTATTTGACGGTTCAGCCATCACCAGCACAGGAAAATCATTTAATGATATCCAATACGTTGGTCCAATTGTACAAGATGACTTGATAAATATTCTTATTCGATTTAGGCAACACAAATTTGTTGCAACTTCGGACATAGAAAAAATGTACAGTCCAAATTTCAATGGCTTAGCAGAGGGTTCAGTCAAGTCCGTGAAACATCATTTAAAACGTATTTTATCTATGGCTAGCTTAGATTATGAAGGAATGAATACTGTATTGATTCAAATAGAGGGAATATTGAACTCTAGGCCTCTCACTCCTCTCTCATCAGATCCTTCAGATCTTGTCCCCCTCACTCCAGCACATTTCTTAATTGGACGGACACTCATTATGTCACCTGCTCCCCAGGTACAAGATATCCAGCTCTCGACGCTCTCCAGATTCGAGAGGACACAGCAGCTGAAGGCTCATTTTTGGAATAGATATTATAAGGAATATATTTCAGAACTCCAGACTCGCTGCAAGTGGCGCACGCAAGGAGAGCATCCGCAGCTGGGAGAAATGGTGGTGGTGAAGGATGACCGCCTACCACCAAACCGATGGCTGCTCGGGCGTATTATCGCAGTTCACCCGGGCAATGATGGCATCAACCGTGTCGCCGATGTCCGCACCACAGCTGGAACACTACGCAGAGCCTATAATAGACTCTGCCCTCTACCATTGGACCAGGATGTGCCTGCTCCAAGGGGGCAGCCTGTCAACGCGCGAGTATGCGTGAGCACGCGCACTGCCCCACCACCGCTTTTCAAGGAGAACGCCGCCGTCGAGGCGCGAGCCGGGCCCCGCGGCGACAACACCCTCTCTTCTTCTCCGGCAGCGTGTACGGAAGCACGTTGCCGCGCGCGCTCCTTATTTAATTAAGTACGATAATTTATAATTTGTAAATCAATAAACCATTTCAATAGTCTCGACTTTGCATCATTTTCAAACCAGCGCCAACAGCGTGACCGATTTTTGTGATTCTTTTTGTGTATATTCGGTAGGTCTGGAGAATGGGTTTGAAAAGGGGTTTTTTGACAATTATTATGGCGAAACGTAGTTCGCGGGCACAGCCGGAAGTATATCATATGTGAATTGTTATATTCAACTTTCCTATGGTTAGTGACGTAAATATTTTACATTGTGAGCCGTGTCTGAGATAGCAACAATCCCTTGTCATGTCACAAGAATGCCCCTGAAAGCTAGCCATCCCACCCATATTGGTTTCGTGATATCAAGTTTTATTTATATATTTATAAAGATTTAACAACGTTTGTCTACATTGCTTACAGTATGACAAACAATACAAGGACAAACTTAGATAAAGTGCAACAAACACTTATAGGTAAATCAGAATGCACTATAAACAGATTAAAAACTTACTGAACCTAACTTACGAGTATCTATACAAATATTACAAAGGGGAAAGATTTGCATTTTTGTATGTTTGTATTGAATAGGCTCCGAAACTACTTGACCGATTTAGAAAATTCTTTCACTAATTGAATGCTACGATATCACTAAATAACATAGACTATAGAATATTTTCCTACGGGAAAATATGGAATTCTCACGGGAAAAACGAAGAAAATGCGGGTGAAGCTGCGAGCGGAAAGCTAGTGTAAATCCAGAAGTACAAAAAACACTCATTTCGACAAAAGGTCCAAGACCACGCGACCGAACTTGTTTGGTGAATCAGCAAAGATGTCGATTACGTTCATTGACTAAGTACTGGAAATTGGGGAGCTTGACCCAAATACTGTTCTGCGTAGTAGATTTACGAGTAGGGTTATAAGTTACGGCCTTCTAAATTTTAAATAAATGAAATAATGAGATATCCTCTATCCTAATTTATTCAACTATCTGTTCTACTTTACGAATCGATTGAGATTTCTAAATGAAAGCTGTATTGATCCTAAAAAAAGAAAAAAATGTATTCCTTAGATATAAGAAAATTGATAAAATATTTGTCGAATAGCGTAAAATACTTCGTTACACAACAGGCCCGTGCCAAAAATTGATGGGACATTATATAATTATTAAGGAGTAGGTATATAGCAAAACTTCCGATAAAAATGTTGGTAGTTGGTACTAACTACGCAGGCCAATGGTGCACCGCCCGCCCTCCCTCAATCGCATGCGACAAAGGAATATCAATAATTAGTACCACACCAACATGCAAATACTTAAATTCGACGCGTTTCGCCACTCCACGTGGCATCATCAGGATGTTGTCGCCTTCGCTGCGCTCGGACAACTGAGCAAGCTGTGAACGAGCCGGCCTTTTATAGAGCGATCACAACAACCGTCCGAGTTGTGTCGGTAACTCGGTATAGGCGCACGTGGCCGCCATTGTAACAGCGCGCACGTGGCGCAGGTGTTGTTTACAAATTAAAAACACGTGGTTATCGGGAGCTGCTATGATCGCTTCTATTTGAAAAAATATTAAGTAGTGGGGAATAAGTAAAACTGACCTGCTCGTTCATTATCTGTATTTCAGTATGTATTTCAGTAGTTGTATCGGGTCATTATATGTATTTATTATTTTTATTACCTATGTCCTTCCCCTGGTCTCGAACTATCTCTATACCAACTTTCATCAAAATCGGTTCAGTAGTTTCGAAGCCTATTCAATAATAACAAACAAACAATCAAATCTTTCCTCTTTATAATATTAGCAAGTATAGATGAACTTTCAGATTTATAGGGCATTGACTTTTTATAGACGATTGCATTAAATACAAATGAACTATCTAAATGCCGTACAAAAAAAAATATCACCCTAAAGTACATTTCGTTACATGGATTTTTCGGAAGTTTTTTCCCCCCTACAAACCTTTGAACCAACAAAAATGTACGGCATGTGAAAAAATGTTATCTATGCATAAAATACTTTCAAAATAATTTAATTTTATGTTGTGTCAAATCATCCCCCGGACCACGGAAGGGAAGGGGGTTGTCACCCTTGACTTTTCCCCCTTGTCGCATGATTTTTGTACGGCGTTGCGGAATAATGGATTACAAGAGGTATTGAAACTGTATGGAACCGATTCAAATTACCAAATTAACCCTGCAAATCGCCGGAAATTCAAAAATTTTCCCGACTTTGTGGCGCATTATTTTTGTACGGCACTACGTGTTTTCTTATTATTTTTTATGGATCTATCGATGGTAAGAATGCCGTACAAAAATATATGACCAAAAAGTACTCCCTCTACTTGTACTTTTGAATTCTCACCTGCACATAGTTGGACAGCTTACAAGTGACGGCATAGTACTGAATCTTATTATTTAATGATCTTCTATCTTTCTAAATTGATGGGTCATTTGAACCACCAGGAGATCTTCCTGGTGGTTCAAATGACCCATCAATTTTTGGCACGGGCTTGTAGTCTATTACTATTGGGTGTCCTATCACACCACACGGCTTGTTAAAATTATGTGACGTGAACTGTCAATTAGACTTGAGGCATAAATATGTGATTAGGTACGTGGATTAGGTATTTTTCGTTACCAGTACGTACCTAATCCATGCCACCTAGGATTAGGTATTCGTATACCATGTTTGTTAATCGTGAAGTATCAATCTGTCAAACTATAGGTCCTGAGCCGCGTTCAGAGCCTTTGGGTGTAGTTATCCGGTTGTTTTTTAACTCGCTCAGAGGCGTTGAACGGATTGCAGCAACCAAATCTTTTATCTCCCTCTTTCACATGATTTTTTATTTCTCTCTCCTTCTAGTAGATGACATTATAGAATATGGCCGCCAATATTATCCAATCACGTAAAAGTATTTCAGTATAGCCGCCTGTCAGAGCGTTTTTTACCCCGAGGCTCTGAACGGGTTGGTTGCTGTCAGAGTGCACTCGGAGTGCACTCGAGCGTAGGCTCTGAACGCGCCTCTGTAAACAAAACTACACTTTACGTCTAATTATTAAGTTTCAAACGTCATCTAGGATAAAATACCATAACTATTTTTTGCTTAGAAAATACAGCGAATCTCTTGTTCAGTTTAACAAAATCATAAAATCTTTTTACAAAATACAAAAAAAATAAAATAATTTTTTTTAATGTTTTTTGTAAATTTAATACCAGCTTACCGAAGTAACTTGAAAGAATGCCATTTAGCATCAAAACGTGCCTATTGTATTTAAAAAACTAACCTCTAACTCCTAAAAGTCAAGGATCCTTCCATCATCAGCTCATTTCATGACTACCAGACGCAAATACCTGAATAGCTTCGAAAAAAACATGAAACACGTTGGACGTACCTATGAAATTTAAGGGTTTCCCTCGATTTTCCTGGGATACCATCATCAGAACCTGACTTTGGTGACAATGGAACCACCCCAGGACTATACTCTATCGAACACAAAAAGAATTTTGAAAATCGGTCCACAATGGGCGGAGTAATCACGTAATATACTCACAAAAAAAACGGTAAAAATATTAAACTTGAATCAAGAATGAAATTAAATATTAGGACCTATTACGAGTACTAAACTAATACATTCCCTATTCCGAATATTTTTGGTGGAACTGAATAAATATTAGGAACAGGTATTTGGATTAGGTGTTTGAAAATATTAGGAACAGATGGATTAGGTACGGAAATTAGCTAATCCAGCCCATGTCTACTGTCAATTGCTGGCCGCCACACAAATTGG
This sequence comes from Schoenobius gigantellus, assembly GCA_963935595.1. Taxonomy (NCBI): domain Eukaryota; kingdom Metazoa; phylum Arthropoda; class Insecta; order Lepidoptera; family Crambidae; genus Schoenobius; species Schoenobius gigantellus. The sequence continues at coordinate 46,676,048 of OZ012544.1, read as the reverse complement.
TTTTAATATGACAGAACGATCCAATAGTACATTGTTACCCCAGGGGTGAAAATAACTTATTTAGTCCTTCGAAGTATTGGTGCCCTCGCTACGCTCGGGCGCCAAACACAGTCTCGGGACTAAATAAGTCTTTAACCCGAGGTAAACACTGTGCTTTTCATTACGAATACAAGGAAAGTAAAAATAAAACAATGAATTAGCTAAAGAAAAAACGTGTAAGTTTTTTTTACATAAATCAACAACTTTTGCTTTAGCCCGCTTTTGTTTTCTCTTATGAAATCAGGCGTTAACTCCATACCTGAATTAGATAAACTGTTATCGAAATATAATTAACAGTTAATACAAATCTCTGCTATATGGAAGTATTAACAAAACTCTACAAATTGAAAAAAACAAATGAAAATCGCATTGCCGCTTTCCCGCTTATTTTGTTTTTTTTTCTGTGGCCGGCCAACTATTCAGCCATTTTTCATTTTCATAATTTAAAAAATATTTTTCCCAAATCTATGTTATTTTAAAGAAATAATTGAAAATAAATTATAATAAAGTCATTTTAAAATATATTCTTTAAATACTTAACATTATGTTATTTCAATTTTACACCGCGCTGTAATACAAATTCAGAACATGGTTCAATAAAAGGGGCTGAAAAGTATTACTTCAACCCGCTCCTCAGGCAACTTCAGACCTACTTTCAGAGTATGAGTAATGAAAAAGTGCTTTATAACACCTGGGCCAGCTAACCTGCGCTGACCTGATTGTCTTTCGATTGCCATCTGTGAGTCGTTTGTCTTTGAGCGTCGACCGCATAAGTGGGCCATTTGTTACCATCCGCGCGTTATGAGCCGCCCGCAATCTTTCAAGACTGTTTTTAGCCATTTCAATACTGTAGAATGCTCGTAGAGCTAAGCAGGTGCTGGTTTGCTCAGCAGTTATAACTGCAGTCGATGCAATATTGAAGCTGCTTGGTTAAGTTTGAATAATGATAAAAGGTGGATTTTGTTAAATCATCTGAAAAATGTCCGGTCAAGTGCGAGTAGGCTTTGCCAAGGGTTCCGTTCAAACTTATCTACGTAAGGTTCAAACATACAACAACGTTCAACACATACGAGTACAACGTTGAAACTTATCTATCAAACGTTCAACGTTCAAATATTTGTGGTTTTCAGATATTTTCCGTACTTCGTAACGTCGTCGCTTTGCTATCTAGAATGTTCGAGCTCTTATTGATAGGAAATTTCACTCCTAATGTTTAATATTAATCTGTCCATTTTTTGGTTCATTTGCTACGCTTACATAACTATACTTAGAAGTATAGTTATGGAGAACAGATAGAACTGCTCTGTGTTTATCGCAATTCAGTGTATGTAATGCATGTATAGAGTTCAAGTTTGGGATTATTGAACACCTCTAGTAAGTCGGCACGGGTTGCCATAGGAAAGTGCTTGCCTATAATGCTAGTGAAAAAAAACGCATACGCTCTTTTAGTGGGTGCAAGCCCCGCATATCCTTGTCGTTAGCTACCTGATGGTATGAAGAGCGCTAAGGCATTTTACCGTCTAAAAAAAGGAAAGTGCTCACCAGACTTAACTTGTATGTAAGAGACACTTCATACACTGAATCGCAGTAAGCGCAGAGTATGTAGAAATGAAGTTATAATATGAGCGTAGTAAACGAACTAAAAGATGGACAGATTTATAGCAAAAATTAGAGTTAAATTTCAGTAAGTAATTACAAGACCTCGGAAGAATCGAGATAGCGTAACGCGACGTTACAATAAGACCCTGCTTCTTGCCAAATTTCATGATTCTATGTCAACAGGAAGTACCTTCGCTATAGGTTCTGATTCCCTTGTCAAATCGTTGAATTAGTAAAAATATATGACATAAACTCAAACTCATAAATCTTTATTCAATATAGACCTTTACAGGCACTTATTGACGTCAACAAATTACAAGACTCTATTTAACCAATAAATTAATAAAAAAATGCAACAAATCAAGATAAGCTATGTATTATTTAAACCTTGTATGTACATACATCCCAACCATAATTAAGATGTATGCAAATACAAGTAAAATGAGAAAAAAAATGTTGACTCTACACCTGTTCGGAAATTGGGAGAGCCTTCTCGAGAAGAACAGGCAAGAAACTCGGAAGGTGTATTTTTCTTTTAAATTGCCAACATTACAATAATATATTATTTCACAAACATAACTTTGGTTTTATTTAAATATATATAGAAATGCCTGTCGGGGTGATTGGAACAGTTACTCAAATATATTTATCCAACAATCACAAGTGTACTTAATGAACGTCAAATTGATACATTTTTTGTCAATCCCAAGCAGTTTTATCTGTCATATAGTCAGACCCTTTATAATATGCTTTTTTCATAAGTACTTTCCTGAGTGCAATATAAAATTTATTTAAGGTAAATTCTTTAATATTGGTTGGGAGTTTGTTGTAGAAACGTACACAGAAGCCTCTAAAAGAATTATTAATCATATTCTTTTGCCTAGTACTGAATGAATATCACTATTTTTACAAAACAAATGTATATATTTTTATGGACATATAATATATTCTCGTAAATATATTGTGACGCAACGGTCATAATACCAATTTCTTTAAATTTTTCTCTCAAAGAGTCTCTCACTTTAAGATTATAAATTTCTCGAATAGCCCTCTTCTGCAGCACAAAAATAGTCTGAATGTCGGCAGCATTTCCCCACAGCAAAATGCCATACGACATTACACTATGAAAATAAGCAAAGTATACAAGTCTTGCTGTATCAACATCGGTCAGCTGACGTATTTTCCATACAGCGTAGGCTGCAGAACTAAGTCTCTTCGACAACTTATAAATCAATGTATAATTCCGTTTATTAATTTATAAAACAATTTGGTATAGAGATAGTTTGAGTCCCGGGAAAGGACAATAGGCTACTTTTTATCCAAAATTTTAATGAGTTCCGCAGGGAATGCAAACGAAGTCGCGGGCAGCAGCTAGTTTGATATAAATTTCAGTTTGATATTTCTACGCGTTTCCAAGAACAAGGATCTTGATCGACAGACAGACGGACGTACAACGAAGTGGTCCTATAAGGGTTTAATTCATTCCTTTTGAGCCGCCGAACCCTAAAAAAACCAAGTAACTAGTAAGCTTATAAAAATATATATAAATGCATACCAAACCGACCATTAATTCGGCGTAATCAAATATCCGGCCGGTGTATCCGCCAAATTAATCCAACGATATAATGAACCGACCGACATCGAGTGGAGGCCCACCTGAATTCAGCTGACATTAGAGTCGACAGCAAAATGGCGCCCAATATTGAGGTAGGGTCCTTTCAGAGCCATGGCCCGAGGCGGGGCCGGCCGAGCCGAACACATTAAACATAATAATATCCGAGTTGTATCAGATCAAATTATTTTCAGTGCCCTCTCGTCACTTACATATCTATAGACCGCTAAGGGAAAATATTAATATACTTTGCTATACTGCAATGGGGTTGAAATATTGGTACAGTAAAATGTATCGGCGTAAACAAAAACATTAGTGTGTAGTGTCCATTTATAGTGGAACAGATGGAACTAATGGACGCTACAGCTTATATTGTACTCACAACAACACGTTAGGGTGGCGACTAACCAGCCCCAAAACAATATGACTACCGCACTGAGAGTGGGATGGCGCTATACGCGGCAAGAGCGGTGTCTCTGTCGCAATATTGTTTTAACCTTGCTAAAAGCGATCATGGTAGGGCCCCTGAGCTTTTCGCCATAACTTAAAATATTCGATGCGAGCAATTGCATGGTCAGTACCGGTTGGAAACTGAATAACGGAAAGGAGCGTCAGCGAACTACCAGCCCACGCCACGCGTTAGCGTATATGCTAATTCTGACGCCTCACGTCGCTTCGAGCGCAAGCGATAGGGTTGTTGCTGATGGTAAATAATCAAGCGCGCGAAACGTTGCTATACACTGTGAGTATCCAATCCCAAGAGCGCGGCAGTCGCGCTGATTTTGCACTCTCAGTGTGCGCGGGACGGTAGGTAGGTACTTATATTGTACCTACGCGTGTACTGATGGAGGCCTGCTGAAGTATTTGCGCAGAGCTTCATACGTCACCGCATACTGACTGATAATAGTGCTGACCCCTTAGATAAAAGCTACACGCTTATATTTCCGTAGTCGTTTCGTAAAAAAAAATATGAAAATGACATAAGCCTGTGACAACCTCAAGCAATTTTTTCTGCACCTAATGTCATTTCCACACATTTTTCTGTTCACGCGGAAAGACTGTGGAAAAATAAGCGTGTGGTTTTTAAGAGTATCTAAGGGGTCAGCACTGTTATCAGTCAGTCTGCGGTGACGTTTAAAGCTCGGCGCTAATACTTCAGCAGGTCTCCGTCATTCACTATACATGCGTAGGTACAATATAAGCTAGGTATAACGCTAGGTACTCGTAGGTAGCGTTCTGCGCACACTGATAGTGCAAAAGCAGCGGGACTGCCGTGCTGTTGGGATTGGATACTCACAGTGTATAGCAACATTTCTCGCGCATTTTCTTGCGTGTGCTTATTTACCATCAGCAACAACACAACCCTATTGTATGAGCTCGTAGCAACGTGAGGCTTCAATTATGCATTATGAAAAACACGCTAACGGGTGGCGTTAAGGTGTGATTCAGCGTAGATGCTTTAAGTTTAGTGTGTCTGGTAGTTTAAAATGTCGGCCTTTTTTCAAGATCAAAGTAGTGCAGCTCCTGTACGTAGTATTATTATCTATTCTGTGACTTCAGTCACGTAACTATGATACGATGCGGTCTGACGTAACTTTGATGTATTGTGACTCGAAGATTTTAGTACAGATTGTAGCTGAAACAGCGTACGTCTTAGAATTGAAATACTAAGATGGATTGTCAGCGAATATATATATGCGCGCGAAAGTGTTGTTTACTCTTGTTCATATATTTGTTTAATCTTTTTTTTTTTTTTTTATGGGATAGCGGCAAGCGAGCAGACGTATCACCTGATGGTAAGTAATTACCGTCGCCCATGGACATCCGCAACCCCAGAGGAGTTACAAGTGCGTTGCCGGCCTTTGAGGTGGGAATACGCTCTTTTTTTGAAAGTTTGAAGGTCGTATCGGTCCGGAAATACCGCAGGCGACAATTCGTTCCAAAGATTGACTGTGCGAGGCAGGAAACTTCGAGAGAAACGCACAGTTAATCTCTAGTTTATGGTAAATTGCGTGTTATTTGGCGTTGACTAACATAGTTGTAAGAATATTTAGTAATACTTTCTCAAGTGCACCTCGTCTAGTAGCTTAAAGACTTTCCGGACAAAAGGAGCTTCTATAATTATATCTCTATGTACAAATTTTCGAAACAAATGCTAATGTCCTTTTCGAATAATAATAACTCCGTGTTATTTAATTGATCTATTTATATCGAGAAGGTTATGAAATGGATCCAAGAATCAAATTGTCAAAAGAAGTTGTTGTTACTTACAAAAATCAATTAAGTGTTCGCATCCAGTTAGCAGAACCCAATAAAGGCTTCGATCGGCTTCCTCCCGTTCTCAACAAATTGTGCCCTCGACAAAAGTTGGGCGTTGCGCAAGGCTCCAACGTCACGGACTGAAGTCACGTTCACAACATAATTATGAGTTTTTCACGCTCGATCGATGACGTCACCCCTGGCAGCCACATTTTTTTATTGCTACTAAGCTGGCAAACAAGCAAACTGCCCACCTGATGGTAAGTGGTAACAGTCACCCATAATACATGTGGCTCTTGTGAGATTCGCAGCAAATCTGCAACCCTCACAAGAACCACATTGTACGTCGCCAACTTGTGACATCAGATGTTAAGTCACGGTACCGAGTAATTTTACTGCCATATTATCTTATCCTTCAAACCGGAAAACAGCAATGCAAGCACTGCAGCTTTGCGGCAGAAATCTTATCAATCACCAAAGAATGCAGGCGACCTACTTGACATTACTTTAATTTTGTAGGTATGAAACATATTCGAAGCTACCGCTCGCTCGGTCATATTTCGTAAAAGCCTCCCAAAACATTTCCGAACAGGTGTAGAGTCAATTTTTTTTCATTTGACTTGTATTTGCACACATCATAATAATGGTTGGGGTGTGTGTACATACAAGGATTAAATAATTTAGTTAATCAGATTCTTGATTGAAGATTTTAATGTTTTTTTTGACGTCAATAAGTGCCTGTAAAGGTCTATCTATCTATACAGGGTGTAACTGAACACCCCAATAACATTTAAAGGTATGTATCCATCAGAAATAGAGATTCTGTAGGAAAATTTTAGGGTTAACAAACCTACTTTTTTCCCAAACAAACTAAGTAAATTATTTTTTGGTATTAAGTGCAGACAGCCCTACATAAGCGTACGAGGAATACTACGCTCATGTCATACAAACTAAATAAATTATTTTTTGGTATTAAGTGCCGAAAGCCCTACCGTAAGCGTACGAGGAATACTACGCTCACGTCTGTCACGTGTAATTTTGTGATTAAATTTATTTTGTGTTAAGAGCTGATTATGGTTGTCACTTGAAAGTTTTTGCTTTCAGTTTAAAATCAAATAACTCTGAAAGTATTGGGGTTCTAGGTCTCAGACAAGCACCGAAGGTTCATTTAGTATCTAACTAATATGCCCTGTTCACGCTCGAGGAAGAGCGAGTGGCGGCACTGCATTCTAGTCTGTGCAGTGACAGCTTTTTTGGCGGCCGGCCGCATGTGACATGTCAGTTGAGTCGAGTCGAAATGTCATGACAGGCTTAGAGGTTATGTGCGGGCCGGAATAAAATATAATACACAATATTCAAGCAAATAGTGATTTGCGCGGCGCACCTAATATCGGGGTGCGAAAGCCCGCTTTGTGTTGTGCAAGGTATCAAAATCGCGTGTGTGAGTCGTGGTGGCCTAATAGGCCTTTGTAGTGCTCCGGTCTCCACCGGTGGATCCACTGCAGAACTTCAGGAGCCGCGACTTCCTTCGAGCTAGCTCAGGAAGTCCACCGGCTATGGAGGAGACGGACGGAGACAACGGGAATCGGGGTAAGCCACAATGCTTTCTATGAGCGGGTAGTAGGGCATCAGCAATCAACCCAAAATTCCTTACTCGGTGAAACGCCGACGTGGTGGAGTCTACTTGGGGCACCACCATCTCTTGGTAGCAGAGCGTGGTTTTTAGATTTGAGTGGTTCTTAGATTTGAGTATTTGATTAGTATTGTACAATTAATATTGTAATCTTGTTGGTTGTCCAAATGGGCAATACATATTAATTGGTTTTGATTGCTGATTTTAAACCGACTACCAGCTCATTTGTGGACCGATCTCCTTAACTAATTGTCATTGTATATGAAAAATTGGGGTTAAATGCCTTTGTTGTTCTAGTTAAGTTCTAGCATTTACCTATATTTGATTTTGGTTTGTTTTTTCATATCTTTGTTTTGCCCTTGAATATTTTTTTGTTAAGTTGTAAACTTATATTTGAATTTAATTTGTTGAAAAAATTTTGCTGCTAAATGACTTTGCTGTTGTTGTAATACACTATATTGCTGTGTTAAGTTTTAGCATTTCCATTTGATTTTGTTTTGTTTGCCTCTGAATATTATGTTTGTTAAGTTATTGACTTAATACTTGATTTTAATTTGTTTGAAAAATCCTGTTGTTAAATGCCTTTGTTGTTCTAGTTAAGTTCTAGCATTTACACTTGATTTTGGTTTGTTTATATATTTTGTTCTGCCTTTGAAGTTCCTCCCGATCTGTTTTATTGTCTGCGGTTGTCGGTCTGTTTGTCCGTGTATTATTATAGTGTTTATTAATTTTGGTGCAAAATGGTCCCGCCAGTCAGCCCGCTTAGTGGTGCCCGCGCGGGTGCACAAAAGATTTTGAGATGGTTTGCTAGTGCCGTCGCTTTGGTAGACCGACCAGACCGAGAACAGGCCTTGTTAATTCGGCATGAGGGAGTACCGGCTCGCTTGAAGGAATTGGAGCAGCTTTTCGTTGCTCATCAACAATATCTGCTCGACCACCCAGCCGAGGGTGCCGCTGAGTTGCGGGCAGTCGACCAATTTAATGCCGATTATGATCAGTGTTTTGAACAGGCGGATGTGATTATAAACAAGGCTCAGGCAATCCTATCCGTCCGGAGGGGTGAGTCGTGCACGCCCGGGGAGGTCAAGCCTACCCCGGCCGGCTTGCTGGGCAGACTGCCCACTTTAGACATCCCAACCTTTGATGGGAACCTGGCTTCTTGGATGGGGTTCATTAACCTCTTTGATAGCCTGGTTCACTCGAGGGACGATCTGTTCCCTAGCCAGAAATTGGCCTATTTGCTCTCTGCCTTACGTGGAGAGGCTGGTGTGCTTGTCCAGCATCTACCTGTCAACGATGACAGTTATGAGATTGCAAGGGCGTTGTTGACCGCCCGGTATCAGAATGTTCGCTTGCTAGCGGACACACATGTGGCTGCCATTTTAGGGCTGCCACGAGTATCGCGGGTCTCCTCATTGAGGAAGGAGATTTTGAACCCGCTGCTAAGCGCTATTAATGCGCTCAAACGACTTGATCTACCGGTGGACCAGTGGTCCTTTATTTTGCTCCACCTCATCCTCGATAAGCTTCCCATGGAGATGAAGGGACGCTTCGAACAAAGGTACGGGGGCAATAGTGCCTCGTACCTCCCCCCCTTCTCGGATCTCCTCAGATTTTTGGAGGATGAGTGTCGGATGACCGACCACTTGGATCTGGCTCCTATGCCGGGACCGAGTACAGGCCGCTATGAGGCGACCCGGGCAGCGCCACGGAGAGAGCGCCGCCCGTACAAGCAGTATACTGCAGTGCGGCAGAACTCTCCACACGGGGAGAGGCCGAGGCCTTGCAAGTGTTGCAAGCGGGATGGCCATCGTTTGCCGGCCTGTCCCAAATTTGTTGGCTTACGCACCGAGGGGCGTAGAAATATGGCCAAGCAGCGGAATTGGTGCTACCGCTGCCTGGGGGCCCATATAGCATCGGCTTGCCCCCACCCACGAGATTGCCACTGTTAAGGAGGGGCCCATCACCCCCTTTTGTGCTTCAACAATAGAGACACTCGTGAGGTGGTGAGAGAGAGGGACTCGCACACGGGCGGGGGCCCTCGTAGGTCACCCACATCTCCGAGGAGATCGGAGGGGCGTGCCACCCCTCCGCGGAGATTGGACAGGCGCCCCCCCTCCAGTGAGAGGATTGGGCGCCCCACCCCCCCTACGGGCGGGGGGGATCGACGCGCCGCTTATGAGGCGCCACCGCGGGATTGGGCCGCGGTAATTAGGGAGCCACGCCGGGAGCCGATACGCTTCTCTCCCCCTCTGATGGAGAGACCTCGTTTATCGCGGGCTCCCCCAACTTTCGCCCATCATGGGCACCGCCCGGCCCCCCGATGCAGCTTTGGTCGGGGTGTGTACGTGCCGGATTGGGACCCGCTCGAGCGCCTTGAGCGCCCTATTCCTCCGCCGCGCACGCATTTTTCTTCGGACCCCCCTTCCCCCCCGTTGCGGGGAATGCGGGAGGATTTTCACTAAACCAACTGTCGGCTGCAACCCCCCCACAGGAGCAGGTGCTGTTACCAACAGCCTCCGTACAGGTGTGGGGCCCGAGGGGCACCTTTGTTTTAGTTCGCGCCCTTTTGGATACGGGAGCTCAGGGTTGCATTGCCTCCAGCTGGCTGGTCCGGCAGTTGAGTTTGAACACATCTCCATACCTTGAATCGGTACGAGGAATCGGAGACCTGCGGATCCCGGATCCGATCGGTCAGGTTTTGTTCTCCTTCTCCCCCCACTTCTCTTCAGCGCCCAAAATTGGCGCTACCGCGATTGTTTATGAGAAGGTTGTTGGTCAGCTTCCGCAACAGCACGTTTCGCGCGCTGTCGTTGATGCGACATCAGGATTGACCTTGGCTGACCCTTCCTTCCACCGAACCGGTCCGATTCACTTATTGCTCGGTGCCGATGTTCTAGGCCGCGTGTATTGTGGGAAGAGGAGAGAGTTACAGAAGGGTGGGCTGGTAGCCTTATCTACATCGCTTGGGTTTGTAGTGATGGGACCAGTTAGGCATAACCCACCATCTCCATCGGTGGACAGTTACATAACTGTTAGCTCCACCTTATCGGATGTCCTTCAACGGTTTTGGGAGGTGGAAGAGCCACCTACCGTGAAGCGAGTGAACCCCTTGGACGAGGAGTGTGAGTTGTTCTACCAGAACAATACAGGTCGCCTTCACTCGGGACGGCTGATCACTCGTTTGCCCTTTTTGTCAGTTCGCCCCTCACTTGGCAGCTCCCGGCCGTTGGCCGAGAAGCGGCTGCTGTCCATGGAGCGTCGTATGAGTAGGAACTCCGACCTCAAACAGAAGTATGTCGACTTCATGCGAGAATATGAGCAACTGGGGCACATGTCGGTCTCGCGACTGGACTGGCGAAACGAGGAACATAATTTTCTTCCTCACCACGCAGTTTTGAAACCTTCCACCGGGAAGATACGCGTTGTTTTTGATGGGTCAGCTCCTACGTCTACCGGAGTTTCGCTGAATCAATGTCTGCATACTGGACCGAAGTTGCACCACGAGGTGGGTGATGTATTGACCAACTTCCGTCGGCATGCCGTCGTCTTTGTGACCGATATCCGGATGATGTTTCGGCAGACTGTGATTCACCCGGACGATAGGCGATATCAGCTCATTTTATGGAGGGAGGATCCCAGAGATCCCATGCTGGTCTACGAGCTGAACACCAATACATACGGTTTGCGTTCGAGCCCCTTTGTGGCAATTCGCTCACTTGTGGAACTCGCTGAACGTGAGCGGTTACGATACCCTCGCGCATCCTTGGTTCTCAAGGAGGATGCATTTGTTGATGATATTTGTACGGGCTCCTCTAGTGTCGAGGAAGCCTTGATTTTGCGAGATGAACTAATTGCTCTTCTCGGGGCTGGTGGTTATGAACTGAGGAAGTGGATGTCCAACTCACCTCAGCTTTTGTGTGACTTGCCAGACGACCACCAGCAGGAGCCTCATATTTTTGAGAATGCCAACACTCCAGATTTACTGTCTGTTTTGGGAGTGCAATACAGACCTGTCCAAGACACGTTCACCTATCGATTGGAGCTGCCAAGCCCCAAGGTCTGGGCGAAACGGTTAGTTTTGTCTACAGTAGCTCGTACCTTTGACCCAAATGGCTGGATTAGTCCCGTAGTGTTTTGGATGAAGTGCTTCCTACAGGAACTTTGGTCAGCCGAAGTGTCGTGGGATGAGCCCCTCTCGGGCCGTTTGCTGCGAGATTGGGAGTCCTTTATGTCGTCTCTCCCCGACATTAACCGTGTTAGTATCCCTAGACATATACTGCCTAAGGGACGGTTTACGGCCAGCCTTCATGGCTTTTGTGACGCGTCTGAGAGTGGATACGCAGCCGTCGTATATATCCGGACGGTCGATGATAGAGGAGCTGTTAAGCTCCACTTGCTAATTGCTAAGAGTAAGGTTGCTCCACTTCGGACTCGATTAACGATTCCGAAGTTAGAATTGTCTGGAGCTACTCTTCTGGTTCGGTTGATGAACCACGTTGTTGACACCCTGGGACGTAGTGTGGACTTTGAGTCGCTCTTTGCTTGGTCCGACAGTCAGGTTGTCCTGTGTTGGATTAAGAACTCCGTCCACTCCCTGGAAGTATTTGTGGCCAATCGGGTATCCCAAATACAGGCCTCGAAGGCCACGTTGATTTGGCGCCACGTGCCAGGTGAAATAAACCCTGCTGACTGTGCATCACGTGGCAGCGAAGCCCCTCAGCTTATTGACCACACTCTGTGGTGGGGTCCCGAATGGTTGTTACAACCGTCTTGGCCTTCCACACCAGCTGTGGTGAAGGTACCAAATCCGGGCTTGCGTGTTCACGCTGTCGAGACTATGGCGGCTCCAGAGCGGGAATTTTTATTAGACCGCTACAGTTCTCTGGACAAGTTGCTCGGCGTGACCGCTTGGATAAGAAGATTTATTCGAAATTGTCGACGGCCTCAGGACAAAGATTTGTGTCCGGTCCTCTCACCGCAGGAGCGCCAAGATGCTCTTCTGCATTGGGTGCGTATGACCCAGTCTAGAGCGTTTGAACCGGAACTTAAGGTTTTCCGTACCGGGACGTCCAAATTGAAGGGACCCTTGGTGCGTTTGACTCCCTTTCTGGATGATAAAGGATTGTTGCGTGTAGGAGGCCGATTGAGGCACGCTAACTTGCCTTATAGATCACGTCATCCCCTGTTGCTCCCCAAGGACGGACCATTGGTGCGATTGTTGATCATTGATCGCCATGTGAAGAATGCTCATGCCGGATGTAATGCATTGACCGCGCTCCTCCAACGGGAGTTTTGGATTTTGTCAGCGCGAAGAATAATCCGATCTGTTATCTTTCGATGTCTGCCCTGCTATCGTTTACGCCCCGAGACGATGCAGCCCCAAATGGGTGATTTGCCTGCTGATCGTGTGAATGAATCGATGACCTTCTTAGGAGTTGGAACTGATTTTGCGGGACCATTCACTATAAAAACGTCGCGACTCCGTAATGCTAAGACTGAAAAGGCTTACTTGTGTGTGTTTGTTTGTTTGGCCACTAAAGCCGTTCATTTGGAGGTGGTGAGTGCGCTCACCATGGACGCTTTCTTAGCAGCGTTAGGCAGATTTGTCTCCCGCCGGGGACTGCCTTCTCTAATTCGGTCCGATTGTGGGACGAACTTCAAGGGCACTGATAGACATATAAGAGAAGTTTGTGAATTTTTAGATAAAAATAATATTGAGATCGGATCCACACTCTCCCGTAGGGGGGTAACATGGCGATACTCCCCGCCGTCTTGCCCTCACTGGGGAGGGATTTTTGAATCTGTTGTAAAGGCCGCCAAGACTCACCTTCGCCGCGTTATTGGGGAGACTATTCTCACGTTCGAGGAACTCGCGACGGTGTTTCATAAGATTGAGGCGGTTCTCAACTCGCGTCCGTTATGTCCGTTGTCTACCGACGCGAACGATTTGCAGGCCCTCACGCCGGGCCATTTCTTGATAGGCAGACCACTTAACGCCCTGCCCGAGTATCCTTATAGAGATGTCAATCCAGGACGCCTTTCGCGGTTTGAGTTGCTCCAGCAGCTTACCCAGAGCTTCTGGCGCCGCTGGCACCTTGAATATTTACACATTTTGCAACAGCGCGTTAAGTGGTCAGATAAGACAAACCCACCGAGGGTTGGAGACCTCGTGTTAGTGAAGGACCCAAACCTGCCACCCTTACGTTGGCGTCGCGGACGCATTGTCCAACTTACTCTAGGGTCTGATGGTGTGCCCAGGTTTGCCGAGGTCCTAGTTGGGGATTCTGTTTTGAAGCGCGCGGTCGCTACTCTTTCTCGCCTCCCCTTAGACTGATTTGGCGGACAGTCCGGGACTGTCCGGAGCGGGGGGATGTTCACGCTCGAGGAAGAGCGAGTGGCGGCACTGCATTCTAGTCTGTGCAGTGACAGCTTTTTTGGCGGCCGGCCGCATGTGACATGTCAGTTGAGTCGAGTCGAAATGTCATGACAGGCTTAGAGGTTATGTGCGGGCCGGAATAAAATATAATACACAATATTCAAGCAAATAGTGATTTGCGCGGCGCACCTAATATCGGGGTGCGAAAGCCCGCTTTGTGTTGTGCAAGGTATCAAAATCGCGTGTGTGAGTCGTGGTGGCCTAATAGGCCTTTGTAGTGCTCCGGTCTCCACCGGTGGATCCACTGCAGAACTTCAGGAGCCGCGACTTCCTTCGAGCTAGCTCAGGAAGTCCACCGGCTACGGAGGAGACGGACGGAGACAACGGGAATCGGGGTAAGCCACAATGCTTTCTATGAGCGGGTAGTAGGGCATCAGCAATCAACCCAAAATTCCTTACTCGGTGAAACGCCGACGTGGTGGAGTCTACTTGGGGCACCACCATGCCCCTTAAATGTTATTGGGGTGTTCAGTTACACCCGGTATAAATAAAAATGGATCTTCGAAATGTATGTACGCCCATAACTTTCGAACGACTGGGCCAAATTGAATGATTCTTGGTTTTATGTATTCGTTATTCTTAGGACAAGGTTTGTGTAATATAAAAATTACAATAAGTTAAACAAACATTTCAGTAATTTAGTTAAAAAGGCGATACAAAGTACGCCGGGTCAGCTAGTATTGAATAAAGATTTTTGAGTTTTGATTGATCCTTAATTTTGCTACCGATTCTACTAATGTTTTAACCTTTTCTTTACGCAACCAGTATAATGGTTTAAATTGGGACTTACGTCTTCAATGGCTCATTGTAATTAGAATTTCCCATCGTTCTCAGTGTACAAACAAACGGCGTAGAATTGTACGCTGTCTTTTTAATATCTCTCTGTCTCTCCATTATAAATACAGAACAATTGAAAATCACGGTCGCCAAATGTGAAATAATAAAGGTATTATTTTAATAAATATAACGGTATAAATGGGAAGTCGTTTGATTTGCTCAATCATGTATTGCAGAGTGACAATATCAATTCAAAACATATGGACATTGGAAACAATGGGATTGATTTAATATAATATTATATTTGGCATATAAATGATGTTTGTTTCACGTTTTCTATTTTATTTATTTATTTAATTTATGTACACAAAAATGTCAAGATAAAGATTAAACATAAAGAAAGACGAGTCCAAAGTTACTGCTTATTTCTAAAGAAATTTCTGCCAGCAGACCCACGACAGGTGATTAACGTAAAATACGGTACACGTTTATAAGATCGAGCCATGAACTCGGGTTGCTGTTTTAAAAAGTTACATATTTCAAGTCTTAATGTAAGGGGAAACGATAGATAAAGAGACAAACTAGTTCATATTTTCTAGTCCACCATTGTAATATGCCAATTATATGGCTAAAAACAATATTAAAAATATACACTTTTCGTTATTGTACTAAAGTCTATTATTTTATAAGAACACTCCTATGAGTTAGCTTATAAAATGTAAGCTTACTGTTTTTTTTTTTCAATAAAATTGGCCAACGTCAACGTATTTGCTTTTGACTGTGTGTCAAAAAAGTTAAAATCTAATTATTTTTTACTATGGTTTTCTTCCACGAGACTCGACGCTCAGTGCACAAGGCCCCCAACTCTCCTCAGTACGGGGTAACGGATTTGTTCAACGGCGGACCCCACTGGATCCACCACCGCTCCAACGAACCGAAGCTCAGCGGTGCCAAAGCGCCAACCCACACATGCCCACACATTCCCACGCCCCCCGCATGTGGGGCCGTAAAAGTCTGCCGAAGCCACATGATGGTCGGATCGGCCCCAATCCTTGGAACAACGACACGCCAAAGCTCAACGAGCTTGTAGCGCCTCGGAAAGACGACATACCGATGTTCGACAAGGTCCGCTCCAACCTGACCAAAGCGGTTCCCCCGGCGACACACAACCCCATCTTAAACAAGAAGGAGAGGTGTTGCTGCACATGGCCACATGAAGTGGCCCGCCGGGTTAAGCCCGGCCACACCACGCATCAGAAATTTAACTAATTTTAACTGTCTCCGCGGTCTAGTGGCTTAGACCACTGGGTGTTGACTGAGAGGTCCGAGGTTTGATTCCCCATGTGGGCAAAAGTTTTTCTGCTCGGTTTGGTTGGTGGTAGGGCTTCTGAGCCTGCCTGGCTAGCTGCCACCGTCATTCAAATGCAAACACTACTGCTTTATGGCAGAAATAAGTAAGACAGAAGTACCCAAGCAGACGACCCTGGTACAGAGTCTCTCTACAGAGTCTCGCCATTAATTGATCACGATAAATACCGCCCGCCCACACGCTCACCATTCATGGGGGCAGCTGTCAGACTCCTAGCCCCCAGCAGAAATTCTGCCGGGTTACCCAGGGTGCACCACGAGGAGGTAGTCTGAAATCGCACCCCCAGCTGAGCCACCCTTTTTTTTACGAGGGGAATTCGTTTGCGCACCGTCCAAGCCCCCGCAGGGGCAAGGGTGTGTGGGACTCCGCAGCAAGCGACTACCCACTAAACCCCTCGATATGCCATCTTTGGCGCCTGGCGCAGCCACGTCCAAAGGACGCGCCGCTGCCGAACGAGGTCGTGGGAACCCTTACGGACCGTCCATAACCCCGTCCGCGGCACCTGCCCACCAATGACGGGCCCCACACGCCCTCTCCAAGATGGAGATGGAGAGGAGTTCCCGGGGCATACTCCGGGTGGTAATTTTTTACTGTGGTTTTCTTCCACGCGGCCCGACGCTCAGTGCGCCAGGCCCCCGGCCCTGCTCAGTGCGGAGTAACGGGCTTGCCCGACGGCAGAGCCCACTGGATCCACAGCCGCGCACACGAGCCGAAGCTCAGCGGCGCCAAAGCGCCGACCCACCGCAAAAAGCGGACACGGTGGCCACACGAGGTGGCCCGCCGAGTAGCACTCGGCCATCGCATGCCCCCCTCATGGAGGCCGCACAAGTGTGCCGAAGCTACACGGTGATCGGGTCAGCCTCAGTCCTTGGAATAACGACACGCCGTAGCTCAACGAGTCTCCCAGCCTCGGAACAACGGCATGCCGAAGCTCAACAAGGACCCGCACCAACCCGACCAAAGGGGCAACGGCACAAGGCGCAACGCGCCATGACCCGCGAGCGGGTCACCAGGCGACACACAACTCCATCTTCAAAAAGAAGGGGAGGTGACGCCCCACATGGCCACGTGAAGTGGCCCGCCGGGTTAAACCCGGCCACACCACGCCCCCTCCACGGGGCAGCTGTCAGACTCTTAGCCCGCGGCAGAAAATCTGCCGGGTTGCCCAGGGTGCACCACGAGGAGGTGTTCTGACATCGCACCCCCAGCTGAGCCACCCTGCCTTAATGTAAGTGAAGTTGTCTAACTTTAAACGCATCTAAAAATCTAACGTAGACAATGAAGAGAGAGATATTGGTTATTAGGAAATAGTACGATATACAGGGTTATTTGTAAAACATCTGCAGCCTCCTAAGATTAGATAGCTAACATCAAAAACAACAACTTTTGTTCCACGACTTTTGATAACTAATTAGATTTTACTTTCATACAAAAATAACTATTAATTTAATATACCTCTAGAATGTTTGTAACTCTTCGCGCACAGTGCGCGAGCGTAGCGTCGTCTTCCGTCGTCGTTAAGAAATGAAACATAGAATTATCAATGTCACGACAGTGCAATAAAAACTTGAAAATTGATTTTTGTTCAATTTATTGAGTTATCTTAAAACTCGTAAAACAAACATTATAGTTAATGATGTTAGCTATCTAATCTTGCAAGGTTGCAGGTGTTTTACAATAAACCCTGTATTGTATAATTCTAGCAATGGAGGTAATCTATGTATGTTGGTACGACGGTGACCCGCGACGCTGCGCCCTTTGCCCTCTCAGACAATATGACACCAAGGGCCGTGTAATTGGCTCTCCATCTCCCCAAATGTTCCTGCTCAAAATTTATTACACTCTCACGCCGCTGCAGAATGGCAAAATAAAACGCAAATTGAAATCGCAAGCCTCATTCCGATGTTTAGTAATGACTTTGGATATTGTTGGCAGTGTCAGATTGTGCGTCATGAGCATCACTAGTTTATATACGTGTTAATTAAATAACTCGAAACCTTACACACCCCGACTTATTTATATTAAAAATCAATCACCTTAACGTAATAAATTAAATTCCCGCAGATTATTAAATTAGATATTATGTCCAATTTTCCATCTTTTTGTTATGTTGCATATCTGGTAAATTTGAAACTCTATGGTCCCACGCCTGCAAACCACTAGCCTTAGTATTACTGTCCATGGAGGCGTAGCTTCATAGACGCGTATTCGTCATGATACGCTTGCTGTACGCCTTCTAGCAGCTTACATACAAAACTACTCGTATGAAACGTACAGCAAGCGTATCATGACGAATACGCGTCTATGAAGCTACGCCTCCGTGGACAGTAGCGCTTAGTCGTCCGTCGCGCCGCTGGGAGGTAAAAGCGGCAGCGTTAAGTAAATTTAAAAAGAGGTGTAGCTAAAAATTTAGTCTTGTATTGTACAATAAGGCCCTGAACGGCACTTAAAGAATACTTTTCTATATAGTTTCTAACTGATAAGGAGTTAATTGTTAAACGGCTAATTCCAATACCGACTACCATTAACATAAAAAAATCTCTCCAGGCGCCTTATCATGGTCTTGCCGCGGTCATGAAGCAAAGCAAAGCAATCAATATTGTTTTGAACTTTAAAACAAGATTTAAACAGAAACTATATAGACGAAAGAGACCATATAGTCACTATATGATAGCTATAGCTTCATCTTTCCAACGCCATCAGCTCTTCTACACCAATTATTCGTAGAAGTACTGACATCGGTAAACTCTAAACTAAAGGAAGCTGACTTAATATCCACTCCAATAGAATTCGAACATTTCAGTACCATGTCATATTCCAGCGACACCAATGGGTATATGTACTCTTTGACCATTCCATTGCCAATTCTACGTATTTATTTTGACAAAGTCTTTCGGTGTACAGAATCCACGGATCACGGCTACCCCACGTCACGTACGGTATCCTGGTAATTCCATTAGCAAGTTTGCCGCCGCCCGAGCGCACTCAAGATGACCGTAATTGGGTTTGGGCCAAGAAACTGCACAGCACTTCTACAATTGGATATTACTTTTGCGAACTTTGTCGATACATCAACCACGTACTTCTCTGATAGACAGAGAAAATGTTTGTTGCAGAATTGTGCCTAATGTTACGTAGCTATGGTGTTATTCAATCAGGTGGGTTATTGTCTATAAAAAGTCTATCACGATCGCTTATAAAACGACAGCCCTCGCGCCGTGAACATAACACTCTGTACCGACTTCCTTTTATAAAGGATTAATGGATGGGCTGCGACTGACAAATTGTAAGCGATCGCAATAGATTTTTTCTAAGACAATAACCCCCCTGAATAAAACTAAGCCGTGGTCTAGTGGTCGAGATGACTGGGTGTTGACTGGGAGGTCCTGGGTTTGATTCCCTATGTGGGCAGATATTTTTCTGCTCGGTTTGGTTGGTGGTAGGGCTTCTGAGCCTGCCTGGCTAGCTACCACCGTCTTCCAAATGCAAGCACTGCTGCTTTGCGACAGAAATAGGTAAGACAGAGGTACCCTGGTACAGAGTCTCCGGAAGAAATAAATATAAATTATAATTCATGAATATACACAATCGCCACTAATTGATAGCACGATATAAAACCGCCCGCCCACATGCGCACCATTCATGATTGTGACGTATATTTCCGTAAAACACGTCGCGTAGAAAAATTTGCTTGTGGTTAGTAGGTAGGTACTGATATATTTATCTCTGTTTGAAAAAATCATTGTGTGGTTTTATGAAACTACGATTCAAGTGAAACTTTTTTTTCGGTTCGTAGGCATTTAACTGAATATTTCGAATTTAGGGGTATTAACATCGCGTTTTAATATCGTAAAAGTTTATCTTTTGAAAAAAAAATATAAGTAATTAAAAAACTTATTAATGAAAAATGAAAAGTACTTTATAAAAAAACAAATATTAATAAAAACAAACCAATAAAAAAACTTTTTTTTAAAATAGCGCTCTACACCAGGATCCCACTGCCCCACAGATGTAAAGTCGAAGATCTAACGCATAGAATATGAAGTAGTAAAATTATAGATTTCATGTTTTTGTATATTGCGACATGCGATAGATGGAGGCGATGTAAAAAAAGGTTTACTTTAAAAAATAATCACCTGAGATCCAGTGTAACTCAGAAATGAAGTTTATTTTATAGTTTTTCATACACTACAGGGAAATTTGCCTTGGTCTCACTCATCTGAGTTATTTGGTCATAATATGAGCAGCTGAAGATGTAAGCAAACTTCACCCGGACTCTTCAACGACTGAGGTATATTACCTCTAATTCAAATTCAAATTCCAAATACTTTAATCAAGTTGGATTACAAAATCACTTTTGCACGTCAATGAAGCTACGCCATTGGTTCACAAGTCTACTAGTCTACTAATTATCGGAATACAACAATGTTATTCACATAGGTTAGTTGAATTTTTGTTTTTTTTACTACTTTTTGGTGTTTTTTCAATTAGTTTCTTCATTTATAATTCAGAAAGTTTGAAGTTTCACTATTCGATGCGTATATTTTTTTTGTGTGTCTGTTACGCGATTACTCCGCCAATTGTGAAGCGGTTTTCAAAATTCTTTTTGTATTCGATAGAGTATACTCCTGATATGGTCTCATTGCCATAAAAGATCTGATGATGAAATCCCAGGAAAATCAAGGGAAACCCTTAAATTTTGTAGGTACGTAAAGCGTGTTTACGTACCTACAAAAGCTGGTATTAAATTCACGAAAACGATAAAAATACAAAAAAAAATAAGGACCTCAAAAACACTTAAAAGTTGAAAATAATATAAGAATACAGACAATATTACATTTCTATATTGAAGTCGGTGCCAAACGATGATCTCCAAGAAAGTCTTAAAACTTAGCACCGACTTGAAAATTAAAATGTGATGTTGTGTGTATTCTTATGTTTGTCCTTTAAGTGTTTTTGAAGTCGGTATTTATTTTTCGGTACATCGAACTGCATCTTTCATCTAATTCACTTCTTCATTTAGTTCGCGTGATCGAATCAGCTCCCTTAGTGTAGAAAATTATAGTCTAAAAATACACTATTATTCAAGTGGAGTTTGCTATTCAACTGAAGTAGTCCAGACTGTTATTCACCATATTCAGACGGCAAACAGTACATCTGTCATCTTAATTCAATTGTTTGCCGAAAGATGAGTCAGCCGCGAACGAGCTGCGTTATGTAAAAATGTGGAAACATGGCGATGCCAAATTGAGCCGCAGCCAAGGCGACGCGGCTTTTGTTTATCTATAAATAAATAATAACAAATGCGCGGAGAAATAAAACATTTTTGAGGTTTGATTTTAAATATCGCGTCGGTTCCGGTAGACGGCTGGCCGCGCGCCAGCGGCTACCGTCCTCTGACACGACTCAAATAGTTCTTTCCAGACAACAATTGTATTGACAAATCAAAATCGTATTAATCTTTCTTCAAATTCTAGCCGCGAATTACGTTTTATTTCAACAAAACTCAACACTGTAGTTTCTATATTTTTTGGATGGGGATTTCTTAGCTTCCTGTGGGAATTTTGAGAAATCCTTCCTTAGTGAACGCCTACTTAGGTCAACTAGCCCCATTACCGAATTTCCTGCTTTTAACTCCAGTGGTTTGAGATCTACGTTAATACCATAGTGATCAGTCACTCACCAAAGCGTTTAGTAGTTATCCAAATATGACTCGATGAAATTCCTTTTGGATTGTCGAAGTTTTCACCCATTCAGGACGTCTTTTATCTGATATGAATGCGCCAGAAACTGATCAACTTCATCAGAAGTATCGATCACAATAAAACATGTTATTAACATACACAGTAATATAAGTTTACATTGTAATTATTTTTAAGTATCAACTTTAGTATTTCTTTCAGTATCAACTGAAAGATATATGCATTTGCATCGATAATTAATCATTTACTTTGTAATAACACTCTCTTATAAGTGCACTCATACCTACTTGAAAAAGCAAATGAGCAACTTGTTGACGTTTTTTGTAGACATTTCCCTTCTTGATTTTTGAAGCCTGTGCATTGGACCGGCACGTTTGGTTATAATTAAATGTGTTGGTTTTAATTAATGTGCATGTATTGTGTGACTGTTGTGTTCCAACAATTAGCGGTAAGATAGTCAGTTCCTCAGTTGTTGAGGAGTCCAGGTGAAGCTCGCTTCCAATTTTGCCGTAATCGTCACTTACCATCAGATAAAATGAAATCTGAGGGTTTTAAAGCGCTCTGAGGAGCTCTTTAACCTTATCCCTCCCTCTCCATTCCTTAACAGAAACACGCGTAAGGGCCTTCGGAGTCATCCGTACACTGTGTCCTCCTTTTCACACCGTACCAAGAAATTCCAAGATTCCTTCTTCTGTCGTTCATCCCACACTTGGATTTCTCTACCTGCGCACGTGTTTCCTCCATCCTACAACATGGGTTACTTCAAAAGAGGCGTGAAAGAGCATCTTTTGGGCCGGCAGGGGGCGGGCAGGTAGGATAGTGGATGTCGTCCCTACTCTATCTGTCAACTAATGTGGGCCTCTTTCACCGCTTAACATCAGGCGGGAGGAGGTCATTTGCCGGGCCCCCCATAAAAAATCAAAAGTTTACCTGCTGTGTGTAAAAAAATTATCAAACAGGTAAACATTTTCATTTGAGTTTGACGTCAATTAGAGACTGTAATTCTTGTAAAGGTTTATATGGAATAAAGATTTTTGGTTTTCAATTCAACCGGTTTGACGTTTCGCTACCTTCGTATCTATGTAGTGTATGTATACTGCAGACAATAATAAATATTTTTTTAACAAATTACCTGCAAACATTAGACAATCGTCACTAAAGAAAAAGAATTAAATAAGGATGTAATTCTAATTTCATGAATTAAGTACTATAGTTTATTCACCGTCTAGCTGGCAGCCTCAGGTCACCAGTATTTGTCAAAAGGCTACTGGAATTTTAAGGACACTTTACCGCCTAAAGAATTTCCTACCGAGTGACATTAGAAAAATGCTTGTACAGACTTTAATCTTTCGCATCATAGACTATGGTGCTGTGTTCTTTTTCGACCTAAATGCAGATCTACTCAATCAACTAGACCGACTCCTAAACAACTGCATTCGATTCGTCTTGAATTTAAGAAAATTCGATCATGTGTCTGCATTTCGACAGCGCTTAAAATGGCTACCTATACGACAGCGTAGGGATATAAGAGCCTTATTGACTCTGTACTCTTTACTCAATAACCCGGATACCCCTAGATACCCCAATATGCATTTTCAGTAGGTACCTATGTACCTCCCATAATAGAACTTCGTTCTGCCTCTAATGGTCTCCTCAAATGTCCCCCTTGCCATTCTGATACAGTTCATTCTTCCCTTTTTGTTCAATCTATTTTTTTATGGAATGCCCTCCCTCAAAAAGTGAGAAATTCCCCAAGCAAGCTTAGTTTTAAAAATAAGTCACGCAAGCTGTTCGTTGAGCAGTCGAAAGCAAAAAAACTTAGGTTACTCTGAAATAGGCTTAAACTATTCTTACATTTTTACAAAGTGAATTTTAGGCAAATATACATATATTAGTGTATGTTTTATATTTTATGTATGTATTGGGATTTTATTTAATTTTATATGGTATATGAAAATATAACTATTTCAAATATGTCTTTTTTTTGTTTTTTTTTGATAAATATACCATATTATTTCTCTGCATCATCCAAAGGTTGACTGGCAGAAAATGTTTCAGGCATTAAGTCCGCCTTTGCACAGAATTAATTGTGTATAAAGTGTTTATAAATATAATAAATAGTTACGTTGATATTATGGATGTTATTTGACCACATAATTTTGAAATGAATTTCTAATGTAAAGTTCGTAATTAAATTTGCACGTCCCAATAACGTATTGCTAACTATTGTAACCATATTGTTGTAAATAAATTATTATTATTATTTGAAATTTTATGGGTCTCCCATTCTTGGGGCTTACTACTTGATACAAAACGAGGGAAGGAACAGTAAATTCAGTCTAAGGACAAAAATTTTCGGCAAGTATTGAGGATAACAGCTTTCTGTATGAGGATATAGGTCAGGATGTGAATTTCTGGGGATTTCAAGCTAGTGTGCAGCGATTTATGTATTACTCCGGTTGCTGAAATAATAATAGGGGTGGTTTTCTTAGTATCTATCATTATTATAAAAGTAAAATATATTGTTTGAAGGTGATCATAACACGCTGTTTATTTCAGCTCGTTTATCATTACAGTCCGATCATTACTCACATCTTAAAAGAATCAATATAAGCACAAGCGAAGCTCCAAGGCATACAATAATGGAATCGTAATGGAATTGAATTTATTTGAATTGATTTATTCGTTCGTCACTTAAGCCAAAAGCTGGACGGATGGGAATAAGTTGTTTGAAAAGTGGTCGCTCAATATTTACCCCGAGCTCGATTGTAATTCGACTACCGATCAATGAGCGTCAATTATGGCTCGGGATAAATATTTTCTTTTTTCGGAACGGGCGCTGTGAAAGGGAGCCATCGCGGCGGCGATTCGTTCGTGGGTTAATTGGCTGACTCCATAATGAATAGCGTCGTCCTCGGGTCAATGGGCCTTGGCTGACTGTCGAGTGTTTTAAGCGCCAAAAAGGCCATAGAATGTTTGCTTGATCTTTATTTTATTACATTAAGGCGCATAGTGGTCCCAATGACCTTGCGTCGATCGTCCCGCACTGATTACATAGGAGTGAGTGAGTGAGGGTGAGGGGAATATTTAAGCAAACCTTTACGCGTAAGATGAATTATTTCAATAAAAAATTAATTAAGGCGAATAAGAAAAATCTAAAAAGACCATCCCCTAGAATATTGTTCACTTTATTTATTGAAATCGAAAGTATACGATTTAACTTAATATTTACGACGCGATTAGGTTTAAAGTTTTAAAATCGAGGCATGTTTGGGTCACATTTTAACCAAGTTTTAATTAATTTATCAAAAAATTAAAAAGACCATCCTCTAAAGAATGCGTTGAATAATAACATATCTTTTTTAAAGATTTTTTTATTCAATATTTATGAAGAGAACCGGTTTTTTCTGCAGTGATTTTTTATGTTTGACCTTACTATGCGCCTTAACAATGTATCTATAGCATATCTAAACACATTTTTTGACATTAACCAGCGTATCGTGTATGTGTATGTGTATGTGTGTGTGTGTTAAGAGGAAATCGTACAGTGCGTTTTTCCATACAAACGTAGACCCCTGTTTCCTTCCTGGATAATGGCACTAGTTGCTCTATTTTTTCCAATAAAATCAATGGCCACTATAAGCATGTTCCTATGTTTTCCTAAGTTCCTAAGTTAATTATTAAAAGAGATTTTAAACCTTCAAAAACCTAAAAAATCGACCTAATGTTCTGCTGTATTCAAAAGTCCAGCAAACAAATTGAAGATGATTATATGAAAAAAAAAGTATGTTTTGACAAACATAGAAAAAGCCTTGCTTTAATTTTTATCGCAAAAAAATAATGAAATCGGACAATTTTTCGTGGAGAAAACAGGGGACTACGAAACGTAAATTTGATGTACTTTTCATAGGTATTTTCGGTCCCAGCTGCAGTTGTCCCTAACGCGCTCAGTTCAGTTGTTCGGACACACAGCGCAAAAGCAATACATTTTACAAATACCTATTTTTGAATTCTCTCGACCTTGGTGTTTCTTCTTAATGATAGTGTGATATTTATGCAGGCAGTTATAAAAAAATCCCATTAAAAATAATAAACCCTAGACAAAAGCCACACGCTTATTTTACCGCGGCCGTTTCGCAAAAAAAATGTATGAAGATGACATTAACTTGTGATTGTGACCACCTCACGCTTTTTTTCCGCAGCTAATTTCATCTCCATACACGTTTTCTGCAGAAAAATAATAGTGTGGCTTTTGTCTAGGACGGCAGGTATAAAAAAAATATTTTGTCCTACGACACTTGGATGGCTCTTCAAATACCGCAGATAGAAAATTGGGATGATGACTGAATTCTAATTTTTATGTCTCGTCATTAAATATTAAAATACCGTGGAAAAAGATGCAGTCCTGTGAAATGAGAATTAAAATCGGGTTATAAATATATTAGATACAAGCATTTTAAGTTGTTAATTTGAAGGCGATTAGACAGAGAGATCCGACATCAACTGTGACGTCATTGTTGAGTACGGCCCTATAAACTCCTTGTAATGCCGTTTTGCTAGAAAGAGATGAAGAAAAATCTTTATTATCTTATATCTTGTTTGTTTTTATAGTTATTCGAAAACCGACTTTTTCTTTCTGTTTATTATATGAATGAGCTTCTATTAAAGCAAAAAAAATTTTTTTGTCATCTAGCCAATTGTACTGATTTATTTATAGCGTAGCTGATTCGATCTCTCGATCAACAAATCACATGGTATATCTGTGGAAACTAATTATAGGCTAGTGTACAAGTTATTTTGTATTTTATAAGATCACATGCAATAATTCATGCTGTTTGTTTCCTTAATAAAAAAATCGAACTGCGAAAGATTTTTAATAATGGCCTGTCTGAACCGCGAAAACCGCGAAATAACCCGGGAAATGTGAATCTATACTTTACTTACTGAAGAGTTTGTTTGTGTGGTTGGTTGAACGCACTAATCTCAGGAACTATACCGATTCAAAATGAAAAATTATTTTTGGGTTGGATAGTCTATTTATCGCGGAAGGCTATAGGCTATTATAACATCACGCTGCGATCAATAGGAACTGATCATGAATGAAAAATGTTGAAAGGGAAAACTTTATTAAATTCACGCGAACGAAGTCGCGAGCACAGCTATCATTACTAGCTTATATTTTAATGATACTGATCGATAGAGTTCGTCACAGGGAACTCACATCGTCCGAACTACTTTTTTTTCATTTAGTTGAAGTATAACTTAAAGTTGTATCTAACTCAAGCAACGCCATTTAAGGCGCATAGTGGTCCCAATGACCTTGCGTCGATCGTCCCGCACTGATTACATAGGAGTGAGTGAGTGAGAGTGAGGGGAATATTCAAGCAAACCTTTACGCGGAAGATGAATTACTTCAATAAAAAATTAATAAAGGCGAATAAGAAAAATCTAAAAAGACCATCCCCTAAAAAATTTTTCACTTTATTTATTGAAATCGAAAGTATGTGATTTAACCTAATATTTACCAAGCGATTAGGTTTATAGTTTTAAAATCGAGGCATGTTTGGGTCACATTTTAACCAAGTTTTAATTAATTTATCAAACAATTAAAAAGACCATCCTCTAAAGGATGCGTTGAATAATAACATATCTTTTTTAAAGATTTTTTTATTTAATATTTATGAAGAGAACCGGTTATTTCGGCAGTGATTTTTTATGTTTGACCTTACTATGCGCCTTAAAGCGTAACAACGATGCAGCAACTCGACGAAAAGATGGCGGAGGAAACTATCTCGAGGCGTTCGTGAAAAATGTAAGTTGGCCGAAACCGGGCCTCGCAGATTGAATTTAAGTTAGTCGGCAACTCTGGCCGCCCTGCGGGCAATTAAACTTCCGGTTACAGATTGATAAGCCATTTACAGTGGCTGCGGCCAAGAAACGCTCCCTCAAACTGTTACGTATTTCGCCAGCGGAAATAGAATAGAGGGGAAATAAATAGGAAATTGTATAGCAGTGGACATTAAGATTGGTTTGCGGTCATTATTTCAGTCACAAATTGCTGCACTCCCACTACAGATGACCGGAACGAACTGATATTAAAAATTTCAAAATATGTTCAATCGGAAGGGATATATTTATGACTAGCTGTGCCCGCGACTTGGTCCGCGTAAAATAGTAACTTTTGGCAGCATTTTGATTTTTGTAGGCAATTTTTTAAAAGATCTTGATAAAATAGTAGTAACCTATGTTATACCTTATATTATATAATTATATTAGTTATATAATTAGCTATCTATTGGTAGAAGTCCCTTCAAAATCGGTCCAGCCGTTCCGGAGATTAGCGGAAACAAACAGACAGACATACAAAAATGTTTTGAATTGTGTTTTTTGTTATTGGTACCCGATATACATTCATACCCATTAAGTAAAAACTTGTTATTTTGGCATTTATTTCTTATTTATTATTCTTAAGTACATTGGTGTACAAGGCGGACTTAATGCCCAAGGCATTTTCTGCCAGTCGATCTTTGGGTGAATCTGAGAAAGATGAGGCATTACAAACAGACACTTCAATTTTATTTATTTGTATAGATGTTAAAACGCACATCTATACTAGGTTAAAATCTTTGATAACCTTGGGCACAGAATAGGTAATAGTACTACGTTCAGGAGTTGCCCTCCTTTGATCTTGAAGAAGCTAACATTTTAAATAACTAAACTTAGAGCATCCAAGCTAAATCACGCCTTAGTAACGCCGGACGTTAGCGTATGTTATTAGTAATTCTGAAGCCTCACGTCGTCGTTACGAGCTCGAGCTTGCTGGTGGTAAATAATTGAGTGCGCGCAAGAAACCGTGCGAAACGATGCTATACACTGAGAGAATCCAATCCCAAGAGCGCGGCAGCCCCGCTGCTTTTCCACTCTCAGTGCAACTCGTTTCGACTCTCTCAGTGGCGGAGGTCTGCCTCAGGAGCGATAGCATTCTCTCTTACTTCGAAAAAGTGGATGAAATTCCCCGCGAGAACTGTAGTGTGATTCTGTAAAACCTCACTTTAAACTTCGAATCTGATTCCGCAGTGAGTTCTTAGAATCGCATTCTCAAAATTCGAATGTAGATCCGAAGTTACTAAAAACTATTAAGTAATCTGTGCTACAGCGCTACACTTGCGAGCGTGGCAGCGAGTGGAACTAGAGTGACATTGAGATTTTGACATTATAAGTATGGGATGACGTATGAAGTGGCATTCCGTAAAGGGAATTCCTTTATCACTTCGAAGCTCACTTCGCACACGAACTCGAAACAAAGTGTCAAATAAAACGTTGCTATTTTGTGAGTGAAAACAGGCAAAATTTATTATCATAGTTTAAAAATTGTAACACCGTTTTTTCTCAAAATTTCATAAAACACTAATTTTGCAAAAACACTTTGGTTTCACTGTAGTTTTAACACAAATTGCACAACTAAAATCATAATTACAACAACTTTGTCAATTAATTTCACAATATCAATGTCAAGTGTCAACGTCAACGTCGTTTCACGTCACGTCAGTGACATTTGCAATTATCTTTGGTCATTATTCAATTTTTGCATAAACAAAATAAATCTCGCGTTTATCCTGGCCTTATTTACAAAGATAGTTTTTTTTCGCCCAAAATCCCGTGCTTCCCTTTAGGTGGGTTGATTTTCTCAAAATTCGGAATTTGACATTTAGACTGTTTGTTTTGATCATTTTTAGAGACATATCGTAATAAAGTACACTTAAGGCTTACAGATCATATAATTATGGTTTCGTCGAATATAATTTGGAAAGCATTCACAATTTGTTTATGGTTAATTTTTCATTACGTTGTGTTTTTCAACCAAACTTATAACTTTAGCTGGAAATACTTATTGCATATTGTAGAATTTCGAAAGATCCGTATGTTGACTTGACACATCTTGAAGCAAAGCAAGTTAAGAGTCTTACGAGTGTTATGAAATGAATTTGGTTTTAGGAGAGGTTCCGTCGCCAATGCGGCGCTTAACATTCAGCAAACGGACCTCGGCTCCGTCGCTTCCACATAAACGCAAATCTGTGCGCAGGTGGAGCGTTGGTTTTTAGAACGCGTCTATCGTCTATGTTATGAGTAGTCTGTGAGACATCGACCGAAGTGATTTGTTATTGATTTAATTCTAAATCGAAATCTAAATTTCTACATTATCTTAATTTCTGCGAATAAAATTAATAGGTATTTCTCCCGTTTTACGTGTGAATTGAATTTGAAAAGCGAGACTACAAAAATCAGTTCTTTTTGTTTTCAGCTTGAAGAGTAAAGCTAAGGAAAAAATACTATATTTACTCGCCGGCACGCGATTATTTAAATTAAATGCATTTATTGTATCAATAAGTGCAAAAAATCAATAAGGTATCTAATTAACTTATCATATTTCATGATTTAAAACAGATTTTGTTAATTTTATTTTTATTTGTGGGTAAATTGATTATTAAATCAAACATATTACATTTCCAAAATTCGCCTCTTTCATCCCCTATTTCATTAAAAAACCTTGATAGTAAACGGCATCTTAGTGGGATTAAGGCATATATTGAGTAACACTTGCGAATTTCATGTTAAATTCTAAATTTTCACAATATTAAGTTTTACATCCTTCTTTGGCAGACAACTCACAAATTAAGCTGTTTTCTTTTTATTAATAGCAATAATTATACACAAAATAGGTGCTCTCCCCTCCATATGTCCTTTTATTAACTAACCAATAAGAAACTTTGACAATTCATTGAGGATTGTGTTTGGAATTAACTTGCAATGTTTATTACATGAAATTCAAATGTATTGACTGGGATTCCTTCAGAACTCAGTGTTAGACCCACTGACCCTAAGATTATAGGCATATTTAATTATATTTTTAACATAACACTGTGCTATGAACCTCCAGGGCAGTTCCCGGAGGCCATAGGGCTCCGCTGCTTAGCATAACAAAATAACCTAACATCAAGGAGGAATTCTGTGGAATTACACAAGTAACAAATATACATATAGAGAGAGAATAAGTTATGAAACTGGAATATCCTATCTCTGACCCGTGATCGCAAGAAGTTACAATCGAAGGTACCTAATCTGATTTTTTAGAAAAAGAAAGAAAACTATTTGTTTGTGTATTTTATTACCCCGGTTGTATTATGACTTTTGTACCCAGTTAATTTAGCAAGAACTTACCGAGATTGATCAAACAAACCTGAACCATCCTGCCCTTGGCTTGTATTAATTAAACATTAAGTTAAGTGCTTTGCATTAAGGGATTTTATTTACTTTAGTGACATATGCATAAGTGAGTTATGTACCTACCAGAATAAAGCCTTTCATTTTGTATCTGACTAAAGGAATAAGTTTGTTTTTTTTTTCTTTCAACTTTAAGATTTCCCTATATTTCTACAATTTAGCAAGGAAAAGCACTACAAAATACATTTAAAATTATTTCTGAAGGTGATAAAAACTACTTCTGAGTTATTTGTGAGAATGTTATCGCTACTAACTCGTGATAATGACTATGTAAGGGTATCTTGTATCTTATGCGAAGTGAGCGTGAATATCGAAGTGAGATGCGAGCTATTGTTCGAAGTTTACAGAATCGACATCCTGTATCGGCCGAATAAACGCAGTGAACCGTCCCCCTGTCTCGCTCCAAGTTATTCACGAACGCCTTCACAGCGCTTGTGTGTCGCGATTGTGAAGCACGTCGAATTTCAATATTAATTGAGGCGGCGTAATCCGGATCGGAACCGGCGATTAGCCGGCACGGGATCTGGAGCAGGGTTGTTGCTGATTCAGCTTTCACGCTATCTGCGGATAATGGTATTATTAACACGTTGAACGCCATGAAGAAAACAAGAAAATTGTTTGCAAAAATGTTGTAGAAATATAAAATAATAATAATTAACTTCTAAGCCATCAGAACAAGTACAGGCTATCTATTAATGCTAATGTTTACAACAAATATGAAAATAAAAGAAAATTATGCGTAGCCCGAGGGGACCCGACAGCGATGATCCGCGCGGCCCCCGCATTAGAAAACACGGCTGGACCTTCTCACAGGCCGCGACGGACACTGGTGTCTGCTATTTGATATCTCGGAAAATATTTAGTAAATTGTTGTTTCCGTAAGTTGCCTATAATTTTTGAGTTATTTCCTGACAAACTTTTCAAAAAAACATCAACGATTTTTGGACGATTCTCGATTTATTAGTGCGGCCTCCGCGGGTAGTATGCTATCGGACATATTATGGTATCCGTCATGGCGTTCAACGTGTTAAATTACTACTAGCTGTGCCCGCAAACTACGTTTCACCTTATAAATGACTTCAACGCGTTTTTAGATATATATATATCTTCTATATATTTCCCGTTTTAGCAACATTTTTCATAGATTCTTCTCTCATAATAGTCGTAGCGTAATATTACATAGCCTAAAGCCTTCCTCGATAAATGGACTATCCAACACAAAAATATTTTTTCAATTCGGACCAGTAGTTCCAGAGATTAGCGCGGTCAAACAAAACAAACAATTAAATAAACTTTTCAGCTTTATAAGTGTAAGCATAGATTAAATTTCTAACAGTGGGCGTCTCTTGATTGAAATGATGATGAATGATGAACAATCGAATGAGAGAACAAGTTACAACTTTATTGTAAAACTGCCACCGGGTGTTGATCGAGAGGTTCGAGGATCGGTTCCCCATGGGGTAAAAGGTTTTCTACTCATTTTGATTGGTCGTAGGGCTTCTGAGCACGCCTGGCCAGTTACCACCTTACTTACCTTAGTTTATCGCCAATGTTAATAGCAATGTTTTGTTTCGGAGGTAAGTAGCCAGTTGAGGAGTCCAGGTGAAGCTCGCTTCTACCTTTGGCCTTAACCTCACAAACCAGCAGGTTAGTTAGAGGCCAAGAGCTTCCCTGTAGTATGTAAAAAAGCTGTCTATCATTCTATGATTGGTGGAAACTCTACGTGACTTGCGCTGGATCCCGTCAGCGAACACGTCACGTCTTGAATGCCAGCATCACTAATCAGCACCGTATGCTGCCGATTTTAAAAACACTGATTATAATCCGCGAATACTGGTATTAGCATCACCCTGATCTGAGTATCGATTGCGAGGCTGAGCGACTCAGATGAGCCGGTTGTGCCTCGGTTCATTTGTTAAAAGCCGGCGGCCCTATTAATAAGCTGCGATGTGATTGTGATTGATGATTGTGATCGACTGCCGGGCGAGTGATCCAGCGCAGACAGACACTCGGCTAATTAAATCCTTAGTTGATTTATTTAATCATTTTAACTCCACAACAAAAGAGTTGTCCGAATATTGATAATTGGTTACTATGGCAAGCTATTACATTTTGGACACACATCAAGGAATCTCATGGTCTTAATCTCAATGTGAGTAATAATGGAATGAGGCGGAATGGAAGCGAACTTCATCTGGACTCCACCATCAACGAGGAACTGGCTACCGTACATAATTGTCGGAACATAACAATGCTATTAACACTGTTCCTATGGCGACAAGCTGACACAGTGGTGGCTAGCCAGGCGGGCTCGGAGGCCCAACCACAAACTAAACTAGTCAGAAAAGCTTATGTCCCCAAGGAGAATAGAACCGAACCATCGAATATTTGTAAATCTCACAGCAACCATTTAACCACCCTGTTGAGAGTGGATTGTATGTAGGTACTTGCTAGAGGTGTTACTTAAACACTGGTTTCTAGATGATCACTATGGAGCTCTATTGACTTGTTCACAACACGACTTCAACTAACTGACTACAATTTTACAATATTTCGCCCTATATTTATAGACTATCCCTTGGCCCGCGGACCAATCAAAGGGCCCGAATTAAATTATGACGTGGTTCGTGGGGAACGGGGCGCGCATAGGCTTCGACTACGTCCGCCGGTTAGTTCCGGGTCCCCGGCACATCGAACTGTCGTGAACACACCCTTTAGTGCAGGCAATTATAGTTACTTACCATTAGGAGCCTAATTATTATTTTGCTAATGTTATCGCCGTAATCGTGTTTTGATAGTGTTTCAATAAAACTGCTTTTGACACTCTAATACGCATTTCTTGGCGCAATTTATTTATACTACAATTTCTTGATAAGTCAATAGTGACTAAGGCTTTAGTTAGTTATCGGCTAACCAATAATAACTGTCTCAGAAAGCATTGCTATTGAAGAGTTATTGACACGCCATAAACGCAATTACGCTAGCGGAATAAGGCCCCAGGCCGCCGGCTCACTTATCAAGGGTAATATAACAAGAATCATACTTATCAAGGGTAATATAACAAGAAAGGTAATATCACAGGAAGCAAGGTCACGGTATCGTCTCCTCGTGACTACGCGACTGTTTCGGCTCAAGCAGTGCCGAGAGGAGACGTCTTGAGATCCGTCGTCGAGGACCGTGACGACGACGGCTTCGTCGAGGTCGAGAAGAAGAGAGTGCGCCGCCAAAGGGGAACACAGAACCGCTGCGGCACCGCACCGACAGGGCCCAACTTCCTGCTGAGGGCCGCGGCACCGACTACGGCCTTGTACCTGTCCCGCCTGCACTACACCACCACAGAGCAGGATGTGGGACAGTACATCCAGAAGAAGGCCAACTTCGTTCTGAGGGTGCAGCCACTGGAGTCGCGCCACAATGCCAGTTTTAAAGCATTTGTGGTTCGGGTCCCAAACATTGCGCTGGACACTTTCATGAAGGAGGACTTCTGGCCAAAGGGTGTGGTGTTTAGGCGATTTCGGGGACGAATACCTAATACCATCGGCATGCCGCAGAACACGCAGAACACGGCAAATATTTAATATTCTTTACTAACATAGCTTATAAGTTCTATTACACTAACCAAATAGTTATATATATTATGTATGGTAGTTTGTAAGGTATATATCTATGGGCCTAAGTTGCCTGATAATAAATTAATAAATAAAAAAATAAATAAAAATAAAAATATAGCAAATTGTAAATAAATATTAATAATAACGGTAATATCCAGCTTGTTTACCAACGGTAATATATATATCAATAAATGTCGGCTCAATAAAACTGTAATACCTTTGGAACGATATCTGGCAAATAAAGATTTCTGTTTCTGTTTCAACTTTGTCGTATAAAAAACCTGGTCTCGTGAGTGTAATACGTCGCGTGTTTTCAGTGGCGCATTTATTTAGTGCTTACTGCCGATGCGGTAATCTGTCGAATGATGGATGAGGTACTTGCCGCGTAATCCGGC
Source organism: Schoenobius gigantellus (assembly GCA_963935595.1). Lineage (NCBI taxonomy): Eukaryota > Metazoa > Arthropoda > Insecta > Lepidoptera > Crambidae > Schoenobius > Schoenobius gigantellus. The sequence continues at coordinate 46,641,331 of OZ012544.1, read as the reverse complement.
CGCGCGCTTACGGCTGTCACGGAAATATTACGAGTAAAGCGTTTGAATATTCATACAGGATTTGATATGTTTAACCTCGATCACCTGTTTATTTTGTTACTGTTTTCATTCACAAAAAAACTTAGCTTCTATATTACCTGATGGCAAGTGACGATATGGCTGAGGAAGCGAGCTGATCTGGATATTGTGCACTCAGTCTTTGACCAAGAGATGTTGATTTTTATTTTTCTACAAAACTGGTAAAAGAGGGAGACAGAATTTACAGTCATCTACGCAGGTTTATTTATTGCTAAAGGTGGCAGACGAGCAAGTGGCCGACCTGATGGTAAGTGATAACCACTGCTCATGGACATCTGCAATGCCAGAGGCAAAGCTCAGTTGCTGCCTACCTGGAGAGAAGTGCTCTTTTTAAACCTCGTTTGAAGTTGGACATATGGTAGCGCTCAGGAAATACCGCAGCTGGGAGTTCGTTCCAGAGTCTGCACGTACGTGGAAGAAGTGAACGCTGAAACCGAACTGTGCTAAGCAAGATCGGTTCCATGTGGTACGGATGAACTCTATTACGGTAGCTACCTCTTAATTATCTTTTTCTGCCGTTAAGTAGCGGTTGTAGCATTGCTGTGTTCCGGTTTGAAGGGTAAGACAGGCGGGGAAATTACTGGGTACTGTTACTTTGCGACGTCAACTGGAGTATTGGCTTTAACTCAAAAAGAGGCAACAACTGACGAACGAACGAGATTTAACAGAAAGTTAAAACGAGCCTTAAAAGCTACCTTAAATGCACAGCTTGTAACTTATCAATCGTTTATGTCACTCTTATGAACAAATATGATAAAGATAAATCATATTATAACAGCGTAATGGCTATTGAACGTTTATTGTACGATTGTGAATGAGACCTTAAGAATGTTTATTTTAAATAAAGTCTTATTTACATACGACTGGGAAGCTCTTGGCCATCATATCACCAGCAGGCGTAGCACGGGCGGCCAAGACTGGACTCGAGTCCCGCATTATCTCACAATTTCAGTGACATAATCTCTATGTCTTAAAAAGTAGCACGGTGGTGCGTATTTAGTGTGGCTGACGTGATAAAAATTTCTTGACGCTCGTCAAGGAATAAGTGTGACTGAGTTTTATCACAAATGCGTGCCTGTGCGCCGACTGCTGATGTTGTAGCAAGGGTTTTAATATTTTGGAAGATGTAGCAACAGTCGGAGAGCAAAAAATTTGTGATAAAACCCAGTCACACGTGTCCCTTGACGAGCGTCAAGAAATTTTTATCACGTCAGTCCAACTAAATACGCGCCACCGTGCTACTCTTTAAGACATAGAGATTATGTCACTGAAATTGTGAGATAATGCATGACTCGAGTCCAGTCTTGGCAGCCCGTGCTACGCCTGCTGATGGTAAGTGACGATAAGGCCGAAAGTGAAAGCGAGCTTCACCTGGACACCTCAATAACTGAGAAACTGGCTATCTTACCACTAATTATCGGACCACAACAACGCTATTAACATTGTTATTATAGCGACAAAGTTGGATAAGACGGTGATAGCTAGCTAGGTGGGCTCAGAAGTCCCAAACGGAGCAGAAAATTTTCGGCCCCATGGGGAACCAAACCCCGGTACTCGGAGGTCTCAACCACTAGCGCGGTTCACAAATAGGTATAAAAAGGAGATACATACATGATTAATGTGATATACATGTAAAAGTTAGCTTATGTCTTCTAAATACCCGAATGATTCCAATCATGTGAATACAATTTATGTATTTATCATTGACGTCAGTTGTTACCAATTTCATGGCTCTATATTTTTCGCCGGCTGCGCCCCACTATACGCCGTAAAACACAATAAAATATGAGAGCGTAATGTGCGTACGGAACCATAACGCTCTCGTGCCCGAAGAGGGGTAATAAGTAGTGAATTTTATATATCTGATCCTATTTGTTCGGGAATTGTGTAAATAAATATCTGAGAGCCGTGGGCGTTGTTGCTCGTTCTGCGATGCCATAGAACTATGAATTAATAGATTGGCTATTTCTATATTGCCTTCCTTGAAATACACTCAATGCGGAAATAGAATAATTTTCTCTTTCTTTCTGTAGGCCCCATTTCAGACTTATCCAATTTTTTTATTCAACAATACCATAATCTGACCAATGCAAAACACTCGCATTTTTTTAATTATTAATCAAGGAAGCCCGAGAAATATAATAAAGTATCCTGAATTATAGTAAGTTATCATATTTGAAATTTAAAAAAATACAAAATCACATATGTAAAATTTATGTCTTTGCATTATTCCTAATAAAATTTTATGGATCCTATGAAGATTTAATAATTAAATGTTTCATCATCATCATCATCATCACAGCTCATATACGTCCCCACCGAGGGGTTCGAGCCTACCCTATGTTAGTTAGGGTATAAAGTTTAATTTCGAGCTACTTCCGATCCTGTTCTTGCGACCATTTCAATCGAAAGTCTTATATTATTATATTTAATATTTCTTTAATAAAAACGGTGAAAGTATTCAATAAGACGGTTGTAGATAGTTGTTCAAGACAATAGATTTGAAAGAAGAACTATAGCTTTAAGCAAGTGACAAAATCAATATTACACTGAAACATATTATCAGGCCTAGACCGCACACAGCACTGCTGCCATCTGTATATTGCCAATCTAGATATTCGAAGATCTATGGTCGATCCGGTGTTTCTAAACGACAGGCAAAGGGCACGCGCCACGCAGCCCGTTCAACGAGAACAGCGGCCGTCATGTCATATCGAAGGACATTTGACCCGAATACTCGACGCCGAGACAGCGACCTAATGGACTAATATGGCTTTCATTACGCATCTATGGTGTCATTCAGCGACCATCGTCCTTGTTATGTCTAATAGAAGGAATTATCGATATTTTTCTGTATTAAACTAATAAATTGCGTTGCAAGCGGACGTAGTCATGTTACTTCTGGAATATTCTGTCGGTTCATTTCAGCTATTCAGGTTTGAAAAGGGTAGTTCTTCAGAGACAAAATTTTCGATTTCTATGGGTATATTTTTGTAACCAACTAACAAAACGATCTGTAATTTTTTTTGTACAGTTTAGCTTTATCTCTAACTGGGAGAAATGATATTTTTGACATAATTGCAATCTAGGTATGAAATAAAAATATTTGAAGTGCGTTCTTCTGATTCATATAGCATGTCCGTTTGTCATTTTTCGGAACAAAATGGTCGATGTCGCATTTCCCTATGAAATGCGACATCTATATAATAATAATAATAATTTATTTGGAACAATATAATAAATAAATAAGAATAAGAATAAATAAATATATATCGTAATCTCATCGAAAGGCAATAAATTGCCCTCTTACAAAAAAAATGTGATCCAGTTACCTTGTAGTGTTTTTGATTAAGTAACTAAGAAGTGTCCGGTGAATAATGCTGATTAATGTGGCGTAAGCTAAATTTGACCGTCCTTGGTCGGGAAATAATAATGAGTCTGGGTTCCCATGCGGGGGTAAGCCCGTCGTACAACGAACAAGCTAGAACGTGTACGTGCAGCTGATTGGCTTAGATCCCGGTGTTACGAAGGTCTAAATCTGATTCATCTGTGTTTGGTTCGAGTAGCATCCTGATTATTGGCACCGACTGCGAAATAAGAAATGACTATTGTGACAAGATCCTGACTTTTGTGACGATATGGGTCCAATCGGGAAGTACCCTCTCAAACAGAAAACAATTTTCCAAATCGGTTAATAAATGACAGACTTATGGGGCAACAAACACAAAAAGAACATACAATCGAATTGATAACCTCCAGCTTTTTGTGAAGTCACAACACAAGAATATTGTCAAATAACACAAATTTTTAAAGAAAACTAAAGTTCATTTTATTGGAAAAGCAAAAGTTAGGTATAATATGATGGCGGACTATTCTAGAGCACTTGATTAGTAGGTCTTTTGGTGGGTATCACATACACATTACTTATTATTATATTATGTAAGTAATAGTTCATTTTCTCTCTAACTGCCTCCGGTTTTCCTGGCTAAGGTAAAAATTATGGATTTGGCTGAAAATCAGTGTTGTTTTGTACTCATCAGGGCATCAACACTGGGTCAAGTCCTTTTTTAACTGCAGCATACACATGAAATTCATTTCTTGTAAAATGTGTAATTTTTGTCAATAGAAATTAAAAGTAGTAATTGTTTTGTAAACGTATTCTTGTTATGTGTTTGTTTGTTGTTTGTTTAAATAGATGTATTTATCTATCTATCTACATGCCTTTCATCCAAAGTGTTTGGATATTTTTGCATGATTTAGTAAAAACCTTCTAAAATGTTCAATGTTTTAATACTTTTATACTGATTTGTTGGATCCATTCTTTCCTATTAAACAGAATACAAAACAGTAAAGACGAAAGCTCATTTCAACTAAAAGCATAATTAAAACTACACAAATAAAATGAACGACTTATTAACAGTACACTAGTTTAACGCTATATTACAATGACTAATTTATTTCGCCATGTTCCATTACAAAAGCCGCCTCCATAAATTGTAGCGTTCTGCAAACAATATATAAGATTATATTTCGTTATGGCGAAGATAATGCCGAGTCAGCGCCATTTATTATTTAACGCCTAATCACCGCCACAATATCGAGTTTTTCGCTAAGTAGCTCGGGCTGATATATAGTTTACCTTGAAAGTTATATTTATTGACAACATTTAAGACTTGGCCTTCAGAAGACCTCTTGGTAGACAATGAGACGCAAAGGCGAAAGCGAGCTTCACCATCTCATTTACTATGGTGAACTACCATGAAAACAGCATTTAAATCGCAATGTGAGTGAGATGATACATTTTAGTTATTTATATGGGAAACATACAGCATATAACTATAAATGTTACCACACTCAATAACTAATTTATACATAAGCATTTTAAAGTTTCCGCTACAAGTTAGTTTAATCATTGATAAAATCGCCTCGGATTAAATACAAATTATATAACAAATGTATAACTTAAATACTACGCTCTAAGAAGTGTATGAAACTGCTTTAAACATAAGACATGGAAGGTGTCAAATGGCGTATTAAACTTACTTCATGATCTTATGATAACAATTTCGTTTATAATTAATTTTTCTTACATACTGCCCCCGCAGCATGAACACCGAAATACGACACGATGAAACGATAAATCGATATAAACTATGCAAATATGTTGGATATAATTGCTTTCTTGAAATTTTGTCGACATTTATTTATTAACAATACCCAAAATAACAATACCAATAGCCAATACATACTCAAAACTACTAGATAGCTGAAAAATTCAACGTTTTAACAGTTTATATCGATATATCGTGGTATCATTATTTCGATGATGGTAGGGGAGCTGGAATAGAAAAAGTATCCATAAATCGAGCGCTCGGTCTGGAACACTTGAAAGAGATTCTATTTACAAAATATGTAGCCATTCCATGTGATAGGAGTGGTAGTGTTTCTGTTTCAATTTGGTTGAGGTTTACCTTCATCAGACCTCATGGTAGGCGATAAGATGAAAGGCGGAAGCACCGACGCACCGCCGGAAGAGACAGAGAGCGTGAAATGCTACAAATGCGATGTCTGTGTGTATATTCCACAATCAGGGAATTCAAAATCTTACCTACCACCAGAAGCTGTGAATACAAGAATGAAAAAGACAAATAACGCCGATCCCGATTGTATCTCTACGGAGGTAGAAGTATCTGGAGGGTTTTTAGCTGAGTATGGGGTCTTCTACCCGAGTGCGGCATATCCTTGGGGTGGCCTCGTCAGTCGGCTCCTTGTCGAATCCGTAAGAAGGATTTTCCCTCCGAAAAAAAAAGGCTTGAGCCCTTCGGTGAGGACATATATGAGCTGTGGTGATGAATCGACCCCGAACGAAATTTCAACTGTATTGATCTCTTTCAACTTTGTTAAGCCATCTGTTATAAGATCATTCGATGTTCAAAATCACAACCCTGAACCTGGTCTCGAGTACCTACTTGACTCGGTTGAAGGCTATCAGCGCTCATGACCAACAAATAGGTAACTGCTCCGAGATGAGCTACTTTACATGCGCCGTGTTTTATATTCATCCAGACACCACATTTGCATAATCTAAGCAAGCTGAATAAGATTCGTCGAATTACTTTGGCTGCTCGAATTATTTTGAAATATTTGAGCGACTCAATTTGTATATTTGGAATTCACTTTTTTTTAAAACAAAGTTGGCAAACAAGCATTCTGCGGAGCTAATGATAAGAGGCTACAGTCGCCTACAGTACTCTTACGCCGATGGTAATAAACTTCCGGCGTGGTTTTCTTGGCCTTAGAAGCGTTTTCAGCAGCCTGAAAACGCAGTTCAGCGCGTTTCAGGAATTGCTCTATGGCATACTAGAATATCGTATACCCAAATTGTTGTTGTTTTCAGGCGCCTGAAACATGTTTTCAGTCCGTTTCGGGCTACCCTCTATCGAACCACACCATAACCTGAAAACCAGTTTTCGGGCATTTTCAGGACCCCTTGAAGCACACACTTATATGACCAAATTTTCTATAAGAGTGAGTGAGATAGCACGAAAAGAAAGGGACAATAATAGTGAGCATCTTCCAGATATAAAAGATAGATCAAAATGCATCTAGAAACTTCTAGACGTGCTGGCTGGCAGAGAGCAAACCGAACGGATTAAGCGACACAAACGACTTGGAGCGATCATCTGCGATTAGGAAGCGTTTTATAGCGAAGTGTCCTGTGTTCTTAGTGTGCAGTGTTTAGTAACGTGTTATAGTTAAGTGTTTAGTGACGTTATATAGTGGTTTTCAGTGTTTAGTAAAGTGGCTAATTAAGTGCTCAATTAAATCTTATCTCTAAATAGTCGATGTTTTCGAATTTTCTATAAAACACCCACCCCGCAAACGTAACACTACAAATGGTGCCTGTAACATCTGAAATTCTACAGCCCCAACAAGGCACCATTGTACGTTGCCGACCTGTGACACAAAATGTCAAGTCACAGTACCCAGTAATTTCACTGCCTGTGTTACCCTTCAGACCGGAACACAGCGGTGCTTGCAACGCTTGGCGACAGAAATAGGTAAGATTGTTGATCTGTGCATACGACTCTGGTAAAAAAAATTATGTTTTAAATGTATAGGTACGTTTAAAAATTAAGAAATGTATAATTATGTCCGTGTGGTGATGGATCTTGCCGTGGTCTTGTCCGACTTGAACGAACTGACCACCCTATTAGGCAACAAGCCCTTGAGGCGGTGATTCTATGATGAATCACCACCTCATCAGCTTATATACGTCCCCACCGAGGAACTCGAGCCTAGCCTAAGTTAGGGTGTTTAGACCTTAGTCAACCACGCTGACCCATTGCGGATTGGTCGACTTCACATACATCTAATGTTTTAGCAGTCTGTGGACGGGCTAGGGATTTGATTATTTTCATGTTAGGGTCCTAAGCAGTTGAAATATTCCAACCATTATCCCTATTGTAATTTGGATGTTTCTGAATCTCAATAGCCTCGCGTAGCATCATTGGGATGAATCGGTGTTCTTTGACGAGGCTTTGTGTTAAAATACAATGTGTGTGTAAAAAGACAGAATTAAAAAGATAGATAAACGTGGACTGAAGAAAAACATTTATAATATAGTAAACTTCCCTGTACTGCTATCAAAAACTCTTTCATCATTAGCCCTATCATCACTTACATTATTGCCGCATAAAACTTGACGTAAATAAAAAATAATTGCGCGCTTCCCGTACGTAGTTGCGTAGAATACTGTACGTACAGTCAGCAACACGTCAAGCTTAACATTATCATTACGGAAGCCGCCGCCATTACGAGCGACATAAGGGCGGTCTCAAGCTCAACGTGTAACGCCTAGCGTGTTGCTGTGTGTACATAGCGTGAAGCAACACGAAAACCGCCTAAAAGCTTTCACTTACTCTTAAACGGATCTGCACGTCCCACCAAACAAATACTGTGCTTATCTATAAAGGTATAATGTTACTTAAGCAATACTTGTACATTGTATAGTGTAAATAAAATAATGTTTTGATAGCCAGAAAACTTATTACGCACTCACTAGTGAAAAGAAAAGTCATTGGTGATTGATGATACCCTCCTCCCCTTTTTTTCTTGCCCCGGTCAGAAAAGATTTTATATCTACCCAAGAGAACGGCGGCCGTACCACCTAACTCAAAGCGATCACTCGCTATCATTATCATGACATTAGAACAATAGTTTTAATGTGACAGATGACATTAGAAGTATTCTAATGTCACGAAAGCGATAGCGAGTGATCGCTATGAGTTAGGCGGTAGCCCCCCAAGTCTGTCTTTTGATGGTTATGTAGGACTTTCTCGCTAGTAGGGGGCTACCCACTTAAAACTTCTCCAGAGGGGCTTAAAAATGGGAGTTCGAACAGAAAAAAAATCAAGAATAATCTACAAATACACCCAGCATTGCATTTGTACATTTAAGTTGGTGAATGGTTTCCCTCTATTTTCGTGGAACCACATTGACCTCAGAAACCACCTCACTCTTTTTCGAATTCGAAACAAAATCGGAAAATCGGTTCATAATTCAAAAATCTGTTCACAATTACATACAAACATCAAACAACTGATACAATAGCATATGGAACCTTATTTTTTAAAGTCGTTTAAAAATGCAGCGTCCTAGGTAAGCGTCCTAGGTATATTAATCTAAAACCTTGCAGATCAAATCAGTTGCTATGAAATCACACCTGGCATTAAGGCTACTTGTGCATGGCGACTCCTTTATTGCAAGCCTATATTATAGTTCATTATCGCATAGCTAATGTCTCTTACGCGCTGTGTGACCGAACTAATTAACGATACTTTTTACAGGTTTTAATGGATTTTTGGAAAACTGGGTGACAAAATGAAAAATGTATTCTTGCAATTTTCTAGAAAATAAAAATGCACGTCTATTGGTATCACAATTATGTCTTTTATTATTGCATTTTATAATTCACAACTGTTTTAAAATATTGAATCTTTGGATTTTTTTCTATCCAGTGAAATATTATTAATCATATTTTTGTGTTTAGGAATGTTTAGATAAAATATTCAACAAGTGATATATGGATTTTAGAACTGTATGTATTATATTTGTGGCGGTACGGTGTATCGAAATTGTTTGAAAACGGAAAAGGACCGCCTTAACACAGCCCTACCAAAACAAAACTGTCGCAAACAAGCACATAAACATGGTTACAGCAGCGCTGCGTACCCCACCACGTCATCAATCCTCGCGCAGAGTCTGGCACACGAAACATGAGCTTGGAAAAAAGCGGCAAATTCAAAAATTCTAGCTCTGGTAATACTGTCTACAGAAGGTAAAATACATTTTGATACTTGAAATATTCTAATATTTTTTTATTTATGTAGTAATTTAGAATGTTAAATTTGTGAAAGGATTGTCTTTTTTCCTACTATATTCTACTGTACATAGTAGGAAAAAAAGGAGTTGATACTTTTTTAAATTAAATATTAGGTAATGTTTAGTTTCAATGAACTTCCAACAATGAACCTTTTATAAGAAATCGCTGTATTTGAATTTCATGAATGTTAAAATTACTTAATATCTGTAATATTTCGACAGAAATTAAGAAAAAAATATCATGAAATTGTTTATTACAAAGTATCAAAATCACCATGGTGAACTAAACTACATGGGGACATTGTATCAGTGTTGCTACTTGAAAAAATGTCAAGTTCATGTTTCGTGTGTCAGACTCTAACTCTGAGTGCGCCACAACACGCCGAATCGGCGGTGATGAACGTGTAATATAATCTATAACGACATATAAATCATGTCTGTTAGTCTGGCTGTGTTAATCGTGCACAGCTTAAGAAAATGTAGGAAATTGAATTTAAAATATGTAGAGTATCGTAAGGTTGATCATGCCTGAAATAACAAGGTTATTTATTACCGCGATATAGACACGTTATGTAATTAATAATAAGAGCTGCCGAGTTTCTTGCCTCGAGAAGACTGCCCAGAGTTGCGAGCAAGGCATTTTTTTACTTATCTACTTGTATTGCTTTAATACGTGCCTGTAACAATGTATTGAATAAACATTTTTGGGTTTGAGGTTGAAGATATTTTCATTTCAATGGTTTAAACACCCGTCATCAAATAATAGGCGAAGGAGGGAGAAAAGTCACAACATCGAGAGGCGAAACCTCCCCAAACAATATCATACACACTCAGACGGCACTCTGCTGAACAAGCAAACCGAGCTAGCTTTGTGAAACTAAACCGCTTATTCGGTGATTGTATACCTACATGTTACGTTAATATCAGCATACCTGCCGCCAGGAATGCAGACGATGCTTGAACATCAGTTTATCTTACATTTTCAAAGGAAATCCAAAGTCATAAAAATAAAATCAGTAGAGTTCCTTGTAATAACAATAAAGAAGTGGTTCTTAAATTTGTTCAGTTCAGCTCCTTTTATAACGCTAACATCCAGTATATAACGACTTTTAGAAACTCAATCCCTAAGAGGGTAAAAAAGGGGTCAAAATTCGTGTAGAAATTCGTAATATTTTAACTTGTTTAGGCATAATAGAAATGAGTATGCACATGTGTAAACTTTTTGACTGTTCCATTCTTAAAGGGATGAACGGATGAAACTTTCAACCCCTACGGTTGAAAGTTTGTTTTTCGTTTGAATGTTACACAAAAAGCTACTTAATTAACGTGTTTTAACGGGACTTTTTAGAAGCTTTTGTTTTGTACTTTGAGCTGTTTTACTGCGTTTAAACACACAATTTCCGAGAAAAAACGAAATTAACGTAGACGAAGTTGCGGGCGAAAGCTAGTCACAAATGTGAAGGGATCCATCTTTATTATTACGAAGTTCGGCTCCATAGAAAGTGCACACATATCGACGAGCTATTCTGCTGAAATATTAGACGCTACAACTTTATAGTTATATCATTGACATGACAAGCTTCCGCCGAGCTCATCAGCCGCAGCCTGTGCGCCGGCACGCGCTGTACTTCGGATAAAAGTATTAATAATGGCACCCACGGGCTTGTAGACTCGACTTTGTACATCGCCATGCAAAGATGAGAGCCAAGGAAAAATGTAAATACATCGGAAAATTACCTGTTAAGACCGCTTTGATACGGCTTTGTGAAATGCCGCCAGGCACACGCCGGCGCTCGTCAAAGGATGTCGCCGCGAAATCAAAGGTATCTATCCCGAGTTGATAGGAGTTTTAAAGAAGCACAAATCTTATATTTCAACAAGAAATATAAACCGATTTCGAAAACACTGAGAAGCTAAAAATAATATAAGAATACATGCAGCATCACATTTTTTTGTATTGAAGTCAGTGCCAAATTTTGACATTCTAGCGAGATCATCGCTTAGCACCGTCCTCAATATTAAGATGTAATGCTGTATATATTCTTATAACAGATCTTGAATTTCAGATTTTTGTTTTGTTGAATTTTTTCTTGTAATATAGGTATACTGATTTATTGATTTTTGAGTACATTTTCAATTTTTAAAGAAAATGCAAAATCATAAATATAACATTTGTATAAGTTTGCATTATTCCTAACCAATTTGCAAGAAATCTGTACATACGAGTAGTTTTAACGAGTATAAAAGAGATCAATATTATTATAGTTGAAAGTTCCTCGGCGTTTGTTAGAGCTCGATGGCCCAGTGGTCAAGAGGCGTCAACACGGTATTTACACCGGAGGGAGACTCTGTACCAGGGTCGTGTGCTTGGGTAGCTCCGTCTTACCTATTTCTGCCGCAAAGCAGCAGTGCTTGCATTGCTGTGTTGCGGTTTGAAGGGTAACATATGGCAGTGAAATTACTGGGTACCGTGACTTTACATCTGATGTTACAAGTTGGCAACGTACAATGTGGTTCTTGTGAGAGTTGCAGATTTGCTGCGAATCTCACAGGAGCCACATGTATTATAGGTGACTGTTACCACTTACCATCAGGTGGACAGTTTGCTTGTTTGCCAACTTAGTAGCAATAAAAAAAATAAAAACGCGAGGTTTATTCCCGCCCGAGACGAAATTATTTCATTTAGAGAACATGTAGTCACAAGTATAAAAAGCCTTATCTGTTTAACTAAACTTGTGAACCATTGGCGTAGCTTCTTTTACTTGCAAAAGTGATTATGTAATAAAAGCCAATTTGAATAAACTATAGTGAATTTAATTCGACAATACTAATCAAAATATATGCATATACAAGTGTGGAGAGATACTACAAACGCAACAAAACTGAATTTTAGTATCACTTGAAATTTGCGATTAATCTATTCCGGTCAGGACACCTCCTGGGCGCGTGGGCGGCGGCTTAGGCTCAATTTACACCGCCTTGAAATGGAATGGAAGCGACTTTTTGCAACGAAATTCTTCATGGCATAATGAACTTTATGTCAATTGTATAACACACAAACTAAATACAAGCAAAAAAAGGTCGCACGTCTTCCGGCGAATCGTCCCGCGCTTTCTTGAGATTTACCTTTGCTTTTGGCTCGTATTTAGTTTGTATGTTATTCAGTTAACATAAAGTTCATTATGCTATGTACAATTTCGTTGCAATAAGTCGCTTCCATTCCGTTCAGCGACGGTGTAAATTGAGCCTAAAAAGCCCTGTAAAAGATCAAATATGTCTGTCAAACTTGCTTGACAAACTTCACGTTTTCATCAAACACTACGTCGATCCAGACTCTTTTCAAACACATCAAACAAGTAGTCCGTTTGTCAAAAGCGTCAAACACAGCCAAACACGTAAACTTGACAAGCATATTTGATCGTTTACAGGGTCCTTTACGGCCGCCCGCCCGCCGTTCGCCGTGCCGCCCCGGCGCGGCGCCGTCACGGTCACTTCCCGCCGAACGCCGACGCGGCTACGCCGACATTTGGAAACGCACCGCAACAACTCAAATACTAAATTACTAATATAAACTGTCGCCGCGTATGTGGAATGTTCTTATTGACTGACCACGACCTCGCATTGTGTTCTTAATGGGTTCCGGTGATTTTCCTTTCGAATGTTTCTTGTTCCTTTTGCCCCGAAAAGAAATTGTTTGAACATAAAAAAATATGCATATTGAATTTGAAACAGTATTGAAGTTACTTACAACTATAACAGTTCAATAATAGTATATTAATAACTATGGGAATAAAGCGATGTCTTAGCCACAGTATGTGTATGAGTGTAAACTTGAATCTCAACCGTAACGAAGGAGTATGGTTTACTCCCGAAATCAGCAAGGGTGTTAAATAATTAAATCCTGAGCGTAGCAAGAGATTTAATACGAGAGTACTGAGTGGAGCAAAAATACTTTTCGCACGACCTGCGGGAAAATATAAGCAAATACGTAAGGAATACAGTGTTTAATCAAAATCATTAATTTAATATTAAATTTGAAAGGAAACACTAAGGTCGACTGAACTCAAAAATGGGTATTTGTAAAATGTATTGCTGTCGCCGTGTGCCCGAACAACCGAACTGAGCGCGATACACAACTGCAGCGGACCTTTGAAAAGTACACAAAATAAACATTTCGTATTCCCCTATTTTCTCCTCTAAATATAGATCGATTTAATTAATTATTCTTTGCATTAAAAATTAAAGAAAGGCTTTGGCTATATTTCTATATTTTTCTTTGCCATATAATCTCGACAATTTTGTTTGCTGGATATTTAAATACAGTATAGAAAATCTGACTTAGAAGGTTTTAATCTTATTTAATAATTAACTTTAAAAAAGGAAAACATATGAAGATACTAATAGTGGCAAAAGTTTTTGTACAAAATATAGAGCAACTATTACCATTAACCAAGAAGGAAACAGGAGACACGGTTTGTATGGACAAACAGCCGGTGTGACTTCCTCTTAATGGTTACGTTGGAGAAAACACAAACACATTTGACCTGAAACAGAGTTGTTGTGTAGTTGTTCTCTATTAAGGTTAAGAAAGAAAATATTTTGTCTTAGACAGATAAAACTTGAAATAACAATAACAGCCACATTAATAATGTCCTCCTAATCGATATTCGGTCACGGCGGCCAATCTCCACAGAGACTAGCCATCTGCGCAGGAGATATTATAGTGCACAAGTGACTGCGCAAACGCAAGTGCACTGTGTTGCTTCACTCGCCTAGTCCGATGGGTCGGTCGGTTTGATAAGTGCATAGTACATTATGGACTTGCAAGAAACAAATACTATACACTGTGTAAACGCTTCCTTCGCACTTAACAATTACGCTGTGAAGTTGTCACTTCGCACTCGCACTTACTACTTAACAAAGTGTAAATTAGCCATTACTCACAGTAACGGCTGTACGTGTATACTGTATACTATAGCAATGTTACGCGCGCTTTCTTGCGCGCTTGATTTTATTAACCATCAGCAACAACCCTGTCGCTCGAGCTCATATACTGCTAATCAGAATTACTAATAACATTCGCTTACGCGTAGCGTTAACGTGTGATTCAGCTTGGAATCTCAAAGTTATTTAAAATGTCGGCTATTTTCAAGATCAAAGAAGTGCAACTTCTGTAAGTAGTACTATACATCTATTGTGTGCTTAAGGAGGTTTAGCTGGATATCAAAAAGCCAATGGTTGACCACTGGCTTTACGAGATCCACATAGCCCCTAATATGTAGTCCGTAGGCTACGTAGCCCTCGTAGAAGCTACGTCGTAGCAAAACGTAGTAACAAAACATCGTAGCTGTGTAGCAAGCACATTAAGCAGTCAACATTTCATGGGGATCTTTTTGCTATTGATTAAATTTTTGCAATACTTAAAATGTTTATAATTTGTATTCGGAGCGTCGCTGGCGCTGTGGACTGGGCACTGGCCTTCTAATCGGGAGGTCCGGGGTTCGATCCTACCATGTACCAGTGTTTTTCGTTTTTCGAATTTCATAAATACATTTGACCGACGCTCCTCCGTTGAAAGAAAACATCGTGAAGTAACCTGCATGTATTTGCGAAGAAATTCAAAGGTGTATGTGAAGTCGACCAATCCGCCACTGGGCCAGCCTGATTGATTAAGGCCTAAACACCCTAACTTACGGTTGGCTTGAGCCCCTCGGTGGAGACATTTATGAGCTGGAGTGATCAATTTATATTCGCAAATGTAATTTTTCATTAGTGTTTTTATTCATACCTCCCAAAAAGTATTTCAATGCAGAATCAACATTTTCATAACTGCTTGACTTACTTAACTCGTCCTTATAGATGAATTACACTTTTTAAATAGTAACAGTTATATGTAGCAAGGACACATTGTTGGGTCTCGTAAGATTTGCAAACTCTTAACTGCCTAGTTACGTAGTGGCTAAGGCTACCGGGTGTTCATAAAATTTCTGGTGATGTTTTGCGTATTCAATGAGTATTGTGCATGATTCTCTAAATAATTAACACGGCATTCTAAGCGCCCAATTTGTAAATGCCAAATTACATTTATCCGTTTATCAATTTCTTACTATATCAAAACAAAACCGCTCAATAAATTAAAATAGAAGTTAAAACTAACTACAGTGTTACACCTTTTTAAGGCGAAAAGTAGTTCGCGGGCACAGCTAGTGGAAAATAAAAAGATCCCAAAAACCTAACCCTCCTGCATCGCACGCTCATAAGTGGTGCGACTGTAATCTTCTCAATATTATTGGAGAAACGTTTTTGTTTACCTTCTGTGATCATGATAAATAGCACCAGATTGTGAACTCTCCCGCGGGACACGAGTGGTGTCTCCCTCCTCCCACGCTCATAGGGCTGTTGTTCACCACCGATAAGAGCGATGTAAATACTAAACACTGTAGTGGGTTTTCTTGCTAAATTGTAGAAATATAGGGAAATCTTAAAGTT
This sequence comes from Schoenobius gigantellus, assembly GCA_963935595.1. Lineage (NCBI taxonomy): Eukaryota > Metazoa > Arthropoda > Insecta > Lepidoptera > Crambidae > Schoenobius > Schoenobius gigantellus. Next base: position 46,625,380 of record OZ012544.1, on the reverse strand, counting down.
AAAAGAAAAAAAACAAACTTATTCCTTAGAGTCCGATACAAAATGAAAAGCTTTATTCCTGTAGGTACATATAATACACTTATGCATATGTTACTGAAGTAAGCAAAATTTCTCAATGCAAAGTACTTAAATTAACTAGATGTCAAGTCTATACAAGCCAAGCGCAGGATGGTTCAGGTTTGTTTGATCAATCTCGGTAGGTAAAAATCAGGTACAAATTGGGTACAAAACTATAAAATGAGGGGCAATAAACTACACCAACAAATAGTTATAGGTTTCTTTTTTTTTAATTAGTAGCCTTCCCCGTAGCGGTTGTTAGTAGATCGTACTTTCGATGCTAAGTTTCTGCGATCACGGGTCAGAGATATAATATCCCAGTTCCTTAGATTTGATGTATTATATTTGGACAATTCCACAGAATTCCTCCTTGATGTCAGGTTATTTTGTTATATTCTCTAGCTGAAAAGCCAAGCAGCGGAGCCCTATGGCCTCCGGTAACTGCCCTGGAGATTCATAGCACAGTGTTAGGTTAAAAAATATAATTAAATATGCCTATGATCTTAGGGTCAGTGGGTCTAACACTGAGTTCTGAAGGAATCCCAGCCAATAAATTTGAATTTCATGTAATAAACATAGCAAATGAATTCCAAACATAATTTTTAATAAATTGACAAATTGTCTTAATAGTTGATTTATAAAAAGGATACATGGAGGGGAGAGCACATATTTTATGTATAATTATTGCTATTAGTAGAAAGAAATCAGCTTAATTTGTGAGTTATTTGCCAAAGTATGATGTGAAACTCAATATAGTGAAAATCTAGAATTTATCATGAAATGTGTAATTGTTATTCAATACATTCATTAATCCCACTAAGATGCCGCTTACTATCAGGTTTTTTTAATGAAATAGGGGATGAAAAAGGTGAATTTTGGAAATGTAATGTTTGATTTAATAATCAATTTACCCACAAATAAAAAAATTAACAAAATCTGTTTTAAATCATGAAATATAGTAAGATAATTAGATACCTTATTGATTTTTTGCACTTATTGATACAATTTATCCATTTAATTTAATGAATCGCGTGCCGGCGAGTAAATATATTTTTCATGAGCTTTACTCTTCAAGCTGAAAACAAAAATAACTGACTTTTGAAAATTCATTGTAGCTAACCATTTTTAAATTAAATGCCCGCGGAAAATGTGAAAAATACCTATGGATTTTATTCGCAGAAATTAAGATAAATACTTTATAATTCGCAAATCAATATAAAATTCCTTCGGTCGATATGTCGATATGTTCTGAGCACAGATTAAGAACCACAGAGATAATATCATAGCATAGGCGCGTTCAAAAACTAAGGTGATATATGGGCGCGCTCCACTTGCGCACAGATTTGCGTTTATGTAGAAGCGACGGAGCCAAGGTCCGTTTGCCGAATGTTAAGCGCCGTATTGGCGACGGAACCTCTGCTAAAACCCAATTCATTTCATAACACTCGTAAGATTCTTAACTTGCTTCAAGATGTGTCAAGTCAACATACGTATTCTACAATATGCAATAAGTATTTCCAGCTAAGGTTATAAGTTTGGTTGAAAAACAAAACGTAATGTAAAATTAACCATAAACAAACTGTGAATGCTTTCCAAATTCTATTCGACGAAACTAATAATTATATGATCTATAACTTTAAGTGTATTTTATTATAATATGTCTCTAAAAATGATCAAAACAAACGGTCTAAATGTCAAATTCCGAATTTTGAGAAAATCAACCCACCTAAAGGGGAGCACGGGATTTTGGGCGAAAAAAACTATCTTTGTAAATAAGGCCAGGATAAACGCGAGATTTATTTTGTTTATGCAAAAATTGAATAATGACCAAAGATAATTGCAAATGTCACTGACGTGACGTGAAACGACGTTGACGTTGCCACTTGACATTGATATTGTGAAATTAATTGACAAAGTTATTGTAATTATGATTTTAGTTGTGAAATTTGTAATAAAACTACAGTGAAACCAAAGTGTTTTTGCAAAATTAGTGTTTTACGAAATTTTAAGAAAAAACGGTGTTACAACACTGATAAAATAAATAAACTAAGAATAGAATTCTTAATAAATACATAGTCTAGTTAACGCTGAAGATCACAAGTCGATTGGAGTGCTGACCATAGTTGACCACTTGAATATCAAGTGTTGCTTCAACTTAAATAGACCTGAATATACATACACTCCTCTACACTTCAATCGAGCTACCTTGCTCTTTTATATCGTCTATAACTATAAAAAATATTTGGACAACCATAAAGTTTTTATGCAATTTTGTACCTGACATATTCATGTTCAATCTGATGTGCTGATGATGAATATGCTAGCTATAAAATTGCATAAAAATTTTTGGTCAACCAAACATTTTTTGAAAGTTATGGACGATATAATCCCAAAGTGCAAGGTGGATCGATTTAGGTGTCCGGAGGTGTAATTGGCATTTGGTGTCTTGTCAATGGAGGAACAAAAATTAGCCAAGTTGGTGAATTATTTTGTTATCTATTATTTCATTTGTCTTTTTTTATTTAGTAATTTTTGAGCATCGGTGGCACTGTGGACTCTGCACTGACCTTCTATAAAATACAAAAAATAGGGGAAATGTGATTGGATGATTCATGATAATATGAAAGTCGACAAAGTGCGAGTGTTGGCAACGTGGCAACGAAATCGCTTGTCATATTCCAAGTATCATTCGCGTTCGATACATTTACGTTATCTTCACAGCTGTTATCTTCAAATCTGCCAAGAAATTCAAGTGTATGTGAAGTCGACCAATCCGCACTGGGCTGGCCTTCTGCCGAGTTCACCCACAGCGCCACCTTTACGTCATACGCCAATATGAGAATGATTCGCGATGTGGAATCATCCCATTAATTTTTTATTTTAAAACTACGTTATTATTTTTGAATTGTTACTTTGTCTAGGCCCCCTGAGCTCGCATATCGCTCGCTTTAGCAGTAGCGCGATCCTTACGAAGGCACTTACGGTGCTATTTAAAATTGAAAACGTCCCGAGCCGATAGTTCCACGCAAAGTTTTTGCAAGAGTGCCTCGCTCCGCCGCGAACACCTCCTCGCTAGAGCATTTCTGAGAATTACTTTCAATGGTTAGATTTTGTTTCCATGCGACCGCGCGGCCACTTTTGTTTTTCTTGCTGGCTTACGATGCCGCAATGGTTTACGAGAATCCTAACTTTGCTACTAATATTATCAATTCGAAAGCGAGTGAATGCCTGTTACTCTTATAGATTACGTCGGGGCTTAGGCAGCGTTTAGTTGCGAGATTAAGACAATAAACAAATCTGTGTGATTTTTTTTATTGAAATTAATGAATAAATTAATAAAAAATATTATTAGTAATATTTACCTGCCAGTTACGGAATTGAGCCGTCGAGTAGGTTTTTTAAAATGAAGAATTTTCTTATAATATATTTAATAGTGAAATTCACAATGTTGGTGAATATACTTATATTAACTTATTAACTAATTGATCACGATGATCAATGACACGACCTTCCGCTTCCGCAATTGAAGACAAAAGGCATCGAACGGGCTTTGAAAGAGTCCCACGAACACTTGGCTTGGTCTTGCGAAACCGTCTCGTGAAACCGCAGGTGCTCAGGAACATTCCAGTGGAATTAAAAAATTGTTCATCGGACCACCCATGGTGATAAACATAGTTGAGGGGAGAACTCGTAACATGCCTATCCATAAAATGAAAACAGACCTAAAAATTCGGCATCAACATCCCAATTCCACGCTTAATCGCGGGCAAGTAAGACTGACAAATAAATATTTTAATTGCAATTACTGTGAATATAATAAGAAAAAATATTCTGATCATTCTGTGGGATTTTTAATTAGGCTTGTTGGGTAGAACGAGGCGCATTGCACAAGGTATTTTAAATATTTCTATAATCGTAGCATTTTCATAATATATTTGCTCCACTCAGCATCACTACGTTTTCTTTCATTCACTTTTTAAATCGTAAAAAAAAAATATTGTTATAAATATTAAAACGAGATTAAAAGCGGTAATGCTCATTGTATTATGTAGAATGACAGGAAAAAATTGGCGGGGCGTCCAAAAATAACCCTGTATATCTTTCTTTGCGTAATCTATCCATCCTTTTAATATCTTCCTCTACCCTATGTACGTACGTCCACATTCATGACCATATCTCTTGAATCATCCCTCGTCATCACACGACCATACAACGCTAACCTGATACAAGAATTATATATCATCTCTGTCACTGGTGCTACTTTGGTAAACTTCCTCTTATATATTAATTTATTTCTTATCCACAGCAGTCACACCGCATATCCACCTATACATTTTCATATTCGTGACATATTCTCTTCCTTGATCAGTGTCCTTTGTTACCCAATATTCAGATCCATACATAATGACGGGTCTAATGATCAATTTATATATTTTTTCTATTAACTTTAGTGGCTTTCATCGATCAAAAACAAATAGTTCTCGAGACTAGTTTGTATTTTGTAATATTTGGTTTTATTTCATACGAGCACGCTTAGCCCCTATCTCCCCTACAACTTAACCTAAATCGTATTATTTTTGACATGAAAGGTCACTATAATAACTTAAAGTTGATTCCGAACGCTGTAAAGGTCGAGGTCGACGGAGAGTTAATTAAAAAGCTGTGTAACGTTTGCTTTGTGGGAGTTTATTCTTAACTCTCCCAACAAACTTGACACGTTTGGTAATGGATAAAAACCATTAAGGAAATTATTATTTTTTACAAAAATATTAAAAACTACACAAGGGGCTAAGTATACAATTTTAACAAATGTACCTATATGTTTAGTCCTGCGTTTGCTTAACAATATTTTGATGTCACAGCAGTAACTTCCTTTGGTGGATATCAAAATATGTTGTGAAACAGAGAAATGAAAATAGTTATTAGCGTAATGAATGTACGAGTATTTTGTAATACGCATTACATCGTTTGAAGATATTGGGGATCGGGAACAATTAATTGTTATTATAGTCGATGTATGTCATCGCGTATTATTGTGAGGATGACAGTACTCGTAGATTTATTCAAACTATTCCGACCAGTATATTTAAGAAATAATAAAAACCGACTTCAAAAACACTGAATAGTTAAAAATAATGTAAGAATAGGTACAGACAACATCACACATATATATATATATATATATATTGAAGTCGGTGCCAAACGATGATCCCCTAGAAAATTTGGCACTGACTTCAATATGGAAGTGTGATGTTGTCTGTACCTATTCTTATATTATTTTTAACTTTTCAGTGTTTTTGAAGTCTGTTAAAAAATATTGGTTAATATTATTATAGTCATCATCATGATGTCAGCCACAACATCTCGGCTCTCGGCCGATCATCAGGGACTCAGCCATCATCCTCCTCTCTGGCCAAGTGCAGGTATTGGCATGGGTCCCGTATAATGTTATTACACTGCTCACATTCCTTTTTTAACCGACTTCAAAAAAGAAGGAGGATCTCAATTCGATGCGTGGTTTTTTTCTGATTTTGTTTATGTGTATGTTACTCAATTAATCCACCAATTGTGGACCATCTAATGAAAAAAATTTTACTAGGTACTTAGACTAAAAATAACAATTAGTTCAATCACAATATTTTTCTCAAACATGCTCGGAAATGTAGGCATTATTGTAGTAAAAAGAAGACACAAAGTTTGTAATTCTTGACTCATGCATTACTTTATCGGCCTAGGCCAGGAAAGTAAGTATAAAAATTCATTATTGGCCGCTGCTCCAATGTTTTTTTATTTATCTATAACTTGAATTATGTAACTTGACATACAGCCAATTGCTATCACATTATAAAAAATGCACTCTTCGAGCATATACAACGTGTCTTATATCTCCCCATAAAAATTATAATACTTATTTAATTTTATTTAAACTATCAAAATTGCCAACCTAAAACTGTTCTAAAAGTGAATTTTCAAAAATTTGACAATTAAATTCGATTGATATGACAAGTTATTAAAGTTGACACATTCTTTTCGCTTAAATGAATATTATAATTTTATGGGGAGTTATTATAAGACACGTTGTAAATATTATGAATATGACAACAATTTTATTAAAATGTTGGTATGAAATCACACGAAAATATGCTTAATTTTCGTTTCGAGAGAAAAAAGTCATAATCTGCAGTATTACATTTTTTGCTTAAAATATGATTGGGCTGTATGGGCTTTGTTTCCTTTGCACTAATTGAAAATTAAAAAGTATAACTAAGTGCTAGGCTGCTCTAATTAATTAATTTATTTATTGTTTGATTTGTTTTTTATTCATATTATACTCATTTGTTTCCAATTCAATTTAATTCAAAATCTTTTATGCATACCATAATGTGTAAAATAGGTGGTTCACAAAAAATAAGATCATTATGGACCCGTTGGGCACGCAATCGTTGAACAAAAGAGAGGAAACTTATTATTATTAGGTACCTACTATTGTTTTATTTACAGATCATAAAGCTAAATTATACGAAGATCACGGCAATTATAAATATTTGAATAAATAGATAACATTAAACAATATTTTAATATGAAAGGTTTTTATTTATATGGTATTATTATTACACTGAATTTCATAATTAATTCCAGTATTACGTCTTTCATTATTTCCTCGCAATTATTGAGAAAAGCACTATACATACCTCGGCGGGAATGGGATTGCCGGACTCGTAATTATTGTCAAGGCATTACTCTTCCGGCAGTCCCTAACTTCCCGGCCTCTGCAGTAATGTACTATTTATTTATAACATTATTTTTAAAACAGACTATAACTGAATTTGTCGGATACGTATACCAGAATAGCAGCATCAGTGAGGAGGTTTTTCACTCTAGATGTACTTTTGCTGATTATAACTTCTTACTATCAATCAGTGTGGACGGCATGCTTGCTTGACAGCTGAATTGCATTAAATTCAATGAGGTTGCTATGACCGACGAATTGTAAGCTACCGCGATAGATGTCACACAATAGGGGGGTCGAGAGAATGATTTTACGAGGCGCGGCGCGGCCTCCAGGCGCCAGCCTCGCCCACGAGGAGACGTAGGGATCAGTCACGGACTACATTATTACGGGAGAGCCGTTAAAGGGCTGTTGGGCGGCTGGATGAATGACTTAGGCCCGGCATTCTTTGACGGTATGGCATGGCAAGGGATTACTAGCTGAGGAACATTGATGTACTAAAAGAGCTAGAGACGCATATGACAGCTAAGCTTTCTCATATAATTTTAAACGGTATTATTTTTACGATATAGGTTATATTCAAATAGTACAATAGCACAGGCAAAGGGAAGGGTGATTCGAGCGAATTTCAAATAGGTAGAGGTCACAGAACACAAGTTATTCTTTGGTAATGTCACGGAATAGATATTTGTACTACGTCCAAAGTTGCACTCCATTGATCTTGAAAAAAGCCGACATTTTAAATAATTAATCTTTAAACATTCAAGCTGAATCACACCTTAAGGCCACGCGTTAGCGTATGTTATTATTATGCCTCACGTCACTACGAGCTCGAGCGACAGGGTTGTTGCTGATGGTAAATAATCAAGCGCACACAAGAAAGTGCGCGAAACGTTGCTATACTAATACACATGCCTGTGCCAAGAGCGCGGCATACAAAACAATATACCGAGCGGAGCTAGGCAGCCCTGCTGCGTTTACACTGTTAGTGCGCGGAACGGTAGGTACTTATCATGTATTGTCTGAAAGTATGTTTATGTCGTTCAATTTTATTTTATTGTGTTGACTTAGAGTTTATTCAATTGTGTCGACTTAAAAGTATGATTTTTTACAGCTGAAAGAAACCGTATACCCGAGTATTTGATGTAAATCACAGCTTAATATAAGAACTCTACTCTACGCGTTCCCGAGAAAGGTCATGACAGACAGACGAACATAACGAAGTGATCCTATAGGGCTTGCATATTTTCCCTTTGAGGTACGGAATCCTTAAAATAGTCGATAAGTTAGCCGCAAGGGCCATTCCTGGACAGCGAAGAACCCAGGACAGGAATCGGTGGAATTTCTCAATCAAGGCGACCGCGTGCCGGAAAAATGAAAATAGTTACAGAGGAGAGGACCTACTCTTGTTCTGTTGCCGAGTAGCTGAGCTACTATTGGGCGAATTGAAGCCACGATGTAAACTGTATATGTAATGTGTATGTAACCTTTATTTAATGAACTCTAATTCAGCAGGTTTTGTTTGAAGGATGTGGTAGTGTTAGGAAACAAACGTGTTTTGACCGCCTCCGTAGTCTAGTGGTTAACACCGCCGAGTGTTGATCGAGAGGTCCGAGGATCGATTCTCCGTGGAGGCAGACGTTTTTCTGCTTGGTTTGGTTGGTGGTAAGGCTGGCTTGCTACCGATGTCTTACCTAAATTTGTCATCATAATAACGGTATTAATATTATAGTATTGTTGTTCCGATAAATTAAAAGCAAGAAAACCAGTTCCTCAAATTTTGAAGACTAAGGAGTCCAGGTGAAGCTCGCTTCCACCTTCGGCCTTATCGTCACTTACATCGTGAGATAAAGGCCAAGAGGTTCTCTGTCGTTTAAAAGAAAAATGTTTTTTAGGACTTTCCCCACCTTCCCGGGGAGACAACTCTTTCGTGTATTGATTAAATTATTTCTCAATTTATTTAGCAATTTTAAAAAGAAAATGCATAGTAAGAAATTTAAAACAGGAAATCTTGGTAAAAAAGTGTGAATCGCACACCGAAAGTTCCGTTCAAACTTATCTAATATATGAAAATCTCGTGTCACAGTGTTTGTTATCGAACTCTTCTGAACCGGCTTGACAGATTTTATGATTTTTTTTTAATGTTTTTATGTATTTGGTAGGTCTGAGAATAGGTCGTAGTCTATTTTTATACCCCTAGGTGATAAAGGTGACCCTCTTCAGATTTTTTTTATGATTTGGCGTCAGAAATACTATATAATCCTAAATTTTCACCCTTCTACCACTGACCCAATTCCTTAATAGCGATATTAGTATTTTTAGTGGCGATACTTACGTAGTTCGCGGGCACAGCCAGTCTAAGTCTATAAGTTTCTGTGTATATTTACGGTTTTCAGTCTTTTTCCTTTCGACGAACGCCCGACTCCAGGCGAACGACCCAAAAATAAGGTTCCTAACCTTTTGATCGCGATGACTTACAAGATTGATTATACCACGACGTTGCATCCTCGAGATTTATATATTAACCAGGTAGTCCACTTTCCAATGTACCGGGCACCAAGCACAATTTTAGAACGAAGACTTAAAAATAAAAAGATAGGTAGGTAGTTTTAGTATTATTCACCCGCTTGCGCGATGTTACGTCGTTTGACTCATTCGCTTTCTTTGTGCGGGCATCACAGCATCGGAATATTAAAGATCAAAGTTTTATTATTTTATAACTTTATTTTTAGTGTGTTGTGTAGTTGTTATAGATATCAATATGTGTAAATGAAAACGTAAGTATTCTAAGCAATATATTAAGGAAAAGATTCGTAAACTAGAGAAACGTTTGCGTCACCGCCGCCACCGCTCTGCGAGCATTTTGATGGTGCTGGAAGTACCTATGTAAGTTTAAATTATAAGTGTTTATTGTTTATTATATTGTACTATTTTTTCGACACGTTCTCATCTTTGCATTTCGTTCGTTTAAAGCAAAACTTTATTTCGTGTTTGTTCGAATCAGTAGATTATATTTAGCTCACTAATTAATTTCATTTTGAAATTTATTGAGCAACAAAAAGAGCCTTGCTATTTGCGCATTGCCTAACGTTACTGTTTAATTAGAAAATATTCTGTATACAGTGTTAAATAAAATGGTATCCGCAGAATACCAGCGTCGAAGCACTCTGTGCCTCTGCATGCGGGGCCTATTTGGCCTAAAATCTATCTGAATATATATTTATATTTTTTTGTTACATTGTGTGTTGTATTTTTTGTACCAAATAAACGTCTATTCAAGCAATAATTCATAATTACTAAAGAACCGTGAATCGGCACTTTGAAACACGCCTTGTACACGTGTTTAAGTGTTATTATTTCTTTATATTTATAGAACAGTGTGCCTTGGAACTATGATGCGATTATAGTCACGCACAGTACTACGATGCGATTGTAGTCATGTTTTTTGGTCAGATTTATTGGTACCGTGACGCGATCACGGTCTCGATCACAACACTTCGTGTCATGATGCGATAATGACCTAGCTTATTTTTTCAACAGAATGTTATTATTTCTTTATATTTTATAGAACTGTGTGCCTTGGAACTATGATGCGATTATAGACACACACAGTACTACAATGCGATTGTAGTCATGGTTTTTGGTCATATTTATTAGTACCGTGACGCGATTACGGTCTCGATCACAGCACTTCCTGTCATGATGCGATCATGACCTAGCTTATTTTTGAAAGAATGTTATTATTTCTTTATATTTTATAGAACAGTGTGCCTTGGTACTATGACGAGATTATAGTCACGCACAGTACTACGACGCGATTGTAGTCATGTTTTTTGGTCATATTTATTAGTACCGTGACGCGATTACGGTCTCGACCACAGCACTTCCTGTCATGGTGTGAGCATGACCTAGGTTATTTATTCAACGGAATGTTATTATTTCTTTATTTTTTAATAGAACAGTGTGCCTTTGTACTATGATGCGATCATAGTCGCGCACAGTACTACCACAATATAGAGAATGGTACTACGATGCGATTGTAGTCATGTTTTTTGGTCATATATATTAGTACACAGGCTGAGGATAGCCTCGCAGAATATGACTCGCCTCGCAGAATATTACTAATGTTACTCGCCGACAAACTACTTCGTAGTTTTGTGTTTATGTTTATAATAGTACATTTTGTTAAATAAAATAAAATAAAAATCTATGGAGAGGATGAATTGGCTTCAGTGTGTTATCATACATCCCATATGTTCAGTCAGTGGTTCATGTGACTGAAACTTGTAATGAGTGACAACCTAGTAATGTACAGGTGATGATATCAGAAGCATCAGCCAAGTGTCCCATACCACCCACTAGCTCTCAGGTACGTGTAAATGATGTTAACACTCCAGCAACCAATTTATTTGAGAATATTTTAGAGGTCTTAGGGACCTCAAAAGGGAAACACGAGCTTTTCGGAACAAAAATCCAGGATGAAATCTCTGAACGTTGGGGTCATATATTGTGCGGAGGCTTAAATAAGGATTAAAAGAAAGAGTTAGAGGGCAACATCTTCATACCTGAAAACTTTCAATTAGTTAAAACACCCAAATCGAATCCTGAAATCACTGCTGTGTTACTCAAAGAAATCAGCTTATATTGGACCTTCATTATAAAAACACGCTTAATCGAAGGAAATTAATAATGTATTCATTAGATTATAAGTTTAAAAAGATATTGCACGTGTACGAAGTGATTCATTTCTCTTTGGCGGGAATCTCACTAATAAAATTAAAGCATCGAAGTTGGCAGAAATATCGACTCCAAATCAAGAAAGTTCCAGCGGCGAGTACTTCTTCTTCTAATAGGCCTTCAGTCAGCTAGCAGGGAAACTGCAAAGCTCCACCGCGTCAAATGCCACGCACGCAGAGACGTGGTTAGGCGTGGAGTCACTCGTACCATTAGTCTGCGAGGAAAGCACCTGTAGTAGATCGATATCAGACAACGAAGTCTCGACCAAAGGCGCCGATCAAAACATAATAATAAAAAAAAAAACTTATTATTATTTTGGTACTTAAATGAAAATATTTTATTCACACCTAAAAAAAAAAATACTATCGATCCAGTTCTCTTATGAGTTGTAACGGGTAAAACGGATTACAAATTTCTTTTTAAGAAACCGAATCTCAAAGATGTTTACCTATAAGTTCACGTTTTTCACAGTCAAATATTGTGACATTACGTTATGAAATTAAGAAGTTATACTAAATGAGAGCAGTAAGATGATGCAATGATGAATTAGATCAATTTATATATAAACTAACTAACATAATATTTCCCACCTGTAATGCTCTTTTCTTGCTAATTGTCAAAATTTGGGAAAAGAAAACAAATTTAATCCTTGACTTATTGAAATAATAAGCTTTATATGTTTACATACAGTTTCCTTATGCATAAGCATAAGAGAACAATACAATCATAAGCCAGCCATCATAATAATAGTCAGATACAATCATATCCTTAGAGTTGTAAGTTAAATTAAAGAGAATCAGGTACCTATATTATAATAGATACAGAAATCTATACAATCAAAGATTTTTTATCAATATTTAATCAACGATTCTTCAACGAATCAACGATTTTTTATCAATCTCGGTATCAAACTAATATATCTAAAAATTGGGTACAAATCTGGGTAATGGAATACACCAAATGAAAATGTTTTGTTTCTTTTTTTTAAGATTAGCCTTCCCCGTAACGGTGGTTAGTGGATCGTACCTTCGACTTTAAGTTCTTGCGATCACGGGTCAATGATACTGGACTCCAATTCCTTAGATTTTATATGTTTTAGATATGTAATTCCACAGAATTTTTCCTTGTTATACTAGTTGTTTCTTAGTTCCTCCACTGAAAAACCAGACAGCCAAGCCTTAAGGGAACTGCCCTGGAGATTCATAGTACAGTGTTGGGTTAAATATATGTAACATGTCTATGATCATATGGCCCGGGGCTCTCACACTGGGTTTTGCAAACATATTTTTTAATAAATTGTTATATTTTGTTATTTGTTGGATTATAAAAATAACATATGGAGGAGAGAGCACCTATTTTGTGTACAACTACTACCATTAATTCAAAGAAAATAGCCTTTGTGAGTTATTTGCCAAGGAGTGATCTGAAACTTTCTATGGTGAAAATCTAGAATATTTATAACATGAAATCTGTAAATATTGTTCATTAATCCACCAAGATGCCGCTTACTATCAGGTTTTTTTTATGAAATAGGGGATGTAAAAGACGGATTTTGGGAATATATTATGTGTTTGAAAAAAAAAAAATCCTACCTACCAAAAAACTTAATAAAATCTGTTCTAAATCAAAAAGAAAATTCAAGTAATTAAGATATACCTAAGGTACCTTGGTAATAAGCGTAAGTACTTAAATTATTATAACAAATTGATGAATCATTCGGAGAATCCTTATTATTTATAGCTAAATATGTATTGCGTGTCCTGAGCCTTGATCTCGAGCTGGAAACGGAACCTCGAAGGTCGCGTGCACTTGATATGTTCCAACGAAACTATTTCGTAATTTTTCTTGAATAAAATGAAAAGCAGGAGAAATGATATACTTCGATTATAACTAGGGATTGATTTTTCTAAGGTCAAGGTTGGTAAAGGAATCACACCCATAATACCCCAACCAGTTACACCACCTATGAAACTCTTGTTATGAACTATCAATTTAGATGTCTATTTTTTAGCCACTATGCATTAATCGTCGAAACATTATCTTAGATTTAAATTTGAGCAAATAACTTAAGAATTTCAATGTCTTCCCTTTGCACTTGCTTCAGCTTCATACATTTTCACTAAGCTTTTGAAACCCATATTATCTTATCTTAGAAGTCTAGTTTACTATTATAAATTATTTAGGTGATTTTCTGTGCCTTGGAAATTTTTATCAAGATTCTATCAAGTGTCTATCATGCGTAATAAAACTCTTATTCACTGATTTAGATTTTGTTATAAATTATAAAAAACAAGTCAACATATACCGAATTAACGACAAACTTTCTTTTTTCTCTCACTTCTAATCAAAAATTTCTCAAAATACTCTAAACATCCTACCTGGTTAATATATAAATCTCGAGGATGCAACGTCGTGGTATAATTAATGGTTAAACAAACTTACCTTTGTGATGTTTGACCATAATTATACGAGACGTTGCATCCGAAGAGATTTATACTCCCTCCCTACCCATTATTTGCTGTGTTGCAAATAAATACCCAATGTTTTTGAGAAATTTTGCTCTAAAGGAATGAGTCAAACGACGTAACATCGCGCAAGCGGGTGAATAATACTAAAACTACCTACCTATCTTTTTATTTTTAAGTCTTCGCTCTAAAATTGTGCTTGGTGCCCGGTACATTGGAAAGTGGACTACCTGGTTAATATATAAATCTCTTCGGATGCAACGTCTCGTATAATTATGGTCAAACATCACAAAGGTAAGTTTGTTTAACCATTAATTTTTTCTTCTCTGTTGAAAGAGACCAACCGTTGTTGTTATTTTCTATGGCACCCCATTGGTGCAAATGGTGCAAATGGCCTTTTTGAGGTTCTGATATCACAAAATGTATCTAGGGGATTTCCTGAAGGTTTTTTACTATTCTTACCAAATGGCAAATTCCTTTTTATATCAGACTAGCTTTCCGCTTGCAGCTTCGTCCGCGTTATTTTTGTTTTCCCGTAAGAATTTTATAATTTCTCGTAAAAACATAATTGTATATCAGGGGTAACGTAGGATTCTTAATGTGAAAGAATTCTTCAAATCGGTTTAGTAGTTTGGAGCCTATTCAATACAAACAATCAAATCTTTCCACTTTATAATATTAGTATAGACAAGACCGACAATTTATACCGAACCGACCAAATAGAATGAATGTGACACTAAAACTTTAATGGCAACACATTCCGTTAACATCGAACTGTCTTGTCTATAATTCCGACTAAAAGACTGTTTTCCACCACACAGACATTTATAACGAAAAATCCGAATCGGCAGACCCATTCGGCGAAGTATGTGAAATATTTTAGAATAGGTAATTTGAAGAAAACTTGTAGGTTGTAAGTTCATTGTCCATATTATAAAGCTTGTGTATGTGACATGGCCAAAATAGTCAGAGGTTTTTTATCAATCACACTGGAGAAACTAGGGGTTTTTTAAATGCATATAGGAGGGGGAAGGTGGAAAAAATCTGGCAGCACTGTCGTGTGCACTGACCACCCCCACCTCCTCGAACCACAAGGTCTCCACGTGTACTGCTTCGCGGTGTTTCTCTCCGATCGACGCAAGATGTGCCCAGTCCACTTCCACTTACGGTGAGGGATTTCTTCGATTTTAGACCCGAGACATCATAATCACAACAGCTCATATAAGTTCCCACCGAATGGCTCGAGCCTACCCTATGTTAGGATGATTAGGCCTTAGTCAACCACGCTGGCCCAGTGCGGATTGGTCGACTTCACATACACCTTTGAATTTCTTCACAGATGTATGCAGGTTGCCTCACGATGTTTTCCTTCACCGTAGGAGCGTTGGACAAATATATGTACATATGAAATTTGAAAACGAAAAACACATTGGTACATGGCGGTCTCGAACCCCGGACCTCCCGATCGGAAGGCAAGACGTGCCGAATCCACAGCGCCACCGAGATCCGAGTATTCGATATGAATTTAGGAACTCTTCGCGTTCCTGAAGAAAGCTGCCCTGACAGAGGAACAACGAAGTGATAGCTAAAATTACGAGGTAAATCACTCAATCAAAATATGTTTAATTATCAAAATTTTCCCCGTAAGCTCCAATTACCCAGTTCTCCCCTATATTGCGAACTGAAAACAAACAGTTATGAACTCTCACAATGATTCCAACCTAAACTTTGCATATAAATTAAAACCGGTGACAGTTCAAGTTCCGGATATGACGTCATGCGGGCGGCAGAGCCTAAGTTAATGTCGCGGCTGCAAACTTATCTCATCAAAGTGTGTTATTGTTCAGGTGATTAAATGAGACACCGCGTTAAATGTTATGAAAATGTGTTAATAATGTATATTAATTATGTATACACAGAACAGACGTTTATCTCACCTAGTGATAAGCGACTATAGAAGTTGGAAGCGATCTTCACCTGGACTCCTCCACAGCTGAGGAACTGGCTATCTTACCTATAATGTCGGAACCACATGAGTAGAGAATCGGAACGGAACAGAGACAAAGCTTCTAAGGAGCGTGCAAAATTCTTACCTATTCTAGTAGGGTCGGCAAACGAGAATAAAATAAAATAAACATTTATGAGCTTTTTATTAGGTATGTACATAAGATAAGGTCTTAAGTAATATATTAAGGTATTAAGTAATATACTTTTCAATATATTATTAAATACAATATTTACAAATTGCTTACTATAAATATTTTTTTTTAAATTTTTGATTTTTAATAATTTTTTGTGCCTTTTGATAAAATGGTAAATTCGGAATCTGATAAAAAGTCTTTTCAAGTAATCAATTGGGAAGCAATCACATGTCATATGAAATTCACAATCCTGTACCCGTTTCAAAATATAATTACCAATATTTACAATATTTATGTCAAGATCAAAATATTCACGAAATTTTTTTCAAGCGATTCTACAAATGGGACAAAATTGTCAGGAGGTATTATTAAAAATCTCGACTGTATACTACCTTCATTAAAATCTTTGTAATGACTAAATAAAGAATCGTTGCCCATGTTAATAGGTTGCTCAGATCTGTTAACATATAATTTTATTTTGTCACATTTATGATTTTCGAGGCACTTTTTATACAAATAGCCCAATACATATATAACCATTTTTTTCTGGCGAATCAAACTGATAATTCATACAAACGGTACAGTAAACAACTATTTTACAAGTCCAGAACTAATTATTTACACTTTTATAACTATTTACAGTTTATTACACTTCATCATTACAGCTCATATACGTCCCCACCGAGGGGTTCGAGCCTACCCTGTGTTAGGGTGACTAGGCCTTAGTCAACCATGCTGGCCCAGTGCGGATTGGTCGACTTCACATACATCATTGAATTTCTTCGCAGATGTATGCAGGTTGCCTCACGATGTTTTCCTTCACCGTAGGAGCGTCAGACAAATGTACATATGAAATTCGAAACGAAAAACACATTGGTACATGGCGGGTCTCGAACCCCGACCCCCCGATGGGAAGGCAAGTGCCGAAACCACAGCGCCACCGACGCTCTTATTTCACTTAAAACATAAGAACCTACACGAAAAGGGTATCATCCAAATATGTCTAAGTGCATATTCCAGTGACGAAATCGAAGACGTGAGATCTATAGCCTTCAAACTCATGGCACCTACGAAAAAGATCATAAGAAGGAAAGAGGGAACCGAGCAGAAAAGTATCCAAGACATAATCAAACTCATTAAAGAGTTTGAGCCTGACTGCCTGCCGATCTTCGTGGCAAAAAATTAAAATAAATTACCCGCTGTTTCGTTTGACCATATAGATGTTACCACTTTTCTGAAGGAAATGACATTATTAAAAACTGACGTGGCTAATTTGAAGTCTAAGCCTGTGACTCATGATCAGACAGCATCCTTATCTTTGGATATGAATTCAATAAAGGCCGAAATTGAGGGAGTCAAGCGCATGATATCTGACTTACAAATTACTCAAACTATGGGCACAAAAAGGTCAGACGATCTATTTCTTGAATCTTATCACGAGAATAAGATCACCAGAAATATTGATGACAAAGATTCGACAAAAATTTGTGAGAGTATTGTGGAGTTTGATAGCGAAAATTTTCTGCGGCCCGAAGCATGCGTAAACAACATTGGCTATAAACACACGGTTCAACAACAAGCAAGCGATGGGCGGCTGGACGACTATGCGCGCGAGCAACCGGTTCCCTTCATTCACGCGGCTGCCGAAACGATTCACCCGAATAACGAAGTAAACAATACGATAACACGGTCGGGACAGTTGCGTAAATGCAACAACAGACGTTATGCGCGTTCATATAAGGATGTAGCGAATACTTTGGATACGACAAATCATGAAAATTTGAATAAGCAAGACGAGGCGGGTTTTATTACTGTAAAAAGAAAAAAAAGCAATTACAGATATAAAAACGAGAGAGGGACTTTACAGAATACGACTAAGCTACAGGCTGCTCAGTCGTTTGCATATGTATATCTATCACGCACGACAAAACAAATTAAAGAAAGCGATATTAAAGAATATATAAGGGAAATGAAGGAGGACTGTTTCGATGTTGAATTGTTAAATCAGAATAGAGAAACAAATTTTAATTCCTTTAAAATTACAGTTTTAGCGCAGAAATTAAATATTTTTCTGCAGAAAGATTTTTGGCCTGAGAACTTAGTTTTCCGCAAATATAGACATTCACGCTCAAATAGGAGCGGCACTGCAGTAATATCTAAGCCATCATGTTAAAACAACAGAACGATAACATGACTATTGTCTCCTTTAACTGCAAGTCAATTAAAAGGTCGGTTCAACACGTGCGTAATTTATGCAAGACAGCAGACGTCATTGCCCTACAGGAAACTTGGCTTTTACCGCATGATTTAGGTTATATGAACGAGATTGACGATCAGTTCGGATGCAGTGCAAAATCATCTGTGGATACATCTGAGGGCGTGTTGCGCGTACGTCCATATGGGGGAACGGCGCTGATGTGGCGTAGTAGTTTGTTTAGCAAAGTAGACATTGTACAATGTAGTAGTGATCGTATAGTGGCGGTACGTTTGGAGCAAGACAATCGTGCGGTACTAGTATTTAGCGTGTATATGCCTACAAATTGTGAGGAAAACTTACTAGAATTCAATGAATGTCTTGCTGAAATAAGTGCTATAATAGAGAGCAGCGAGATAGAGTGTGTTTTTATAGTGGGAGATTTCAACGCACACCCCAATACGCTTTTTGGTAGGGAGTTATTGGAATATTGTGGTGAGCAATCATTGTTTTGTGAAGACTTAAATAGGCTCGAGCCGAACACGTACACCTTTCGGAGTGACGCGCACGGCACGTTTCGATGGCTTGACCACTGTGTTGTCACGGAGGCCGCGAAAAGCTTAGTAGTTGATCTGCGGGTAGAGTACGATTGCTACTGGTCGGACCACTTTCCTCTAGTCATTAGGTGTAATTTTAACTGTATAAAGCGAAAAGAAATAATAAATGAATTTAGTAAAAATAGTAATAATGTAAAATATATTTGGGGATATAGAGATCGGGAACAGATTAATAAATATAATAAAATATGTAATGAATTATTGACTAATATACTTAAAAATAATGAATTTAATAATATCGAATGTTGCAGTAATACTCTATGTAAGAATAAAAATCATTTGGATTATATAAATAACTTATACTCGAATATTATAGGCTCTTTGCAAGCCGCGGCTGAACATAGTTTTAATAGAGTAAAAAAAAACGAAAACATATAGGGTGGAATTTTCACGTCAGGGGATACCATGCAAGGGCGAGGGAGTGCTTCAATTCAATTCAATTCAAAATCTTTATTGCATACCATAATGTGTAAAATAGGTGGTTCACAAAAAATAAGATCATTATGGACCCGTTGGGCACGCAATCGTTGAACAAGAGAGAGGAAGCTTATTATTATTAGGTACGAGAACTACTAATTGTCTTATTTACAGATTATAAAGCTTAATTATACGAAGATCACGGCAATTATAAATATTTGAATAAATAGACAACATTAAACAATATTTTAATATGAAAGGTTTTTATTTAATATGGTATTATTATTGTATTTCATAATTAATTTTAAAATTCAGTATAGTTTAAATTTATATTTTTTAATATTTTACATTGATTTGGTTAAATTCATTAGGAAATTAAACAGAAAGATTAGATTGAATGTCAATTTCATCGATTACTTTCGAGTCGTTCAAAATATTACTTACTTAATTAAAAATATTTGTAAATAAATTATTTGTAAAAAATATTATTTAAATGTCATGCATGTAAATATTATGATTATTTATTGTCAATCATCATTATCATCAAATTAAAAATCATGTTTTTTTCTTGTCGTCAAAAATTTATTTAAGTAGATAAAGTTTTATGTACTTATTTATTTGTGTAGACCGATTATTTTTAATGTTATTTATTAAGTAATTTTGTGTCATTCAAGTATTCGTTAATAGTGTAATAGCATTTGTCAACTAACAACTTTTTTAAGTTATTAAAAATGTATTATCGTTTTTTTCTTGTATAAATTTATTAGGTAGTCTATTGTATATTTTTATAGAGAGCATATAAGTACTCGAAGAGGTTAATTTCAAACGGGAGTTTGGTAATATTAATTTATGTCTTTTTCGTAAGCAATATTTTGTCCGCATATTATTATCATCACGCAGTTCGTAGAAATCTTTATGATTACGCACAAATTTACAAATTTCAAAAATGTACAAAGAGGGCAAAGTCAGGATTTTATACTTGAGTAAAAATGGCTTACAACTATCAGTTTGTTCTATGTTTGCAATAATTCGTATTAACTTCTTTTGAAAAGTGAATAATGAGGAGAAATCTATACTATTTCCCCACAGCACTATACCATAATTAAGCCACGCATGCGCGTATGCATAATATGTTACTATTGCCGCCTCTACACTGGTTGTCTTTTTTATTTCGCGTAATGCATATGAAAAACTAGATAACCTATTTTTATTTTGTTTATATGTGCTTTCCAGTTAATATTTGTGTCAATAACTATGCCGAGTAAAGTAAATTCCTTCACACATTCCAAATTTATGCCTTTGAATTTGTATGTATAATTAAGAGCAGTTTTTTGATAAGGGTGAAAATACATTAATTTAGTTTTTTCAAAATTTACTTTTAGGTTATGGTCAGACATCCAATGTGTTATTTTTGTAAGTAGTGAATTTAGATTTTCCTCAATATAATTAATATCTTGGCACGAAGTTAACAAAGATATATCATCAGCAAACATTACGCATGGTTCCTCCATGATTTTTGGTAGGTCATTAATATAGATTAAGAATAATAGACATCCTAACACACTCCTCTGGGACTGACGCGTTTATTATTTTACATTCCGACCTTATCCATGAGATCTTTTTAGTGTTGGCATCGGGGTATTCGACTTCAACAAACTGTTGCCTATCCTTCAGATATGATGCCAACCACTTATGTGCGGTACCGCGTATACCTATGCCATACAATTTTCTAAGCAGTATATCATGTCTAACTCTATCGTACGCCTTTGTCATGTCCAATAATATACCCACGCCGTACTGTTTGCTCTCTAGTATATTGAGAATTTCTTTAATATATTTATAAACAGCCAAAACTGTCGAACGATTTTTTCGAAAGCCGTTCTGACAGTCGTCAAATATTTTATATTTTTCACAAAAGTTATTGACACGATTATAAATGGCTTTTTCAAAAATTTTTGAAGCTGTGGGCAGAAGAGCTATTGGACGATAGTTATTTGGATCACTTTTTTTATTTTTCTTATGAATTGGCTTCACAATTGTCTGTTTAAGAGTAGATGGAAAAATGCCCTCACGAAAGGATTGATTAATTAATTCGCAAAATGGTAAAGCTAGTTCATTAGCACATTCTTTAATTAAGTTTGGTGGTAACTCATCAATTCCGTGGCTTTTTTTGTTTTTTAAATTTTTAATAATTTTTAGAACTTCGGGGGTGTCTACTGGACTAAGGTAAAAAGTGTTTTCGGTCGGGTGAAGTACTGAACGACCACAAACATTACTTGTACAATCTACCTCACCGACTGACGCAAAAAAGTTATTGAAAGTATTGGCTATTTCTTTAGGATTTGAGATTTGTTTATTATTAAGTTGTAACTTCATTTTGAATTTCTCTTTAGTATTAATTTTTTTCGTCTTTTCTTTAATTATACTCCACATTGTTTTAACCTTATTGTCTGATAATGTTAATTTATTTATATAGTGTAGTTTTTTTGAGCAGATTATTGCCCTGTTCAATATTTTTTCATAACTTTTATAATGTTTTTTTAATACTGTATTTTTAGATGTATTTGTAAAAAAATTTAATAATCTTTTGTTCCTGCATGATTTTTTTAAACCTTTGGTTAGCCAAATCGTTTTGGGATTCTATTTTACTTTTATAATTTTTTTGGGTATTGTTTGGTTTAAAATATTGAGTAGAATTTCATTAAAAGCGTCGTAATTTTCATTTGTATTCTTATATGAATGGATTACATCATGCCAGTCTATTAATTGTAATTTTGATTTGAAGTCGGAAATTGTTTTTCTATTAAAAAGTCTTTTTTTCTGTGTACCAATTTGTTTGTTTAATTTTTTGAGACATTTTGAATTGTATTATTGTTCCTGCGTGATCTGAAAAACCCATTTCCTCCACTTTACTGTGTAAATCATCGTTTTGGAAGTTTGTAAATATATGGTCTAAGCAAGACGATCTATTGAAGCTGTTCAAGCTTCTGCTTCAAGCTGTGGGTGTACTACGGTAGGCCAAGTTCTGGTGTTTATTATGAAAATATGTCTGATTCACGCAGGGAGTTTAAAGCCGCGCTCAAGTATATACAAAATAATCAGGATAAAATCAAAATGGATTTGCTGGCCCGACATCGGACCGCAAAAAAAATTTCAGAATTTTGGAAACAAACAAAAAAATTAGGTTTGAAAAACTTCTTGCCTATCACCGTCGAAGGAGAAAAAGATAAAAAAAAATCGCCGAACTATTTCGCAATAAATTCAATGTCAAAAGTATACAAAATAAATGTCTTGAAAAATCTCGAAAAAATTATACGTCAAATATTAAAATAACAGCAACGGATATACAAACTATATTGAGTAAAATGAAACGTGGAAAGTCCCCGGGACACGACGGTCTTAGCGTGGAACATCTTTTGCATGCCGGCCAGCATGTCTACGAATTATCCTGTCTTCGCCTCCGAGATTTATTCCTTAACCATGTAGTAGCCCTGCTACGCGCTAACCCTATCGCACAAGTTTTAAAGTCAGAGAAAGAAAACCACTATATCTTCCTCTGTCTAATCACACCTGACAAGCCTCCGCAGTACCGACCTCATTCTTGTCCGTGCGCGCGCGGCGCTCGCACGAGTGTAACAGTAATATAATTTGTGCATGAGTGTAGGTAACCTACGTAAAAAAAAAAAAGGTATAAATTTACGGTTATTTGATTATTTGTTAAGTATGCCTAAACGAAAACACAGTGAACCCGAAGAAGATAGATGGCTAAGGAAGATGAAGAGATACGAAGAAAAACTGAATTCGGAAAAACGTAGGGGCAAGCCGGAGGCACATTTTGTACTCAGATGATGGCGAAAATGATGTGCAACCAGAAGAATACTTTTTTACATTCCCGTTGCATTCATCGGGAATCATTTTTATGTCCGTTGTATTCTTCGGATAATATTTTATTATGTTCTTGTTGTATTGAACGAGGAATCATTTTTATGTCCGTTGTATTCTTCGGATAATATTTTATTATGTTCTCGTTGTATTGAACGAGTAAGCGGGTGGACACCGCTCGCCTGGGCCGCCGAGTACGCGCGCGGCGCGACCACGTGCAGTAATACTGGTAATGGAAAATGTGGGTATCCTTTTTTCCCCGCTGCCTAAAAATTTCCGTTGCATTCATCGGAAATCACTTTTATGTCCGTTGTATTCTTCGGATCATATTGTTATTATGTTCTCGTTGCATTCAACGAGTGTACTTAATGGAAAATATAGGGGCTGTCCTTTTTTCCCCGCTGTTTTAAAAATTTCCGTTGCATTCATCGGAATTATTTAAAAATATTTTTTGTGTTGCCTAAATTCTCATTAAATATTTATTAGTATCTTTCACATACAAACCAATATGGTGATAACTGATGACTTACAAACCGATGTAGCGGCCAGGTTTCAAGTCCTATTGCAAAACGGTTTCCAAAAGTGACCAAAGACGAGCATTAAAAAAAAAAAAAAAAAAACAATGTATACTATAGTACCTATGGCGAAGGGCCGAACTCTAATTCGGAAGTAAGTGCTATGTTGGTAGACAACAGAATCAACTCGGTAAAGCACTTTCAGCACTGGGAAGGGCACAATCGTGTCTTTTAAAGAAAAATCTTAATATTCCAGATGTAGTTACGTTGAACGATGCAGACACCAATTTCATCTAAGTCATTTAAACTTGAAAGGCTCATCGTCCCGAACGCGACAGCAAAGCAGCGGCCAATCCTACCCTCATCGAGCCAGTGGGCCGGGACAGTCAAAGACGTCATACTAACAAGCGAATCGACGGCGAGCAGCCGCGTTCGCACCGCGGCCAGCTTGTCGCCAGCCAGCCCCGCCGCCGCCGCCGCTGCCGCTGGCACCGCCGAGGCACCAGCCAGTCGCGTCGCATCACAACGGTCATCGAACAATCGCGCTACCTGAGCGCGCAGCCGCAAGTACATGCCGGCCGCTTAAAATATTAATTTAGTCAATGAGTGGTGAACTATCACTAGCGATAGGTTTATATTAGACAATGTGTCCAGGATTTCATTTATTGAGGAACCTTATCAAATACCATACAGCCGTGCGCGGCGTTCTTTTTCAAAAAGTTAGTGAATAGCAATTTCTCTCGAATTAAATCATTTATTAGAAATAAAAGCTATTAGGAGATGTAACCCGACAGCAAAACAATTCGTTTATGATATCTTCGTTATTCCTAAAAGCGTGTGCTCTATATATATTAAATCTAAAAATCTGAATTCGAAGTCGAAGTAGGTATCTCATTTCAAAATGGAAGATATCAGAACGGCTACTCGATTTATGATCAAAGACTGATACGTGATTAATATTGATATTTAGGAAGCTTAATTTTTGCTGCTGATTCACAAATCAAAAAAAAAAAAAAGAAAACATGTTTACGCTTTTATTTTCATGATATTTTGTACGAGTTTCTAGCACTCCCGTTTAGCCTATGTTCCGCGCGATATATTTCACAAAATATTACAGCCAGCTCTTACTCATTTAAGATCTTATGGTCTGCTATCAGTGAGATATCTATGATATGTTGTGTTTAGCAAACTCTGCTGGAGAGTACCTAGAGAACACAAAAAGAACTATTTAATGTCTGACACGATTAGGGTTAGTTATTAATTTAAAAAAAAAAAAACTAGTCTAATACCAGAAAAGCTTTGTAAATTTTTAGGTTTTATTTTAAACTCTAATAAAATAACATACAATTACCAGATTCAAGCCACAAAAATTTATTATACACATAAAAAATATATTTAAATCTAACAGAATTCGAATAAGGTTCTTTGAACGTTTTCTACGGCAGCATGTCGGCTCTAGTATATGGGTAGTATATACACACAAAATCACTAAAAGTGCTCTTCTTAGAAATACTAACAATTACGACGTTTTTATTACAATTACAGATATTTTATAATAATATGATGATCTCCATTGGTGGCAGATCAATATTCCATTGGCAGTCAATTGAATAAAAAGTCATAGGTACAATTTCGGAATTTTTACGGACGTTTCGACAGCAGGCTAGGGTGCAGCTTGTGCCAACGAAAAGACTGGTGGTTTCTGAACCAACATCGAGCGAACCAATCATATAAACTGACTGGAACTACTCGCTGTATATTGTGGGCTAATTTCATTTGCTAAAAATGTCGCTAATTGTGGTAGTCTTTTAAGTGTCGATAACACCACTGCCATATTCTATATAAATAGAATGGGGAGAGTGTAATACCAACACTTAAGTCAAGTTACTAAAATGATTTGGGACTGGTGTGAGAAAAGTAGGTATATTTATTTTCGCGTCTTATATTCGTTACTCGTTAAATATAGAAGCTAACAGTGAATCGAGAAAAATAAACTTCGACACAGAGTGGCGGTTGGGTATCAGACAACTTTTGAAAATAAAACATTTTTTTGGTGAACCATCTATTGACTTATTTGCATCTCGTCTTGCAAACATTTTTTTGGTGAACCATCTATTGACTTATTGCAAATGTCCCGCGTATATTTCATGGAAAAGGGATCCCTTTGCCTATGATATTGACGCGTTTAAACAGTAGATTAGTCGCAATTTTATTTTTACGCTTTAACACCGCTAATTTTTAAAACTATAAACAAAATAGTTACTGATTAAGCCACCGGAATTATCGTTGTTCAACTATAGCCCTCTTAACCATGGTATCCCCTTTTCATATCCCTGGGTGTCACAGAGATTGTGATATTTCCTCCAAGAAAGATCTACTTACTTCCTTTCAGGATGGTACACCATCTGCGCCGTCACCTTTCCCTGCCAGCGTGTGTATTTTCCGGGAAAGCTTTCATGACGTGCCAGAAACAGCCTTAGATGTTGTTATCTTCGATATCACATAACACCGGGTCATAATATAATTCTAGTATAAAGTACTAAAGATATGGTGAGAATTTTGTAAAAAGAATACAACAGATTTTTTTTAAATGTAAATACTACATTTTTGTTGGAATTTCTGTTAATGTGTTTTGAAATTTTGAAGTTTAGGTAGAACTATTGTTCTAATGTCACGATAGCAAGTGATCGTTATTAGTTAGGCAGTAGCCCCCTGGTATTATAGTATTAGACTATTAAACGATTTGAGAATTATACAATTAATCTTGAAAAAATGAGTAAGAAGTCAGTCATGTTATTAGCTGGACCAAGGACGCATACAATTTCTCTAACAAAAATACGAAATATTAATAAAGCATATGAAGATCGAGTAATTATAACACTTACAAATTTAATTAAAACATAAGCAATTGGCAAAGCTCAACCGGTTTTAAACTTACTTTTTTTTATCCCTTTAATATCCCGGTATTTGTCCAGCATCAGTGGTATTAAGTTAAGATATATTGCTGTATCATCTTCAATTCGCTCAGATTCAGAACAAACCTGATCCTCACACATAAGAAACCACGTAGACCTGCTTCATCTCAACCCATTGGGCGCTGGATAAAGCAGATCATGTGCGATAGTGGCATTGACATCTTAATATTCGGAGCGAGCGAGACACGCATCAACATCAGGCGGCGTCTCGTGCTGGCCTCAACGTCGATGTAATTAGAAAGACCGCAGGATGTTCGGAAAGATCAGCTGTATTTGCTGATTTTTATAACAGACCGGTATATTAGTTCTGAAACCAATTTTATTGAATCTTTGTCACAATTATAATTATTATTAAGTACTTAAAACAATACTGTCGGTTGATTAGTTTTTTGTTCACAATATTTTGTTGTTTTGAAATTTTTGCTAGAGGCGCAAAAAAAAAAAAAAAAAAAAAAATTTGAAATACGTAATAATTATGTTTTGATGTTTTACTGTAATGTTGTTTATTTTTTATTGTCGCAACATTGATTTTATACTCTCTGAACATCTACATGGTTAAGGAATAAATCTCGGAGGCGAAGACAGGATAATTAAATGATCAAACGAACTTACCTGAAGTGAAGTTCGATCTTAATTATCCTGTCTTCGCCGAAGAGATTTAAGGTCCCTCCCTCCCTGAATCTTATCCCCCTATATATCAATGTTGCTCTATTTCTCTAAAAAGAATGAGGTCGGTACTGCGGAGGCTTGTCAGGTGTGATTAGACAGAGGAAGACAGGATAATTAAGATCGAACTTCACTTCAGGTAAGTTCGTTTGATCATTTAATTATTGGCGCGGCTTTTTAATCTCTGCTTGACACACTGTTACTTACCGCAAGATCTTATACGCACATTGGTAGTACCAATTGTTAAGAATAGGACTGGCGACATCTCCTGTTTGACTAATTATAGGCCTATATCACTCGCCACGATTGTGGCTAAGGTGCTTGATCGCGTAATACACAATTACCTTAAAAATATTAGACACGATGACGGTCAGTTTGGCTTTCGACCGCAACTATCAACGGACATGGCTATATTCGCATTGAAGCAGGTTGTAGGTTATTACACGCAGCATAAAACCACAGTCTACGCCTGTTTTTTAGACTCGAGCCGCGCTTTTGATACAATTAACCATGACTTATTGTGGAAAAAGCTGCGGGAGTCTGAAACAGGCAAACTGCCACCTGAAATAGTGGACCTGCTTGAATGTTGGTATAGTAGACAAACTAACACTGTCAGTTGGGGTGGTGAACAATCTGAAAGCTATCAGCTTTCATGTGGTGTGAGACAGGGGGGGCTAACTTCACCTGACCTGTTCAATACTTATGTCAACGATTTAATCGTGGAGCTGAGCAATACGCCGGTAGGACTTAGGATGGAAACATTAATAACTTGCTGCTCAGCCCCTCGATTAAAGGCTTAAGAAAGCTCATTAAGATTTGTGAAAGGTATGCCAGAGAGCATGACCTGAAATACAATTCGAAAAAAACCGAAATGATGATGTTCAGGTCGGGGAAGGCGCCCTTGTACGTGCCGCCACTATATTTAAACGGTCATCAGGTCAAACTTGTGGGCGAATTTAGGTACCTTGGCCACATCGTTACATCTGATCAAAAGGACGACGCCGATATTAAGAGGCAACGTAGGGCTCTTTGTGTCGTAGGAAATATGATCATACGAAAATTTGGCAGGTCATCACCTGACGTGAAAAAAACGTTGTTTGGGTCTTTCGGTCAGACTTTCTACACATGTCAGCTCTGGGTCAATTATACAAAAAAGTCCCACGATAATATACGAGTTGCCTATAATAATATCTTTAGGCAACTTATGGGCCTAAACTGTTTCTGCAGTGCGTCTGAAATGTATGCAGAGGCAAGAATTGACTCATTTAACGCCATCCAGAGAAAAAGAATAAGCTCTTTTATGTCGAGAATCGATGTGTGTGGCAATGATATTGTACGGGGTCTGGCAGAGAGACTCATTCAAACGAATACATTAAGGAGATGGGTAACAATAGCTACCTAAATGATTTAATTTTATTTGTTATTTTATTTTATTTTATTTGACTCTTTTGTAAATCTGGATCTCGTGTCTGAAATAAAATTATTATTATTATTATAAGAAATATGTGGAGCACAAAACAAAAATATGAAAACGTGCGTTGTGCAGGCCCTCCGTTTGTCCACTAGCCGAGCGATAAGCCGGTTTTATCCAGTGGCGGCGCGTGCGCAACGCAGCGGCTAGTTGACACGCATAGGTACTCGTACATATGCGCGGTTCTATGAAGCTTTGTCCCTGTTCCGTTGTCTCTGTTCTGTTCTCTACTCATGTGGTCGGAACACAACATGGCTAAACATTGTGATTATGGCAGGCCAAGTGGGCTAAGAAATCCTTTCAGCAACCAAAACAATTAGAAGATCTTCATCTTCTAATGCATTTCTATTAAGGCAATGCGTTAGAAGATCTTCTTCATTGCATTGCTATTATGGCGATCAACTTAGGTAAGACCTGGCAGCTAGCCAGGCGGGCTCAGAAAATCTTGTGGCTCCGAGTATCGAACCCGGGATATCGGGTGATCAAATAGCCAACGGAGGCGGTTGAAAGAAATGCACGAGGAGCACGGTGGCGCAGTGGCTTGTGCTCTCGAAGTGCAATTGCTAAATTCAAATTGAAATTCAATATCTTTTATTCAAATTGGATTGTTACAATCTCTTTTGAACGTCAAAGCAGCTACGCCATTGGTTCACAAGTCTACGGCGGGAGACCTTGTACTGGAAAGAACCAGCAAGAAAACCAGCAAGGGCTATTTTTTTCTCCCTGTATTGTTACAGAGTCGTCAATTGGAAGCTGACCTCACAGCAGAAGTTTGAGCTCAACTTCCATTACAAGATTAGATGTGTCAGTTCTCTTCTTACTACTTATTACCAAAAATAATTTTTGTTTAAACAAATGTTTATACATAACAAGACGATTCATTATCTGAAAAATTAACACCAGGCATTGGCATCATTCAAATAATCGTTGACTTTATAATATCCTTTACTCATAAGAGTCTTTTTTACATGCGCTTTAAACTTATGAAAAGGCAAGTCGGTAAGACTTTGTGGAAGCTTATTATAAAAGGTTATACATTTCCCCATAAACGAGCCTCTAGTTTTTTGAAGCCTGAATGTTGGAACGGCAAGTTTATTTTTGTATCTTGTGTTTAGATGATGAATTTGGAAATTGGTTTCAAATGTATTATAATTCTTATAGACATAAATCAAATTTTCATAAATGTACTGTCCTGCTAAAGTCAATATATTAATTTCTCTAAATAAGTCCCTTAAAGAATCTCTTGCTCGTAAATTATAAATAGCGCGAACCGCTCTTTTTTGAAGTACAAAAATACTTTCAATACTAGCAGCCGATCCCCACAGTAGTATTCCATATGACATGACACTATGAAAATAACTAAAGTAAAACAATCTTGCCGTTTCAACATCAGTAAGTTGTCTTATTTTTTTAACTGCATATGCTGCAGAACTAAGTTTGTTAGCCAAGGACTCAATATGTGGATCCCACTGCAATCTAGAATCTAGTGTTATACCCAAAAATTTAGTAAAGTCGATGAATTCAACAATTTCATTATTCATTTCCACTATGGTCTAAAGTCAGGCATTGTTCAGTGTGGTCGAGTCCAAGATGGGTGACCGAGCATTTTAAACGTCTTAAACTGCTCCGTGTTTCCTAAGCCTGATCTCGATCTGAGTGTTAACAATAATAAAATATCATCACATATTATACGTCCCCACCGAGGGGCTCGAGCCTACCCTATGTTAGGGTGATTGAGCTTGTAGCGACGAATTTGAATTTGAATTTGAAAGTCAACCACGCTGCCCCAGTGCGGATTAGTCAACTTCACATACACCATTGAATTTCTTCGCAGATGAATGCAGGTTGCCTCGCGATGTTTTCCTTCACCGTAGGAGCGTCAGACAAATGTACAGCTATGAAATATAGAGAGGTACTTACTTTTCA
Organism: Schoenobius gigantellus; assembly: GCA_963935595.1. Taxonomy (NCBI): domain Eukaryota; kingdom Metazoa; phylum Arthropoda; class Insecta; order Lepidoptera; family Crambidae; genus Schoenobius; species Schoenobius gigantellus. The sequence continues at coordinate 46,594,587 of OZ012544.1, read as the reverse complement.
GTTCATTTTAGGTACTTACTTTGGAAATAATTTCCATTGAAATGTAGTAGTTATTCGCCAGTGTATCTAGGGCTGCCACTCTCGCAAATGAACATCTGAGTGCGTGCCAAAGCCGTCTCGAACAATGAGTGCTGCTCGCATTATCTACGTGCACTTTTGTCAGCTGCCAACGGCACAGCATCACACTGTCCTGGCGAGCTCTAACCATAGATAAGTCATAGCTATCTGGCTTTTGTTTCGAAGTTTAAGTTTTCGTGAATCAAACATTGTTTGGTAACACTTATGTGCTCATCTTTTCGTCCGTCCGTCCGTCTGTCTGTACGTTCCATCGAAATCTTGGTCCCAAGGCCACTTACAGACTTCGGGTTATCTCTAAATCATAGGGTGTAAGCTGTAGTTCTGCCGATTTTTTACAAGCTTTTATTTAACTTGCAATGTAAGTATGTATGTTCGGGTGAAATCTTGCAACTCAATTTTGAAGCAGATATCTTTAACCGATTGAGCTGAAATTTTGTATACACATTCAGTTTGGATGACAATGCATGGTTGTCTATGTGACGTCATTCTAAATCCAAGATGGCGGCATACCCAAGATGGCGGACCAATTATTTTGAATGCACCCCTACAATATGGGTATCAAATAAAAGGTCTTGCTAAGAGTAATTTGAAAAATAATGTGACGTCCCTATTAATCAAATATGGCGGACTTCTAAAGCTTGAAAATCAATTTTCAAGTAGATATCTTTAACCGATTGAGCTGACATTTTGTATACACACTCAGTTTGGATAAAAATGCATGGTTAACTGTGTGAAGTCATTCTAAATCTAAGATGGCGACATACCCAGAATGGCGGATCAATTATTTTTAATGCACCCCTACAATATGGGTATCAAATAAAAGGTCTTGCTAGGAGTATTTCGAAAAATAATGTGACGTCACTATTAATCCAATATGGCGGACTTCTAAAGCTAGAAAATCAATTTTCAAGTAGATATCTTTAACCGATTGAGCTGAAATTTTGTATACACACACATTTTGAATGAAAATGCATGGTTAACTGTGTGACGTCATTCTAAATCTAAGATGGCGGCATATCCAAGATGGCGGACCAATTATTTTTAATGCACTCCTACAATGTGGGTATCAAATAAAAGGTCTTGCTAAGAATAGCTTGAAAAATAAAGTGATGTCATTATTAATCCAATAATTATGTACTTCGAAAGGTAAAAAAACAATTTTGAAGTAGATATATTTAACCGATTGAGCTGAAATTCTGTATAAACGTTCCGGTAAACGACCTTGCTACAATGATGCGTTGAATGAAATGAACAGACTGAGAAACGTGTTCAGTGATAACTAAAAAGTAAAAAATAAATTAAATGTAAAAAATCCTTTTTAAAAACAAGCTTTTATTTAAATGCGCTAAAAAGAAAAAATAAACTTTTACACTAACGGCCTTACAAATAAAAACTTATACCGAAGATAATTCTCGGAATAATTTATTCTGTGTTTTGTCTTGTTTTAGCACATGTCAGATGTAATATGTCAAAATAAGACAAAACACGAAATAACTATTCCGAGGCTATTCCTAGGAATAAGTTTTTTATTTGTAAGGCCGTAAAACTTTTACTTATAACGTCATTTCACATTTGACACAATTTATATGACATAAAAGCTTGTCGCGAGATTTACTTTTGTAGATAAACAAGTAAATTAAATAATTTGATGTGAATAATTTTATAAATTACAATTTTCAACTTAAGTAAATACGAGTAGGTACATAAAATTACTCTTTTAAGTACTTTTAAGTTACTACACACAAGTAAATCTCGCGACAAGCTTTTATGTCATATAAATTGTGTCAATGTGAAATGACGTTATAAGTAAAAGTTTTAGTGTAAAAGTTTATTTTTTCTTTTTAGCGCATTTAAATAAAAGCTTGTTTTTAAAAAGGATTTTCATATTTTAGGTCCGACTTGGAGTTCGTGTCGTCTAGGGCCAAAACCCCTACAGGTTTCCTCACTTACGCACACTTGCTCAAAAACAAATCTACTTCAAAAACACCAAATGTATAAAATAATACATGCAACATCACATTTTTTTTTATATAATGAAACCGGTGTCAAATGACATTGCTCTGCGTCCATACATTGTTCGCCCCAACACCAACAGCAGTGAAAAAATGCTTTTCATATAATTAGCGATTACTAAATACTGTACATCCACATCAATTACTACGGACAAGCTTTGAAATCGAATTAAATATGAAAATGAATCAGATTTTGAGGTTAGTTGAGGTAACAATTTAATTCGTTAGAGCAATACACATAGTCCATACCTATACAATTATTAAAATAATAATTATTGCAATCAATCTAAGCACGTTATTATAGCCACGTTGTAAAGAACAAGAAATCGCGAAATTATAAAGAAAGTCAAAAACACGACGAACTAACAAGCGACAGGGCGTGAGTAGTCAATTGACGAATGTTTTAATTTAATTTACGTTGTAAGTTATGAAAAACTTAATTTATACAAATAAATAAATGTACATACCTACATAAAATCGACTCAATTCTATTCAGTCGAGCAAAGGTAACAATAACCATTTCTATATTTTACATACTTCATTTGGTTTTGTTTCTAAAAGTACTTTTATATATTTTTGATTTGTCCGTCGAATACAAATATTTGTTATGAGTGTTATAAAATATGCATATAATTATAACGTAAATCAAATCTTTGTTGGTCATGGGGCGATTTTCGACATTGTCCTTTATCTAACTAAATTGGTTAGTTTTTCGGTTGTGTGGTGTTTTCGAAGGAGGTTTTTTTTTTTGTTATTTAAATATGCATACGTGCGTTTCTGAATTTGACCCAAGGCAAACACCAGAACATGTTTCAACGTTTTTCATGCATTGCACGTGTGCATCTTCCTTAAAAATGCTAAATAAGTTGAAAATGAGTAAATCAAACCAAATAGATATGCGATTCGGGCGGGATTTGAACCCGCATCTTTAACATACCGTATTTTATAAGTTCGCTTTATTCTTAACCAATTTTCACGAATTCTATGATTTCTAGATTGGATAGTTATTATCTGTTGACTAAATCTACTTTGGCTTACGAAAGTACTAAAGAGATCAATACAGTTGAAATTTCGTCGGGGCTGGTAAGAGCTCCGGTGGCTCAGTGGTCAAGGCGTCAACACGGTATGTTGAAGAAGCGCGTTCGAATCCCACCCGAGTCGAAATTTTTTCACATATTGATTTATTTATTTTCCAGATAAAGTCCCTTGTTTAGATTTACTAATACATAGTATTCATTACGCAGAGTAATTCTCTGGTTCAGCGATCCCAATTCTGGGCAAATCCAGCGTAAGGGCACAGGTAGTTCGGTCGCTTAAATAACTCAAGATAGATAGCGTTATTATGCGCTGATGGGCTTTGTTCTCATTTCCAGAAATCGGCCATTTTGCTATTCAATATAATAGCTGTGTATTTTATTATAGGAGTTTATTGATTTCCGCTTATGATAGATAGGCCATAGAGTTGATCTCTTAAGTGCAGCAGCAATGGGCATGTTGCTGCGTTGAAGGAATTTTTAAATGAGAAAATAAATAAACCAGACCTTCGAGCAGATTATACATTTATTTTTAGTTGTAACGCTGCTACGTTTTAAAGTCTAGCTCGCAGAGAGTATAGGCAAGTAACGTTACATCATCATCACCCTTATTTCACTATTATGTGGGGTCAGCGCAAAATGTGTTTTATTTTTCCACTCATCTCTATCATAATGTCAACGTAACATTGAAATTTTTCGCATGCATCCTACTTCACGCAATAATTTTTTACATCTTCCTCGTAATTAAAATTATTATTTCAAATTTGATAATCCACAGATCTTCGCCAAAGAATATCGATTTAACCCAACGATGCTACACGAGGCTAATGAGGTTCAAAATCACCCGAATCTCAATAGAAATAATCGTTGGAGTATTCCAACTACTTGGGATCGTGGAAATAAACAAATCCCAAGCCCGTCGCAAAGCTACTCAGCATATTTTTGGCCCATCTGCCGCAGTGTATCAAGACAAAAGTCTTCAATTCGTGCATGTTGCCAGTTATGACGTACGGAACTGAGACCTGGCCGCTAACAATTGGTCTCATAATAAGGCTCAAAGTCACTCAAAGGGCAATGGGGAGGGCTATGTACATGATCACGTCAGAAATGATGAGATCCGTAAAAGAACTAGAGTTACCGATATAGCCCCAAGAATTGCAAACCTTAAGTGGCAGTGGGCAGGACACATCGCTCGCAGGACTGACGGCCATTGGGGCGGAAAGGTCCTCGAGTGGCGGCCGCGTACCGGGAGACGCAGCGTTGGTAGGCCCCCCACAAGGTAAACCGACGATCTGGTGAAGGTCGCGGGAAGCCGCTGGATGCGGGAGGCGCAGGTGAGATCGATATGGAGATCCTTGGGGAAGGCCTATGTCCAACAATGGGCGTCTCTTGGCTGAAATGATGACGATGAAGCCCGTCCACGGAATGCTAAAACAATAGATACCGTGGTCTCCGTTTGCGTGAAATGGACCACACGAATATGTGAGAAATGCGTTCGAAACTTCGGGCTAAATAATTAAAATCATCACAGCTCATACAGCCGAGCGGCTCGAGCCTATCCTATGTTAGGGTCTTTAGGCCTTAGTCAACCACGCCCAGTGCGGATTATTCGTATGCAGATTGCCTCACGATGTTATCCTTCACCGTAGGAGCGTCGGCAAATGTAAATTATGAAATAAAAAAAACGTAAAAAACATTGATACATGGCAGTATCGAATCACGGGCGTCCCAATTAGAAGCCGAGGCCCAATTCTGCAAATAAGTTACAGCTGAATCGAAACTAAACCATTGTGATCGACCAATCACAACGCCACATTATCATTCATCGAACAGTTGCATGGCAATATACGCGCTACGATTGGTCGATCGCAATGGTTTAGTTTCGATTCAGCTGTAACTTACTAGTAGAATTGAGCGTGCCGAGCCCACTCCACAGCGCCACCGACGCTCGCTTAATAATTAAATCGCTCGGTGAATAATTAAAATGCTTGAAATAATGAATCCAAATGTACGTGACAAAATCCTAAAAGTGTAGTTCAAATCACTTCTAATACAGATGATGAGTTTCTGGCGCTCATTCTTCATATCAGGGGGGGTACCGCCTAACTCATAACGATCACTCGCTATCGCTTTCGTGACATCAGAACAATAGTTGGTATGTCATCTGTGACATTAAAACTATTGTTCTAATGTCATGATAACGATAGCGAGTGCTCGCTTTGAGTAGGCGTTACGGCCGCAGCTTATAGACGTCCCGGGTCCAATACTGCTAATCGTAACGTTGTTAAATCGTTTCTTAACAGCATTTATTAATAATACAACTTCTTGATAAGTCAAAAGTGACAAATGTTGCAGTCATCGGTACCAATAACTACATAAAGCTACATAAAGCAATGCTATCGAAAGGTTATTGACAGGCCATAAACGTATTAACGCTAGCAGAATAATGCCCTAGAATGGGTGGTAGATGAAAAACTTGGTCGATTCATATTTAATGTTTGAATGATTCATATTTGAATGACTATTGATAACGGTCTAAGAGAATAGCTCTCTGAACGGATACCCTGATATGTATTAATTATTGACACTGATAGGCCCCTCTAACAATGACCCTGACAGCCTCCGCCGCCAGCAATTACCTCGGACGAGGGTTCGATGGCGATACTAACTCCACCAGTCTCGGACCGAAGTTAATATCTAAATCAGGGTTTAAGTATCCGTATTGAAAGAATGCCTGTCTTTTACCGCGACCCAAACTTTATTTGGTAACGCTAAGCTAGCGCGCACTGGTGATTTTTGTCACGGTGACTGTTTTGTCACTTTTCAAGTCCGTGGATATGTATGGATACGCTCACGCTACGACATTACAACTGGGTGACAATGCCCGAGGTTCATAAAACTTGGTGTAGAACTTTTCAGTTAGTAACTTTTAGCGGAGGGAGACTCTGTATCAGGGTTGACTGCTTGGGTACCTTCGTCTTACCTATTTCTGTCGCAAAGCAGCTGTGCTTGCATTGCTGTGTTCCGGTTTGAAGGGTAGGATATAGCAGTAAAATTACTGGGTACCGTGAATTCACATCTTATGTCACAAGTTAGCAACGTACAATTTTTTTACAGAAACGTGCAGTAAGAGCAATTTATAAGCTACTAGCTTTCCGCTCGCGACTTCGCCCGCGTTATTTCTGTTTTCCCGTGAGATTTTTTTCCTGTAGGAAAATTACTCTATGTGCTTCCCCTGGTCTTGAACTATCCCTATACCAATGTAACGTATCGTGCTTAGAGTACGCATTTATTTGAACAGTCTCAGTGTTTTAATATTCATACAAAACTATTTACATAACTTAACCTAATATAAACCTTAATTTCACCTTACCAAAACAATAAAAAACTTAAAATATTTTTTTAAAATAAATATCAATCAATCTAAAATACCGATATTTGCATTGGGTTCGTACGCATCTTGTTTTGATATCTCAAGTCAAGACGCAGTAATAGACTACGTTACTGCGAAAAAAACAGAGGTGAGTAGGTGACACATAACTGGCCAGGCGTGCGATACTTTCACTTCGACCGCCGATCCCGAACAGCTAACAGCAATTTCATTGCACTACTGAATATTTCATATATCTACCAAATCTTATCTAATTGTTGTGAATCGCCTACAAAGTTTATACATATCAAGTTGTTCCCTAAATTGTGAAATATAACGTTATCAGTTAGTGAGCTGTCCCGACCCCGACTGGGTGAGTGTTGCAAAAATATAGTACCTATCTAATTAAAGTAAGTTTGTAGAAATTACAGAGTGTGATTAATGCGTATTTTGCCCTATTGCTTAGTATCATTCATGACCATATTCCATGTAGTCTATTAGGCGTAATTTAGTCTACACGTTTCCAAAATGTATACGCTTTGTTTCAGTCTACCGTCTTTAATACATTCAAGTTTAAATTTTGCAATTATAATTTAATTTATGTCTAATCATTTAATTTATTGTGCAATATTACTGCCTAATGTGTTAAGCTTTAAATAGTAGTATGAATTGAATCATATATCGTGTATTAAATAATTTAATCAATAATCATCATTCTGTATAATAAATTAATTAATTTTATTGCGATCAAATACGTGCAATATATTTATATTTACTTTCTATATTAATTACAAATGAAATTACGCATTACAAACAAATAATTTATTGTGAAATGTAGGTATAATAATTTGATGTGGTCAAATTATTCTATACAACAAAGAAATTGTTAATTGTATTATTTTAATTAATTTGATCTGTTCATTTCTCATGTCATTTCAACATCACTGATCACTGCTTAATGTTGATGGTAGCCACTCTGTTAGTTTTGCTTATGCCTACATCTTCGACGACATGTAGCAGTCAGTTCGACATTTTCGGACATATTGTAAAATGCCTACCACGTCCTGAACGTTTGCGGAGTAGCAGCGGATCTTGTCAAGGTCAACGCGCACCAGAAGGAGCACACGGCAGGGAAGTGGTATTCCATAAGGACAATTACAGTGACAACGGTTCCTTTGTAAATGTAGACTCACGCTCTGGGTTGAGTGAATAAATTGTTAGTATCAATCACTCGCCTTATTTAAACTCGGCTGAGCTAACCCTATTACCTACACACGTTACACCAACTTTCATCAAAATCGGTTCAGTAGTTTCGAAGCCTCAAACAATCAATATAGAAGTCCACGCACTTCTTTCAGAGCCAGGTTTAAAGAGATTAGTATTATGACTACTGCCTCTCAGTATATTTTCAATTATGTAATGTATGTAAGTAGTAATATTAAATCCTTTTGCAAGTATAGTGATGTACATAATGTAAATACGAGACACAAAGATCGGCTTTTATTACCTAAAACGAGACTTTAAAAAGTTCTCCGATCCTTTAAGGGGCAAATAATATAGATACCAATTCATAAATTTAGAAATAACATTAAGTCCACACTACTCGAGAAAAGTTACTATATGTACAGTTAAAGCTTATTTGGATGATAAAACTGTTTGGACATGAAGTCAGCTCCACACTTGATAATTTCTTTTAATTGATATGTTAATAAAGTGTCATCATCATTACAGCTCATATACGTCCCCACCGAGGGGTTCGAGCCTACCCTATGTTAGGGTGATTAGGCCTTAGTCAACCACGCTGGCCCAGTGCGGATTGGTCGACTTCACATACACCATTGAATTTCTTCGCAGATGTATGCAGGTTGCCTCACGATGTGAGGCAAATAAAGTGTGATGTTGCCTAATGTATATTGTGAACTAACACATCTACTTGTAATGGAAGTTGTGTTCAAACTTTTGCTTTGAGGTCAGCTTCCAATTGACGACTCTGTATCAATACAGGGAGAAACAAATTGCCCTTGCTGGTTTCGTTGCTGGTTCTTTCCAGTACAAGGTCGCCCGCCGGAGACTTGTGAACCATTGGCGTAGCTTCTTTGACGTGCAAAAGTAATAATGTAATAATCCAATTTGAATAAATGAGATTGAATATATTGAATAAACTTGGTTCTTGTGGGGGTTGCAGATTTGCTGTGAATCTCACAAGACCCACATGTACTATAAGTGACTGTTACCACTTGCTCAGGTGGGCAGTTCGCTTGTTTGCCAGCTTAGTTGTATAGAAAAAATAGTCAAAAATAGCCTGTCACTCCAAAGAGGGTGGTTGATTAGAGCGACAAAACTGTCACCGTGACAAAATTCACCAGTGAGCGCTAGCTCTTATATGCTCATCTTTCCATCCGTCTGACTTTCTGTCTGTCCGTTTCATCGAGATCTCGGCTTGGGCCACCTTGATTAAGGGTTTCCAATAGACGATAGGGTGTTAACTCTACTTATTTCATTCAACATTGAGATTCGATTTATCGATTAACTTCGCCACACTCATGTCGAAGTGACAATATACAGGGTTACTTTTGAAACAGGAGCCAAATCTTGCGTGCTTATTAAGACAAGCAATATGAACAACTTTTACTATGTTACCAATCTTGAAACCGCGAAAAAAATCAGCTGTTCCATACATCTAAGTTCAGTGGATAATAAAAAAAATAATAATATCTTTATTTCATATCACAAACAAACATACAATAAGATACGTAAAAAATATTGGACAAGGACAATTGTTTGTGTAAGACTGATGCCAATGTAAATGTAACTGTGTTACAGGACACCAATCTCCAACCACTTCGAGCCACCATGTGCTCAGTAGACAGACATGCAGTGATGTTGAACATTTGTATGGAATAGCTAATTTTTTTTTTCTCGATTTCAAGATTGGTCCTATAGTGAGAGTTGTTCAGTTTGCTTGTCTGAACAAACACACAAAATTTGGCTCCTGATTAAAATGTAACCTGTATAAGATTTCACCAGGAACCAAATATGTTCTTAAATCAATGAAATACTTATTTCAAAATAATATTTTCAGACATATTAGATAGATTTATATTACAATAGCATAATCACAATTATAAATAAAGTAAAATATAAATAACATCACATTTATCTTGCATATAACTTTGTACGGTAGTTGTAGGTCATTTCGTGAACGCACTTTTCTGTGAAAAAATAGTACCTAACCAATCACATCAATCAAGGCGCTGCTGACAGACTGTACAGTCACACAATGAAATCTTTGAAATGTACATACATGACGTTCGGCTCTTATAGGACAGTTTTCGATTAATTTTCTTAATAAAATGGTTTTAGCTATGTATTTTAGTATCGTACATTAATAGAACACCATAGCGAGAACGCCTTAAAATCATTTACATGAATGAATGAATGAATGAATGAAAATTTTTATTTACATGCAGAAACAAGACACACAGCGCATACAGAAAAAAAACAATAGAATAATCAGACACTGAGGGGATTACAGGATACATTATAATAACATACCAAAGTGGAGTGTCTCACAACTGCATGGAAAAGGGAAACCAGTTCGGTATAAAGCCAGACGGAAATCTGGCACCGTTTTTCAACTGGCACCAAATACTCAAACCGACAAAGGACGCCAGCAAGTACAGATCGGTAGGTTATCTTTAGGATGTGATCAGGCATGGATATTCTTAGAAATATGACAATAAATAAATAAATAAATATGTTCAGAGTAACATATATTTTTTTTAACTACGGTATATTAAACAGGTTTTGCTTAAAAAAAGTTTTAAGTGGGGCTCGATGAGCTCAGCTCAGAGTTGTCAGCCTCTTAATACCACTTTTATTCTGAAATTAAACATTGCCGCATTTAGCTATTAGTCTCTTTAGTCGCACTGTAAGTAGATACAAAGAGGAGGAAAAAATAAAGTTGTATATTTTATCGCTTTTAAAATATCAGTATTCTGAAAATAACCATATGTGACACAAAAGATATAACATATTCTGAATTACCGGTTTTCATTCAGTTTTCACCATCAGATAATTTTCATTTCCATTGGGAAGACGATAATAACGTGGGAAAAGCTGCGAGATAGTAGATATTATAAAAAACATGACGATAAGTGAAGATAATTAGTCTTTATCTCATTTAAAAATAGTGCTCTATTTCCGTTAGTATTGTAAATTGGCATCCAAGATGGCCGAAGACTATTTAAAATAATACGAAGCATTGAAAAATCATTCCAGGAACTATCAGTTCTAGAACTTTGCCGAATATGACGCGCGTTCATGCAATAAAGTTTTTGATAAGATTTTGTATTCATGTACTTTTATTTCGTTAATTTTCATTATTTTAATGTTTATATCAATTTTATAAATTGTAACAGTGATTTGAATGACTTAATTTATTGCTCTTGCTTTAAAAACGTAATCCAAGCTGAGTTTTTTCTAGAGATGGAGTTTCTTGCTGCTTTTCTTATCTGAAACACATTATTTGAGATATTAGATTAAATTTGAGAGTCTTCTTCTTTTCCTTTGCCTTATCCCATTTATTTGGGTTCGGCTCTCCTCGTTCTCATGCGCCAGGACTTAAATGAGATTAATTTTTGAGAGTGTCAACATAAAATAAATCTAATACTAGCACATGGATGTTTCTTCAATGTCATTTAGGAAACGCTTTTGTCATTTCGTAGACGTGGTGATTAATAGTCAATTTCCGTTTAGTCAATGAGCGTAATAAAAGTATTATAATTCAATGCAAGGAAAAATATATCGGATTTATCTATAATAAAAGTTAATAACAATTACGCACACTTTCCTGGAACAAACAATGAAACTTTTTAACTTTATTCTTGACTAGCTGTGCCCGCGAACTACGTTTCGCCATCAAAATGTTTTTGTTTATTTACATAGTGTTTAGTTTTTTCTTCCATTTTATTCCATAATGATCTACCTTTATTCTGCCTTTCTTGAGCAGTGGCCATTTCGAAATTAGGACAATTTTCGTAGGTTCATAATGCTCTAGGTACTATTCAGGGCCTTTCATTTAATATCCATATTGCTGAGTTGAATTTACGTCAATGTTGCTAGGTTCATAGTACTCTACTCATCAAGGCCTTTCATTTGATACCCAAAATGCTGGGTTTGGAAACGAACTTTTATTCGCCTTTTTAGAGCGGCGGCGATGTTGAATTTCCATCAATGTTGCTAGATTTCTAGTGCTCAACTTTTCAAGGCCTTTCATTTTATACCCATATTGCTGGGCTTGGAAACGAACTTTTATCCGTTTTTTTCAACAACGGCCATGATGAATTTAGGGCAATTTTCTTAAGTTCATAGTGCTCTACTCTTGAAGGCCTTTCATTTGATACCCATATTGCTGGGTTTGAAAACAAATTTTTATCCTTTTATTGAGCGGCGGCCATGTTGAATTTAGGTCGATTTTCCTAGATACCTAATGCTCTACTGTTCAAGGTCTTTCATTTGATACCTATATTGCTAGGTTTGGAAACGAACTTTTATCCATAATTTTTGAGCGGCGGCCATGTTGAATTTATGTCAATGTTGCTAGGTTCATAGTGCCCTTCTCATCAAGGCCTTTTATTTGATACCCATATTGCTAGGTTTGAAAACGAACTTTTATCTATCTTTTTGAGTGGCGGCCATGTTTAATTTAGGGCAATTTTCCTAAGATCATAATGCTCTACTCTTCGAGGCCTTTCGTTTGATACCCATATTGCTAGGTTTGAAAACGAACTTTTATCCATCTTTTTGAGCGGCGGCCATGTTTAATTTAGGGCAATTTTCCTAAGATCATAATGCTCTACTCTTTGAGGCCTTTCGTTTGATACCCATATTGCTAGGTTTGGAAACGAACTTTTATCCACCTTTTTTGAGCAGCAGCTCAAACTCAAACTCAAACTCAAAAATCTTTATTCAACATAGACCTTTACAGGCACTTATTGACGTCAACAAATTACAAAACTCTATTTAATCAATAAATTAATTTAAAAATGCAACAAGTCAAGATAAGCTATGTATTATTTAAACCTTGTATGTACATACATCTCAACCATAATTAAGATATATGCAAATACAAGTAAAATGAAAAAAAAAAAGTTGACTCTTCACCTGTTCGGAAATTGGGAGAGCCTTCTCGAGAAGAACAGGCAAGAAACTCGGAAGGTCTATTTTTTTTTGTCTCCTCTTTTAAATTGCCAACATTACAATAATATATTATTTCACAAACATAACTTTGGTTTATTAAAATATATATAGAAATGCCTGTCGGAGTGATTGGAACAGTTACTCAAATACATACATCCAACAATCACAAAGTGTACTTAATGAACGTCAAATTGATACATTTTTTGTCAATCCCAAGCAGTTTTATCTGTCAGATAGTCAGACACTTTATAATATGCTTTTTTCATAAGTACTGTCCTGACTGCAGTCTTAAATTTATTTAAGCTAAGTTCTTTAATATTGTTTGGGAGTTTGTTGTAGAAACGTACACAAAAGCCTTTAAAAGAGTTATTAATTTTTTTAAGTCTAGTATTAGGTAATGCTAACATATTCTTTTGTCTAGTATTTACTGAATGAATATCACTGTTTTTACAAAACAAATGTATATTTTTATGGACATATAATATATTCTCGTAAATATATTGCGACGCAACAGTCATAATACCAATTTCTTTAAATTTTTCTCTCAAAGAGTCTCTCATTTTAAGATTATAAATTGCTCGAATAGCCCTCTTCTGCAGCACAAAAATAGTCTGAATGTCGGCAGCATTTCCCCACAGCAACAAGCCATACGACATTACACTATGAAAATAAGCAAAATATACAAGTCTTGCTGTATCAACATCGGTCAGCTGACGTATTTTCCATACAGCGTAGGCTGCAGAACTAAGTCTCTTCGACAATTTATCAATATGTGGGCCCCACTGAAGCTTAGAATCTAAAGTAATACCAAGAAATACAACGGTGTCCACAAGGCCCACATTTTTATCCTTTATGTTTACAGTGGTCTGAACCTCTCTAACATTAGGTAAGACAAATTTTATACATTTAGTTTTCCCTTCATTGAGGGACAAATTATTCATATTAAACCAGTGAACTATTCTTGAGATAGAATTATTTACATCGTCATTAATTTGCAATCCTCTTTTCATTTTAAATAAAAGTGAAGTATCGTCTGCAAATAATACTATCTCATGCTTGTCTTGAACATAATTAGGCAAGTCGTTAATATATATTAAAAATAGAAAAGGACCAAGAATCGAACCCTGCGGAACTCCCATTTTAACCGAGGAGCCCTGAGATCTCTTCCCATTGACATCTACTTTCTGAATCCTCTCAGTCAGATAGGAGATGAGTAGATCCAGAACAGTATTGTGAAATCCATAGTAGTGTAATTTCCTGATCAAAGTTTCATGATGGACGCAATCAAACGCCTTGGACAAGTCATAAAAAACGCCCAGCGCATCATGTGAGTCCTCCCAGGCCTCATATATATGTTGTACTAACTCAACACCAGCATCGGTTGTTGAGCGACCCCTCCTGAAACCAAATTGTTTACAGTGTAGAAGATTATTCCTGTTAAAATAGCTATGTTGAATTTATGTCAATGTTGCTAGGTTCATAGTGCTCTACTCATCAAGGCCTTTCATTTGATACCCATATTGCTGGGTTTGAAAACGAAATTTTATCCTTTTTTTGAACGGCGGCCATGTTGAATTTAGGACGATTTTTTTAGGTACCTAATGCTCTACACTTGAAGGCCTTTCATTTGATACCCATATTGCCAGTTTTGGAAACGAACTTTTATCCACCTTTTTTGAGCGGCGGCCATGTTGAATTTATGTCAATGTTGCTAGATTCATAGTGCTTTATTCATCAAGGCGTTTGATTTTGTTGTAATTATGGCAATTATTACAAGTTTTTTTTTATTATATAGTAACACTAAAAAGAGCTGTCAGAATATGTCATGCCCAGTAGTCTGTATAAAATGGTTGTTCTTAGATTATGTTAAAAATGAGTTCGTTTGTTGTAAAAGGATTGTGGAATACAAATAAAAGAAGAAGTTAATACGTCACAGGAAGTTTTATTTATAGAAAGCATAAACAAATATTAACAGTGGTAGCAGAGCGTGGTTATCTTGGATTTATTTTGTGAAACGCCGTGCCGTCGTGTTTGAGAAAAATGGCCGAATCCACTAAGGATAGATTTCCTATTGCACCCTTTTGTGGTAAAGATTTTAGTAATTGGGCATTCAGATTAAAAAGCATATTGCGTGAAAATGAATGCATTAAGGCCATCGAACTAAAGGACTACTCATCGGAAAATTCGAAAAGTGAAGCAAGAGCACAAGCGATCGTAATAGCGTGCGTAGCAGATTCACACCTTGAATATGTAAAAAAGGAGTCTGCTTATTTGATGTTTGAAAACTTACAAAGTAACTTTGAAAAAAGAAGCACATTGGCGACAATGTTGCTAAGACGAAAATTAAATGAAATGAAATATAATGATCATGAGTCACTTATGGAACATATTAATAACATTGAGAAGATTTTCAACGAGTTATCTGGTGCAAATGTAACAATAAAAGATGAAGAAAAAATAAACTATTTGTTGTTATCCATGCCGGCAAGCTACAACAATGTAATCACAGCAATAGAAACACTTGAGTCCATAGATTATAATTTTGTGAAAAAAGGTTATTGGCAGAAGAAGAAAAGCATAGTAAAGGTGGAAATATAAGAGAAGAACCAATAACATCAAGTGCATTCTTATGTTTTGCATGTGGAAAACCAGGTCACAAAAAGTACCAGTGCAGAAATATTAATAACAATCGAGGTCGAGGTATGTCTTATCATATAAAACCAAATGGATACAATGGACAAGGACGAGAACTATTTAGGCAAGAGTATCAGTATGGAAATTATGGACGGAACTCATATAAAGGACCTGGCACGGGACGAGGATGGCAGCATGCATTCAGAGGACAGCGTGGACGAGGTCAGTTACACTCTTATAATATGAATAGTGAAAGTGATAATGTGGCGTTTTCTTCTTACAGTAATATAGAGTCAGTCACTAAAAGCGTAAATAAAAATGAGTGGATAGAATTCATAGTGGACTCCGGTTCATCGGACCATCTTATAAACAATTTGAACTGTTTTTCTGAATATATAGAACTAAAACAACCAAGATTTATATCGGCAGCTAAAAATGGTATAGTTTTAAAAGCAATTGGCGTTGGAAACTTAAAATTGCAATGTGTTGTGGGTAAGAAAATAGTAAATTGTAATATTAAAAATGATTATGTGCCAGAGTTACGGAAAAATTTGTTGTCAGTTTCTAAGATGGAAAATAGTAATTTAAAAGTAGTTTTTCAAGATGGTAAAGTAAAAGTTTTTAGAAATACAAACTTGTTAATGATTGGAAACCTTGATGTAACATTATATAAAATTAGATTCATAGTTGATTATGCAAATTGTAATAATTGTTTTTCAAATACAGATAGTGTAAGATTATGGCATAGGCGTTTTGGCCACTTGGGTATGAACAACATAAATAATTTAGCCAAAACTAATATGGTAAATGGTTTAGATGAAATTTCAGGTACTAATAATGAGCAGGCCTTATGTGAGACATGTTTGTTAGGAAAAATGACACGTCAACCTTTTAATAAGTTCGGATATAGAGCTTCTAAGCCACTAGAGCTAGTGCATACAGATGTTTGTGGTCCAATCACACCAGTTAGTAGAGATGGTTATAAGTATCTTGTTACATTTATAGACGACTATACACACTTTGTAATAGTATATCTAATAAAACAAAAATCAGATGTATTTCAAAAATTTCAAGATTACTACTATTATGCAAGTAAACATTTTAACTGTGATTTATTAAAACTAAGATGTGATAATGGCAAAGAATATGTAAGTTATGAATTTCAAAATTTTTGTAGAAAGAAGGGAATACAGATTCAATATACGGTACCCTATAACCCTGAAATGAATGGAGTGGCTGAGCGTATGAACCGTACTTTGATTGAGAAAACGAGGTCTATTTTGTTAGATTCAAAACTAAAAAAGAATTTTGGAGTGATGTTGTTTTATGCTCTGCATATGTAATAAATAGGAGTCCTACTTGTGGAAAAAAGGTTACAACCAAGTCAGTTATGGTTTGGTAGAAAACCGAATGTGAGTAACATGCGTATATTTGGTTGCATTGCTTATAATCATATACCAAAGGCACTTAGGCAAAAACTAGATAATACTGGAAAAAAGATGATTATGATTGGTTATGCTACAACAGGGTATAGATTGTACGATGAAGAAACAGGAAAGGCAGTAATAGGTAGAAATGTGATATTTGATGAAAGTGAGAAAAATGCGAAAATTTATATAGATACAAAGAACTTACCTGAAGAGGAACAGCTAATGAAGATGCCTGAAATAGAAAATCAAATGGAAAGAAGTATTGAGTATGGAAAGTAGAATGAAGATATAGATCAAAGTAATCAGGATGAGCAACAACATACTATGGAAAATACTGAAAATGAAAAAATAGGTAAAGAACAAGAAGAGATATTAGAAACAGGAAGAGTAAGGAAAGAAAATAAAGATGAAGAGGTAACTCAAACAGGCAGAAGGAAGAGAAATATTCAAAAACCAAAATGGCAAAAAGATTATGTTCTAGATTTGAGGGAGCAGGATGATGATAGTGCTTTATATAGTTTATTCACATGTATAGATAATGTACCACAAAGTTATGAAGAAATTATGACGAGAAATGATAAAAATGATTGGTTGAGAGCGGTCAAAGAGGAAATTGATGTACTACAGGTAGACCAGTAGTGGAAGAAGTTTCAGTTATGAAATTCTTAGTTTCCAAATTTTTGATATTTTATGTAATACATATTTAAGAGTAATTTTGCAAAAAGTTAGAAAATTTTAATGGTTGCTTTAGGTAAAATTTAGGTATTTATATAATTCGTAAAAAAATCTGTGATTATAAAATTTAAGTGGAAGAAATATACAGGATCTAGTATGAAATAATGATATCATAATACTATTAAGTTTTTAGAAATTTTATGTACCTGCTTCATACCGAAACTAAAAAATGCTTATAACTTTGTCAATATAAAATTTAAGTTTCTGATATTGGGAAAACAGTAATAAAACTTACTACCGAATTTCCTTATGAAAGATTAGAAATCTAGAATTAATGCTTTCTTAGTAATTCAGTTTTTTTGTCATATTTTGTCTAATATTGTATTTAAGTTTTTAAAGATAATACCACTTCATCACAATAATGCTATTTATAACTACGCAAAAAATTAGAAGTGTAACATCTTTGTAAAATAAATTATAACAGATATTAAGTTATACGAATAAAGTGACCTACAAGCGAGCGCGGCACCGCGCGCAGGCACAAATAGCGCACGCACCGCTCCGCGCAACAAAAAACTATCGGATGTCCGCGTAAGCTACGTTTTAGCGTGCACAAATGCATAGGCTAGCCTCACATTGCATTATCGGCATTTTTGAAATAATAGAGTTTAAATTCGAAATCGTAATATTGGAATACAAATTCTCTATTTTTGAATATTCATTACGTGCATTCTGTATCGAGTGAGTACTACTCACTCGTCACAGAATACACGGAATGTGGGAAACTTCGAAACTACTTAACCGATTTTGAAGAAATTTGGCTGACTGCATGTAGGTAATTTGGTCCAACCTCTTATAGAAGAATAATTTTTATCTTGATTATTGACGTCATTTTTTATTATTGCGTTAAACCTTATGGCGAAACGTGGTTCGCGGGAATTTGTTTTAATGACAGCACTGAATGCGAGTGATTTAAAAATATTTTAAATTGGGAACAGTAGAAAATAATTTGCATATTCGTGTTTGAATTCCAGGTTCACTTCTGAATCATTAATCAAAAATGCGTCTCCAGAATTGGAAGCTTGATAGTAACTGTAACAAATAACATCGTCTAATGAAATCAATAATATTGATATTAAATAAAAATTTACATCTGCATTGTATCTAGAGCATACAAAACCGGTCCCGGTTCTAGTTTTTTTTAAAACGGAATACACCCCAGAACTGGCAGATATAATTATTATTTTCATTACTATTAATTTCAACCATACACAAATTGAAAGCATAAGATGTTACGACAAGGAACACAAAACACAACATTTAGGGCGCTTGCGCACTCATACGTATTCGGTTCGTATTCGATTCGTGTTCGGTTTTGATCCGGTTTGGCCGGTCCTAGTGATTATATGGACGCTTGAACACTCATACATATTCGGTTGGTGTTCGATCCGTAAGTTCTCACTTCGAGTAATTGTTTTTAGGGTTCCGTAGCCAAATGGCAAAAAACGGAACCCTTATAGATTCGTCATGTCTGTTTATCTGTCTGTCTGTCCGTCCGTATGTCACAGCCACTTTTCTCCGAAACTATAAGAACTACATTGTTGAAACTTGGTAAGTAGATGTATTCTGTGAACCGCATTAGGATTTTCACACAAAAATAGAAAAAAGCAATAAATTTTGGGGGTTCCCCATACATAGAACTGAAACTCAAAATTTTTTTTTCATCAAACCCATACGTGTATCTATGGATAGTTCTTCAAAAATCATATTGAGGATTCTAATATCATTTTTTTCTGAACTGAATAGTTTTTAGCGCAAAAGACACGTCCAAAGTGGTAAAATGTGTGCCGCCCCCCCCCCCCCCCTGCAACTTCTAAAATAAGAGAATGATAAAACTAAAAAAATATATGATGTACAGTAAGCTCCTTATCAAGCTATACTGTTTGAACTTTGGACCGTTCTTATGCCGCTCGTAATAGTGGCGGTTTTCGTAGTGTACATGTATAGCTTGAATGGGAGCTTACTGTACATTACCATGCAAACTTCCACCGAAAATTGGTTTGAACGAGATCTAGTAAGTAGTTTTTTAATACGTCATAAATCCTACGGAACCCTTCATGGGCGAGTCCGACTCACGCTTGGCCGGTTTTTTAAATATAAAATGGCAATTTATACTGGAAAGCATTATGTAAGAAGTGGAATGTTAAAACACCTACAGCTTATTCAAATATCAATTAATTAAGCTGGGACTTTTGCTCGTAATTCCATTCCCATAATATGGGAATGGAATTACGAGCAAATAATATTATTATAACAATCTTTCCTTAGTCCTAGTTCTGTACCCTTTCCCCTATTGAATATGCTGTCTCATTCTATCGGCCCAAGGTTGTCTGGAAGAGATTGCTTTTTAGCAATAAGACCTATTTGTACTGGTCTGTTTTTTTGTAAAATATTCCATACTGTTTTAGTTCCTTTTACATTCATTTTTTGTGCCATCAGAATTTAAATATTCGATTTTAAAATAAACTACTATTAATTTCTGGAGGTAGGTATTAAATTGTGGTTTAATCTGTTACATCAAATAGCTAGTAACTTTAATGTTAGAGCATGATTCCGCCATTTTGATAATGAAAGCCGGATTTTGTCTAAGCTAAGCAGGTACCTACCAAAATTATAATGTTTGGTATCAAATAGTACCAAATGAGTACTAAATTGCAGTGAGTTTTTAAAAACAGGAACTACAGGAAATGATCCCGCCTTCTTGACGTTTATCGCACAACCGTCTCAAATACGAATCGAATACGAATAAGTACGCAAACGTTAGGACGTATATTTCCCGTTCGGTTTTTTCACGTATCGAACACGAACCGAATACGTATAAGTGCGCAAGCGCCCTTACTATGGGACCAATCTTGAAATCGTGAAAAATATCAGCTGTTCCATACAAATGTTCGACATCCACTGAACCTAGATGTACTATTTGACAGTTTCTGAATTTCTTTTTAAGAACTTTCATCTTTTCGTCGCGAATCGCAATGTTTTCATCTGAATTAGTAATAATGTTACAGTATCTATCTATCTGCATTCCGAGGGAGGACGCGGGGCGGCCGAAGAGCGTCCCCCAGCGAGCCACTGCGACCTGTACAGATCCTCTTTTTTAAGGCCTATGGTCTCTTAATAGGCCCACAGCGCACTGTGGGACATCCATAGGTCATAAATCTTAAAAACCTGCTTTCTTGTTTTACATTTTATTCCTTGTCGTTACATTGGATAGTTGCGGTACCTTCTGAAACTATAAATAGGTCAGTAATTAGAGTGCGCCTTCATTATCTATTGTGCATTCAAAGAGAGCGCATCGCCAATCGTAAATACTGTTATCAGTGAGTCATTAAAAAGCGTGACGTCATTTGTTGTCATTGCGGGACCTGTGAGTGCTGTGTGAGTTTTTTCTGAAATGGATATCCAAGAACAGGGTATGTAATAATTAATATTTTTATTTTAATTGTATCTTAGTATATATTTTCTTTAGTATGTCATTGCTACGAGGCGACTTTTCTTGGAGTATTATATTTTAATATTCAAAGTTTGAATAAACTTTTAAATATGTTCCCACTCGCTCCGACTATGGAGGTATATTGCACCATAATCTTTAGACTTTCTTATCTTAGGAAAATTAAAACTTGGCTGCCCTTATCTGCCCTTTTGGCGATGACAAGGGTGCTACGGTTGCCAGATTATCTCGTAGCATTTGCTACGAAATTAGTTTATTTAGTCTTAGTGCTTTGTGTAGGTTTTGTGACTGAATTTTAACCGTTTTTTTTTGTTTTAGGTAATTTATATATATGTGCTCGTTTTCAAGAATGCATATTCTTGAAATATGGCTAACTGTCAATACCGATAATGACTCGGAAAAGTGTCGTCAAGTCCTACAAAGTTTGTTGACTACTCTGAACGACGATGCTGAGAACATTGATATTCATTATTTAGAGAAAATTGTTAATAATTTATGTAAAGCTATTGCTCGATTCTGGAAAAAATGTAATAGGGATAAAACCAAGCTTTTATATAAGAATTCCGATTGGTTTAATGTTATTGAAAAAATTCAACTTGTGAAAAACAATAAGCAATGTACTCCGTCTGAAACGTCGCCGTGTCATTCACGTGGTCGTCCTCGAAAACCTTTTACGCAATGTAGTAAAAGGACTAAACGTCGGAGAGTAGCTGATTTGTCAAAGTCTGATGATTCTACTGTGAGTGCATTGCTTGATGTTTCAGACTGTTCATTCGATTCGTGTATATCTAGAGTTAGCACTGATGATGTCTTGTCACTTGTGACTGATGCTCAGTTGACAAAACATCAGTATTTATTAATTAAAAACTTTGTTAATAGTAAGATTTCTCCTAATGTATTACCATGTTACCAACAAATTACTAAAGCGAAACAGAGATGTTACCCTTCTAATATACTTAACTGTTTCCAAGTCTTCAGCTGAAGTTGAATTACAAAGTCTTTTTGATCACACAGCTTCTCGAATCCTTGAATCTCAAAAAGAGGTCTTAGATCAGATTCCTGATGATTGTTTGTCTAATATCTCTTTACTTGGGAAATGGGGATTCGATGGCAGCACTGGACATAGTGAATACAAACATTTTTTTTCAGATTCAACTTTAGAAGATAGTAGTTTGTTTGTAACATCTTATGTACCCCTTCAAATTATTGTAAAATTAGCTGAAGATAATTGTAAAATTTTATGGAAAAATCCTCGACCCTCTTCCACTAGGTACTGCCGTCCTATTCGATTTCAATTTTTGAAAGAAAGCACAGCAGTGTCTTTGCAAGAGGAAGCTTATTTTAAGGATAAAATTGAAAGTTTGCAACCTACTTTTATTCAGATCGACAATCGTGAATTGGTCGTTTCTCATAAGTTGCAGCTTTCAATGGTAGATGGTAAAATTTGTAGTGCTTTAAGTGAAACATCTACAAGTAGATGTTATATATGTAATGCTACCCCTAAAGAGATGAATAAAATAGACGAATGTTTACAAAAACCTGTAATAGAGAGTAGATACCAATTTGGATTATCACCACTACATTCTTGGATACGTTTCTTCGAATATTTTATTCATCTTTCATATAGATTAGACATAAAAAAATGGCAAGTTAGGCTAGATAGTGATAAACAATTGTTATCAAATAAAAAACAATATGTACAGTCCCAGTTTAGGGAACGATTAGGTTTAATAGTTGACAAGCCGCGTAGTGGTGGAAGCGGGACGTCTAACGACGGAAACACGGCCAGGAAGTTTTTTTTGGAATCAGCTGTATCTGCTGAAATTACAGGTTTGAATAAGGATCTCATAGATCGTTGTTGTGTAATATTACAAACGTTATCTTCTGGACATAAAATTAATGAATGCAAGTTTAAAGACTATGCATTACAAACAGCATACAGCCTGGTCGAGGAATATCCGTGGTATAGTCTTCCTGCTTCTGTCCACAAGGTGCTCGTACATGGATCAGATATTATAAGTTATGCATTGTTATCTATAGGAGAACTTTCCGAAGAAGCTGCTGAAGCGACAAATAAGTATATCAAAATTTATAGACGAAGTCACACTCGAAAAATGTCACGTGAAGTTACCAATCAAGATTTAATACAACGACTATTATTACATTCAGATCCTTATATTACAAGACTTCGGAAACTTCCCCCTAAAAAGAAAAATACTCTGTCACAAAGTGTAATAGAATTGTTACATGTTTAATATTGTTAGAATAAGAATAATTTATTTGTATTTTGTTAGTTGTTTTGTTTTTTTTTTGTATTTAATTAATTTTAATTTATTTATTTCTATTATTTTATTATAATTAAATAATGTTATCAATGTTTTGACTCTTATTTTATTTAAAATATATGTTTTACATTCCAATTTTTAAGTGTTTGTTCATGATAAATTTAGGTAAAAGTATGTTATTGTTTATATTTGTTTTTTACTGAAGTAAACGTTTTTTATTCCGTAAATACATGTACTTCTTTCATTTTAATGTTCCTAAAACACTTTTACAACTATAAGTCACTAAAATAATACAATGTATTGATAGTAACAGGACTTTAACTATTTATGACCGCCCTTGTATGGAGCGTGTCCCTCCGTGCAGCGGTAAAGTAATCAATAACCCTCTTTGGAGACAGAGCCTTCGTATTGAAGGGTGGCAAACTAGGTCCACCCAGAGCTGCCAGCGCAGCGAACTCAACGCTGCGCTGGGAGGGGGAGACCTCTCCTTCTGCAAGATGACGTCCTCGCAGAAGGAGGCGACAGCCCCCCATTTCGCCTCGCCGCGGAGCATGGCCACCACCATGCTCGGTAGCGAGGCGGAATGGGGGGCTGTGAGGACGTCATCTCGCAGAAGGAGGCCGCGGAGAGGAAGCGGAAAGATGATCCTCAAGCCGCTCCGCAGATCCGCTTAGTTATATAAATAAATAAAAAAAGCATGGTACTCACAAAGTATGCGAATTAGTGGCTCATCATCTTCGCCTCAGAATCTACAATTAGTCAAGCCCATTCTGTGCAGATGTTTGTTGAGTTTACAATGACCAGTTTTTTTTTTTTTTTTTTTTTTTTTTTTATGAATGCTGGATAAGCGTTTGGCCTCCATCTCACCTGATGGAAAGTGATGATGAGGCCGAAGATGGGACACGCCTAGCCAGAAGGTGCCTATTCACTCTCATCTTGAATAACTCCAAGTTATATTGCTCAGGGAACAAATCCGCGGGCAAAGAGTTCCACTCCCTTGCCGTTCGCCATATGAATGAGGAAGCGCATCGCTTCGTGCGTTTAATTGGAATATCAATGACAAAAGAGTGGAACCCCAGCCGCCGTCTGGTTCCCCTGAGATGGAAAGGAGAAGCCGGAATTATTTCATGTAATTCCAAAGCACACTCTCCGTGATATATCCTATAAAATACCGATAAACATGTCACCTTACGACGATGTTCGAGGCTCTGAAGCTTGGCCCCCGTTAATTTGGTGTCACCAATGAGGGTCTTAGCACGCTTATCAATAGAATCAAGGGCCGCTAGTTGATATTTAGCAGACCCATCCCACAAGTGGCAGCAGTACTCCATACAAGATCGAACTTGTGCTTGATATAGTTGGAGCAACTGTTCCGGTGTGAAGTACCGCCTGACCTTGGAGAGAATGCCGAGCTTCATAGCTGCAATTTTGGCAACGGTTTCTATGTCACTACCAAAGTTGAGATTGTTAGTTACTTGCATACCAAGTAGGTGGAGATGATCAGTTACCGGTATGGATATACCACGGAAAGTCGGAGTCAGATAGAAAGGACTCCGTTTAGTGGAGAACAAACACGCCTGCGTTTTGCTAGTATTAAACTGGACCAAATTAGCGTCACCCCATTCAGAGACCGCCCGGAGTGTAGAATTCAAACGGTCCATCATCGACTCCCGACAAGACCGGATCTCCTCTTTATTGGCCTTTGCATTGGAGACATATCTATCAACGACTGTGGTGTCATCGGTTAAGTTAAGGTTCTAGTGAGTGCCCTTAGTTGGCTTCTGCTTAGTTGGAGGTTTTGCATTGCAATCCTATATAGGCCCTGACCCCACTGGAGGCAGGCCTGTGTTTGTACCCATTTCCTGAAGACCCTGTTTTTGATCCCCCTCGAAACGCCACAAGCTGGTTTTATTCGGATGAGAGCATTCTCAGAGCCAGCCATCGATAGTTCGTCGACAATTTCATTGCCTCGGATATTGGAGTGAGCTAGAACGCAATCGTTACAGAGGTCCTGGTCCCGAATTCATTCTAGGCCTTTGTGCACTTCAAGTTGATTTTGGACCTGAATTCTACAGCAGTAAGTGCATTTAAAGCAGCCTGGCTCTCCAACAGAATGAGAATGTTTTTACTCTCACTCGAACTGTTCTCGTGAACACAGTCGATGATGGCATAAATTTCTGCTTGAAATATGGTGGCATGTGCGCCCAAGCTCATAGTTCTCCTGTATTTTGCAATAACTCCGAAAACACCTGCACCTATTCTGCCTTCTCTTCTGGAGCCGTCAGTGTACCATATCTAGTTAGTTTTCCTAAAGGGATCAGGGATTTCCTTATCTAATGCATCTCTGTTAGGAATCTAAACTTTATAGTTCTTCTTGAACTCCAAAGCTTCAAGTATACTAAAGTTCTAAAGTATACCAAATAACTCTGAAATCAGAACAGCTCTTAGTAAATGAAGAATGTTAAAGCTCCTGGCGAGGACGAAGTGGCCATCGAAGTAGTTAAGGAAGAAGGAAGGAAGGAAAAAATGAGATAGATTTCACCAGTATATTGCTGAACAAGTGTCTAGAAAAGTACCCGGTTCCCCTTAAGTCAGGAAAGTGCACTTATCCTAGAAGACTTGCACTGCATTTGTTATAAATGAACGTTTCATCTGGCTTAATTAAAACCTAATATGGGGAAGAAACGCGTGGTTAGGGACCTTGTGAATACTTCATTATCATCATTTAAGCTAAGAGGCGCTCTCTGTTGGACATAAGATTGCCTCCCCGAAGATCTCCAAATCGAATCGGTCCTGCGTTTCTCGTATCCAGCGGTTTCTCGCAAACTTCACCAGATGTTCAGTCCCACCTTGTGAAGTGCCCACCAACGCTGAGTCTCCTGGCACGCGGCCGCCACTAGAGGACCTTTCCACCCCAACGGCCACTGACCACTGCTACTTAAGACATTAGGCTTTCATTTTCCTGCGGTTCCCATCATTCTGTTTTGACAAAGTAAAGAAAACCCGGGCACAGCTCACTTTTGAGGTCCTTTGTAAGAGACCACGTCTCAGGTCCGTACATCATCACTGGCAGGTGGCAACACGCAAGTATTGAAGAGAACGATCTAGGTAGATTGTTCGAAAATATGCTGCGTAGCTGTAGCTTTTCGAACGCTGCCCAGCCAAATTGGATTCGTCGATTAATCTCTTTCTGGAAGTTTAACTTACCGAGCTAGACTATTGCTCCAGGTAAACATTTTCGTCAACAACTTTCACAGTAGAACCTGCAATATTTACAGGAGTGGGAACTACGAGTACGTGGGAATTCGACATGATTCTAGTCTTGTCCAAGTTCATTTTAAGATCGACTTTTTGGGTAACTCTACAGAGGTCTTCAGGAATCGTGCCTAGATCTTCCATGGTCTCAGTTATAACTACAATACCATTAGTGAAACGAAGGTGAGTCATGTAGAAGCCGAGCCCTCTCTAGTACCTACAAAAGCTGAAATACATCCTCTAACGTAGCTGTAAACAGTTTCGGCGATATTACATCGCCATGTCTCAAAACTCGCTGAAGTCGTATTGGTTTCCAGTTTTGGTCCTGAAGGCGAACTGATATAGTAGTCTAAGCAATCTAAACGATTTTGCAACTTGAGTTTGAAGCGCTCGCTTGTGAATACCTGTGGGCCTTTACATCATAGAATGGAGAAAGAGATAGGGCCTTATTCGAGATATAAATATTGATGAATTGAACTGGCCTCTCCCTCTTGAGCTAATTGACTTTGGAGCACTACTCTTTCCGCCCGGGTGGTTAGGGCATAATAAGTATCCACCGTTTCCCCTCTTAGGTACAAAGGGTACAGCGATACGGCTGGCCCGCGATGGCTCCATGCTACCACAATAGGAAGATGCACATTGAATTTTTAATTCTATTACAAATAACTTAGTTCAGTTATTTTATAACATTAAAAGCAAGAAAGTTATTAAGGTTTTAAATTACCGGTAGGACAGAGAGATCCGACATGCCGCGTGACGTCATATGTGGAATTTTCATTTATTTTTTATTGTTATAAGAAGTTTCTTCACTGTTTTGTTTTTGAATCTTGTATGATGACTTACTACATCATATAATTGTATTCTGTGCATATTGTCATGCAGTCTAGAATAGAGAATTTAATTTGCTCCTTCTTGAATATTCCGTTGGCTGTTTCATTACACGAAAAGCACAAGTTAGTTATAAGATTCGATAATTGAGTTCTCATCACGGTGGCTAATCTCGGCAGGGTCAAGAAATAATTTATTACTAATATGGCTCCAGATTAAATTCTAGCTTTATTACTAATTAAAACTAATATCGGAGCAGCGACTGCAGCGCGTAGCTACTTTCCCGTTTTCGAACAATTTCGTTTTTGATTTGATTACCGCCACAAATATAAAACATAGAGTTCTGAAATTCATATATATGGTATTTTTGAACGTACCTATTATCTAAACATTTTTAAAGACATAAACATGATTAATAATATTTCACTCGATACAAAGATTACTCTGTCCATTATTATTTTTACAACACAGCTGTGAATCAGAAAATATGTATAATAAATAGGTACATACATAATCATATATGACGGAAAATGTAAAAACACATTTTATAATTTTGAAATCCAGTTTTCCAAAAATTGATAAAACGTATTAAAAAGTAATGTTTTCTTTCGATCACAGCGCGTAAGCGACATTAGAAGCTATGCAATTATCAACTGTACTACACTGCAATAAAATAACCGTCTCGTGCATGAGTAGATTTTCTGCAAACCTAGACTTAATCAGGTGGGTGATTTTGTAACTCATCGGCAATCGACTATCGCATCGATTTGATAATTCTGTTTGATTAAAACTGATTTTTAAAATGTTTAACGTTTTTTAGTGTCGTCGTCTAAGTAGTCATAGTATATTTGTTGAATAAATCAACCAATACATAAGTAGGTAATGAAGATAATTTCGCTCTTTTTTATTAAATCATGCAGTCTGATAACGATTGCCGATCAATCGATGAGTTACAAAATCACCACCCTGAACGGACATACGAGTAGGTACGCCGGCGGCGAGCGCGAGGCTCGCGCTGGGTTAACCTAGCCGCCTGTCCGCAATTATTAGAAAATTGCGCGCTTTTATAAATTATTTGTTTTCTTCTAAAGCCTATAACAAAATTTTCTAATTTTTTGGATTAAAGCTTTACGCGTTGGCATAGAATAGTCAACTCATCTTTAATAACTTTAATACAATATTAGGCTCACTGCGACATAAAATGTAATTTACAAAGAAAGCTGAACCTTCATTTTTCTAATATTTTTATTACAACATTTTTATATAGTCTTACAGCATATTCAATGAATTTTAGAAACTTAAATTCAATATCGCTAAAATAAGTAAAAATTTTTTACCTAACAGTATAGCAAGTATCTAAAATTTCTAAAAACTATAAAATATACAGCTGTTAACGTATAATGGCAGATGAAATCGAAATATTGCACTTAAATTTTATATTGCTGATTTTATTAAGAGATGTTGCAAATACCTAAATAATACCTAACGCCGATGTAGAAAAGTTCTAAAAAGTTGCAAAAGTGTCTATAAACATGTCCCTGATGATATACAGGGTGTCTCAGAAACAATGGATAAACCTTTAACTGTTGATAGGTTTCGTCGAGACCTCTCTAATCTCAAATTTTGACTTTAGTAAAAATATCTCGGTTTTCAAGATATTTGATAGTTTATGTTTTTTTTAAAAAATGCCACTTTTGGTTGGTTTTTAATGTGCCATTTTTACAAATACGGTCTTTTTCTGATTCAGGTTTTTTTAGCTTCTAACGGAATAGTTCAGCTATCAATAACAGTGGTTAAACTTGAGCTAGCTAATCACGAAGTGCTTGGAAAAAACAATGTTCCAAAAAAAATTAAACAAGAAATTATTTTTCTTCGTGTTTGGTCAGCTACCATGTAAAAAAAATGTATGACGCTCATCGTGCCCATTATCTTAAAAAAATGCTTAGTTATTCTAGTTTCAAAAAAGGTATGATAACCTATGCTTAA
The DNA here is from genome assembly GCA_963935595.1 of Schoenobius gigantellus. Classification (NCBI taxonomy): domain Eukaryota; kingdom Metazoa; phylum Arthropoda; class Insecta; order Lepidoptera; family Crambidae; genus Schoenobius; species Schoenobius gigantellus. The sequence goes on along the minus strand of OZ012544.1, from coordinate 46,565,288 downwards.
TGTATCTCTTAAATTTTATTACTGCTTGAATAGCAAATGGTATGAAATTTTAAAAAGATTTTTTTCGGAATAGTTATTAATTCTTAGTTTGAATAAAGAATTTGAAATAAAACAACATGAAATTTTAATTTTTTATTAAATTTACAATAAATTTTCGAATTGGCGTCCTTGCGCTCTGATACACGCCCTACATCTTTTTATAAAAGAAAGTTTGATGCGGCGCGCGTAACCAGACGTTTTTATGTGTGCAGCTGCATTTTGTATGCGAGTACGCAACTCTGTTATTGAGGATACTGGCCTCGCGTAGACAAGGTCTTTCAGACATCCCCAATAAAAAAAATCCAAGGGATTTAGATCCGGCGATCTGGGCGGCCATAAAATAGGGCCGAGCCGGCCTATCCACCTTTGTGGGAAGTGTTGATTTAAATAATTTCTTACTACTATTGCGTAGTGAGCTGGGCACCCATCATTTTGAAGCCACATTCTCCGCCTCACTTCTAAATTGACATCTTCTAGCATGCCGGGTAAATCATTTTGTAAAAAATTAAGGTAAATTTCACTATTCAGTGTAGCTGGAAGTTCATATGGCCCGATCACCTGTCCGTCAATAATCCCAGTCCACAAGTTAACTTTAAATTGAACTTGGGACCGATCTTCCCTCATCAAATGTGGGTTTTCAACTTGCCAGCTATGTAGATTGTGGATGTTGAAATATCCATCTCTCCGGCATGAGGATTCATCCGTCCATAAAATTTTATTGAAAAATTGCGGGTCCTCCCTTATTTTATTTAACATGATTCTGCAGAATGCAATCCTGCGCGGATAGTCAGCAGGCTGTAGAGTTTGGACCCTTTGAATATGGAAAGGGTGCAAAAGGTATTTTTTCAATATGCGATGCACTTTGCTTCTATTAATGCCGGTTCGACGTGCAATTCCACGCACAGAACGTGTTGAATCTTCTTCTATTTCGTCGAGGACTACTACTTCTTCATCGTCGTTTCTTTCTGGTCTTCCTGGCCCTGCACCACCAATGCCTCTTCCTGGAAGCCTCCCTTCGCAGTACGAATTATGTACCCGAGCAAAAACTCGATAGTCCGAGTGACGTGCGTTGGGGTACCTAATACAAAAAATGACGTTATTAAATTTACTAATTCATTTAATTTTAAAATCTAATTAAACACGGCGTGTGATTATTTTTAGAAGGATAACATAATGTAAGACCCATCCTGATACGTTTAACTAAAGTTGCAATAAATGTGTGTGATTAAAAAAAAATAAGATTGATTGAATTAAAGAGAAAATAAATAATCTTACCTCTCTGCGTACAGACGAGCAGCAGCGTTAGCATTTCCTCGACATTCGCCATAAACGAAATGCATGTTTGCATATTCGCGCGACGTGTACTGATGTCTAGGCATGTTCAGTGATATGTATTGGTTGTCAATTAGGTTTCACAGCACAAACAATATCCAAATCGTAAAGCTAGCCAAGTCCATATGATCACCAGATGTCAATAGGTTTCACAGCACAAACAATATCCGAATCGCAAAGCTAGCCAAGTCCAAAATCACAGCAAAATGTCGTTTAAGATCATCGAAGCTCTATCGAATCTCTCGAATACAGAAAACACGCGTGGGTCACAACCGGAGTTCAGAAGGACACTAACAATCGTAACAAAGAACCCAATGATCAGACGCAGGTAAAAAAAGTCCTTCCAGGAAATTCGATAGCAGGTAAGGTTGCAAATGCTTTTGACTCATGTGCTGTTAATGATAAGGCTCCTTTTTGATTGCGCATAGTGGATGAGACATGTGGCAGGCAGGGGCCATAAAAAAAAACACGTTTCTCAACTCTGTGACTCGCAAACGAATGTTTACAAATAAGCTTTAAGTGCTTATTAGTGGAAAAAAAAACCTTTATTTTTTCAAATTTTCATTTTATTTGCTATTCAACCAGTCAGAAAGTCAAGAAAGCATAAACTTAATACTGGAAAACTAAATTAACCGAATAAAATTAATCCGAAAAATAATTAATCCGACAAACAATCTTTTTAAAATTTTCATACCATTTGCTATTCAAGCAGTAATAAAATTTAAAATTTAAAGGGATCTAAATCCCTTGGATTTTTTTTATTGGGGATGTCTGAAAGACCTTGTCTACGCGAGGCCAGTATCCTCAATAACAGAGTTGCGTACTCGCATACAAAATGCAGCTGCACACATAAAAACGTCTGGTTACGCGCGCCGCATCAAACTTTCTTTTATAAAAAGATGTAGGGCGTGTATCAGAGCGCAAGGACGCCAATTCGAAAATTTATTGTAAATTTAATAAAAAATTAAAATTTCATGTTGTTTTATTTCAAATTCTTTATTCAAACTAAGAATTAATAACTATTCCGAAAAAAATCTTTTTAAAATTTCATACCATTTGCTATTCAAGCAGTAATAAAATTTAAGAGATACATTAAGCATAGGTTATCATACCTTTTTTGAAACTAGAATAACTAAGCATTTTTTTAAGATAATGGGCACGATGAGCGTCATACATTTTTTTTACATGGTAGCAGACCAAACACGAAGAAAAATAATTTCTTGTTTAATTTTTTTTGGAACATTGTTTTTTCCAAGCACTTCGTGATTAGCTAGCTCAATTTTGACCACTGTTATTGATAGCTGAACTATTCCGTTAGAAGCTAAAAAAACCTAAATCAGAAAAAGTCCGTATTTGTAAAAATGGCACATTAAAAACCAACCAAAAGTGGCATTTTTAAAAAAAATCATAAACTATCAAATATCTTGAAAACCGAGATATTTTTACTAAAGTCAAAATTTGAGATTAGAGAGGTCTCGACGAAACCTATCAACAGTTAAAGGTTTATCCATTGTTTCTGAGACACCCTGTATGTTAAAATAAACAACTTTAGAATTATCATAACTTTTGCGTTAAAAACACCGTCCCACTACTGGACTAAGGAAAGTCAAACGTGGAAAGAAATACCAGTACCAAAAAATGTGAAGTTATTAGACAGTAAGTGGATATTTACAAAGAAGAATATAGGAGAGAAAGATACATTTAAAGCAAGATTGGTTGTCCGTGGTTATCAACAAAAAGATATGACAGAAGATGTTTACTCGCCAGTGTTAAAATTACAAACGTTGAGAATATTACTTTCAGTCGCTGCTCAAAGGAAGTACAAAATACATCAAATGGATGTAAAAGGAGCCTTCTTATATGGTCGTATAGATGAGGATGTATATTTGAGACCTCCAGAGGGAGTGAACGTGAATGAAGGCTGTGTTCTAAAATTAACAAAGTCTCTTTATGGTTTGAAAAAGTCTCCCAAATATTGGTACGAAAACTTCAGTGATACATTGATTAAATATGGCTTCATTAGATCGCAAAATGATTATTGTTTGTATACAAAAGGGGAGTTATTTATTCTTATATACGTCGATGATTTTTTGATTTGTTAATTGTAGGTAATAAAGAAAATGAGATAAAAAAATTAAAAAGTTATTTGTCTGATAAATATAGAATGAAAGATATGACTTCAGAAAAATTAAACTATTTAGGTATATCTATTTTAAAGAAACATGAGCAAATTCATATTAATCAAATAGATTACTTGCAAAAGGTTTTAACTAAATGGGGTATGAGTGATTGTAAAGGTATTGCAACTCCTATGGATGAGAATTTCAACTTAGATGATACATGTGAAGTAGATATGAGCTATGAACATAAATGTAGGTCGTTGATTGGATCACTAATGTATGCTACTGTAGGTTCAAGACCAGATTTGGCCATGCCGGTTTATTATTTAAGTAGATTTCAAAGTAAACCAAATAAAAATTTGTGGCAAGCATTAAAACGTGTATTACGCTATGTAAAATAAACTATTAATTATACTCTGATTTATAAAAATAATTTAAAATGTAACTATTTGATTGGATATGCAGATGCTGACTTTGCAAGAGGTAATGACCGAAAGTCAACATCTGGATACCTATTTAAACTATTTGAAAATACTGTTGTTTGGAAGTCGAGAAAGCAAAACACTGTATCACTTAGTACTACCGAAGCTAAATTTGTATCATTATGTGAAGCTACTATGGAAGCTTGTTGGATTAAGAAAATATTACTTGATCTTAACATTGATTTACCTTGCATACCTATTTTTGAGGATAATCAAAGCACAATTAAAGCCGTTTCTAATTATGATCAGAAACGATTAAAACACATAGATATTAAATATAATTTTATTAAAGAAAAAGTAGAACAGAAATATATTACTGTAATTTACATTAGAACGGAAGACCAATTAGCAGATATACTTACCAAGCCTGTTAGAAAAAATAAATTATATAAGTTTGTTACTGAAGTAGGATTAAATTAGGTAGGATTGTTATGATTTTATATTTTTGTTAACTTGTAAAATTGAGGAAGAGTGTTGTAATTATGGCAATTATTACAAGTTTTTTTTTATTATATAGTAACACTAAAAAGAGCTGTCAGAATATGTCATGCCCAGTAGTCTGTATAAAATGGTTGTTCTTAGATTATGTTAAAAATGAATTTGTTTGTTTGTTGTAAAAGGATTGTGGAATACAAATAAAAGAAGAAGTTAATACGTCACAGGAAGTTTTATTTATAGAAAGCATAAACAAATATTAACAGATTTGATACCCATATTGCTGGGTTTGGAAACAAACTTTTATCCATTTTTTATCCGAGTATACACCTAGGGTGGTCCCAAGGTCTTTCACTATAAAGATTTCATTCACTAAAAAGTTAAAAATAAAAAATATTTTACAAAAAATGAAAACCGACTTCAAAAACACTGAAAAGTTAAAAATAATATAAGAATAGGTACAGACATCACACTTCTATATTGAAGTCGGTGCCAAATTTTAAGACTTTCTAGGAGATCATCGTTTGGCACCGACTTCAATAAACACATTTATTCATTCGAACGATTTCACAGTTCACACCAACTAGTTATTTTGCTGCTTTATATGATGTGAGTGCTCGGACGATCCGACGAGGTTTGCACAGTGCTGGAATACACTATAGGCACCATGCTATTAAAGTGGAGCTGAACCTCACCACAAAACAGCCCGGCTTAACTCTGCGCGACTACATCTCGATTTTGATTGGTCGAATACTATATTTACCAATGAAAAAACTTTTAAATTAAGCCAAATCGAAAGGTTATCGAATACAGTATGATGAAGCTCATATCGTGCCTCAAAACGAGTCAGGTCGCATAACAGTAAACTTATGGGTATGGATGAACTTCGACGGCGTCGGAGAACTGGCGTCGTTAGAGAATAGGGCTACTGCCATTAATTATGTGTCGCTTTTGGAAGAAGTGATGTTGCCTACTGTGCGCGTAGTGTATCCTGCAACAGAATTCCCACACATTACTTACGTTCAAGATAATGCACGGATACAAGGCTCGTGCCACTATGGCGTGGTTCAATCTGCACCGTGACATTCGTCCCATTCAATGGCACGCGCGGTCTGCTGATTTAAGCCCTATTGAAAATTTATGGGGGCTTATGGTTCAACGCTGGGACTATCAAAAAGAAAGAAACCCTCATGCTCTCAGATCACACTGTGCTCGAGTATGGGATGATATTAGAGAGACCGATCTATGCGCGCGTCTTGTTGCATCTATGCGAGATAGACTACGTGCCGTCGTAGCGCTATTAAATAAAGAGTTTTGAAGTTTCTATTTTATTATTTCTTCATATTCTTAGTTAAAAAACTAAAATATTAGTTTTTTCAAAGAAGGTTTTCTATATATTTTTGACGACACGGTTAGTGCAGAGGTCAAGTCATCGCCTACTGCGCAACGGGTCGCGGCGCGGGTTCGATTCCCTTACGGGACTGATATTTTGTATGGCCTACAGAAATTTGTCCCAGTCTGGGTGTATGTGCATGTGAGATTCTATGTTTAAATTGCACCCACGATATCTACAGGAGAAAAACATGGGGCGAAGTTATTTTAAAAAAATCAAACCTTTATAGTGGTCAGTCTATCTCCGATCGCCGCGATTGATTGTCATATCATTAGGAAAAAGAGAATATATGGTCAATCAAATTATTATGAAATAGACATTTAGAACTTGTGACCTAAATGTGTGCATGCAATTATGATCCTTAGGTCGAATTTCACCAACATTTAACAGGCCGTTATAGTTAACAAACAACCGTTTTTGACACTAAGGCCCGTATTAATAAACCGCACTCAGCTCTGAGATAGAACTTGAGAGCAAACTTGAGATACTGTGCTAATTAATACACCATACTTGAGTTCACACTTGAGTACAAAGTATCAGCTGAGTAGCGACGTATTAATAAAACGATTTCAGGACTCAAGTGCACTCTCAAGATGCTACTTAAGTGCCTGTTTTCTGAGTGTGGTCGGACCATGACTTAAGTGCGCGTTTTGGCGGTTTATTCATCAAATTTATCACGGACATAGAAAATATTATTGACGAAATCGATCACTATGACGAAATAGAATATTATGACTATATCTTTCGGATAAACGGGCATCGAAATCCAAAAAAATTTATAAGAGATTCTCAGAATCCATTTGAAATAAGGAATGAAGACTTTTTGAAACGCTATAGATTTCACCAAAATAGTGTTTTTTATATTACTTCGTTAATAAAAAACGATCTTACAACTTATAATCAAATAGGTCTTCCTATATCTCCTGAAATAGCAGTGTTATTGACTTTGTGCTTTTATACTACTGCATCATTTCAGGTGAGTATTTTTATTATATTTGTTATCGAGCTCCTCCTAAACGGCTTTACCGATTTTTATGTTTTTTTTTGTTTGAGAGGTTTTTTTAGCCCTATGTGATAAGGGTGGCCCTCTTCAGATTTTTTTACAATTGTAGTTAAAAGACGACTACTTTACTTTTTTAACATATCTTTCAAGTTTTCATTTAAAAGTACCCAGCACCTTCTGCTTACAACATTATTTGCTTGATACTATTTCAATACGAAGGCCTGTGATTGAATACTCTCTTATTTCAGATTGTCGGTGGCGATCTGTTTCAGATATCTCAACCCACTGCCTCGAATATTATCACAAAAGTATCCAAATTACTGGCACAACTTCATTCACACTTCATCAAGTTTCCCACTGGAGATGAGGCCACGGTAAATAGGGAATTATTTAAAGAATTATTTAATAATGGATACCCTACATTACCATTTGTGCTTACTCCAGTTAGACCATCTCCTCAAGATCCTCCGTCCATTAGATATAACAGAGCCCAAATAAAAACACGAAATATTGTGGAAAGAACATTTGGAGTTTGGAAACGCAGGTTTCCTTGTTTGTCTGAGGGCCTTGGTAACAAATTATCAACAGTATCTAACATTATAGTTGCTTGCGCTGTATTACACAATTTGTCACTAATTTTCAATGATAAATTACCTTTCCTATACAATGAAAATATTGAACATGTCGAAGAGGATGATGAAGAGAGCTTAGTACCAAGCTCTAGTGCTGGTTTTTTATTAAGAAACTCAATAGTTGAAAATTATTATCAATAAATATTTTTTTATTTTTGCCTATTTCATGTTTCTTGAATAAATGTACTTTATTGCGCACAATTACACTCAAATTTAAACATAGTTATAAACAAAGTAGCAAATGCGGACTTATCTCTTTTAGAGATTTCTTCCAGTCAACCTGTGAGTGTGTTGGAAAATTACATATAAATAGAGGGAAACATCAAAGCACACAAGTGAGATTACAAAAGTAGATAAAGACAACATTACACTAATACAACAATAAACACATCATACATACATATAAACATACAAATATACATACATACATATACATATATACATTTGATGACGATGCGATAGCTAAGGCGAATTTACCACTTGCGACAGAAAGTGCTGCCTCAGCCTGTATTTAAAGCAGGGCATGGAAGGACTGTTGAACTACAGAGGGCGGGTGGTTCCACAATTGGGCGGCACGAAAGCTGAAAGAGTGTAGCAGGAAGTTTGTGTTAGGTTTGGGGAGGTCAAGCTTTTCAGTATAGCATGGGCGCAGGGAACGAGAGGGGGGAGGCGGCATATGAAACCGCAAACGGAGGTACTGTGGGGAGTTGGGGTCTCTAAAGATTTTGAACAGCGCTGTCAAGATGTGCATATTACGGCGCTCACGGACCGGAAGCCATTTCAACTCAGAGCGAAAGTGAGAAATACGATCGAATTTGCGAAGACCAAAAATAAATCTTATAGCCAGATTTTGAAGTCTGCGTTTGCGTTTCGTTTTTAACAGACTTCGAAAAAGGAGGAGGTTCTATGTTCGATGGTATCTATTTTTTATATGTATGTTCACCGATTACTCCGCACATTATAGGCCGATTTTCAATTTTTTTTTGTAATAGAATGAGTACACTCACGAGGTGGTCCCTTTGTCACCATGTCATGATGTGATGATGGAATAATATATTGACTTTAGCAGGACAGTACATTTATGAAAATTTGATTTATGTCTATAAAAATTATAATACATTTGAAACCAATTTCCAAATTCACCATCTAAACACAAGATTCAAAAATAAACTTGCCATTCCAACATTCAGGCTTCAAAAAACTAGAGGCTCGTTTATGGGGAAATGTATAACCTTTTATAATAAGCTTCCACAAAGTGTTACCGACTTGCCTTTTCATAAGTTTAAAGCGCATGTAAAAAAGACTCTTATGAGTAAAGGATATTATAAAGTCAACGATTATTTGAATGATGCCAATGCCTGGTGTTAATTTTTCAGATAATGAATCGTGTTGTTATGTATAACTATTTGTTTAAACAAATATTATTTTTGGTAATAAGTAGTAAGAAGAGAACTAACACATGTAATCTTGTAATGAAAGTTGAGCTCAAACTTCTGCTGTGAGGTCAGCTTCCAATTGACGACTCTGTAACAATACAGGGAGAAAAAAATAGCCCTTGCTGGTTTTCTTGCTGGTTCTTTCCAGTACAAGGTCTCCCGCCGTAGACTTGTGAACCAATCGTAGCTGCTTTGACGTTCAAAAGAGATTTTAACAATCCAATTTGAATAAAAGATATTGAATTTGAATTTGAATCACAGGCAAATTAAGGGAAACCCTTAAATTTCAAAGGCGCATTCAACGTGTTTCATGTTTTTTCTTAAGATATTCAGGTATTTGCATCTAGTAGTCATTATGTCATGCTACTGAGCTGATGATGGAAGGTTCCTGGTAAATAAGGAGTGGAAGTCGGTAATTTTTTTTACAAAAATATAAAACCGACTTTAAGAACACCAAAAAGTCATAAATAATATAAGAACATACCTACAACATCACAGTTTTATATTGAAGTTGGTTTTAAGTAACTATATCTATTAATTGGTCTTTTCATTTTTAAGACTTTCCAGGTAATCATTGCTTGGAACCAACTTCAATATAAAACCGTAATGTTGTATGTATTCTTATTATTTATGACGTGTTGGTATTATTGAAGTCGGTTTTAATTTTTGTAAAAAAATTTTTTTTCAATCTTTTTAGTTTAATAATACATAAGTACGTTTTAGAATTTGAGCCGAGGCAAACACCAGAATAACTTAAAATTAAACGTCTTTCGCTCTAAACAGTACTGAAAGAATTATTCTCTAACTCCTTTCCAGAAACCTTCCATCATCAGCTCAGTAACATGATATGATGATTACCAGATGCAAATAACTGAATATCTTCAGCAAAAACATAAAACACGTTGGACATACCTATGAAATTCAAGGGTTTCCCACGATTTTCATGGGATCCCATTATCAGATCATGGCGTGGTGACAGTGGGACCACCTCGGGAGTATACTCTTTCGATCACAAGAAGAATTTTAAAAATCGGTCCACAAATAGCGGAATAATCGCTGAACATACATAAAAAATAGATACAGCCGAACATAGAACCTCCTCCTTTTTCGAAGTCAGTTAAAAATGACGTTTACTTGAGATCACGCTCTTAAGAGCGCGATCTTGATATAATATCTCAAGTGATACGCTGTTGATGTAGGTTTATTAATTAGCGGCAATCTTAAGTGCGTGATCACAACTTGAGAGTGACTCGGCTAAGTTCGCACTTGAGAGCAGTCTTGAGATCGCTTTATTAATACGGGCCTTATTGTATGAGTGAAATGTCAAAAACTTGTTTGTTAGTTAACTAACCACCCGTTTAAATATTGGTGAAATTGGACCTTAAGGTGGTTTTAAAGTTATAAACATTTTCTGACCGCTACACATTCATACCCATTTAGTAAAAACTTGTTATTTTGACATTACAAACAGACACTTCAATTTTATTTATTTATATAGAGTATAGATTAGCAAGAAACAGTAGGATAGTAGCGATGAGTTCCTAATTCACTAACAGGAACATTATCAGCAAATGGTGACATGTCAATAAAATAACTAAACAATACGACAGATTTCTGAACTAAATTGTTTTAATACAAATACCATTCTGCCTAGAACAATACTGATAACAAAAACATCCGGCAAAGGGAAAAATAATACCGGGATATCTTGCGAGGCGCATTAGTAAATCATTTATAATTCAGCCCAAAGGGGATTTATAGCCGCATACATAAATTCGGGACGACGTCTGTTCATTTTTATACCCGCGCCAGCTAAATCTATTAAGCCACAAAAGTCCATGTCAAAAAGCTGTTTGTTACGTTACAGGAGATGGAGAATCTTTCTGTGAATTTATAATATCTGCATCATTCCTTATCACAGGTCATCAAAGGACATTTTTAGAAAAGCTCAGCTCTGACCACGTCATTGTGTATGGTATATTTATTATGTATGTTTAATGGATAGTAATTATATATAAAAACCACGACACAAGTGAAACTTTTTGTCGGATCCTAGGCATTTAACTCAAAACTTTCGAAAAATTATTCGATTTAGGGTATAATGGCGTTCTTAATAACTTAAATCGTTTTCTTCTGACAAGAAAATTATAGATAAAAATACTAATTAATAAAAAGCAAAAAGTAATAAAAAAACAAGTAATCAAAAAAGAATAGCAAACAAAACAGTGCTCTACACCAGGACCGAACCACTACCACACTGATTTACCAATCTCGACTAATATCTCGTAAAAAAATTATCACCCACAGACGACCGCCAAATTTAAGAAACTTAAGTACATCACAAAAAATGTATAGTACCCAAATATAAAAATTTCTACGGCAGCAGAAATTGGAAATGTTTATTGCCAAAATTGCTAAACGAAATGAATGTCGACTTCGTCCAGAAATATATTAACAAAAAAAATGTTAAGCCAGTTATTAAAAAACAAATTTGTATTAAAGTTAAGAATAGAAATACGTAAGTTATTCAAATTAGAATAAATTAAATATAACTACTTGGCATGCCAATTTTAAAAAAATGAACCTGTTCTCCCTGTAACCTGTAATTCATTTCATAACACTACTCGTAAGATTCTTAACTTGCTTCAAGATGTGTCAAGTCAACATATGGTCCTTAAAAATTCTACACCATTACAATTAATATTTCAAGCTAACGTTATGAGTTTGATTGAAAAACAAAAGGTCATAAAGAATTAACTATAAAGAAAAGTATTAATGCTTTCAAAATTCCGTTTGACGAGACTATAATTGTAGAAATAAAATTCAAGCGTGTGAAACAAATTATAAATTTATTTTAAATATTCGCGTGCAACCTGCAACAAGGTGGAACAGAGAAGGGAGAAAAAGGTTGCCATAGACAAAAACCTTATAAAACAATTAATAATTGCTAGTGCTTAAAATATGGTTTACATACATACAGCCTAGTCAATATATTGTTTAATATTAATTAAACATAGTTGGGGCGGGGCCACAAGTATCAATTCATTCTACAAAAAATAAAAAATTATAATAGAATTTAAGCATTGTAGTTCATAGACATAGGTACTTATTTCATAATGAAATTTTAAATAAATTAAACATTATAAGAATAACAAAAATATTAAGAATTACTTCAACAAAAATTGTAAGTACACAAAATGAAAAGGTAAGTTCATTATAGTTTTTTATAATATTTAAAATAACTTATAGGTAACTTTATGAAATTCATTAGGTACTTGATAATAACAATTTACTGATATTTTTTACAATTCCTTATAATTAATTAAATTAAGTAAACTTGTATATAAGTAAGTAGTTAATAGTCTTAATTAAATACAAGTAAATGATTAATTAACATGTTTTTTATTTTATTTTATAGGTAAGGGACATAACTTCTTATAAGATCTAATATAGGTTTTATTTCCTTTTTTTAGCTCATATACCCTGACTCGACCATCTGGGCCGGGAAAGGTTTTTACAATACGAGCCATTGGCCACTGAAATGGGCTGGTATTGTCAGATCTTACAATGACAAGATCTCCAACATTTAAATTAGGATGCTCACTGGTCCATTTAGGCCTGTTCTGAAGTTGTGTGAGGTAGTCATTAGACCAAGCTTTCCAAAAATGTTCTTTTAATTTAGATACCATATTCCAAAATTTTAAGCGGTTAATATTTATATGAGTAAAATCAACTTCTGGATAACTTGTTAAAGCATCCCCAATCAAGAAGTGACCAGGTGTTAAATAATTCGTATCAGAAATGTCTGACGACATAGGAAGCAGTGGCCGTGAGTTGAGGATAGCTTCGATTTCAGCTACTACTGTATAAAGCCCTTCAAAAGTGAGACATGTATCACCTACAACCCTTTTAAGATGAAACTTTAGGCTCTTCACACCTGCTTCCCATAGTCCACCGAACTCAGGTGAGTAGCTAGGTATAAATTTAAATTTTATATATTTTTGTGAACAGTATTCAGAAACAACATCCTTGTGAGCCTTTGAATTAAACAGCTCATACAACTCTTGCAATTTATTAGCTGCCCCTTTAAATGTTTTGGCATTATCACAAAATATAAGAGATGGTAAGCCACGTCTTGCTATGAAGCGTTTGAGTGATGCCAGAAAGGCATCCGTAGTTAAATCGGTTACTAGCTCAGCATGTATTGCTTTGGTATTGAAACAAACAAACAGGGCAACATAAGCTTTTGATACTAGAGGCCTACGGATTCGTGCTACTTTTATGTTAAATGGGCCACAGAAATCAACACCAACAGTTTGGAAGGCCCTTGAAGCAGTAAGACGCTCCTTGGGTAGTGATCCCATTAACTGCTTGGCAGTTGTAGCTTTTATACGAAAGCATTTTAAACATTTATGAACTACTTTTTTGACTTCACGAATACCACCAACTAAATGAAAACGTTGTGAAAGAGAGCTTAGTACCAATTTAGGGCCAGCATGGAGAAGGCGTAAGTGTTCACTTTCTACAATAAGTGATGATAAAAATGACTTGGGTATAATAGCTGGATGCATTTTTTCATATGGCAGATTTGCATTTTGCAAACGACCACCAACTCTCAATATATTGTTACTGTCCAAAAAAATATGTAAGTTCATAAGCCTAGATTTTATAGGTTTGCCTTTTGAAAGCAGATTTATTTCATTAAACATATGTTTTTTCTGAGCTTGCCTAATCATAACAAGTAAAGAATATTTAAGCTCCTTAGGTAACAATGAACCATAGATTCTATTATTTTTGTTAAGACAATTATTTTTAAATCTCAATAAAAGGGCTACAATTCGTTGCAGCTTACTGAGCTTAGAAAAGCTTTCAAACAAAGAAAATTCACATTTTTCAATAGAACACACATTAACTAGTGACTCTTCTACTAATTCATGTGCTATAAATGGAGGATTAAATTCAAGAGGTAAGTGTTTATAATTGTTATTGGAAAGATATGATGATCCATGCCACCACAAATTATTAGACTGAAGATTCTGAGAAGATACGCCTCTTGACAGCAGGTCGGCAGGATTATTTTCTGACCGTACATAAGACCATTGAAAATCATGAGTCAATTTGTTAATTTGATTGACCCGTGTAGAAACATAGTTGTTTTTAATAGGCTTTTGAGATTGCAACCAACACAAAACTATTTGAGAGTCACTGTAAAGGTAAACTTGAACAGGTACAGGAAATCTGTCTTTATAATCATTATATACTTTATTCGCTAGTTGAGATAAAAGCAAAGCACTATTTAACTCTAAGTTTGGTATAGTCAAATATTTATTTAAAGGTGCGACCCGCGATTTGGAACACAATAAATTGACAATGACATTTCCATGCAGGTCAATAATTCTCAGATATATGCAGCATCCAAATGCTTTTATTGATGCATCTGAATAGCCAATTAATTCAACTGAGTGTATATTCTTACAAGATATACCTCTTGGTACAGATAGTGTACCCATATGTTTTAAATTTTTTAAAAAGACTTCCCATTTGGCTAGTTGAGATTGGGGTAATATAGAGTCCCAATCGATTTTCATAGCCCATAGCTCTTGCATAAATAATTTTACCACAACTATGATTGGTCCTATTAATCCTAAGGGATCAAACATTTTTCCAATATAACTAAGAATATTTCTCTTAGTTTGTAATTTCATTTCAATATTAGGCATAGTAAAAGTAAATTGGTCTAAAAGTATATTATATTTCAAACCTAATGTTTTCAATGTATTATTGATATTAATTTCTATATCCTCAAAATATTTTAGCTCTGGAAGAATATCATTTAAAACTTCGGGAACATTTGAGCACCATTTATGCAGAGTAAAATTACCCTTATTCAATAAATTTATTAATTGATTTTTAAGTTCAATAACCTCTTCAATAGAATCAGAACCACATATTACATCATCAGTGTATGTATTACAGGATAAGGCTTTATATGCCAATGGAAAGGTATTTTTATGCATCTCAGCCAAATGAATGAGACAACGAGTTGCTAGATGTGTGGAGGATTTTAAACCATAGGTGACAGTTTGCAACTGTAAACATGATAAAGGCTTGGAGGAGTCATCCCGCCACAGTATATTTTGAAGAGGTCTGTGTTCTACATTAATATATATTCCCCTAAACATTTTCATAATATCACATATGAGTGTATAAATATATGTTCTAAAAAGGATTAATATACTGAAAAGATCATTTTGCACTATGGGTCCATTTAACATAACATCATTGAGAGAAATGTTACTTTTTGACTTCATGCTGCCATTAAATATTACCCTAAGTTTAGTGGTTTTGCTACTTTCATTAAAAACAGCATGATGTGATAAAAAATATACTGTGCCTGAATTAATATCATAAGAGTTTATGTCAACAATTTGAGCATGTCCTAAAGCTATATATTCATCAATAAATTTTTTATACAATTGAAAATATAAAGGATTCTTTTTAAATTTCCTTTCTAACGTGCGAAATCTTTGCAATGCAATAGAAAATGAGTCACCGAGTTCTAACTGACTTAAAGAAGTATGAAGTGGCATATCTACATAAAAATTATTACTATCAATATTTACAGTATTTTTGAAAATTTCCTCAGCTTTCTGAAATTCATTAGTATTTTTAATTGATGGCTCAGGCATTTTCTCACTTAGCCAAAACTGTTCCATAATAGATTCTAACTTTTCAGAGTCACAAATAGCAGTATTGGTGACATTTTCTTGAATTTCACAAGGTACAGTATTTAATGTGCCCCCAACAACATACCCAAACAAAGTATTTTGTAAGACAATTCCATTTTTCAATTTTATTTGACCTTCTAATAATAAATTAAAATAAATATTGGCACCTAAAAGCAATGAAACTTCATCAGGCACGTTAAAAGATGTGTCCGACAGTATGATATTGTTAGGTAAATTACATTTCATCAGGTCAAATTGTTTTTGAGGAAGTTTTGCAGTGATTGAGTCCACCACATTACATTTAACATCTACTTCTATATAATTAATTGGTGAATGAATTTTAAAATTTACATATTTACACATTTTATTATAATTATTGCCAATACTAATAATATTAGTATTTTGAGATTTTATCTCCAAAGATAACTTTTTGGCTAGGGAGGCTGTAATAAATGAGGCTTGACTACCACTATCTAATAATGCTCGGACAAATATGGGACGCCCTCTAGCATCAAAAACTTTAGCCCGTATAGTTGGAAGCAAGACCTGGGTGGAGCATGTATTGGTGTGAAGAGCCATCGTTTGCTCAGCATTTTCATTTGAAGGATTGGTGCTAGTATGTAACAGGGTATTATGTTCTTTTTTGCAGATGTTACATTTGAACCTAAATTCACATTTTCCTTGATGGCTGTTGAGACAAATTTTACATAAATGATGACTATCTACAAATGTTAATTTTTCATTTTCAGGTGACAATTTAAAACTTGCACACTCATATAATAAATGGCCTACCCTATTACAAAAAACACAAACCTTTTTTGAGCCATGAGTAGCAACATTGCTTACCTTAGGAAACTTTTTCACATATTCAATAGTAGCTTTATCTCCACTTTCCTCAAGTGCCATAGCTCTCCTTTCCAAAAAATTTACAAAGTCATCCATAGTTGGTAACTTGTCAGGATCCCTATCAAACTGGAATGCCCGATAAGTGAATTGATCTAACTTTTTAGTTAGTATACATATAAGTAGCATGTCCCATTTATCGATGGGTTGCTGTAAATTTTTTAAGGCATGAAGCTGCTGCTTTATTTCCGATATAAATGACCTTATAGAGACAGCAGTGCCCCGTTGTAAAGAAGGCAATTCTAATATAATATTTATATGGTTATTAATTAAACGGGCCTTATTGTCAAACCGTTTTTTCAATAAGTTAAGAGCCTCATCATATGACTCATTTACAATAGGTAAATTAATGATTACCGCTAAAGCATCGTCACACAAGTATTTTCTAAGGTAAAATAACTTTTGTACATTGGACAAACTTTTGTTATTATGGAAAACAGCTGTAAACAAGTCCATGAACGGAATATATTTCGTAAAATCTTTGCCGGAAAAAACAGGAATATCTATGTTCGGGAGCTTTGAAGAAGACACACTCGGACATTCTGAGTTAAAAGATTGTTTACACCTTTTAATTGTTTCGTCTAATTTTGAAATTATAAAGTAATATTTATCCTCGAAGTTTGTTATGTCTTCGGCATCCTCAGGATCAATTGTCAAGATATCCAAGTGTGTTTTCTCGTAATCCCTTAAAGTATCTTTTAGTTTATCTTTACGTGCTTGCAATAAATCTATAGTAGATGATGATAATGCACTAATATCATTGACAAAATTAAATAACCGAGTCACGTTACCTTTGAGAAGGCCGCGATGAAGTTTAAACCTTTTTAAATCATCTTGCGACATTGTAAAGTTTTATGAACACTTGCACGAATAACAGAGAATGAAACAATGCACTGCACTAATTATTAATTACAACTATATATGTACAATTATGATTTTCTTTACAAATTAATTAAACTATCTAAACTTGCCGGCAAAAGTTTTTGTTTTCGAATAAAGTTGACCACAGACTAAGTGGAGAAGTTGACTCACTTGACAGTAGATAACAATGGCAGCCCGCAGTGGTGACAACTTGACGCTCCCAATTTTTGCAGTCGTTCAATTGTGCCAACATACGACGCACGTAATTGAAATATTTCTTGAGATAGCCCGCCAAATTGAAAAAATATGGCGTCAATTTGTTACAATGAACTCCAATATATTTATATACTTGCAGTTATGATGTAATGCTTCTTCGATAGCTTCACATAAACCGTTCTTCATGTTTTTCGTAGTCTTCTTAGTGCCCAAAATACTCTTAAGGCGAGAAACTATAGCTTTCTCGATGAGACTTGGTGCGCTCCAATATTATATCGTAAGACGATACTTGACTTCGAAAAGATGAAAAATATTGATGAACAGTTAAAATTCTTACTAATTGCAACGAAGGACCACACAACGCTTATGTAGAAATAAAATTCAAGCGTGTGAAACAAATTATAAATTTATTTTAAATATTCGCGTGCAACCTGCAACAAGGTGGAACAGAGAAGGGAGAAAAAGGTTGCCATAGACAAAAACCTTATAAAACAATTAATAATTGCTAGTGCTTAAAATATGGTTTACATACATACAGCCTAGTCAATATATTGTTTAATATTAATTAAACAATAATGTTATGAGCTATAATTTATGTGTATCTTATTAAATTACTCCAAAAGTGATCAAAACAATCAAACTGACATTGTGAAATTCATTGACTAAGTTATTGTAATTAGGATTTTAGTTGTGAAATTTGTGTTAAAACTACAGTGAAACCAAAGTGTTTTATGAAATTTTAACAAAAAACGGTGTTACAGAATGAGGTCAATTTCATCACCCAGGTGAATTGGTGCCGGGTGATTTTAGTACACCAAAATGTGGAATTTGATCACTTGGGTGATAAATCACCCAGGAGCTCAAAGTGGAATAATCCTACCTTACGATGCTTTTTTTGACAGATGTTCCATACATTAAACGACAAAACTGTATATTTAGATTGATCTCAACTTTGAGATGCGTTTATCCAATTTTAATGTGCCTTGGTAATCTCAGAGACAAACCGCGGACAGACAGAAGGGCAGATGGCCATGGCGAAACTATAAGGTTTCCATTTTGAGTACGGTTCCCAAAAAGGACTGGCGGCGATTTCTTCTAGAGATAAGTCTACCTACGATTATGTTAATTTTATCACGTGTTTGTTTACTTCTATACGATTAAGAATTGCAGAGACGTAGAAACGGAAAACCGCATTTCACAGAATGCATTGTGCCATTATAGAGTTTACTGAACCAAATTGTTATTATCATATTTTCAAGAAAACATCGTGTTTTTCTCAAAGCACCGACACCGTTTCGTTTATTGCCGCCCTCTAAAGGTTTATGAGACGTAATGGGGAACATAATGCGAACTTCTCAGAACAGTTTCATACTAGATAAACATACCTACAAGTATCATGTTTTCCTTTAAAGACTTGATAAATACGAGTACATTCCCTTTATTATGTTAGTTGTAACTTTGACAAAGTTCTGCGGGATCGTTTATTATATCTTTGTAAGAGAGTAAAGAAAACAAACGCGAATTCGACGATTAATTAATGAAAAAGGCATATAATAGAATGTCTGATTATCATACAACTATGAATCTGCTTGACGAAAAATGTGTCATTTGACATTCATACACCTTGTGGTGTGCCTTGTGGTTAATTGATATCTATACTTCTATACTAATTATAAAGAGGAATGATTTGATTGTTTGTTTGTTTGTATTGAATAGGCTTCGAAACTACTGAATCGATTTTGATGAAAGTTGGTATAGGGATAGTTCGAGACCAGGGGAATTTTCCTAAAAAGAGACCAATGGGAAAAAACCCACACCACAAACAAAAATAACGCGGACGAAGTAGCAAGCGGAAAGCTAGTAATATATTAATGTATTTGATTCGAGTAACTGTCGATCAGTACGATAGGAGGATTGGGGAGTTCGGTGGCGTAGTGGTTCGAACGCTTTTGCTTCGGTATTAAAAATAAAGCAACCTTCGCCATGGTCGGACTTTGGATGGGTGACCAAAATTCTCTAGTTCCTCCATACTTCTGAAGGCACGTTAAGCCGTTGGTTGCTATTGCAACGGTTTCTACCCATCAATCCTTGTTAGGCTAGCGTGGTTGTGTTATGGCCCATACAGACTCCTCACGCGTTTCTTCCATGAAGCCTGCCCACCAGTGACACGTATATAGGCTATGATGATGATGATATTCGTTTCATGTTTATTGTAAATAATAGAGCAATGAAAGGTAGGTGGGAAGGCCATTTCTTTGGTTGTTGAAGGGTCTGGCTAGACCTGGTCTTGACCTCGGTCAATCTCAGTCCATCTTCAGCTTTATCGTCTACTTTATTATTTTAAATTGTATTCATCGTTAGACACCATTTCACGTGACACTTTGCTTAACTTCTGAAATATACCACTATCGAAATATCAGAATCGCTTGACATTAGCATTGTGATAATTTGAATGTAATTGTACTGTATAATCTGTTCAACTAGGTGTCTTAATATGATCATGTTTCCGATTTTCGTGCTCAATTAAAATGGTTACCAATTCGACTTCGCCGGAATACGCATATTTTGTGTTTATTATATAATATTTTGTTTAATCCTCAGTATCCTCATTATCTCAAAAAACGTTTCTGTTTCTTGAATGAGTCGACTGGAAGAACATTGCGGTTAGCACAAAACTTAATACTTAGGATCCCAGAACATCATACAAAATTTTACGACGGTTTATTTTCAGTGCAAGCTGCACGACTGTGAAATTCGCTACCGGTGTATATTAGACAAGCCAAGACATTGAATAAATTCAAAAGGCTTGTTAAGGAGTACTATCTGTCGCAATCATGCAATTAGTATTTCCACCATTATTTATATTTGTAGCTTATATATTTTTCTATAATTTTATATATTTATTATATTATGTATATTCATAGTTTTATGTATCTAATAGTTATTTATATATTCATTGATGCTGTGCACATAATCTACTCTTATTTCATTGTCATCCATGTCCACCCTAAGGTTGTCTGGAAGAGATCGCTCTTAGCGATAAGACCGCCTTTTGTACTCATGTTGTTTTTTTTGTCTGTAATGTTTGATTTGTAATGTCCATGTGTGCAATAAAGATTATATCTATCTTTGTAGATTATAATCATTTTTTTATTTAGGTTTAAATTAATCAAGTGTCATGTATCGAACTATCGATAAGATATGCCGGCAAATTGAACATAACATGTTAAACAATATTCCAGCAAATAAACGATATTATTTCAAAAAAGTATGTTAGTTTAAAAAAGTATATTTAAGTTTTTTACAATATTATAGAAACAAAATACTCTAAAAGACTTGAGCCTAGTATGCCGCCGACAGTGGGGCAAGGCCCAAGCTACCGGTAGTAAAGACTGCAGAGAGAGGAATCTCCAGACAATATGTGACGTGTCAAGAATCATTGCCTTTTGAATCCGACCTTATTATTATAATTATTGCTATCAGATGAGATAAAGTTTAAGAGCCTCCCTGTTTTGTGTGTAAAACAAGTAGGTACTTGTAAAACGAGTTGAATTTATAGCTGTTGACGAATTATTCATAGCATATTCTGTATATACGATAAAATCACTAATCATCGCTTCAAGACTTATGCCATCTACGCTGCCAGAGACAGAGTTTCAGCGTCAGACATACACGGTAAGTTCTCGATCAATTCCCTTATCGCGTGTTTTAACATTCGTCAAACTTGATATCGCGCCACCCACGCGACTCGCAACCCGCTCGGTTACGTAACTAGGGCGATAAATCTAATCCCTTCAAATTATATGAGCAGTCGCCTCGGAGTACGTGCTGCTAGAGGCGCCATTGAGATACTTTCTTGGCTAGAATTTCGGCCATGAACAAGAAGGACGGGATTGACTAACAAAATGGCGACTTGACTTGACAAGGCAATGTTATCATAATATCCAAGACACTAATAATATTAATACACTCGACTTGACACTGGCAGTAATGGTAGTTATCCTCTACGACCAATTGGGATGATTACTGAATTCTAATTTTTACGTCTCGTCATTAAATATTAAAATACCGTGGAAAAAGATGCAGTCCTGTGAAATTAGAATTAAAATCGGCTTAGAAATACATTACATACAAGCATTTTAAGTTGTTAATTTGAAGGCGATTAGACAGAGAGATCCGACATCAACCGTGACGTCATCGTTGAGTACGGCCATATAAACTCCTTGTAAATTGCCGTTGTGCTAGAAAGAGATGGAGAAAAATCTTTAATACCTTATATCTTGGTTGTTTTTATAGTTATTCGAAAACCGATTTTTTCTTTCTGTTTATTATATGAATGAGCTTCTATTGAAGCAAAAAAAAATTTTAGTCATCTAGCCTATTGCCACTAATTAAATAAGAAGAAGAAAAAGTAAGAGGAAATTTAAAAACCGGCAAAGTGCGAGTCGGACTCGCGCACGAAGGGTTCCGTACCATTGACTAGGTAAACAACAGTAGGTACACAACTTTCATATTTATTATTAAAGTAAATATACAATTAAGTATTTTGTGAATATTTCAAGTGCCTGTTACCATTTATTGATATCGAGCAAAAAAGGGCAAAAAATCGCGTTTGTTGTATGGGAGTCCCCCTTAAATATTTATTTTATTTTTAGTATTTGTTGTGTTATAGCGGCAACAGAAATACATAATGTGTGAAAATTTCAACTGTCTAGCTACCGCGGTTCTTGAGATACAGCCTGGTGACAGACAGATGGACGGACGGACGGACAGACAGCGAAGTCTTATTAATAGAGTCCCGTTTTTACCCTTTGGGTACGGAACCCTAAAAAGCGGCGTAATTGATAATTTAATTTTTGATAAAAGCTGACCCATATTTTTTATTAGTGGAATTATTTCTACTCTAAGATTCTTTGGTTCTACATAATTTAATTAACTCGTATATGGATTCATTGTGGGTATATAATTTGATTTTGTTTGACACGATATCACAATATCATTTTGTTCAAACAATCTCTTTGTTTTGTCCCGTGGGTTTAAGGAAATAAGAATATAACAATTGAAGATCAAAAATTTTAAAAGGGTTATTATAACACATTCTTCTTAGAATTTTTATTACTCAAACATGTTTTTAGATCAAACTTCTTAATATACAATTTTGAAATGTCACGTTTTTATAAGGCAGCTCCAGTGGAGTGTACTCCATGGCAGTTACGAAATACAACATCGGCCAATTATAACTTCGCGTTTTGTGACTGCATAGCGATTATGTAAATGAATCATGAAGGCATTAACTTAATTCAATTGTGACTTTACGTGAGCAATGAGCTGGATACGATTCAATTTATTTTCATTCGGTTTATTTTAATAAGCTATCTGCGACACATTACTGGATGTACTAACTCAATTCAATAATTGTCTACCTAACTTTTTAAAGTTTCTGATCTCTTCCGTGAGTGTAAGTTTCAAATCTTTCAAACTATCTAACCATTGAAGTTATATGCCTATTTCGAAAGTCATACATTGGTATTGAGTCAGTTAAAGCGATTGATAGCAATCTATCTTGTGAAATTATGATTGTCTGATTGATTGATTATTTTTTTTTATTTATTGCCCTAAATGTAAGAGAATTGTATTATTTGACATGTCGGAATTTAAATATTGACATGAATTCTACATATTTTATCAACTTTGACATTATTATTAATTTATTGCATTTTGCCAATTCAATTGTTTTAAATCTTATAAATATTTGTATGCCAAAGGTAAAACATGGTGATACTATGGGAAAACCGGGGCAAGATGGGATACTTAAGAGAAGAAACGTCATTATATGAAAATCAAACCGTTTATAAAAAAAAATTTAATAGTTAAATTTAAAATTTAATTTAATATACTATTATAATTATAACTATAAATAAAATTTCAAATAACTACTGACTAATCGAATAACCCGCCCCGAATTGAACCCGGCGCAAAGGTGCCCATGATGCTAGCAGCATTACCACGCTGAATAGCGATGGCCATCCGTTGTACCAGGAACGAGCCGGAACGGGAGTCTCCGCCGTTCTCCCTAATTCGGCGACCAATTTCTGTCATCAACGTTTTGGCCTTTTTAATTAACATTTTTAATTAACCAGACAGTTTTAATTAACATAATAATAATCTTTTATAGCGCTTATTCACATATTTTTTTTTGCAAATGGCAACTAAATGGCACATGTCAAATACCCGTCTTGCCCCATGATTGGGGCAAAATGGGAACAGCTATGGGGCATGATGAGCACACATTTTAATCTGGTTGGCAATGTTCACATAATAGGTTGGGGAAAAAGTTTCTTCGCATTTTTTAAGAAAATTCAAAACATTTTTTAATATAGTTTATTTACATTTAACTAAAGTATGTAGATACCATTTTGTTCGATAACTTTTTGCCATCTTGTAGGTAGGGACATGATCCCATTGCTATAGAAATTTTGGGACTTCTTGTCAAAATACCGCGACAAGTGGTTTTGGCAGTCCTCTCGTGATGTTAACCTGACACTGCCTAAAGAATTCTGAAGAGACCGAAACAGGTGGAAATCTGAAGGTGCAAGGTCAGGACTATACGGCGGATGCATTAACACCTCCCAGCCAAACTCTCTTAATTTTTGCTGAGTGGCTAAAGATGTGTGAGGTCTAGCGTTATCATGATGAAAAACCACACCCCTTCTGTTGATTAATTCCGGCCGCTTTCTCTCAACTTCTTGCTTTAATCTCATCAGTTGTTCGCAGTAGAGTTCAGAATCGATGGTCCTGCCTGGTGGTAACAGCTCATAATGAATAATGCCCTTGCAATCCCACCACACACACAGCATCACCTTGTTGCGAGTTAACCCGGGTTTCGCCACAGTCTGTGAAGCCTGACCGGCCTTTGACCACGACCTTTTTCGCACGTTCTTGTCGTACGTGATCCACTTTTCATCACCAGTTATCATTTTCTTCAAAAATGGTTCGGTTTCATTACGTCGTAATAAAGAATCACAAATGAGTACACGGTGAACCGTGTATCCGGAAATTTTGATGTCAAAGATGCACGTCGCTCTGGTCGCCCTATTACAGATAAAATGGATGCCATTTTTGAAAAAGTGGAGCAAGATCGGCATGTCAGTAGTTACGACGTAGCTGAAGAACTGGGAATTGACCACAAAACAGTTTTGGCGCATTTGAAAAAAACTGGGTACACAAAAAAGCTCGATATTTGGGTACCTCACGAGCTCACTGAAATTTTCATTAGGTTTCTTTCAGTGAGCTCGTGAGGTACCCAAATGTCGAGCTTTTTTGTGTACCCAGTTTTTTTCAAATGCGCCAAAACTGTTTTGTGGTCAATTCCCAGTTCTTCAGCTACGTCGTAACTACTGACATGCCGATCTTGCTCCACTTTTTCAAAAATGGCATCCATTTTATCTGTAATAGGGCGACCAGAGCGACGTGCATCTTTGACATCAAAATTTCCGGATTGAAAACGCTTAAACCAAATTTGTGCTACTCTCACAGACACTGCACTAGGTCCATAAACATCGCAAATTTTTTTCGCGGCTTGCGTTGCATTTTTACCTTTTTTGTAGTAAAATTTTAAAATGTATCGAATTTCTTCATTAGATTCACTCATCTTGGCGGTACGAAAAACAAATGAAAATCACACATTTTCCTAATTTGAATTTGGAATTATGTTCTTTAAAATTTAAACTTTCAATGATACCAAAACCAGCCAGATACAAATAGTATAGCCAAAGAGATTTTATTACAAGTTTATACATACTATAATGCGAAAAGACTTTTTCCCCAACCATGTGCCTCTTCATTGTCATCGTCTACATCTGCGCATGAATTATGGGCCCAGCCATGGCTGCCGCTACAAATAACCCAGCCTTCAGTGGACTGTAAGTATAATTACCCACAATGTATGCAAGAACAATCATTTTCATCGTCTTCAGATGAACTAGTATCAGTGTCACTTTCTTTTTTGCGTTTTTTGTTTTTATTCTTTTTTCCCCAGCTTATATTTTCAGGTATTTTTATTGTCAGGTTTCTTTTTGTCAGAGTATTGCAATTTTACCGCGTTTTCTTGTTTTCCTTTCGTGGGATCTTACTTCCTTGGGTATAGATATGATATTTTCTGGGGTCACGGAAAACAATTTTACTGGCAGTATTTGCCTCTTGACAGTCTTTTGTTTATTAACCGACTTTAAAAAAGGAGAAAGTTATCAATTCAGTTGTATTTTTTTTTATGTTTGTTACCTCATAACTCCGTCATTTTTAAACCGATTTCCAAAATTCTTTTTGTATTCGATAGAGTATACTGCAAGGGTCACCAAAGTCAGGATCTGATGATGGGAACCCATAGAAAATAGAGGAAAACACTTTAAAGAAAATAAAATACCAACCAGCCCACCTTCGGTGAGCTGGTATTAAATTAGGGTTTCTTTAACTGAAAAGATTTCATTCACTAAAAAGTTAAAAATATTTTTTTTTACAAAAAATAAAACCGACTTCAATAGTACATTGTTACCCTAGGGGTGAAAGTAACTTATTTAGTCCCGAGACGATGTTTGGAGCCCGAGCGTAGCGAGGGCACCAATAGTTCGAGGCACTAAATAAGTCTTTAACCCGAGGTAAACACTGTGCTTTTCATTACGAATACAAGGAAAGTAAAAATAAAACAATGAATTAGCTAAAGAAAAAACGTAACATAAATCAATAACTTCTGCTTTAGCACGCTTTCTCTTATAAAATCAGGCGTTAACTCCATACCTGAATCAGATGAACTCATTGTGTTAATTAACACAGTGTTATACAAATTAATTAACAGTTACTTAATACAAATCTCTATAAATGGAAAAAACAAATGAAGATCGCATTGCCGCTTTCCCGCTTATTTTGTTTTTTTTTTCTGTGGCCGGCCAGCTATTCAGCAATTATATTTCATTTTTATAATTTAAAAAATGGTAAATATTTTGCCCAAATCTATGTTATTTTAAAGAAATAGTTGAAAATAAATTATAATAAAGTCATTTAAAAAATATATTCTTTAAATACTTAACATTATGTTATTTCAATTTTACACCGCACTGTAATTGAGTGGCTGTATAGAAAGTCGGAACATGGTTCAATAAAAATGTGAAGAAAGAACTAGTTTTTTTTTTTTAAATTTGACAACAGCTGTCAGTTGAAAGTGATTCTCCCTAGGGCTGAAAAGTATTACTTTCAACCCGCTCCTCAGGCAACTTCAGACCTACTTTCAGAGTATGAGTAATGAAAAAACACTAAAATAATATAAGAATAGGTACAGACAATTGAAGTCGGTGACAAATTTTAACACTTTCTAGGAGATCATCGTTTGGCGCCGACTTCAATATAGAAGTGTGATGTTGTCTGTACCTAGAATAGGTACAGACAATATCACACTATATATTATTTTAAAGTTGTTAGTGTTTTTGAAGTCGTTTTTTATTTTTTGTAAAAAAAAAATTCTGTTATAAACAAAAAAATTTTGTTTGTCTGTCTTTAATAATCTGTGCAGAAGTTGAAGGCTGAGGCAAGAACTCAGCACTCAATGGTTCTGCAGATACAGAATCAGCAGAAATATCTTTTTGTGTTGGAATGCATGGTCCATTTTGGGTTACTTACGATATGATACAAAACTATTTTGTAGCGACCTAATTTCTTTTTCCATAGTCATTATTTGAATCAGTTTCATCTTCACACTTCGAGCCCTCCTCATTCGTTGTTCCAAAATCGTTTTAGGTACGTTTTATGTAGCTAAGGCTCGAAGAAATCTCATTGTCTCAAAAACCACAGCTGTAGCCTTTATCTGTTTTATGTTTATAATTTTGTACCATTTTACGGCAAACAAAAAATAAATTTATTATTAAATAGGTATGAACTATTTATCTGCCTACACATATGGGGCAAAACGGGATAGTACCCCATTATGCCCCGACCATTTTGCCCCAACAGACACATTTTTTATAAGTAACAACAATTCTAAAATGCGAAATTATTCTGCTATAAAATAATCCGAAATCGTTAGTTTTACACTACTTCAACAAGCATGTAATAATTTTTTACAATAGCACTGATACCTACCATAGGTCCCATCGATTAAAAATAGGAAATTTCGTAAAAATCCTCAAAAAAACTCTTTTTTCTCGTCGCGCAGCCAAAACACGCAACGACACGCACATGCGCTAGGACTCATATGACGCGACTAAACATCTCCCGAATGGCGTTGTGTTAGGCTCTTACGAAGGAATCAGTGAATTGTAGGTGCGTAATTTATTAAATATCGATAGCACAGTAAATTATGCCGACTTAGAAAACAATTAGAAACATGTGAAAATTGGAAGATTCAACTCTACCAATAGGTACTCACATGTTTTAAACTGGGCGAGCCCTTAATTAAAAGTAAATATTAACTACGTAAGATACAATTTTGTTAAAGGATTTGGGATGTTATCTTGAAATTCAACTCATCATAATAACAGTCATAATAGCTGAGTTTCGCCCACTGCTGGGCAAAGGCTTACCCCAAGGGACTTCGCACCGAGCGGTCCTTCGCTGCTCCATCCATCATCTTCTGCGACCTTTGTCGCGAAGCGGAAGGCTTCGTACAAAAAAAGAGAGGAGGAAGCTAAAAGAAAACAAGTTAGATAATTAACACGGTATATTTACAAGAGAAAACGGAAACAAGAAAAGGCAGAGGTAGGGAGGAATAATATTAGGAGGGCACGACAGGACTTATATAACTAAATTAGCCTAAAAGGTAAAACTATGTACAACTAAATATAACAAGATCTAGCCTGGCCAGGGTAGGACGTGGGAGCGAATGGCAGCTCAGCCGGACAGGTAGTCAGCTCAGCAGCGGACTGGTAGGCAGCTCAGCGGTCACGTAGGTGGCTCAGCGGACTGGTAGGCAGCTCAGCAGACACGTAGGCGGGCTCAGGAACACCCCGACGGCAGCAGTATGCAGGCGAGGCTCGAGAATCCGTAGCAGACGGAGACACGCAGTCCAAGTGGGCGTGTAGGGCACTCGACTTTAGGCGGCCAGTTGTCCCCTACGTACTTGAGCAGCAACTCTTCTTTACGATGGCTGGTGGTAGACCAGTCCAAAACTAGCACAGGAGCTTAGATACTCCTTAAGCTGTTTGTATTCTCTACCAGAGCTGGTAGTAGACTGGCTTCCTAATGACCCTGGTCCGCTTTTATACTGGCCATAACAATAGACAACTATATAGCTGTCAAGCGAAAGATTTTTGAACAATAAAATAATTATATGACATTTGTCAGTCACGTAGGCATTGAGCTACAATATTGAGATCAAATGTCGGACGCTAACAATTATAATAAGAAAATATAGAAAAATACAATAAAGGACTAATAAATATTACAAATATTTATCGCTTGTGAATAATAGCGTTATACAAAGTGAAGTTCAAATAAATAATCAGTTAGTGCTTTACAAACATTCGTGAATCAAAAGTGTTACAAGAATTTGTGCATATTTACAAGATCGACATGTGAAAAGACAAGGTAATAATATTATATTTTCCTACCTAGTTACAATAAAGAATTAGTAGACTTAAATGTAGAGTATGAGAGTTTTGTCTTTTATTTACATTTATGAAGTGAACATTTTATTCGTAAGTCTCGCGACTTTCCGTCAGCGCGAAGCAACCTGACATTTTCCCACCGCCCCAGAAAAATTTTCGCCTCGGAGAAAATTTTGAGGTTGAATTGGATACGATCTTCCCTTTCGAAATATACATTCATACGTCTCGCAATCATACATGTCTAGCAAAAGAAGGAGTAGGGTTCACCGCCTATGACACAAACTCCAAAGAAAGTATCCCGAAATTATACATGACAATACGGCTTATTTTTGAGGAGTTGTCATCCGCTCCATTTCTTAAGACCCGATGAATAAATATTTAAACTAAACGCATTTAAGTCACTTTTTGGTGACTCAAAAATGTGAAGACCAGTTAGTGTCTTCAAAAGGTAACATGACTAAAGAAGAGGTTTTCTCTAAGCTCAAGTTTAAAGACATGTTTAGAGAAGGTCTCTAGTCAAAAGTTTTTGACTGAGGTCATGAAAGAGCACCAGTATAAGTGAACGTCATCGTACAAAACATATTGTCAGTCGTCAACGTCGTCAGCGGCCCAATTCAGCTAATAAACTACAGCCGAATCGAAACTGAACCGTTGCGGTCGACCAATCGGAGCCCTTATATTGCCTTTCAACTGCTCGATGACGTGATAATATGGCGTTCTGATTGGTCGATCGCAACGGTTCAGTTTCGATTCGGCTGTAGCTTATTAGCTGAATTGGGCCTCAGTTATAAAAGATGTGCAAACAATAAAAATATATCGGACTGATATGGCCAAAATTCAGTCACGAAAGTTGGATTCAATGTGTATGTGGCGAAATGAAGTGTATGAACAATATTTACATGAATTATATATTATAAAAATATTTTTCATACATTTATTAAACAAATTGAAAAAAAAGTGAATAAAAAGAAAACATAAAGTGCTTAACAGTATCGACAGTGTTTGTAAGTATTTATGGTTATGGTCAGAGTGTATACCTAATACCCACCTAATACCTAAATACAATATTATAAAAATATTTTTCATACATTTATTAAACAAATTGAAAAAAAAGTGAATAAAAAGAAAACATAAAGTGCTTAAGAGTATCGACAGTGTTTGTAAGTATTTATGGTTATGGTCAGAGTGTATACCTAATACCCACCTAATACCTAAATACATACAAGCAGCGTGGAATAAAAACATGGGAAAAAAAAATTGTCCCGACCTACCATGGACGATAAAAAGAATGGAAGTGCCAAACTGTCACGATGTAAGTACTTCCATAACTATATGTTGAAATTAATATGGAATTATTTACAACGTAAACGAAAGAAAGAAAAAAATATTCAGTGAAATAAAAAAAATAAAAGTGAAGTGAATAATAAAAGTGAAATACATAATAAAAAAAAGGTGAAAAAAAATTTAGGTTTTAAAATCCTTGACGTGCCATTTGCCACGACATCCAAAAGAATCCTCTAGTATGTAAACTAGTGGCGAAAGTTTCTCCACCACTTTACATTTTAGATATTTTGGTGCTAGTTTAGCACTATAGTATGCACCAGCGTTACTTAAAGTGTAATTTTTACGCCATACCATATCGCCTACATTAAATTCTTTAAATGAGTGTCTTAAGTTATACCGATTTAAGTTTTTAGTGTGGGCTATATGAAGAGAAACTTGAACTTTATCAAAAATTGAAGACAAGAGACCTATATTACTAGCGTATATGTCACGAGGTAGGAAAGTCATTTCCTCTACATTATAGCCCTGCGAGTATATAGTACCACAAGTTATAAGTTCACGGCCATAAACAAGAAAATTTGGAGTAAAACCGGTGACAGCATTTACGGAGCTGTTCATTACGGATTGAACTTTAGGTAGGTGGATATCCCACGACCTATGATCATCACCAACAAGAGATGCGAGAGCGGTTATAATAGTTTTATTATATCTCTCTGTGGTATTGACTTGCGGACAGTAATGCGGTGTAAAAGAAATGTGCGGTATTTTATAGCGTTTAAGGAAAGTATTGAATTCATGCGATTGGAATTGAGGACCGTTGTCCATTATTATAGTTTGTGGTACCCCATGGACTAGGAAAACATAATTTTCGAGATTGCTTATGATATTAGACGTTATTGCACGTTTCAATGGAAAAATCATGGTATATTTTGTGAAAAGACAATTTATGACAAGAATATATTGGTTTCTTCTTCTGGTCATAGGAAGTGGACCCATTAAGTCTAAAGAAATACATTGAAAAGGTCTAGAACAAATTTTAGGTTTGCCCATTGGGCCATACGGTGAATGATTTGTATGTTTGTAGGACAAACATTTTTCACAATTAGAAACAAATTTTGCAATTTCTTTAAACATTCCGGACCAATAATAAAGCAAAGAAATGTTTTTATATGTTTTAAAGATTCCCATATGTGGATCGGTAGAAGAACCATGAGCGTTGCTAATTAAGGTTTCTCGTCTATCTGGAGTCGGAACTTCTTTCCAAATGAAGTCTTCAGTTAAGGAGTGTGGAGTATAAGTGCGTCGAAATAATTTATTGTTTTTAATTACGTAATTCGGAAAACTAGTAGGATCATTACGACAGTTATACAATAATTTATTGTACTGTTCTAAATCAGAAGAGATTGGTGTATCGGAGATTGGAGCCACATTATGATTCATGATCTCATCTGGTTTAGAGCGGGATAAAAGGTCAGGGACCAGATTGTCCTTACCCTTCTTATGTTTAAGTGTCAAATTAAAACATGAAAGACGGAGAGACCATCGTGCTAATCTACCAGAAGGGTTGGTTAAGCTCAAAAACCATTTTAAAGCGGCATGATCAGTATAGACAGTGAAAGGTTTTCCATTATCGAGATAGCAACGCCAATGTTCCAAAGCAGTGATGACAGCTAATGTTTCTCTTTCAGTAGTAGAGTAATTTCTCTCATTTTTATTAAGAGATTTACTCATGTAGGCTATGACAACTTCCTTGTCATCACGAATTTGAGTAAGCATGGCACCGATTCCAGAATTGGATGCATCACAGTGTACAGAAAATGGTTTATCAAAATCAGGACAAGCTAAAATTGGAGTAGTGACTAAATGTTCTTTTAGTTTTAAGAATGAGGCGTTTGCCTCCGAATGCCAAGAAAATTTAGGAGCGTTTTTTCCACAAGAAGTTAATTTGTTAAGAGGAGTAGCAATTGTGCTAAAGTTAGGAATGAATCTGCGAAACCAGCTGCATGTTCCTAAGAATTTACGAAGTTCTTTGCGAGAACTAGGAGTTGGAAAATCTATTATAGCCTGGATTTTGCTAGGGTCGGCACGTAGACCATTTTCATCTACAATGTAGCCTAGGTATTTAAGCTCTTTTTTAAAGAATTGGCTCTTTTCAAAGTTAATCGTAAGTTTAGCTAGTGTTAGTTTTTCAAGAACTTTAACGAGCAATGAGATATGCTCTTCAAATGTCAAACTGACAATTATAATGTCATCTAGGTAACAAAACACCTTATTATCGAACTCCGGAGTGAACAAAATGTCCATGAGTCTCTGCTGAGTAGCAGGAGCGTTAGTGAGACCAAAGGGCATGACGACAAATCTGTACATTCCTCTACCAGGAACATAGAAAGCGGTCTTATCGCGATCGTCAGGGTGTAGGGGAATTTCCCAGAAAGCTTTAGCAATGTCAATACTTGTCAAAAATTTTGCGTTATTGAGATGGTCAAGAATTTCATTGACAAAAGGTAGACTATAGGCATCCTTACGGGTGACTGAGTTAAGTTTCCTACTATCTACACAAAATCTCCATTCACCATTCTTTTTTGGAGTTATTAAGACAGGCGATAGCCAAGGGCTTTCACATTTTTCAATAACATTGAGCTCTATCATTTTATCCACCTCTTCCATGAGAGCTTTTTGCTTCTCTGGGGAGAGTCGATAGCATCTCTGTTTTATTGGTAAGGAATCACCAGTGTCTATTCGATGGCAAATTAAGTCAGTGTGACCAAGTTGACCTCTAGCTTCAAAAGAGATATCTCTAAAACGAGAAATTATATTATCAGCAATAGTTTTTTGCTGAGAAGTAAGGTTCTCGTAAGGCAAGATTTGTTTTTCAATAGTGTTTATATTACGAGATGTTTCATCTAAAGTAAAAGCAGAAGATAAAAGTTTTGGAACTAAGTTGAATTCTCGCCAAAAATCGACACCAAGAATCATAGATGGATAAATATCAGGAAATACATAAGCTTTTATAAGTTTAGTTTGGTTATTAAAATTAAAAGGTAAAATAAAATAACCGATTGATTTAATAGACTGCTTACTTGCAGTATTTACAGAAATAAAGTCCGACTTGGATAAAGAAAAACCAAGGTCTAAAATTTTTAGGTGGGAATTGTTCCCAAGAATTGTAATCGAACTCCCGCTATCAAGTAGTGCGGTAAAACTGACGTCAGAAATCGAAACGTTAATGAAAGGTCTATTAAAATCTTTTTCATTGTTATAATATACAGAAGACGTTTTATAACTTTGGAAAAAGTGTTTTAGTGTTTTGAGCCAATTTTTCCAATCATCTAAATCAAAATATTGTGAGGCTTTATCCAAGTCGGTTACTAGTTTTTTGGCTGAGTAAAAGTATAGGGAGTAGAATTTTGTTTACATTTGGGACAGTCCAGAGCTTTGAAACCTTTAAGGCCACATTTAAAACAAATTAAGTAGTGAGGCTTATCACAAGCGCTTAAAGAGTGACCGTTAACCCGACATCGAACACAAAATATATTGGGTTGAAATTTAGAAGTTAAGGCATGAGTGGCAAAATTTTTGCTAGTACCAAAGTGTGTATTTTGAGTACTAGAGTAAGGTTTATTATTTGGTGATTTAAAATTACTTGGTTTTACTTGAGGAGTAAACCCGGAAGGTTTGGACAATTGCACAAACTCTGTGGTGGTGCCCCAAGTAGACTCCACCACGTCGGCGTTTCACCGAGTAAGGAATTTTGGGTTGATTGCTGATGCCCTACTACCCGCTCATAGAAAGGATTGTGGCTTACCCCGATTCCCGTTGTCTCCGTCCGTCTCCTCCGTAGCCGGTGGACTTCCTGAGCTAGCTCGAAGGAAGTCGCGGCTCCTGAAGTTCTGCAGTGGATCCACCGGGGGAGATCGGAGCACTACAAAGGCCTATTAGGCCACCACGACTCACACACGCGATTTTGACACCTTGCACAACACAAAGCGGGCTTTCGCACCCCGATATTAAGTGCGCCGCGCAAATCACTATTTGCTTGAATATTGTGTTATATTTTATTCCGGCCCGCACATAACCTCTAAGCATGTCATGACATTTCGACTCGACTCAACTGACATATCACATGCGGCCGGCCGCCAAAAAAGCTGTCACTGCACAGACTAGAATGCAGTGCCGCCACTCGCTCTTCCTCGAGCGTGAACATCCCCCCGCTCCGGACAGTCCCGGACTGTCCGCCAAATCAGTCTAAGGGGAGGCGAGAAAGAGTAGCGACCGCGCGCTTCAAAACAGAATCCCCAACTAGGACCTCGGCAAACCTGGGCACACCATCAGACCCTAGAGTAAGTTGGACAATGCGTCCGCGACGCCAACGTAAGGGTGGCAGGTTTGGGTCCTTCACTAACACGAGGTCTCCAACCCTCGGTGGGTTTGTCTTATCTGACCACTTAACGCGCTGTTGCAAAATGTGTAAATATTCAAGGTGCCAGCGGCGCCAGAAACTCTGGGTAAGCTGCTGGAGCAACTCAAACCGCGAAAGGCGTCCGGGATTGATATCTCTATAAGGATACTCGGGCAGGGCGTTAAGTGGTCTGCCTATCAAGAAATGGCCCGGCGTGAGGGCCTGCAAATCGTTCGCGTCGGTAGACAACGGACATAACGGACGCGAGTTGAGAACCGCCTCAATCTTATGAAACACCGTCGCGAGTTCCTCAAACGTGAGAATAGTCTCCCCAATAACGCGGCGAAGGTGAGTCTTGGCGGCCTTTACAACAGATTCAAAAATCCCTCCCCAGTGAGGGCAAGACGGCGGGGAGTATCGCCATGTTACCCTCCTACGGGAGAGTGTGGATCCGATCTCAATATTATTTTTATCTAAAAATTCACAAACTTCTCTTATATGTCTATCAGTGCCCTTGAAGTTCGTCCCACAATCGGACCGAATTAGAGAAGGCAGTCCCCGGCGGGAGACAAATCTGCCTAACGCTGCTAAGAAAGCGTCCATGGTGAGTGCACTCATCACCTCCAAATGAATGGCTTTAGTGGCCAAACAAACAAACACACACAAATAAGCCTTTTCAGTCTTAGCATTACGGAGTCGCGACGTTTTTATAGTGAACGGTCCCGCGAAATCAGTTCCAACTCCTAAGAAGGTCATCGATTCATTCACACGATCAGCAGGCAAATCACCCATTTGGGGCTGCATCGTCTCGGGGCGTAAACGATAGCAGGGCAGACATCGAAAGATAACAGATCGGATTATTCTTCGCGCTGACAAAATCCAAAACTCCCGTTGGAGGAGCGCGGTCAATGCATTACATCCGGCATGAGCATTCTTCACATGGCGATCAATGATCAACAATCGCACCAATGGTCCGTCCTTGGGGAGCAACAGGGGATGACGTGATCTATAAGGCAAGTTAGCGTGCCTCAATCGGCCTCCTACACGCAACAATCCTTTATCATCCAGAAAGGGAGTCAAACGCACCAAGGGTCCCTTCAATTTGGACGTCCCGGTACGGAAAATCTTAAGTTCCGGTTCAAACGCTCTAGACTGGGTCATACGCACCCAATGCAGAAGAGCATCTTGGCGCTCCTGCGGTGAGAGGACCGGACACAAATCTTTGTCCTGAGGCCGGCGACAATTTCGTATAAATCTTCTTATCCAAGCGGTCACGCCGAGCAACTTGTCCAGAGAACTGTAGCGGTCTAATAAAAATTCCCGCTCTGGAGCCGCCATAGTCTCGACAGCGTGAACACGCAAGCCCGGATTTGGTACCTTCACCACAGCTGGTGTGGAAGGCCAAGACGGTTGTAACAACCAGTCGGGACCCCACCACAGAGTGTGGTCAATAAGCTGAGGGGCTTCGCTGCCACGTGATGCACAGTCAGCAGGGTTTATTTCACCTGGCACGTGGCGCCAAATCAACGTGGCCTTCGAGGCCTGTATTTGGGATACCCGATTGGCCACAAATACTTCCAGGGAGTGGACGGAGTTCTTAATCCAACACAGGACAACCTGACTGTCGGACCAAGCAAAGAGCGACTCAAAGTCCACACTACGTCCCAGGGTGTCAACAACGTGGTTCATCAACCGAACCAGAAGAGTAGCTCCAGATAATTCTAACTTCGGAATCGTTAATCGAGTCCGAAGTGGAGCAACCTTACTCTTAGCAATTAGCAAGTGAAGCTTAACAGCTCCTCTATCATCGACCGTCCGGATATATACGACGGCTGCGTATCCACTCTCAGACGCGTCACAAAAGCCATGAAGGCTGGCCGTAAACCGTCCCTTAGGCAGTATATGTCTAGGGATACTAACACGGTTAATGTCGGGGAGAGACAACATGAAGGACTCCCAATCTCGCAGCAAACGGCCCGAGAGGGGCTCATCCCACGACACTTCGGCTGACCAAAGTTCCTGTAGGAAGCACTTCATCCAAAACACTACGGGACTAATCCAGCCATTTGGGTCAAAGGTACGAGCTACTGTAGACAAAACCAACCGTTTCGTCCAGACCTTGGGGCTTGGCAGCTCCAATCGATAGGTGAACGTGTCCTGGACAGGTCTGTATTGCACTCCCAAAACAGACAGTAAATCTGGAGTGTTGGCATTCTCAAAAATATGAGGCTCCTGCTGGTGGTCGTCTGGCAAGTCACACAAAAGCTGAGGTGAGTTGGACATCCACTTCCTCAGTTCATAACCACCAGCCCCGAGAAGAGCAATTAGTTCATCTCGCAAAATCAAGGCTTCCTCGACACTAGAGGAGCCCGTACAAATATCATCAACAAATGCATCCTCCTTGAGAACCAAGGATGCGCGAGGGTATCGTAATCGTTCACGTTCAGCGAGTTCCACAAGTGAGCGAATTGCCACAAAGGGGCTCGAACGCAAACCGTATGTATTGGTGTTCAGCTCGTAGACCAGCATGGGATCCCTGGGATCCTCCCTCCATAATATGAGCTGATATCGTCTATCGTCCGGGTGAATCACAGTCTGCCGAAACATCATCCGGATATCGGTCACAAAGACGACGGCATGGCGACGGAAGTTGGTCAATACATCACCCACCTCGTGGTGCAACTTCGGTCCAGCATGCAGACATTGATTCAGCGAAACTCCGGTAGACGTAGGAGCTGACCCATCAAAAACAACGCGTATCTTCCCGGTGGAAGGTTTTAAAACCGCGTGGTGAGGAAGAAAATTATGTTCCTCGTTTCGCCAGTCCAGTCGCGAGACCGACATGTGCCCCAGTTGCTCATATTCTCGCATGAAGTCGACATACTTCTGTTTGAGGTCGGAGTTCCTACTCATACGACGCTCCATGGACAGCAGCCGCTTCTCGGCCAACGGCCGGGAGCTGCCAAGTGAGGGGCGAACTGACAAAAAGGGCAAACGAGTGATCAGCCGTCCCGAGTGAAGGCGACCTGTATTGTTCTGGTAGAACAACTCGCACTCCTCGTCCAAGGGGTTCACTCGCTTCACGGTAGGTGGCTCTTCCACCTCCCAAAACCGTTGAAGGACATCCGATAAGGTGGAGCTAACAGTTATGTAACTGCCCACCGATGGAGATGGTGGGTTATGCCTAACTGGTCCCATCACTACAAACCCAAGCGATGTAGATAAGGCTACCAGCCCACCCTTCTGTAACTCTCTCCTCTTCCCACAATACACGCGGCCTAGAACATCGGCACCGAGCAATAAGTGAATCGGACCGGTTCGGTGGAAGGAAGGGTCAGCCAAGGTCAATCCTGATGTCGCATCAACGACAGCGCGCGAAACGTGCTGTTGCGGAAGCTGACCAACAACCTTCTCATAAACAATCGCGGTAGCGCCAATTTTGGGCGCTGAAGAGAAGTGGGGGGAGAAGGAGAACAAAACCTGACCGATCGGATCCGGGATCCGCAGGTCTCCGATTCCCCGTACCGATTCAAGGTATGGAGATTGTCAGGCCGTTCGCGCTGACGGAAAGTCGCGAGACTTACGAATAAAATGTTCACTTCATAAATGTAAATAAAAGACAAAACTCTCATACTCTACACTAACTACATTTAAGCCTACTAATTCTTTATTGTAACTAGGTAGGAAAATATAATATTATTACCTTGTCTTTTCACATGTCGATCTTGTAAATATACACAAATTCTTGTAACACTTTTGATTCACGAATGTTTGTAAAGCACTAACTGATTATTTTTTTGAACTTCACTTTGTATAACGCTATTGTTCACAAGCGATAAATATTTGTAATATTTATTAGTCCTTTATTGTATTTTTCTATATTTTCTTATTATAATTGTTAGCGTCCGACATTTGATCTCAATATTGTAGCTCAATGCCTACGTGACTGACAAATGTCATATAATTATTTTATTGTTCAAAAATCTTTCGCTTGACAGCTATATAGTTGTCTATTGTTATGGCCAGTATAAAAGCGGACCAGGGTCATTAGGAAGCCAGTCTACTACCAGCTCTGGTAGAGAATACAAACAGCTTAAGGAGTATCTAAGCTCCTGTGCTAGTTTTGGACTGGTCTACCACCAGCCATCGTAAAGAAGAGTTGCTGCTCAAGTACGTAGGGGACAACTGGCCGCCGCCTAAAGTCGAGTGCCCTACACGCCCACTTGGACTGCGTGTCTCCGTCTGCTACGGATTCTCGAGCCTCGCCTGCATACTGCTGCCGTCGGGGTGTTCCTGAGCCCGCCTACGTGTCTGCTGAGCTGCCTACCAGCCCGCTGAGCCACCTACGTGACCGCTGAGCTGCCTACCAGTCCGCCATTCGCTGCCATTCGCTCCCACGTCCTACCCTGGCCAGGCTAGATCTTGTTATATTTAGTTGTACATAGTTTTACCTTTTAGGCTAATTTAGTTATATAA
This sequence comes from Schoenobius gigantellus, assembly GCA_963935595.1. Taxonomy (NCBI): domain Eukaryota; kingdom Metazoa; phylum Arthropoda; class Insecta; order Lepidoptera; family Crambidae; genus Schoenobius; species Schoenobius gigantellus. Next base: position 46,525,958 of record OZ012544.1, on the reverse strand, counting down.
GTCCTGTCGTGCCCTCCTAATATTATTCCTCCCTACCTCTGCCTTTTCTTGTTTCCGTTTTCTCTTGTAAATATACCGTGTTAATTATCTAACTTGTTTTCTTTTAGCTTCCTCCTCTCTTTTTTTGTACGAAGCCTTCCGCTTCGCGACAGTTTGGCGCCCAACTCTAAAGAACCCTTCTCAAAATTTTAAATTAAACTTGCACAAGTTGGCTTCACTTTTGGCACTACATTTCGGCATTTACCTTTGGCATATTTCTTTTTCGGTCTCTTAATTTATCTTTTTAACTTTTCCTTCCTAGCCCTTTATTAACTTTATTTAGGATGGCACGGCCTATTAATTTTATTTTATTGAATAAGGCGGAATTAGAGTATGAGGTTTCGGTTCGTTTTGAAACACCCGCGGATAACGTTGTTTCACTAAGGCGGCAAATTCTTCCACTGTCCGAGAAATTTTCTCCCTCGGATATCTTAGACTCCGTTTTTCCGATTGATGTTGATTTAACTCAGATCTCTGACACAATCTCCTACTTATCTCGTAAAATTACAGACCTTGAATCTGGCCAATTTAAATATGTAAAAAAAATTGAAAGTTATCTTAACCATTTGCATTTTCGATTCGAAAGAATCGACATAACCGATGACCATGACTTACACGACTCAAACTTGACTGAGAGATTCAACGACTTAAAAACTCAATATGGACTGCTAGAACAACGCTATTACTCTGTGATGACATCTGAGACTGACAATTCTACTAAGCCTCTTAATACTCCACAAAATATTTATCCTATTACATCTTCTTCACAAAATTTTACTTTGCCTTTGCAAATTAATAATAATTACCTTCAAGATATTAAAAAAATAACATACGACGGGAATTCTTGTCCTAGATCTTTCTTGTTAAAAATTAACGAATTCACTATTGCACGCAATATTGATAAAGAGATTTTGTTGAATTTGACATATGATATCTTTACGGATAACGCTCTCTATTGGTTTCGATTCCAAAAAACTCGAAATCCAAATATAACTTGGGGTCAACTCTCAGAATTGTTGATTAAAGATTTCAGTAATTTCGATTACGACTATAAACTCTTAGAATCTATTAAGGCTCGAACTCAAGGCAAGACGGAGCCTATTATTGTCTATGTGTCAATAATGTTTGAAATGTTTTCAAGGCTTACGAAAAAATTAACAGAGGAAGAAAAACTGGAAATCCTCCTCCGTAATATTCGTCCTTGCTATTCAGTTTTTGTTGCTTTAAAAGATATAAATTCAATTGATTCTCTTATTGCTGCTTGTCAAAACTATGAGCGTTATATTGACCGTAATAGGAATTTTAAAGAACCTGAACCTAATAACATTATTCCTGAGTTTTCTTATAAACCTAAAAATTCTAATTTTAATTCTTTACCTAAGCCAGAGTTTGTGCAATTGTCCAAACCTTCCGGGTTTACTCCTCAAGTAAAACCAAGTAATTTTAAATCATCATATAATATACCTTACTCTAGTACTCAAAATACACACTTTGGTACTAGCAAAAATTTTGCCACTCATGCCTTAACTTCTAAATTTCAACCCAATTTATTTTGTGTTCGATGTCGGGTTAACGGTCACTCTTTGAGCGCTTGTGATAAGCCTCACTATTTAATTTGTTTTAAATGTGGCCTTAAAGGTTTCAAAGCTCTGGACTGTCCCAAATGTAAACAAAATTCTACTCCCTATACTTTTACTCAGCCAAAAAAACTAGTAACCGACTTAGATAAAGCCTCACAATATTTTGATTTAGATGATTGGAAAAATTGGCTCAAAACACTAAAACACTTTTTCCAAAGTTATAAAACGTCTTCTGTATATTATAATAATGAAAAAGATTTTAATAGACCTTTCATTAACGTTTCGATTTCCGACGTCAGTTTTACCGCACTACTTGATAGCGGGAGTTCGATTACAATTCTTGGGAACAATTCCCACCTAAAAATTTTAGACCTTGGTTTTTCTTTATCCAAGTCGGACTTTATTTCCGTAAATACTGCAAGTAAGCAGTCTATTAAATCAATCGGTTATTTTATTTTACCTTTTAATTTTAATAACCAAACTAAACTTATAAAAGCTTATGTATTTCCTGATATTTATCCATCTATGATTCTTGGTGTCGATTTTTGGCGAGAATTCAACTTAGTTCCAAAACTTTTATCTTCTGCTTTTACTTTAGATGAAACATCTCGTAATATAAACACCATTGAAAAACAAATCTTGCCTTACGAGAACCTTACTTCTCAGCAAAAAACTATTGCTGATAATATAATTTCTCGTTTTAGAGATATCTCTTTTGAAGCTAGAGGTCAACTTGGTCACACTGACTTAATTTGCCATCGAATAGACACTGGTGATTCCTTACCAATAAAACAGAGATGCTATCGACTCTCCCCAGAGAAGCAAAAAGCTCTCGTGGAAGAGGTGGATAAAATGATAGAGCTCAATGTTATTGAAAAATGTGAAAGCCCTTGGCTATCGCCTGTCTTAATAACTCCAAAAAAGAATGGTGAATGGAGATTTTGTGTAGATAGTAGGAAACTTAACTCAGTCACCCGTAAGGATGCCTATAGTCTACCTTTTGTCAATGAAATTCTTGACCATCTCAATAACGCAAAATTTTTGACAAGTATTGACATTGCTAAGGCTTTCTGGGAAATTCCCCTACACCCTGACGATCGCGATAAGACCGCTTTCTATGTTCCTGGTAGAGGAATGTACAGATTTGTCGTCATGCCCTTTGGTCTCACTAACGCTCCTGCTACTCAGCAGAGACTCATGGACATTTTGTTCACTCCGGAGTTCGATAATAAGGTGTTTTGTTACCTAGATGACATTATAATTGTCAGTTTGACATTTGAAGAGCATATCTCATTGCTCGTTAAAGTTCTTGAAAAACTAACACTAGCTAAACTTACGATTAACTTTGAAAAGAGCCAATTCTTTAAAAAAGAGCTTAAATACCTAGGCTACATAGTAGATGAAAATGGTCTACGTGCCGACCCTAGCAAAATCCAGGCTATAATAGATTTTCCAACTCCTAGTTCTCGCAAAGAACTTCGTAAATTCTTAGGAACATGCAGCTGGTTTCGCAGATTCATTCCTAACTTTAGCACAATTGCTACTCCTCTTAACAAATTAACTTCTTGTGGAAAAAACGCTCCTAAATTTTCTTGGAATTCGGAGGCAAACGCCTCATTCTTAAAACTAAAAGAACATTTAGTCACTACTCCAATTTTAGCTTGTCCTGATTTTGATAAACCATTTTCTGTACACTGTGATGCATCCAATTCTGGAATCGGTGCCATGCTTACTCAAATTCGTGATGACAAGGAAGTTGTCATAGCCTACATGAGTAAATCTCTTAATAAAAATGAGAGAAATTACTCTACTACTGAAAGAGAAACATTAGCTGTCATTACTGCTTTGGAACATTGGCGTTGCTATCTCGATAATGGAAAACCTTTTACTGTCTATACTGATCATGCCGCTTTAAAATGGTTTTTGAGCTTAACCAACCCTTCTGGTAGATTAGCACGATGGTCTCTCCGTCTTTCATGTTTTAATTTGACACTTAAACATAAGAAGGGCAAGGACAATCTGGTCCCTGACCTTTTATCCCGCTCTAAACCAGATGAGATCATGAATCATAATGTGGCCCCAATCTCCGATACACCAATCTCTTCTGATTTAGAACAGTACAATAAATTATTGTATAACTGTCGTAATGATCCTACTAGTTTTCCGAATTACGTAATTAAAAACAATAAATTATTTCGACGCACTTATACTCCACACTCCTTAACTGAAGACTTCATTTGGAAAGAAGTTCCGACTCCAGATAGACGAGAAACCTTAATTAGCAACGCTCATGGTTCCTCTACCGATCCACATATGGGAATCTTTAAAACATATAAAAAAATTTCTTTGCTTTATTATTGGTCCGGAATGTTTAAAGAAATTGCTAAATTTGTTTCTAATTGTGAAAAATGTTTGTCCTACAAACATACAAATCATTCACCGTATGGCCCAATGGGCAAACCTAAAATTTGTTCTAGACCTTTTCAATGTATTTCTTTAGACTTAATGGGTCCACTTCCTATGACTAGAAGAAGAAACCAATATATTCTTGTCATAAATTGTCTTTTCACAAAATATACCATGATTTTTCCATTGAAACGTGCAATAACGTCTAATATCATAAGCAATCTCGAAAATTATGTTTTCCTAGTCCATGGGGTACCACAAACTATAATAATGGACAACGGTCCTCAATTCCAATCGCATGAATTCAATACTTTCCTTAAACGCTATAAAATACCGCACATTTCTTTTACACCGCATTACTGTCCGCAAGTCAATACCACAGAGAGATATAATAAAACTATTATAACCGCTCTCGCATCTCTTGTTGGTGATGATCATAGGTCGTGGGATATCCACCTACCTAAAGTTCAATCCGTAATGAACAGCTCCGTAAATGCTGTCACCGGTTTTACTCCAAATTTTCTTGTTTATGGCCGTGAACTTATAGCTTGTGGCTCCATATACTCACAGGGCTATAATGTAGATGAAATGACTTTCCTACCTCGTGACATATACGCTAGTAATATAGGTCTCTTGTCTTCAATTTTTGATAAAGTTCAAGTTTCTCTTCATATAGCCCACACTAAAAACTTAAATCGGTATAACTTAAGACACTCATTTAAAGAATTTAATGTAGGCGATATGGTATGGCGTAAAAATTACACTTTAAGTAACGCTGGTGCATACTATAGTGCTAAACTAGCACCAAAATATCTAAAATGTAAAGTGGTGGAGAAACTTTCGCCACTAGTTTACATACTAGAGGATTCTTTTGGATGTCGTGGCAAATGGCACGTCAAGGATTTTAAAACCTAAAATTTTTTTCACTTTTTTTTTTTATTATGTATTTCACTTTTATTATTCACTTCACTTTTATTTTTTTTATTTCACTGTATATTTTTTTCTTTCGTTAACGTTGTAAATAATTCCATATTAATTTCAACATATAGTTATGGAAGTACTTACATCGTGACAGATTGGCACTTCCATTCTTTTTATCGTCCATGGTAGGTCGGGACAATTTTTTTTCCCATGTTTTTATTCCACGCTGCTTGTATGTATTTTGGTATTAGGTGGGTATTAGGTATACACTCTGACCATAACCATAAATACTTACAAATACTGTCGATACTTTTAAGCACTTTATGTTTTCTTTTTATTCACTTTTTTTTCAATTTGTTTAATAAATGTATGAAAAATATTTTTATAATATATAATTCATGTAAATATTGTTCATACACTTCATTTCGCCACATACACATTGAATCCAACTTTCGTGACTGAATTTTGGCAATATCAGTCCGATATATTTTTATTGTTTGCACATCTTTTAAATCTGACGACGTTGACGACTGACAATATGTTTTGTACGATGACGTTCACTTATACTGGTGCTCTTTCATGACCTCAGTCAAAAACTTTTGACTAGAGACCTTCTCTAAACATGTCTTTAAACTTGAGCTTAGAGAAAACCTCTTCTTTAGTCATGTTACCTTTTGAAGACACTAACTGGTCTTCACATTTTTGAGTCACCAAAAAGTGACTTAAATGCGTTTAGTTTAAATATTTATTCATCGGGTCTTAAGAAATGGAGCGGATGACAACTCCTCAAAAATAAGCCGTATTGTCATGTATAATTTCGGGATACTTTCTTTGGAGTTTGTGTCATAGGCGGTGAACCCTACTCCTTCTTTTGCTAGACATGTATGATTGCGAGACGTATGAATGTATATTTCGAAAGGGAAGATCGTATCCAATTCAACCTCAAAATTTTCTCCGAGGCGAAAATTTTTCTGGGGCGGTGGGAAAATGTCAGGCCGTTCGCGCTGACGGAAAGTCGCGAGACTTACGAATAAAATGTTCACTTCATAAATGTAAATAAAAGACAAAACTCTCATACTCTACACTAACTACATTTAAGCCTACTAATTCTTTATTGTAACTAGGTAGGAAAATATAATATTATTACCTTGTCTTTTCACATGTCGATCTTGTAAATATACACAAATTCTTGTAACACTTTTGATTCACGAATGTTTGTAAAGCACTAACTGATTATTTTTTTGAACTTCACTTTGTATAACGCTATTGTTCACAAGCGATAAATATTTGTAATATTTATTAGTCCTTTATTGTATTTTTCTATATTTTCTTATTATAATTGTTAGCGTCCGACATTTGATCTCAATATTGTAGCTCAATGCCTACGTGACTGACAAATGTCATATAATTATTTTATTGTTCAAAAATCTTTCGCTTGACAGCTATATAGTTGTCTATTGTTATGGCCAGTATAAAAGCGGACCAGGGTCATTAGGAAGCCAGTCTACTACCAGCTCTGGTAGAGAATACAAACAGCTTAAGGAGTATCTAAGCTCCTGTGCTAGTTTTGGACTGGTCTACCACCAGCCATCGTAAAGAAGAGTTGCTGCTCAAGTACGTAGGGGACAACTGGCCGCCGCCTAAAGTCGAGTGCCCTACACGCCCACTTGGACTGCGTGTCTCCGTCTGCTACGGATTCTCGAGCCTCGCCTGCATACTGCTGCCGTCGGGGTGTTCCTGAGCCCGCCTACGTGTCTGCTGAGCTGCCTACCAGCCCGCTGAGCCACCTACGTGACCGCTGAGCTGCCTACCAGTCCGCCATTCGCTGCCATTCGCTCCCACGTCCTACCCTGGCCAGGCTAGATCTTGTTATATTTAGTTGTACATAGTTTTACCTTTTAGGCTAATTTAGTTATATAAGTCCTGTCGTGCCCTCCTAATATTATTCCTCCCTACCTCTGCCTTTTCTTGTTTCCGTTTTCTCTTGTAAATATACCGTGTTAATTATCTAACTTGTTTTCTTTTAGCTTCCTCCTCTCTTTTTTTGTACGAAGCCTTCCGCTTCGCGACAGTGTTGGTTTAATGAAAATCCCCCCGCATTCCCCGCAACGGGGGGGAAGGGGGTTCAAGGAAAAATGCGTGCGCGGCGGAGGAATAGGGCGCTCAAGGCGCTCGAGCGGGTCCCAATCCGGCACGTACACACCCCGACCAAAGCTGCATCGGGGGGCCGGGCGGTGCCCATGATGGGCGAAAGTTGGGGGAGCCCGTGACAAACGAGGTCTCTCCATCATAGGGGGAGAGAAGCGTATCGGCTCCCGGCGTGGCTCCCTAATAACCGCGGCCCAATCTCGCGGTGGCGCCTCATAAGCGGCGCGTCGATCCCCCCCGCCCGTAGGGGGGGTGGGGCGCCCAATCCTCTCACTGGAGGGGGGGCGCCTGTCCAATCTCCGCGGAGGGGTGGCACGCCCCTCCGATCTCCTCGGAGATGTGGGTGACCTACGAGGACCCCCGCCCGTGTGCGAGTCCCTCTCTCTCACCACCCCACGAGTGTCTCTATTGTTGAAGCACAAAAGGGGGTGATGGGCCCCTCCACAACAGTGGCAATCTCGTGGGTGGGGGCAAGCCGATGCCATATGGGCCCCCAGGCAGCGGTAGCACCAATTCCGCTGCTTGGCCATATTCCTACGCCCCTCGGTGCGTAGGCCAACAAATTTGGGACAGGCCGGCAAACGATGGCCATCCCGCTTGCAACACTTGCAAGGCATCGGCCTCTCCCTGTGTGGAGAGTTCTGCCGCACTGCAGTATACTGCTTGTACGGGCGGCGCTCTCTCCGTGGCGCTGCCCGGGTCGCCTCATAGCGACCTGTACTCGGTCCCGGTATAGGAGCCAGATCCAAGTGGTCGGTCATCCGACACTCATCCTCCAAAAATCTGAGGAGATCCGAGAAGGGGGGGAGGTACGAGGCACTATTGCCCCCGTACCTTTGTTCGAAGCGTCCCTTCATCTCCATGGGAAGCTTATCGAGGATGAGGTGGAGCAAAATAAAGGACCACAGGTCCACCGGTAGATCAAGTCGTTTGAGCGCATTAATAGCGCTTAGCAGCGGATTCAAAATCTCCTTCCTCAATGAGGAGACCCGCGATACTCGTGGCAGCCCTAAAATGGCAGCCACATGTGTGTCCGCTAGCAAGCGAACATTCTGATACCGGGCGGTCAACAACGCCCTTGCAATATCATAACTGTCATCATTGACAGGTAGATGCTGGACAAGTACACCAGCCTCTCCACGTAAGGCAGAGAGCAAATAGGCCAATTTCTGGCTAGGGAACAGGTCCTCCCTCGAGTGGACCAGGCTATCAAAGAGGTTAATGAACCCCATCCAAGCAGCCAAGTTCCCATCAAAGGTTGGGATGTCCAAAGTGGGCAGTCTGCCCAGCAAGCCGGCCGGGGTAGGCTTGACCTCCCCGGGCGTGCACGACTCACCCCTCCGGGCGAATAGGATAGCCTGAGCCTTGTTTATGATCACATCCGCCTGTTCAAAACACTGATCATAATCGGCATTAAATTGGTCGACTGCCCGCAACTCAGCGGCACCCTCGGCTGGGTGGTCGAGCAAATATTGTTGATGAACAACAAAACGCTGCTCCAATTCCTTCAAGCGAGCAGGTACTCCCTCATGCCGAATTAACAAGGCCTGTTCTCGGTCTGGTCGGTCTACCAAAGCGACGGCACTAGCAAACCATCTCAAAATCTTTTGTGCACCCGCGCGTGCACCACTAAGCGGGCTGACTGGCGGGACCATTTTGCACCAAAATTAAGATACACTAAAATAATACACAGACAAACAGACCGACAACCGCAGACAATAAAACAGATCGGGAGGAACTTCAAAGGCAGAACAAACTATATAAACAAACCAAAATCAAGTATAAATGCTAGAACTTAACTAGAACAACAAGGGCATTTAACAACAGAATTTTTCAAACAAATTAAATTCAAGCATTAGGTCAATAACTTAACAAACATAATATTCAAAGGCAAACAAAACAAAATCAAATGTAAATACTAAACTTAACACAGCAAAATAGTGTATTACAACAACAGCAAAGTCATTAAGCAGCAAAATCTTTTAAACAAATTAAATTCAATTATAAGTTTACAACTTAACAAACAAAATAGTCAAGGGCAAAACAAAGATATGAAAAAACAAACCAAAATCAAATATAGGTAAATGCTAGAACTTAACTAGAACAACAAAGGCATTTAACCCCAATTTTTCATATACAATGACAATGACAACTAGTTAGGGAGATCGGTCCACAAATGAGCTGGTAGTCGGTTTAAAATCAGCAATCAAAACCAATTAATATGTATTGCCCGTTTGGACAACCAACAAGATTACAATATTAATTGTACAATACTAATCAAATACTCAAATCTAAGAACCACTCAAATCTAAAAACCACGCTCTGCTACCAAGAGATGGTGGTGCCCCAAGTAGACTCCACCACGTCGGCGTTTCACCGAGTAAGGAATTTTGGGTTGATTGCTGATGCCCTACTACCCGCTCATAGAAAGGATTGTGGCTTACCCCGATTCCCGTTGTCTCCGTCCGTCTCCTCCGTAGCCGGTGGACTTCCTGAGCTAGCTCGAAGGAAGTCGCGGCTCCTGAAGTTCTGCAGTGGATCCACCGGGGGAGATCGGAGCACTACAAAGGCCTATTAGGCCACCACGACTCACACACGCGATTTTGACACCTTGCACAACACAAAGCGGGCTTTCGCACCCCGATATTAGGTGCGCCGCGCAAATCACTATTTGCTTGAATATTGTGTTATATTTTATTCCGGCCCGCACATAACCTCTAAGCATGTCATGACATTTCGACTCGACTCAACTGACATATCACATGCGGCCGGCCGCCAAAAAAGCTGTCACTGCACAGACTAGAATGCAGTGCCGCCACTCGCTCTTCCTCGAGCGTGAACACTCTGGCTTAGGTAAAAAATTAAAATTAGAATTTTTAGGTTTATAAGAAAACTCAGGAATAATGTTATTAGGTTCAGGTTCTTTAAAATTCCTATTACGGTCAATATAACGCTCATAGTTTTGACAAGCAGCAATAAGAGAATCAATTGAATTTATATCTTTTAAAGCAACAAAAACTGAATAGCAAGGACGAATATTACGGAGGAGGATTTCCAGTTTTTCTTCCTCTGATAATTTTTTCGTAAGCCTTGAAAACATTTCAAACATTATTGACACATAGACAATAATAGGCTCCGTCTTGCCTTGAGTTCGAGCCTTAATAGCTTCTAAGAGTTTATAGTCGTAATCGAAATTACTGAAATCTTTAATCAACAATTCTGAGAGTTGGCCCCAAGTTATATTTGGATTCCGAGTTTTTTGGAATCGAAACCAATAGAGAGCGTTATCCGTAAAGATATCATATGCCAAATTCAACAAAATCTCTTTATCAATATTGCGTGCAATAGTGAATTCGTTGATTTTTAACAAGAAAGATCTAGGACAAGAATTCCCGTCGTATGTTATCTTTTTAATATCTTGAAGGTAATTATTATTAATTTGCAAAGGCAAAGTAAAATTTTGTGAAGAAGATGTAATAGGATAAATATTTTGTGGAGTATTAAGAGGCTTAGTAGAATTGTCAGTCTCAGACGTCAACACAGAGTAATAGCGTTGTTCTAGCAGTCCATATTGAGTTTTTAAGTCATTGAATCTCTCAGTCAAGTTTGAGTCGTGTAAGTCATGGTCATCGGTTATGTCAATTCTTTCGAATCGAAAATGCAAATGGTTAAGATAACTTTCAATTTTTTTTACATATTTAAATTGGCCAGATTCAAGGTCTGTAATTTTACGAGATAAGTAGGAGATTGTGTCAGAGATCTGAGTTAAATCAACATCAATCGGAAAAACGGAGTCTAAGATATCCGAGGGAGAAAATTTCTCGGACAGTGGGAGAATTTGCCGCCTTAGTGAAACAACGTTATCCGCGGGTGTTTCAAAACGAACCGAAACCTCATACTCCAATTCCGCCTTATTCAATAAAATAAAATTAATAGGCCGTGCCATCCTAAATAAAGTTAATAAAGGGCTAGGAAAGAAAAGTTAAAAAGATAAATTAAGAGACCGAAAAAGAAATATGCCAAAGGTAAATGCCGAAATGTAGTACTAAAAGTGAAGCCTACTTGTGCAAGTTTAATTTAAAATTTTGAGAAGGGTTCTTTAACGTTGGACGCCAAACTGTCGCGAAGCGGAAGGCTTCGTACAAAAAAAGAGAGGAGGAAGCTAAAAGAAAACAAGTTAGATAATTAACACGGTATATTTACAAGAGAAAACGGAAACAAGAAAAGGCAGAGGTAGGGAGGAATAATATTAGGAGGGCACGACAGGACTTGCCTAAAAGGTAAAACTATGTACAACTAAATATAACAAGATCTAGCCTGGCCAGGGTAGGACGTGGGAGCGAATGGCAGCTCAGCTGGACAGGTAGTCAGCTCAGCAGCGGACTGGTAGGCAGCTCAGCGGTCACGTAGGTGGCTCAGCGGACTGGTAGGCAGCTCAGCAGACACGTAGGCGGGCTCAGGAACACCCCGACGGCAGCAGTATGCAGGCGAGGCTCGAGAATCCGTAGCAGACGGAGACACGCAGTCCAAGTGGGCGTGTAGGGCACTCGACTTTAGGCGGCCAGTTGTCCCCTACGTACTTGAGCAGCAACTCTCCTTTACGATGGCTGGTGGTAGACCAGTCCAAAACTAGCACAGGAGCTTAGATACTCCTTAAGCTGTTTGTATTCTCTACCAGAGCTGGTAGTAGACTGGCTTCCTAATGACCCTGGTCCGCTTTTATACTGGCCATAACAATAGACAACTACATAGCTGTCAAGCGAAAGATTTTTGAACAATAAAATAATTATATGACATTTGTCAGTCACGTAGGCATTGAGCTACAATATTGAGATCAAATGTCGGACGCTAACAATTATAATAAGAAAATATAGAAAAATACAATAAAGGACTAATAAATATTACAAATATTTATCGCTTGTGAATAATAGCGTTATACAAAGTGAAGTTCAAATAAATAATCAGTTAGTGCTTTACAAACATTCGTGAATCAAAAGTGTTACAAGAATTTGTGCATATTTACAAGATCGACATGTGAAAAGACAAGGTAATAATATTATATTTTCCTACCTAGTTACAATAAAGAATTAGTAGACTTAAATGTAGAGTATGAGAGTTTTGTCTTTTATTTACATTTATGAAGTGAACATTTTATTCGTAAGTCTCGCGACTTTCCGTCAGCGCGAAGCAACCTGACACCTTGACCAGCTCGTAAGTCCACCTAGCAAGTAGCATGGCCTAAGCTGTGCGGATTTGAATATGCGGACTCCTTACATTGATTGTCAGGTTACTAAATCTCCAAATAAAAATCTCGTGTCACAGTCTTTGTTATCCAACTCCTCCGAAACGGCTGGACCGATTTTAATGAATTTATTGTGTTAATTTGGTAGGTCTGAGAATAGGTCGATGGCTATTTTTTATACCTTTAGGTGATAATGGAGGCCCACGCATTCAATAACGCTTATTATGACGCAGGCATTAACACATTGACGTAGCATTACAAATACGTATGAATGATACTAACAACAACAGAGAGAACTATAGGAGAAGCTGAGGGATTCTAAAAATTGCCAGCTTCAAACTAGCTACAAAGACAAATCACCCACAATCGACATTGTGACCTACGAGGACAATGGTAGACGATATCCTGTCCGCGAGCAACGTTATAAAAGGCCGGTAATGAAGCCGGGATCTCGCCGGGAAAGAACTCCAACCACGAATTGTTTCTCAACTAGGCCATTGCTTTGATATTAGTTAGAAAGGACATTAAATAAAATAACGCACTGTAAACTATTATACGTGAGCTGCCATTCTGGACAATAGTCAAACATTTATTATTCTGCCGGCGTGTTCCGTGCTGGAAATTACGGCGCTAGGAACGCCGGAAATGAAAACTGAAAAATAGCGCTGTTATAAGCGAATTTCTGTACGTGGCGTCTGGGAGACTCTCACATTAGTCGCGGAGGGTTAAATTGCTATATTCACTTTAACTGTGTTGCTATTGCTACACTTCATTCCCGGATTCCATCTTCTTCTGCATTATAAGGCGTTAATTAACGCGATAAATTTGACAAAACACAGATGTGGCCAACAGTTATCTATACCTATATAATGCTTTGTCCTGAATGACTGACTGACTGACTGACTGACGGATCAACGCACAGCCTAAACCGCTGATCGTAGAGACTTGAAACTTAAAGGGTGTGTTCTTTGTATGACGTAGGCGTCCGTTAAGAAAGGATTTTCCGAAATTCTATCCCTAAGGGGGTGAAAATGGGGGGAAAAGTTTGTATGGGACATCGTGATTCCATTTTCGAATCTACTTCAAATTTTGCATAAACTTTCTTTAACAGAATTAATGGAAGACGTGTTTCGTATTTTATTGAAATTCATCCCCAAACGGGGTGAGATGGGGTGATAAACTGAAAAAATGTCAAAATCGACATTGATGCCGTTTTCATGGTTTTTCGGGTCGTAGATTACAAAAATAACATCGATTTCAACACCACATACCATCATCCCTGGATGGGGAGCAATGGGGTTGAAGTAGTTCATATTAAATAAATAGTTTCAATCAAACAGAGATGCGATTCTATATTAATTTTATTACCTTAATCAAATACGATAAGAAAGGATTTTCCGAAATTCTACCCCTGAGGGGGTGAAATAGGGGGGCACAGTTTGTATGGGACAACAAGATTCCTTGGTCCAATCTACTTTAAATTTTGCATAAACATTCGTTAATAGAATCGATGGATAACATGTTTCGTATTTTATTGAAATTCATCCCATAATAGGGTGAAATGGGTTGGTAAAATGTGATATCGACATTATTGTCGTTTTCATGGTTTTTTGGGTCGTAGATTACGAAAATAACATCGATATCAAAATCCAACATGGCGGACGCAAAATACCATCATCCCTTGATGGGGTGCAATGGAGTTGAAGAGATACGATTGTGTATTACCTAATTATCAAAACTCAAACTCAAACTCAAAAATCTTTATTCAATATAGACCTTTACAGGCACTTATTGACGTCAAAATAAAAACATAAAAATCTTCAACCAAGAATCTAATTAACTAAATTATTTTTCAACACACTTCCTCATAAAGTGGCTCTAATCCCATGGCAATTAGGCACATAATGACACCTATAATCAAACTGTGACTTTTTCATTACTATTATTCACGAGTGAGTAATAGTTTTTTTTTAATATTATTGGTTGAGTTACGCTTACACTTGCGCTAAAATGCTATCCGCGAAAAGCCCAAAAAAAAGAAACCTCATTTTTTAGTCTATGGCCGAAAACTGATTAATTTTTCCCGCCATTACGAAACATTTTTCACAACTCGTCTCGTTTTCTCTTTTGAAGTTATTTAGTTAGTTATTAATTAAGATGTCTGCAAATACAATTTATGAAGAAAATTATTTATGTTGTACACCGCCCGATATAAGATGTGAAGCCCAGAACGTTATGGAAAGTTTACTACCAGAAAACTCAAAGGAAAAATATCTATTAGCGTACAAAAATTTCATACAATGGCAGAACAACAAGAATACGCAGTCTGTTTTAGAAAATGTGTTCATGGCGTACTTTAAAGAATTATCTTCTAAGTACAAACCTAGCTCTTTGTGGTGTATTTACTCAATGTTAAAAAGTACAGTCCGAACAAAGAATGGAGTGGACTTAAAAACATACTCGAATTTGTCAGCTTATCTAAAGAGACTATCTGATGGATTTAGAAGCAAAAAATCAAAGGTTTTATCATCTGATGATATTGAAAAATTTATTAAAGATGCTCCAGATAACCAATATTTGGCTACAAAGGTTAGTTAAATTAATTTTAATTAAATATTTAATAGCAGCTTGTGTTGTGTGTTGACCTTAATTATTGTTTCTTTTGTTACAGGTTGCTTTAATATTTGGTGTAACTGGTGCCTGTAGGATACAAGAATTAACAAATATAACTGTAAAAGATATAGAGAACCATGGCCAGATGCTTTTAGTGAAGATACCTATCACGAAAAATAAAATACCTAGGTCATTCACCATACACGGTCCATTCTATGATATTGTTAAGAAGTATGAAAGTTTGCGTTCGCCAAAAACAAAAAATGACCGTTTCTTTCTAAATTACCATAATGGTAAATGTACCTGTCAGCCTATAGGTATAAACAAATTTGGTTCTATGCCTAAAGAAATCGCTAAGTTTTTGGGTTTAGTGGATGCAGAGAGCTACACTGGACATAGTTTCAGAAGAACTTCAGCTACATTGCTGGCAAATTCAGGAGCTGATATAATGACTTTGAAGCGACATGGCGGGTGGCGATCTAGCAATGTAGCAGAATCATACGTAGAAGATTCCATACAAAACAAGAAGGAAATTTGTGCAAAAATCACAAAAAGAATTAAACTTGATTCTGAGACGCATCCTACTGGCGAAATACCAAGTACGTCCAATGACTGGATTTCACCTACCTACACGAATAATGAACCATCACAAATAACAATAGAACATGAAAGTATTTCAATAAATAATCTATCTGATGAGACCGCTATATCATCAAAAATAGTTAATTATAATTTTACTAACTGCACATTTACTAATTGTTTCTCTAAGTAAACTTTTTATCTACTATGTAAAATGGTTTTTTATTTAAGTATTGTTTTATTCAGAAGTGTGTTGAAAAACGTTGTATGATACACGTGTGTATTGATGGTTACCGTCCTCGGCTTCTTAAGACCCTCGCCTGACGGCTCGGGCCTCAATGCGCCTCAGCGGTAATCACCAACATTACACACTTGTACCATAATGTACTATAATCCTTGTATGTACACACACCCCAACCATTATTAAGATGTGTACAAATACAAGTAAAATTAAAAAAAAACAAAAAATTGACTCCTCTTTTAAAATGCCAACATTACAATATTATATTTCACATACATTTTTTTAAATAATATAGAAATGCCTGTCGGTGTGAGTGGAACAGTTACTCGAATGAAATTTATCCCACTATCACAAAGTGTTAACACCCTTTAAACGTCAATTATCACATTTTTTGTCAATCCCAAGCAGTTTTATCTGTCATATAATCAGACACTTTATAATATGCTTTTTTCATAAGTGCGCCCTTGATAGCGACTTTAAATTTATTCAAGTTAAGTGCTTTAATATTATTTGGGATTTTATTGTAGAAACGTACACAAAGGCCTTTGAAAGAATTATAATTTTTTTTTAAGCCTAGTATTTGGTAACGCTAACATATTCTTTTGCCTAGTATTTACTGAATGAATATCACTGTTTTTACAAAACGAATGTATATTTTTATGAACATATACTATATTCTCGTAAATATATTGCGACGCGACGGTCATAATACCAATTTCTTTAAATTTTTCTCTCAAAGAGTCTCTTATTTTAAGGTTATAAATAGCACGAATAGCCCTTTTTTGCAGCACAAAAACAGTCTGAATGTCGGCAGTATTTCCCCACAGCAAAATGCCATACGACATCACACTATGAAAATAGGCAAAGTATACAAGTCTTGCTGTATCAACATCAGTCAGCTGACGTATTTTCCATACAGCGTAGGCTGCAGAACTAAGTCTCTTCGACAATTTATCAATATGTGGGCCCCACTGAAGCTTTGAATCTAAAGTAATACCAAGAAATACTACGGTATCCACAAGGTCCACATTTTTATGCTTTATGTTAACAGTGGTGTGAACCTCTTTAACATTGGGTAAAACAAATTTTATACATTTAGTTTTCCCTTCATTGAGGCACAAGTTATTCGCATTAAACCAGTAAACTATTCTTGAGATAGAACTATTTACATCGTCATAAATTTGCAATCGTCTTTTAATTTTAAACATAAGTGAAGTATCATCTGCAAATAATACAATCTCATGCCTGTCTTGTACAAAAGCAGGCAAGTCATTTATATATATTAAAAATAGAAAAGGACCAAGAATTGAACCCTGCGGAACTCCCATTTTAACCGAGGCACCCTGGGACCTCTCCCCGTTGACGTCTACTTTCTGAATCCTCTCAGTCAAATAGGAGATGAGTAAATCCAGAACAGTGTCGCGAAATCCATAGTAGTGTAATTTCCTGATCAGGGTGTCATGATGAACGCAATCAAACGCCTTGGACAAGTCACAAAAAACGCCCAGCGCATCATGTGAGTCCTCCCAGGCCTCATATATATTTTGTATTAACTCAACACCAGCATCAGTTGTTGAGCGACCCTTTCTAAAACCAAATTGTTTACAGTGTAGAAGATTATTTCTGTTAAAAAAGCTTTGCATTTGTTCCAACATTATTTTTTCAAAGATTTTGCTAAAAGTAGGTAGCACAGAGATAGGTCTAAAATTATTGGGGTCTGATGTGCTACCAGATTTGTGTAATGGAATAATTTTACTCAGTTTCATTAGATCAGGAAACACACCACAGTCAATGCAATCATTAAAAATACTAGCAAGTATTGGAGCTATTGTTTCTATTACAGATTGGGAAACATCTACAGAGTTGCCCCACAGATCCACGGTTTTCTTTTTATTCAGCGTTTTAAATGACTTTATTAAATCATTTGCACAAATATGGGTATAATCTTAATCGTATTTAAAATTGAATTTATAAGAAATGATTTTCCAATCTAATTTAAATTTAGCATAAACATTCTTTAACAGAATTTATGGAAGACGTGTGTCGTATTTTATTAACATTATGAGCAGAGCACTATGAACCTGGCAACATTTACTTAAATATAAAATCTCCCTAAATTAAACATTGCTCCGCTCAAAAAATGGATAAAAGTTCGTTTTCAAACTCAGCAATATGTGTATCAAATGAAAGGCCTTGATGAGTAGAGCACTATGAACCTAGCAAAATTGACATAAATTCAACATGGCCGCCGTTCAAAAAATAGATAAAAGTTCGTTTCCAAACCCAGCAATATGGGTTTCAAATCAAAGGCTTTGATGAGTAAAGCACTATGAAGGTAGCAACATTGACATAAAATCAACATGGCCGCCGCTCAAAAAAGGTAGATTAAAGTTAGTTTTCAAACCTAGCAATATGGGTATCAAATGAAAGGCCTTGAAGAGTAGAGCATTAGGTACAAAGGAAAATCGACCCAAATTCAACATGGCCGCCGCTCAAAAAAAAGGATAATAGTTCGTTTTTAAACCCAGCAATGTGGGTACCAAATGAAAGGCCTTGATGATTAGAGCACTATGAACCTAGCAACATTAGACGTAAATTCAACATGGCCGCCGCTCAAAAAAGGCGGATAAAAGTTCCTTTTCAAACCTAGCAATGTGGGTATTAAATGAAAGTAGACCCTGAAGAGTACCTACTACCTAGAGCATTACGAACCTACGAAAATTGTCCTTATTTCGAAATGGCCGCTGCTCAGGAAAGGCGGAATAAAGTTGAATCATTATGGAATAAAATGGAGGAAAAAACTAAACACTGTGTTAAGCATTTTGATCACGAAACGTAGTTCGCGGGCACAGCTAGTATCAGTATATGGCATTGTTATTGACTTTAGACGTCAATAAATTTGTAGCGAATTAAGCAGATGAAGTCTGTAACTGTTCTTGGGCGTTATTTTTAATGCGTTCTAAAATGCGTTTTGCGACGCTGTTTAATGTTGACCTTGAATGAGAATAACATTAGCTTATGACATACGAGTATTATGGTGGTTTTGTTATCTGTTCATGTATACGTATGGTTATTTATAGTTGTTTGCTACCCATCAAACAATCCTATATCTTCTTTTTCTTTGACTCCTACACTGTCTACAATATTCCCAACATTTTTACTGGTTGACTTATAGAGAATGTCTCAGGCATTAAGTCCGCCTTTTGTACATCTCTTTTATGTTTTAAAATGAAGGTTTAATAATTAAATGAGTTTATGGTTAAATCCCAATTTATACTTCAGCATGTAATCAATTTCTACAAATGTACTAATAATCACCAAACTCAAACTCCAAATAAATTAATACCAGTAGTACCGTTTGCTATTCATTAAAACAGAGGTTTTAAAAAGTAAAGATTTAATTTCCCTAATGCATATCGCTGTCCGTGGCGAGAAGCCATTGCTGTGCAATGTTTTAAAGAGAACGCAGTGCAAAGGCTAATCGCCCTTAATTGCCAACGCAAAGCGACCCCGGCAGGGCTACCAACCACACAAATAGCGGGAGACAGTACTGAGTCGTCGGCAGAAAACATGTATTATCCATACATGTTTTCTGCCGACGACTCAGACATTAGCTGCGGAAAGAATATCGTGCGGTCACGGGCTAATCTAATGTCATTTCCATACATTTTTTTCTGCGGAACGACTGCGGAATAGCAAGTGTGTGGCTTTTGTCTAGGGGGGCTGAACAGTGAACAACCCTAACGTTATCGTTTGATGACGCACTGATGCGATGTAGGGTCTGTTCAGAAGTAGATGGACATTTTAATACCATGTTACACCAACTATTTGATGTCGATTCTCCGCGCGCGTCGCAGAGTAAGTTTCTTCTTGCAGAGACATTTGACTGTCTATTATGGGTTTTCGCTGTGCTAATCACAGCGATTCGAACGTTTCTATAGGAATGATGTATCTGCTACGTAATAAACTAACTATTATCTAATCTTTGCTAACGGCACCGACTGCAGAATCTTTGCTAACGGCACTGACTGAATTGTATAATCAGAAAACACTTTTACAATAAAATTTTACCGACTCGGGGGAGACAGCCCTGACATAAGAGTGTGGGGTCTGCTCCCAAGGACTCAATATTTGAATCATTCGAATTTGGTTGAACGCTAGTTGCTCGAAGTTTTTACTCGATTTCTATTGTTGTTCGTTTCAGTTTTGATGATAATCTCGATCTAATTTCGATTTTTATCGGATGCGAAATGAAAATCGGTAGAATTCGAGCAAAGACGACGAGCGCTCGACACGACGAATAGTTCAAAAATAGAACTCCGGAGCTGCGACCTCCACACGGAGAATTAACAAGAACCTAATTCTTACGAATAATTATAAGCAGTGGCCTTCTAATTGAAGGTCCGTGGTTCAATCCTGCAGTGTACCGATGTGTTTTCGTTCTTCGAATCTCAAGTATGTGAAGTCGACCAATCCGCACTGGGACAGCGTGGTTAACTAAGGCGCTTAACACATTGCCGCCGCATCCCGCTGCGGTGTGGCTGCGGCGGCACGGAACCGTGCCACCGTACGGTTTGCTCCGTATCACCGTCCGGAGCTGCGGTGCACGACGCCCCGCATCACCGCATTATCTATTACGCGTATGCACGTCCTTTCTACGCAAAAATCCGTACGATACTGCGGCGCAGTGTGGCATACCCCGCGGACCGCACCGCATCACCGTCCGGGAGTGCGGTGCCGTCGCGCGCGCCGCACAACCGCACGGGCATGCGGTGTGAGTGTGTTATAATACCCTGCGGTTTTTGTATACAAATTAAAATTCTTCAGTCAAAATTAAAAACCGCAGCACCGCACACCGGAGCGGTGTCCGGTGCAATATGTTATGCGCGTAAGGCCTAATCACTCTAACATAGGGTAGACTCGAGCCCCTCGGTGGGGAATATGAGCTGTTATGATGATGATGAAAACGAATAACAATCCTTATAAATAGCATTCAAGACGGGTTCGTTTTGAGCGCTATTTATTATTCTATTCGCTGGAGATAGTTGTCTTACCAATTTACTTGTAGAAGTTTATTCACGATATCTAAATTGAATCAAATTTACTGCCAATCCTAATATTGTTTCACCATGATAAGAATTGAATGAACTAAGTGTCTAGTTAGCTGCGTTATGCGACAAGAATACAAATTCAGTAGAATAGTTAAAGGAAAATGTGCTGTTCGGATCTATATCCAATTAAATGTAGAGAAATTATATTAGTTAGTGCAATGCTAGTGTCACCTGTCGCTGCTATGTCTTCCAAAGCCCTCGCTACCACCACAGCAGTCGGAGCACAGGCACGCCAAGAAGTTTGTGATAAAACTCAGTCACACGTGTCCCTTGACGAGCGTCAAGAAATGTTTATCACGTCAGTCCCACTAAATACGCGCCACCGTGCTACTCTTTAAGACATACAGTCTTACAAATAAAAATGAGTTATACCACATTTATTCCACTCTTATACTAGGTATAGTTATACTTAGTATAAAACGAGAATAACTCTACAATATTTTTTGACAAATAAACGAGGTTTATCTTCGGTATATCTATTCTTCCGATCTATCAAAATGCACAATATGGCAACAGCGCAATCAAAGAGAAATGTACAAAAAAGTAACATCTTATCTGTGAAAGCTGTCAGTTTTTCGAGCGGGCGACCGTTTTGTTGATTGGTTTCATTTCTATATTATTATATTTGTTTATACTTTCGTGTAAATAATTCTATTAATTTGAATATAGTTAAATTTCGATAAAGAACTTTGATATTTTTTTTCCAAAATGCTGAATAAACAAATAATAAATTTCGTCTCGGGCGGGGATCGAACCCGTGTCTCCAACGTACCGTATTGACGCTTTGACCACTTCGACCACCGAGCTCTTATCAGGTCCGACGAAATCTTTAACTGTATTGATCTCATTAATTTGGGGGGGGGGAGGGGTGGGGGGTGTAGATGGCTATGCTCGGAGTTTCTTTACGTGAACACATCAGTAATGATGAGATCCGTAAGAGACGCCGCGTTGGTGAGCCCCCCAAAAGGTGGACCGACGACCTGATGAAGGTCGCGGGAAGCCGCTGGATGCGGGAGGCGCAGGATCGATCGGTTTGGAGATCCTTAGGGGAACTGTATGCTCTGCACAGAGCGATAGAGATGGTCCGGAGGGGAGGAATAAGGTCAGCAACAATACTGAGCGATGCCAGATCTTCACTGGATATAATCGCCAATCCTAAAGCTGACAACCAGCTCGTGCAGAGGATACACGAAGACATAATAAGTATTAGAAGGAATGGAGGGGAGGTGAGACTGTTCTGGCTGAGAGCACATGTGGGTACAGTGGGAAGGGCGGACGAACTGGCCAAAACAGCGGCTCGGGCGATAAACGGAACGCCGGACTACTGCGAGATCCCCGTATCATACGTAAAAAGGAAAATCAGAGAGGAGTCGGTTCGAAAATGGCAAGACCGTTACTCAACCTCATATACAGGAGAGGTAACAAAGTGCTTCTTTCCGGATCAGTCCAAGGCATACTCCTGGGTCCGGAAAGAGAAACCCTCGCCCCTCCTAGTACAAGTCTTCACGGGGCACGGGGGCTTCGGAGAATATCTGCACCGATTCAGACTCAAGGATCACCCGCATTGTGAATGCAATCCTGCGGAGACTGAATCGGTGTGGCATCTGATTCTGGACTGTCCCAGATTCGCCAGAGCCCGCTTTGAATTAGAAAATAGACTGGATGGGTTAGCGTTAAGAAAGGACACCATCCATGTACTACTGCTGGACGATAAGACCAAGGACACTACCCTAAAAGTTCCTGGAAACAGTGGCAGAAGTAGCCACAAGAAGGAACAAGAATTGTACACCACCAGCGCATGGAACTGAGGTAACTATGGTAAATGCAGAGCAAAACAGAGTTCCCCGTGTTTTGCCAACAATACCGCGAGATCGCTGGTTGAGTGGTGGGGAAAGGGGGAAAATAGGCCTTATCAAAAAGGGTGTGGCGCTCTTCATGGACAGCGCGAGAGAGAGGATTGGCATCAGTTTCTACATGTCGGGAACGAGGAAGCACATAGCCATATCACCTGGCTTAGCAGTCCTGCTAAAAGGCAGCACCACCAGGGCGACCATCAAGAAGAAAATTTTTGATTCAATGCCGGAGGTAATGCTTGCCGGACAGAAATGCAGGATAGTGCGTTCCAGGAATAAGTCCATCCTACTCTTAAACTGGGACATGGACGATAAGTCACCCTTCACAAAAGCCGGGGAATTGTTGTTGTCGACGGAGATCCGAGGGTCATCAGCGTGGACGTCATGAAAGTGATGTTCGAGAAAGGGAAAGTGTCGGAATACACTACCTTACTGGAGGCCGCCCGAAAACACGAAATAATTGTGTACGAAGGGAGAGGCGAAAACCTCGACTTTTTGCTAAAACATCGAGAGCAGAGTCCACGCGACGACCAGATGGAATGTGGCTCAGCAAGAGCTCAAAGGCAGCATGAGGAGGCAGTGAAGGAGGAAAATGATAGGCGACGTCTCCAGCCTCAACCCCGACAGACGACCTCGTTAGGGGAATATGTGCTGCCTTGGGCCACACCCATCCTCGGGGACCAAGGAGCGTGACAGCAACGACCACGGAACCCAAAAATAGAGCACCCTCGATACTTAAACCCACAAAGACCACACTGGCCGACATGGGAAGGGTGAGGCCGCCGCCAAGACTATCATCAGACCGAAACGGAGACGACCTAGTCAACGCCTACCTGGAGTACATGGAAACACTACGGGCGACGCTGCAGGTAAAACACATCACCTGCAGCAAGATACTTGAAGCATTTCAAATAAACGCCCGAGTGTTGCTGCAGGAGCTTCTAGACGGGGCGAGGGCTGTGGTCAACAACTCCGGGACGGTGGTGGCGAGGAATCACCCCATAACTGAAGGACAGATGGCGGCATACAGTGGCATGTCGTAAATGGTGCGGATGGATCAAGAAGCGACAGAAGAAAGAGGAGCCCTCACATTCTATGCACCGATCGATGACCCAATAGTGGTGATTGCTAAGTGCACTCGCTTCATGCTGGAGAGCCGGATTCTGGAAACGGCAAAAAACATGACCGGAACCTGGATCTTAGAGCCATGGGGTAAGTTGGCAATCAGGTGGGTGGATGGGGTGCCGGGGTGTGGGAAGACCACATGGCTCCTCAAGAACTTCCGAATAAAGGAAGACTTGATCATCACCAGTACACTCGAAACGGCAAAAGAGCTGTCGGACGAAGTGACGAGTCGTCTAGGGGCGGTCGCGAAGGGGAAAATAAGAACAATTGCCCCGGTCCTGATCAATGGGGCGAGAGCTTCAAAGCGCCTTTTAGTGGACGAGGCTCTCTTGGTCCATTTTGGACACATAGTTATGGCATCAAGGCTGACCGGGGCAAAGGAACTGGTTCTGATGGCAGACACTAACCAGATCCCCTTCACTGACAGAAACGACCTATTCGAAATGTGTTACGAAACTCCTGCTGCTATTGCGTCCATTACCGAAAAGCTCCTCTGTACACTCCTCTGTCCGATGGATGTAGTGTACGCCCTCCAAGACATCTACGAGGGCATTTACACATCCCGGCAAGTACTGAGGTCCTTGACTTGCGGAATGGCTTCGGGAGCGAGACTGCGAAGAAGTGACTCCAATACTCTCTTCCTGACCTTCACTCAAGATGAGAAAGAAGTGCACAGGAGGGATGGATTCGGCACTGGAGCAAAGTCTAGGCTGCTCACGATCCATGAAGCACAGGGGCTAACGTACGACCACGTGGTTGTGCTCAGAGGAGCGGAACCAAAGAACCCAGTCCACGACAGCGTCCCTCACGCGGTGGTCGCCATAACAAGGCACACGGTGACTTGCACCTATTACTACCGGGAGCTGAAGGAGGATGATGCCATTAGACGCCTCATTGCCTTTTCCAGAATGGCAACGGATCACGAGTTCGTCGATTATAACATGAAAATGGCTGTCAGAGCCCAGACACGCGCAGCGACATAGGTGCGGAAAATGAACCGCCTCAACCCAAATCCCTCTAGCGGTAGTCCCATTAGCCACAACCTTAGCAAAGTTATAAGTTTAAAAATTAAAATTTGATATAAGTATAGACATAGTTAATTAAATAGTTAAAATTAATATATCCATAAAGAAATAAATGTACCGTATATAATGTTTTGGGAATGTGTGTATATATATATATATATATATATATATATGACGGCGTGACCTCACGCCGGTCATAAGAATGCTCTTGATTATCCATGAAGCGTTGCAGCGATCGTTAAAATAACAACACGCATGGATGAAGGATAGACTCCTTTATTATTTAAAACCACTTGCAGTCTAAAATCACAAATGATGTACGAGATTTCGATGGATGAAAAACGTGGTGATCCCCGAGACGGCGTGACAACCTCTTTGCGTGGCGGTCCGACGAAAAGTAACGTTCCCGCTCGGTCTACACTATGAAGTAAACGTTAAACCCTTATAGCGTGCTAACGGTCACTTTAAACTAACCGTTTCACGCTTATAGCATGCTAACTAAACGTTTTACACTTATAGCACGCTGACAGTCTGTGCTTCTCAAAAGTCATCTCAGAAACGTTTAGTGTTGCCAACTTGCAACGCCTCTTTAAAGTCACGCCATCTAGGATTTCACCCAGGTACTAACCTGACGTTTTCCATTTGATAAAATCATGCCTTCTAAACAAATCCTTACTGACAAACATTATTTTAAGCTTAACCTCTAGAGTTTAATTTAATCTTAGGTTTAATCAAAATTGAAATAATCGAATGCTTCGACATATATATCTGTGTGTATGTATGTATCTATATGTATATATGTGTATGTACACATATGTGTGTGTATCTGTATATGTTTGATTATATACATAAGAACATGTAGAATAGTTCAATTTTAGGTGATGCGCAACTCACCCTAGATATAAGAGTAGTCGGACTTATATAAGAACACATAGATCAATAAGAAAATGAAAATAACAAAGGCACGGTCCACGAGTCTGTGGTAAATATAACTAAATAAAAAAAAACTTAGAGTAGGCTCGAGCCCCTCGGTGGGGACGTATATGAGCTGTGATGATGAATTCCGCAAGTCATTCAAGAACGGATAAGCTCTCGCACAACTGTTTCCGTTCCGGATAAAAATAATTAAATCTTAGTGCGGAATACACTTTAGCCGGATTACCAACGATCAGATCACGTGGGCAGATCCTGAGCCGGTTTGAATCCTCACTATTTTCGTTGACAAACTTTTAAATTAGCCGCCCCTATAATGCCATTATCCTAAAAGGATATTTTCATTCCCATTCGTAATACGCCGTCATCATAATCGCAGACTCGGGCACTTTTAATCCGAAGGAGTGTCCGGCCCGCGCCCGCAAACTTTGTACTCAACAAACATCCCGAACTCTTACCGGAAAGATTGCTTAAAAGATTGAGATATTTATATTTATTTATTTACCTTTTACCTTAATTATACTGGTGGTACACATAGATCTTACAATCATGATAAATTGTTCCGGAACAGGTAACAATGACAACTACCCTCCGCACTAGTTAAAGAAACTGTATTGCGGCAGTGTAGTGACACCGCTAAGTACACATCAACTCACACTTGTAAAACATTACGCATCTATTCACTCTGTGATGGACGTGTGCGCAGTCGAACGAGTACCAATTAACCACAGTATGTATAAGCTGCCATAACAAATGAATTTAATTTCCTATTATATACTAATCTACAGAAATGACTCAGATTTTATTTGTTACAAACTTACAAAATTATGTACATACGAATAAAGTATATGCGAGCTACGAATAATATAAATATAATCGCCTCCGTAGCCCAGTGACTGAGACGACCCAGTCTTACGGGTCTTAAGGTCCAACATTCGATTCCCTATGGGGGGCAAAAGTTGTTTTGCTTGGTTTGGTTGGCAGGGCTTCTGAGCTCGCCTGGCTAGTTACCACCGCCTTACCTAAGTTTGTCGCCATAATAACAATCGCCATAATAGCATTGTTGTGTTCCGACAATTAGAGGTAAGATAGCCAGTTCCTGAGTTGTTGAGGTGTCCAGGTGAAGCTCGCTTCCACCTTCGGCCTTATCTTCGCTTACCAGCAGGTGAGATGAAGATCAAGAGCTTGGTTGGACCAATGGTATTAAAAAAATTATAACCGCACTCCGGTGGTTTTACTCTCCATAAATCTAATAAAATCTGCGAGTCAATCGTTTATCGTACAATATCGTGTGGACTATCCCATCATCACCAAAGCCATCTTTTCCCCAGTATCAGACAGCGAACCTCGTTCGAACCCGCAACCTTATTCACAAACCTAGGGTGACTTAACCCGTTTATTTTATTACATTCAATCAAAACTGAGCAAAGCGGATTCCAAACAGGCAATTCCGCGAACCAAACCCGTAATTGAATATACCTGAAAATTACCGCTTAAAACCGTTCGAGCGAAGGCGCAAAGACAATTCGGAGGCGCGGCCATTTTTCAAATATTTCGTGAGACGTTGAATTCCAAATTGAATTTACACATTTTCAATATTGGCCTCGGAGGGAAGGACAATATTTGGGTGTCGAAATTAATTTCCACCATTAACGAAGTGGCCCAGCTTTCGCAAACTTTCACGGTGTGTTTACCCCGGCGAGTGTTCTTGTAAGTTTTCAATGTGCAAGATATTTAAGAGGACTGTGAAGGTGTAGATTTTCATACAAAAAGCGATAACGCTTTTCTTCCTCTTTACTATTTTCATAATTTTTGGAAATGTTATTTATTTATTTATTTAGCTTGCTTACATGTACGTACATTATAGATAGTAAAATATTTAAAGTGAATCAGTACATGTACCCTGCAAGGTCACTGCTTAGCAAAATTAACCTAAATGTTGTAGACCTTAATGTTGTAGATATACGAGTAATAAACATCTAGGTTTGTGCGTTTTGATTTTGAAGTAATATTGCTCAGAATATAAATTATTAGCATCTAAATATCCATATTATAGACTTAGAAAGTACCTTGAGCATTTTTATCTTTTTTAAATAAATTATACTGAATTACAAAAAAGCAAACGTACAAACATAGATTAAGGTATACCTACTGAATCTAATGAGACCAAAAGTGTCTAATTTCGTAAAGGTTTAAGGGGAAACAGTTATCGCCCGAAACTATATTTCAATAAGAAATGTAGGCAACTTGCCTCGGACTTTCAACTCTAAGCAGTGTGCAATTAACTGCATTTTTGAAAGTGCATTCTCGAGCCATGAATTGGCACTTCACAGTCTGTTTGTGAAGCGACAAGTGAACCACGCAAAGTATCTTAGCTCTTCCCGTTGTCAGGAATGGTTGGGGAACTTATTTCTTCGATTTGAAGTGTCCGGAGTGTACCAATTTCCTAAAAATCTCTTATGGTATATCAATCTGTGTATGTCAATAAAACCACAATCCAGTACAAGAGAACATTTGTGAATTACGTTTTTAAATGTTCTATACTCGACGTCGTTACGGAAACATTTATTTACTAAGAAAATTTAAGGACTGTTATACACGGTCACTTTTTATCACCCCGGATAATTTAAGGGACGCTTCATTACACAGTAGTAGAATGATTTAAACAATAATAATAAATTTAAGTCATTCATTTTTTAATTAATTATATATTTATTTTCTAGAATAATTTAAAAGAGCGTAAATGCATACTAATTGTAAGTATTTACGCTCTTTCGAGTTAGCAACGTTGCCAGTTTGCCTTCATTCAATGTATTCCTCACAAATTCACTCAGTGTCCACATTAGTTTACTATTTTTTGGATATTTTAAAAAAATAATATAAAATTAAATAGTGAGTTAAATTTATTTTATTTATTTATTAGATAAGGCTTACCAACTGAATAGATACAGGCAAGTTACTTAAACAGTATTTTAAATCATATACCTATGCATTTAAATTATAGTTATGCACAGCATTGTTATACACACAATATGTAATTTGTTACAAAAAAAAATATATACGAGTACATAAAAAAATACAATTCAGAAAAAATGAGCAACACAACACCCCCAATTAGCCTTTTTAAAAGTAGACTTTTTCACAAGAAATATCTAAGGCATTGTTACTTTGCTACAAATAATAAAAGTGTCTCAACGTTGTATAAACAGGAGAGTGACTACCATAATTATTCCTTCTTAAATCTATTGAGAACGTTTAAATCATTCTGCGCTACCGTACTGTAATGAAGCGTCCCTTAAATTATCCGGGGTGATAAAAAGTAACCGTGTAGGTGAACGTTAACTGCACATTTCTTTTCCGCGTTCTAGAGCCTTTCAACGTCACCTGTCAAAATCACTTCTTTGCGAGGATTTGAAATTGCTTATAGATTGAACAAGAAGTATCTACTTAAAGCTGTCTGCGTTCGCTGCCGAAACTAATTTAGCAGCGCGTGTGCTCGCACTCCGATTGTTTGCGACTGCGGGAAGGGTCCAAAGCCTCGGGGATCGCACGCCGACAGCGTTCTAAGAGGTTTCAGCGAGAAAAATTGCTCACACGTCGAATGTAACTCCAGTGTATCTGACTACCCGGCCCGGGAGGCTTGAATAACTCAAGTGTCAGCTGCCTGAATATCAGTTGTATAGGATTTTTTTTAGGTATAACCCCCAGTTTCTGAAAGGCTGATCTAAATATTTTTCAACTAACATCCATGTCATCTTAACAGCAGTGTCAAATCAATTTGGGTTTCCGAAACGTTGGTTAGCCAAAATTTACTTATCTCTAATAATTTGATTTCTCGTGAGAAATATTTTTAGACACGGTCAACATTGCTGAAATCATATATTTTGTTTTATTCATATGTTTTTTGGAAACCCAAAATGCGTCTTTCCTTAATAATTTTGAAATAAATTTGACAGCTGTGTCAACTAACACAGTGATAAGTTAATTTAGCTTTCAGCAACTCAATTGATAGTTAGCATTAGATTGACAACTTGTTAGTTAATTTTATCGTTGAACAGCCTTTCAGAAACTGGGTAGTGTTGCCCAGTTCGGTCTTGGTCTTGCAATAAGAGTCTTGCGAGACTCTTTATCAAGATTCTTTTTTTTCAAATCGGTCTAGTAGTTTTGGAGCCCATTCAATGCAAACAAACAATCAAATCTTTCCTCTATAATATTAGTATAGATAACGATATAGATTCTCAGCCATGCGATTCTCGTTCGAATCAGTGTGCGGAGTGCGAGTTTTAACGAGCTTTATTCGATCGAACGCATCGAACGCGTTAACGCGAATTTGTATAGAATTAGAGCAGCGCCATCTAGTAGCTGCTATGGAATGAGACAGCTTCATCTAGTGACTACTAGATGGCGCTGCTCTAATTCTATACAAATTCGCGTTAACGCGTTCGATGCGTACGATCGAGTAGAGCTCGATAAAACTCGCACAAGACACACAGATTAATCTATCATAATAATTTAATTTGCAATAACAGTTATGACTTATACTTAGGTACCTTATTGATTTTAACCGAAGATTGTATTAATTCTACTTTCTTACTTTCAGAAAAAAGTAAAATATCGCTATTACGACTCATTTTAAACAAAGTAGCGGTTCTACAACTTACGTTCGTCAGTTTAAATAGGAACTTGAACTGACGACAAACTATTTTATTTCAAACTCCAAGGCGAAGACTTGCTAAATAATTCGAGTTAAAAATAGCAAGCCATCTAGAGCCGGTCGTGTTTCGCTTAGAAAGTTCCGGGGCTTGGTCACGAGACGCTGAGTGCATTCTGTAGTGGCACTGAGGAGACGATAGCTGATATTCGGACTTGCAAATGCGCGTTTTATTTTCTGATGGATAAGTATAATGAATCAACTCGGATATCACATCTTCGATATAGATTACTACTACCTAATTAACCTCGAACATCCTTTATATACTTAAGAGGACTGTGAAGTGCCAATTCATGGCTCGAGTATGCACTTTCAAAAATGCAGTTTGTTGCACACCGCTTAGAGTGGAAAGTCCGAGGCAAGTGCCTACATTTCTTATTGAAATATTGTTTCGGGCGATAACTGTTTTACCCCCCAAAACCTTTACAAAATTAGACTTTTTTGGCATCATCATATTCAGTATACCTTAATCTATGTTTGTACGTTTTGCTTTTTTTGTAATTCAGTATAATTTAGTCAATAAAGATAAAATGCTCGAGATAGTTTTTAAGTCTAAAATATGGATACTTAGATACTAATAATTTATATTCTGAGCAATATTTCTTCAAAATCAAAACGTACAAACCTAGATCTTCATTATATCTACAACATTTCAAAAAATTATGAACATTGGACTATGTTAAAAGGGAGAAAAGCGTTATCGCTTTTTGTATGAAAATTTACAGCTTCACAATCCTCTTAAATGGAAATTACACATGTAGGTGGGCTTACTTCAAAAAGATCTCTACCAAACAGCCCTAGCAGGTGAAATGAGACTAATGTAAGAACGGGAATGAGACTGATGTAACAATCCGCACTGCACCTGTGTGGTGGAAGACTTGGTAAAACCGGGAGAGAGGTTTCCCGGTTATACCTAGAGATGGGGATGATGGTGTTTTTAAACAAGCGTTTATCCTACCTGGGTGCTTCCTCATTGCCCACCTCTCACCAAGTCGTACCGTGCCGACTCGTGGCAGTCTCTGAATAACTTCATACATTTGTTTTGACCTCCAGACGCAGATCGCGCAAGCGGGTGGCGATGCCGTAGCGTGGAGACTACCATCATCATCATCATCATCAGCACAGCTCATACTGCATACATACTCGTATGTCCCCGCCGAGGGGCTCGAGCCTACCCTAAGTTAGGGTGTTTAGGCCGTAGTCAACCACGCTGGCCCAGTGCGGATTGGTCGACTTTACATACACCTTTAAATTTCTTCGCAGATGTACTATACAGGTTCCCTGCCTCACGATGTTTCCCATTACTGTAGGAGCGTCACACAAATGTACAGACATGAAATTCGGAAAACGAAAAACACATTGGTACATAGCGGGATCGAACGCCGGACCTCACGATTAGGAGGCCAGTGTCGAGTCCACAGCGGCGCCGACGTTCTTTCGGTGATAAGCAATAATAAGCATAGTAGTGACTATGCTTATTATTATTGCGAAAGGTTGCAGCTGGCCGTGTCGCGAAGTTTTCGGTAATTAGTTAAAATGGAGGGTTCGAATGTGTCTTGTGATTTATTTAGACGACGCCGCACGCTGGAGCGGCTACCATTTAAACTTTCACCGTCACCTGGGGGGCTACCGCCTAACTCATAGCGATCACTGGCTATCGCTTTCGTGACACTAAAACAATAGTTCAAATGTCACCTGTGACATTAAAACCATTGTTCTAATGTCACGATAACGATAGCGAGTGATCGCTTTGAGTTAGGCGGTACGGCCGCGGGTCTGCGGACCCTGGCGAGGAGTAGTAGATTGTTTTTTCCCATTTCACCACCTGCTTCCCGGTTCCCATACTAAGCGTTTCTGTTTCACCAAAATTCCTTGATATTCCTCATTATCAATCAAAGACCTTCACAGTTCGCGCTGCTCAGACTTCATAGCCGGTTGATATATGTAATGTGTGATAGTTACTTACTGTTGAACTTTCCATAGTAACGTGTTGTCTTTTTAACCCCCGACGCAAAAAGAGGGGTGTTATTAGTTTGACCTGTCTGTCTGTGTGTCTCTGTGTGTGTGTGTGTCTGTCTGTGGCACCGTAGCTCCTGAATTAATGAACAGATTTGAGTGCGGTTTTTTTTAATCGAAAGCCTTGTTCATCGCGATTCTTAGGTATGTTTTATGAAAATCGGATTAGCAGTTCAAGAGCTACAAGCACTTTGCCAAGACGAGGTAGCTATTTTTGATTAACTGCGTTTTGGATCAATTAGAATTAATTAGAAATTTGAAGAGATTGAAATAAAAAAACCGCCGACCCAAAAAATCACTCTATAAAGTATAAAAATAGTATTTTTACCTCCTTTTATAACTTGATTAAAGTACCTATTTATATTTATAAGATGAGAATTACCGCGTCGGGTGACCACTAAATTCTTACCTCAATCAAGTTTAATCGTAGGTAGGTATAATTTGAAACCGTTCATTAAACGTAGTAATTGATAGATGATTGAGTAATTTTACTTCTTCATTATATATAGCGGTTCCCGTCACGGCGATTCTCATCTTCAAAATATATATAGGTACCTATTTATAATCAAGTTATAAAAGGAGCTAAAAAAAGATCATGTTTATTCTTTTTAGAGTGATTTTTTGGGTCAGGGGCTTTTTAAAATTTTTAATTTTTGAATTGTTTCTTTGTCTAAGTCTTCTAGTTTCTGTATCAGTGTACCATACAGTATCCCTAATCGAAAATTATGCCTACGCCAGCAACCAAAGCGAGCAGAAACATACTGCCCCCGTGGGGAATCGAGCCCCGAACCTCCAGATGATATTAACCGCTAGATACGGAGGCAGTTTCATCTAAGCTTAAATAATTAAGAACAACCTTTTTTAAATATAAAAAATAACACAACCAAAAAACCATGTATGCCGCCCAAAGCGAATGAAACAAATAAAGAAAAAAAAATAAACACCATTCATTTGTCCGCGGCCGAAGCGAACGGAAAACAAGACAGTTTTATCGGAACAGCAATCTAATAAAAAATTCCGGGCCCATTAAGAAAGTTGTTTTAGCCGAAGGAACAATAATCGGCCGAGAAACTTGTGCAAATTAAATTTTCTCTGTCACTTTATTCGGGAACAATCTGCCGGAGTTGTGCTGCCTCTGTTTAATCAGAAAGAAACTCCGGACGTACGCATTATTGGGCGAACAGTTCGCGAAATTCCAACTCAGCCGCCTTCTGCTACGTCACAAATCGACTTAACACTTTTAAACACTTTCAAAATAGGCCTTAAGGTCAGGCCACTCCCCGAGATCTTAAAATTGATGTTTGAGCTTTCGGTGTGCATAAATAATGTAGAATTCTAGTGTACAAACAAACTATGCACGAAATGAAATAAAACAAAAAAAAATGATAACTGTTAAAAAAATATTGTCACTGGTGAAACGACAATTAAGGATATGCCAACAATATTGCTATGCAATAATTAACATAACCGCTAAAAAGTCAATTCCGCGAACAAGCCTGGCCTTAACGCTTTTCTGTTTGCTTGGGAACGATTTAAAAGCTTTTACCAAATCTTTTAGCAATCTGTTTTGTTCACATAAAACTCTCTTGTTGATATTAAGGATTAAATCACGGGTCTTTACAAATTGTACTTTGACCGAGTTTAATGTAGAAGTTGATTTTTCACTTAAGACAAATGATACCTACTTATATTTTTTACAAACAACGAGGAAGCTCTTGGGCTTCGTGTCACCTGATGGTTAGTGAAGATAAGAATTTGGAGGAAAGTTCCTTCTTCGTTCCATTGGAAATGGAAATGGAGGGAAGATGGGAGCGAACTTCTCCTAGACTCCAATAACTTAGGAACTACCTATCTAATCTAGTATACCGGGTTATTTTTCCATCAGGAGCCAAATTTTATATGCCTGCTTAGACAAGCAAAATGAACAACTTCTACTATGAGACCAAACTCGAAATCGCGAAAAAAAAAATCAGCTGTTCCATACATTAAGCCTCAGTGGATGTTAATAATAATAATAATAAAATTCTGACTACAAAAATTAACACACACATCGTGTCAAACAACATTTTGGCCTCTACTCAGAATGGATGTAAGGCTGGGTCCCGTGGTACGAAGGAGCTCCTCCTAATAGACATGACCATTAGCCAACAGGTCAGGCGGAGCAGGGGATCTCTCTCTGCTGCATGGATTGACTACAAGAAGGCCTATGATTCGGTGCCGCATTCGTGGTTGGAGAGGATTTTAGAGTTGTATAAAATTAATGCAACTCTGAAATCCTTTTTAAGTAACTGTATGCGACAGTGGACCACAGCCCTTCGTCAACCATGTGGTGGCGACAGTCCCCCTGATCCACAAGACTTGATTAAAATAGAGAGAGGTATTTTCCAGGGTGACAGTTTGAGTCCCTTGTGGTTCTGCCTAGCACTAAATCCTCTCAGCACTCTGCTGAAGGACTCAGGTCTAGGCTGTCGGCTCCGGAGACAGGGTGAAGTCATTAGTCATCTGCTGTACATGGACGACCTCAAGTTGTTTGCACCGAAACACCAAGATTTGGTGGAGCTGCTGAAAATCACACAGATTTTTAGCAATGCTATCAAAATGGAGTTCGGTCTAGACAAATGTGCGGTCTTACATGTACAGCGGGGGAAAGTTGTGAATTCACCGAATGTGCAACTCCCCGAGACAATGACACTCAGATCTCTCTCCGATGCCGACACATACAAATATCTTGGTATGGCTCAGTCTTTGGGAATATCAGTAGAGGACGTCAAGAAATCGGTGAAGGCACGCTTCTTCTGTCGCCTAGCAAAGGTACTTAACAGTCTTTTGTCTGGCGGCAATAAGGTGCGTGCCTTCAACGGTTGGGTGATGCCTCTATTGATATACTCCTTTGGCATACTGAGATGGACTCAAACTGAGCTGGACGCCCTGGACAGAAGAGTCCGTCAACTGCTCACAACACATCGCATGCTCCACCCTCGCTCGTCTGTTATGAGACTGTACATTCCACGGAAGTGGGGAGGTCGTGGCTTTCTAAACGCCAAGAACCTCCACAACCGTGAAGTGTGCAGCCTCAGGAATTACTTCCTTAACAACGAATGCGGGATGCATCGTGATGTTGTGGCAGTTGACAAAGGACTTACCCCTCTATCCATGGCAATCGAGAACTGGCGCAAACCATCGGTGCTCAACGTTGAAGACCGCAAGGAAGTATGGAGGGGCAAGGAGCTACACGGGAGGTTTTATCGGGCCTTGACTGGACCCGATGTAGACCTGCCCGCTTCGGTAAACTGGCTGCGCTTCGGGGACCTTTTTGGGGAAACCGAGGGTTTTGCCTGTGCAATTGCAGACGAAGTAATGATGACGAACAATTATAGAAAATATATCCTGAAGGACGGTACAGTTGACATCTGTCGAGCATGCCGCCGTCCCGGAGAGTCACTCAGGCATATTATCTCTGGTTGTTCTCATCTCGCTAACGGCGAGTATTTGCACAGACACAACCTAGTGGCCAGGATCATCCATCAGCAACTTGCCATTCGATACGGCCTTGTCGAGACTGAGACGCCGTACTATAAGTACGCACCAGTGCCGGTTCTTGAAAATGGTCGTGCGTTGCTCTATTGGGACCGCTCTATCATCACGGACAGGAATATTGCTTGCAATAAGCCTGATATCGTGGTGGTCGACCGGTCCCAACGCCGAGCAATGCTCGTCGATATCACTGTCCCTCATGATGAGAATCTCGTGAAAGCTGAGAAGGACAAAGTCAGCAAGTACCTTGACTTGGCTCACGAGGTAACCGCCATGTGGGATGTTGACTCGACGATCATTGTTCCGATAGTAGTTTCTGCGAACGGTTTAATAGCGAAGAGTCTCGACCGACATCTTAAGGGGCTCTCGCTTGACGGGTGGATCAAGGGCCAGATACAGAAGGCGGTGATTCTTGACACGGCACGTATCGTTCGGAGATTCCTCTCCCTGTAGCCCTAACCACCGGTAGCTTGGGCCATGCTCCGCTGCCAGTGGAACCCTAGATTTAAGTTTTTTATAATATTTGTGTTTTTATATCTATATATTGTAAAAAACTTAAATTTAAGATGCTTTTTTGAATAAATGTATAATAATAATACATTTATTTGCCAGAATATGGTTAGTAGGTTGTTACAGTTATATTTCCAGACATATTCTATCGAATGTTCGATGTGCAAATGTTAAAATTATTGGTTAAATTATACATTTAATATATGCAGATATTTTGTTTTTCATAAGCATGGATATCTTATTATTTCGATAGAAGCTTACATATAAATGGCTTTTACAGGGTCATAGATTTATATCATTATTTATTAGAGAGAATTGTATTGTAGTAGAAATAAAATAATAGTAATGTCAAGATGATAGTCAATAATTTTAATAGAATTGTCATAATTTGTCATTGAGATATTCATTAATAGTATAATACATTTTACTAATTAAAAGGTTATGCAGTGTTGATTTAAATTTATTATATGTCAATGTTTTTATTTTGTTTGGTATTTTATTATATATTCTAATAGCCATACAGTACGTGTTTCTTGAGTATAGTACCAATTTTTGTTGAGGAACGTATAGATCGTCAACCCTTCTACCTCTGTATGGATAATCCTTATTTTTTGGAAAGAGGTGAAAATTTTTTTTCACGAAAATAGAAATCTCCAATATGTAAAGGCAGGGTAATGGAAGTATATTAAATTTCTTAAACAGTGGTTTACAACTGTCCAAATAATCAGCACCGCAGATTGATCTCATGCTTCTTTTTTGTGCTTTAAAGGCCCTAAGCATATCTACTGAATTGCCCCACACTATAAGACCATATCTCAATATTGATGAGACGTATCCGTGATAAGCAACGAGAGCGGCTTCTTGTGATACAAGCTGTCTAATTCTATTAAGAGCGAATATATATCTGTCAATTTTGTTTACTACTAGGTCAATATGAAGTTTCCAATTACATAATTCATCTATTTTAATTCCCAAGAACATTGTGTCCTTTACCATGTCCAGTTTATTATTTTTATAATTTATGTCAATATCAGCGTAGTCAATACTTTTAGCTTTAAATCGAATTAATTTAGTTTTGTCAATATTAACTTTCAGTGAATTATTGTCAAACCATTCTATAAATTTCTGGAAATTTTCGATTACTATTTTTTTTAATTCGTGTTCACTTTTACTTTTAATGATGATGGATGTGTCGTCTGCAAACAATAGACATTTCTGGTCTGTGATACTAGGTAGGTCATTAATATATAACAAAAATAATAATGGTGCCAGAACCCCTCCTTGTGGAACTCCACATCTATTAAACATATAGTCAGAGTAGTATGAGTTTTTTGTATTTCCGGTTATTTTGGTTATTTCTACACATTGTTCTCTGTCGGATAAATAGTTTTGTAACCATAACAATGCACTACCTCTTATACCATATCTCTCCAGTTTCTGTAGTAAGAGTTGGTGAGAGACAAAGTCAAAGGCCTTGCTCATATCCAAGAAAATTGCTAATGTCTTAAATCCATAATTTAAATTTTGTGTCAGTTCCTTTACTAGGTGAAAACATGCTAGAGTCGTTGAGCTGTTTTTTCTAAAACCAAACTGGGCACCTGAGAATAACTTTTGTGATGTAATAAACGAATAGATTTTGTCGTACATAACCTTCTCAAAAATTTTTGCTATGATTGGTATTAATGTAATTGGTCTATAGTTGTTCAAGTCTTCTTTCGACCCTTTTTTAAATATAGGTTTTACTATCGATTTTTTTAATTCAGACGGAAAGTGACCCTGAACCAGGGACAGATTTATCACATGAGCTAAAGGTCTGGAAATATGTTTAGCCGATTTTTTTATAATATCTGTTGTAATGCTGTCATATCCTTTAGAATGTGTCTTTTTTAATCCTTTTATTACCTTATTGATATCTATGTCATTTATTGGTGTCAAATATATACTATTACAGTGATATGGAACATTACTCAATGCCTGTCTTGATTCATTGATATGTATTGGGTTACTTTTATTCGTCAGATTAATAAAATGTTTATTGAATTCATTTGATATTCTTAATGGTTCATTGATTTTAATATTATTCACTTTTATTTCCGTAATGCTATCGTTTTTATTACTATTTTGGGTATAGTTCTTTACTATATCCCATGACGTTTTACACTTATTTTTTGAATGTAGAATACGGTGTGCATTTGCGTTTTTTTGTGATTGGAGCATACATTTCTTTAGTATTCTTGAATATTTTTTATATTTTATTTTAGCATACATTTTATTTGTCGGATGTAAACGATATTTTAGATAAAGCCTTCTTTTATTAATACAACATCTTTTTATACCCTTTGTAATCCAGGTATTTTTTAGTGGCTTTTTTACAATTTTAACTTTTATAATTGGAAAACACAAATTAAATATCAAGGTAATTAATTCATGGAAGCATGTAAAGGCTTTCTGAGTGTCAGATTCATCTAGTACCTCACTAAATGATAGTAAAGACATACATTCTAAGAATTTATTGGTGTTAGATATGCTCATATCTCTTCTTTTTTCAAATCAATAAACCGGTTTCTTGTTATATTTGGTATTAACTGCAACTTCAAATGTGATACTCTGCCCTGTCTCATGGTCTGACAAGCCCAAAAAGTGAAGTGTTGATGTAACATTGGTTTCTAAGTTGCTAATTATCATATCTAAGCACGAGTTCTGTCTGGTGGGTTCGTCTATATGGCAATTCAAATTATAATTATTTAGTATGCTTATCAAGTCATTCGTTTTTTTATTTTTTTGTAAAATATTTATATTCCAGTCACCACAAAGAATTATTTTTTTATTTTGTTGAACATTTGTATGGATCAGCTGATTTTTTTTTCGCAAGTTCGAGATTGGTCCCGTAGTAAAGATCTTCATTTTGCTTGTCTGAACAAGCACACAAAATTTGGCTCCTGCAGGAAAAATAACCCGGTATGTAATCTTCTTAAGTATACAGTGTGTAGCAAAAACCATGTAAACCCTTAAAGGAGCATGTACAGAGCGCGTGGATGAAACTGATACATTTGAAAAAAAATTCTAACATCAGTATCGGTGTTACTTTAAACACACTCCCGATACCAAAATCGAGAAACCTTACACTTTTGGATTATATTGCCGATAACTTTTAAAAATATTTGGATAACCAAAAAGTTTTTATGCAATTTTGTAGCGCACAAATTCATGTTTAATCTGATGTGCTAATTATTAATAAAATTGCATGAGACCAAACATTTTTTAAAAGTTATAGACGATAATATAATTCAAAAGTGCATGGTGGCTCGATTTAGGTGTCCGGTGTTTAGTGTGTATTAATGATTAAATATTTATTTGGTTTTCTTTTTATTGAATAGTCTTAAAAATAACTACACAAGATTTTCGTTACACACTGTATATTGTTGTTGTTTCCTCATATTTAACATGTTTTACATATAGTCGTGATATTTTTAT
Organism: Schoenobius gigantellus; assembly: GCA_963935595.1. Classification (NCBI taxonomy): domain Eukaryota; kingdom Metazoa; phylum Arthropoda; class Insecta; order Lepidoptera; family Crambidae; genus Schoenobius; species Schoenobius gigantellus. Next base: position 46,485,897 of record OZ012544.1, on the reverse strand, counting down.
GATTCGACACGTGTATGGTTTTACAACGGTTCAATATCGATGCTTTTGGCGAGAAACATTCACAACAATACGATTCAACGCTGCCCGATTCACACAGTATAAGAAATATCGATATAGGAAATACATACCGGGTATAAGTGACGGTGTCCCATTTCCTATAGCAGTGAGTCAGACCAATGTTAAAATTTGTTTACCGATCTTTATTTTTCCCGGAAAAGCTTTAAAAGTGAAAAAAGTATTTTTTCTTATTTAATTTTTATTCATGTTACGCAATGTATGGCGCGTCGGCATAATTTTTGTTCCACTCACACCGGTGTTGACGCTTGATGACCTAAACAGCTTATTCCGCGTTATATTTTTTTTTTGCAGAAAGTTGGCAAACAAGCAAACTGCCCACCTGATGGTAAGTGGTAACAGTCACCTATAATACATGTGGCTCTTGTGAGATTCGCAGCAAATCTGCAACCCCCACAAGAACCACAGTGTACGTTGCCAACTCGTGACACAAGATGTAAAGTGGCAGTACCCAGTAATTTCAGTGCCATATCTTACCCTTCAAACCGGAACACAGCAATGCAAGCACTGCTGCTTTGCGGCAGAAATAGGTAAGACGGAGGTACCTAAGCAGACGACCCTGGTATAGTCTCCCTCCAGTAAAATGTTATACGATTTACATTGCGAAGATTTTTTTTGTATATTTATTGTTATTTTTTAACATAATATGATTTGTAAACGTTAAGTAAGTTATATTACATAAGAAAATTTAGAAAAAAAATCGGAAAATTTATGAATTTTCCGGGAGAAAATTTCAATTATTTTCAAATTAGGATCATGGTCTGAACTCACTATTAAAAGAAATGGGACACCGTCACTCATACCCTGTATATAGTTTCGTTTTAACCGCATATTCTAATATTTTGTTTAATCCTAAAACACCTCTTTACTTTAAAAAAATCATTTTCCTTCATTCCTCACATAATTTAAACACTCGTTCTCTGATAGCCTTCTATTAAAATTTCCCACACACTCTTCAAACAAACCCTTGCCTTTGTGTGGTAGAGATCGCCTATGGCGATAAGGCCTTTTTTTGCTTTTTGTGTATGTGTTGTCATTGTTTGTGTTATTTTATTTAAGTAAAATAAAGAGTTTCTATCTATCTACTCGATTTGCGACATAGCTACGTCATACTTATAGATTTAAAAATCCGACAGCAACCTCCAGTAATTGCTTACTGGCCATACATTTTTGAAAATGGCCACAAGTTCGCAAATCGTTAGAGCTGTTACATCAACAGAGTGATTAAAGTTTTACGAAGGTTTTAATCAAAGCGAACTAATCCTTTACACAGTGGAAAGTTTCATAACAGCACTGAGTTTTGGATGCCTATTTACAGCCTGTTGGAGTCGACACGTGCTGGTTGCGTGGCGCCTCGTGATAACCGATTAACCAGCTACGTGATGTAGCTCAGATCATCGCTGAAGGGAAGATTCCCCTTTGTTTTATCAGGTTGTGACGCCAGTTTTCGTGGGCGTCACCGTTGGCGTTCAATCAGCCGCTTAATTGAAACATTGTAATAAAAGTACCTATATAGACAATCAAAAAAAGTAACATTTGTCAAGTTTGCTTATCTTTATATTAATAAACCATCATTTTATTTAATTACTTTAAGCTTTGTGTTGTAATTTCTTGATAGAGCTTCATAATATCTTGTTACTAAAACACTAATTTCACTAGCTCCACTTGATGAAATTAATGGAACTAGTGTTTCAGTAACAAGATTTATTTAATTACCTTACCGGACGGCCACAGCTCAGGGGCTTAATTCTGCTAACCTTAACGTTGTTCTCGTGTCTTGATGCCACTTCAATCAAACTCGCTTTTGTTACTTTTATACTATTTTCGTAGCACAATTCAAAGTCAATAGTTTCAAATGTTAGAGTTAACGGTTAACCACGAGCCATATATTGAATTTATAATATATGAAAATGATTTCAAGATTGGTTCCATAGTAAATGTGGTTCAGTTTTCTTGTCTGAACAAGCACGCACAATCTGGCTCCTGCTTCAGAAGTTATCTATACTTATATTATAAATCTGAAGTGCTTGTTTGGTTGTTTGTTTAGTTGAACGCGCTAATCTCAGGAAGTACTGACTCAAATTGAGTATAGTCCATTTATCGAGGAAGGCTTTAGGCTAAACATCACGCTATGACTTATAAGAGCGAATCAGTGAAAAATGTAGCAAAAACGCGGAAAAAAAATATGGCGAAACGTAGTTCGCGGGCACACCTAGTATATTATGTATAAATGTCCTCGTAGGTACTCCTAGTCTCATTTCTGCACAACCGGTGAGGAAAACAAATTATGCAATCAATTTAATCATAATAGGCAGGAAGTGGTTTACTGACGGAATCAACCATGATTCTTTACCGCAAATTTACTTTGATGGCGTGCATATTCCTTATCGGGATGTTATAAAGAATGTCGATATTTGGGTGAATTTCCCAAGTACGTTTTTGAGACGGCGAGCCAGAAAATTTATGTGTAAAGGCAAAACAAAAAGTTGCAAAATTGGACATTATTAAATTGAATAGTCATCTTCAAGATTTTAAAGTATTTAAAGGCATTTCATATATACATTAGTAATAAAAAAAATTTAAAGCCCAAAATCTAATTGCGGTGCATTGTCCGGATTCCATTTGTTATTATATTTACTTTAATTCTATGTTCTCTTTAAATTAATTTCATTATATGGGAATGTTTTTTGTGAAATACATTAAATTACTCAATTAATATAAATATGAGAAGTAATTTAAATAAATATTAGTAAGTTCATAATAGATCAATCAAAATTGTCCTACAAAAAAAGTCAATTACGGTGGCGCATTTAAAACTCTTCCGTTCTTGTCACGACACTATTTTGAAAACACCCAGGTGTCTATCCCCGCAACACTCAGTTGTACCCTTGCTAACGGTGAGTAAGGATATGTGACGTGCTCTGTAATTTTCCCCCCAAGCACGTAAGTACTCGTTGCGGTGGCACAGGAATACAACATTATCAAATTCCGGTGTCATGTGTATTATTAAAACTGTTTACCCGATTGAAACGAACTATTATGCAGATTTGAATTAGAGATATACAGTGATAATTGTAAAATAATAGCTAGCGTAAGAATAAGAATGTTCTTTATAATTTAAAATTTCTAAGCCCGGTGGCTCAATTTCGGTGGCTCCGGTAGCAAAAAGGGGCCACCGCAATTGAACACAGCCACTGGAATTGATATTAGTACCCTAATTACAACCTTGCATTATATATTTGTTCAAAATATCGTAACTACTCTAAGAATATGTATGAAATGTATTGTTTTAGTATGGCGCCACAAAAAAACGAACAGAAACGAAAAGAACGAGAACGAAAAAATTAATGTCCTTACGTAGAAAGATTATTCAACTAATTAATTAGGAAACAGTTGCAGCGCAGTACTCATAATCCAAAAAATTCAGTCGTAGTCACAGCAAAAACAAAAAATCGCACGTCTGCGGCTAGCAGTCGTGCAGTTTGGCGGTATGAGTCAGCAGACTGGGATGGACTCCGAGAATTCTTCGAATCCTACCCCTGGAAGCAGCTCTGCTTCGCCTCCGAAGATCCCGATTTATTATTATTATTGTAGATACTTTGGGCCATGTATGCACTACCTCGACCATTGCTGATCTATTGTAGTAGCCCTTTATCTTATAACTCACTGCTAATTCCCGTTGCCTCTAGAAATTTCCAGATTCTTTGGGGAGTGAGTTATTGTAAGTCTTCAGGGCACATGATATGCAGCCCTAAATGGATGCTCCTATGTCGCATGAGGGTCCCGCAATCACAGAGAATGTACAACGCTGTTTCTTCCGCCTCTAGGCAGAATCTGCACTTTGCGTCTTGCGTCAAGCCCATACGAGACATGTGCTTATTAAGGTTGCAGTGGCCAGTTAGTATTCTAGTCACCGCACTGGCCTTATATCTCTTGAGCTGTAATAACTCTTTTGATATTTTGTCATTAAAGCCTTTTATTACTGCTTTCGAGTGTTTTAAGTCTGTTGCTCTCTTCCACAGCTCTACAGCTTCTGCCCTACACTTATCGTTTAGCAGTGTGTAAATATAACTCTTGGTGATCCCGCAGAAAGGTTCTGGGCCGATTTGTGGCTGTTCGGCGCCTTTTCTAGCGAGTTTATCGGCTACCTCGTTTCCATCAATGTTGGAATGTCCTGGAACTGGACTAACTTTGAACTATTGAGGTTGTTTTTGCAATCTTGCACTAACTTTGAACTGGACTCGAAAGAGTCCAGCGCCAGAAGTGCCGCCTGGCTATCGGTGTTGATGTAGATGCGTTGATTGCTTTGGTTTCTTTCAAGGATGATTTCTGTACATCTATTGATGGCAAAGACCTCCGCTTGAAAGATTGAAGCATTTGTGCCTAGGTTTACGCTTGTTCTCAGCTTAGTTCCTTGTCCATAGACACCGCAACCTACATCGTTGCCTTTCTTGGATCCATCTGTATACCAGACGTTGCCACCTTCGATGGAATCTATTTGACCGTTCAGCCATTCGTCCCGACTGGGTAAACTCACCGAGAAAAACCTTTTGAAATTATACACAGGGTGCATATCATCTGTTGGCATATTGATGATTTCGTACTTTGATACTGAATCCATCAGTGTTGTTAAAATCTTAGATTCCCATTTTGTCTTCGATTTTGAGCAGATTCTGTAAATGCATTGTTTTGCTTCTTTTTGAACCTGTAAATGGAGTAGTGTTAAGTCCAGGAGTGCATTTAATGCTAAGCCTGGAGTCGAAGACAAAGCTCCTGTTGCGGTTAAGCAGGCCAGACGTTGGAGGCTGCTTAACTTGTCGATTGTTGTCACTTGGTTGGTCTTATTGACCCATACGGCTGAGGCGTATGTTATGATTGGTCTCACAACCGCCTTGTAAAGTCACAGAGCTATATGGGGTTTTAGTCCCCATCGCGCTCCTGCCATGCGACAACAAGTAAATAAAGCAATCTTAGCCTTTTGAATTATTGATTCCAAGTGAGAGTTAAATGTTAACTTTTGGTCTAGTATGACCCCTAGGTGGTCTCACTTGAAAATGATAGAGGTATGCCATTCAGCTTTGGATTCACAAGCTTTCCTAGTTTCCTCTTCCTAGTGAAAGGTACTAGCACGGTTTTATCCGCGTTAATCGATAGTTGATTGTCTCTGCACCATTTAGTGATGATGTTGAGAGCCCCTTGCATTCGGTTCGAGATTGTATCTAGGCAGGGGCCTTTGATTATGACCACTGGGTCGTCTGCATAACCTTGCGTGTCGTAGGTCTAGGTACTCCAATTCTGTTAGGAGTTGGTCCACAGCTAGAGTCCATAAGAGTGGTGACAATACGCCTCCCTGAGGACAAGCCCTTGTGGTATGGAATTCATGCGTAGTTGCATTGAGGGTCAGAATGGCCATTCGAGTTGAAAGCATATTCTTGACCCATCCTATGGTAGGGCCGTCTACATCCTTTGCCACCAGTCCCTTAAGAATGGTGTCTGTGGGTGTATTAACCTCACCTTCCACATCTAGAAAGGCACATAGGGCGGTTTGCTTATCCTCTAGGGTTTTCTGCACCTTGTCGACCAGAACGAGTAGGGCAGTTTCTGTGGATTTGCCCTTTTGGTAAGCGTGTTGGTTGTTACTTAGTGGTTTCACCATCAAGTATTTGTCCCTTATGTGCTGGTCTATGATCCTTTCCATTGTTTTAAGGAGAAATGATGATAAACTAATGGGTCTGAAGGATTTAGGCTGTGAGTAGTCCTTTTTCCGTGGCTTTGGTATGAACAGTACCTTGACCCGTTGCCATAGCTCTGGTATATTATTCCAGGCAAAGCTGGCTCGGAAGATTTTTACCAGATGCTTCTATAAACCTTCCAGCAAGTGTCCTTTGGGTTCCTTATCATTAATTGCTTAGTCATATTAGAACTCATTACACCAAATCGGATATGTTTGTGATCTGACATAGAATTATCGCAGCTGACGTGCCATTTCGTAATACCTTTGGCGATATTTTCGGTCGCAAATGTTATGTCAAGAACTTCTTGCCTAGCCCTGGTTACGAACGTTGGTACGTGACCCCGATACTTGCGCAGATTGCGTTACTGAAACGGTGCTGATGGGAATTGAAATATTCATACCCAACGCCAAAATACCTGTTGGCGGTCGCAGTCGTCCCTGTTACAACAATACCTGCAGGAAGATTGCCCACCTCAAGCAATCTGCGTACATTGTCTGGGAAAACGCCAGGAAAAGTCAGGATCCTGGTGTGACGGAGAAGAAGCGTCAGTACAACGCTGCTTCCAGATCCAACAGGAAGGCTATTGCTGAAGCCAAGGCGGAACACGTGGCCAGGGTTGGCGAGCGACTAGAAAGCTATCCCAGTCGAAGTCGTGCTTTTTGATCGCTGGCCAAAGCTGCGCAACGTATGGTCCAATCTCCCACCACTGCATAGAGCTGATAGCAGCCTGGCCCACAGCGCAAAAGAGAAGGCCAATTTCCTGGTCAAACTCTTTGCCTCTAACTCGACAATGGACGATGGGGGAGCCACACCAAACACCATCCCTCGGTGTGAAAGTTCTCTGTCTGAAATCCTTAGTAGACAACGTGCGGTCAGGCGGGAGCTTAAGCTGCTGAACGTCCATAAGTCGAGTGGGCCGGATGGTATCCCAGCAGTGGTGCTGAAGATGTGCGCCCCTGAGTTGACCCCCGTACTAAACCGCCTTTCCCATCAGAACAACAGGGTTCCATCTTCGTGGAAGATTGCTCACGTCCACCCAATTCCCAAAAAGGGTGACCGATCCGACCCGTCAAATTACAGGCCAATAGCGATAACGTCCTTGCTCCTTCCTTAAAATTATGGAGCGGGTCATCAACTCCCGCCTCCTACGGTACCTAGAAGAACACAGATTAGTGACCGACAATACGGCTTCCGTTACGGCCGTTCAGCTGGTGACCTTTTAGTTTATATCACCGTTGGGAAACCTTGGAGGGCAAAGTGAGGCTCTCGCTGTTGGACTCGATATCGCTAAGGCGTTTGATAGGGTCTGGCATAGAGCTCTTCTCGTGAAGTTACCATCATATGGAATCCCCGAGAGACTCTGCAAATGGATAGTCAGCTTCTTGGATGGTAGGAGCATTAAGGTCGTCGTCGACGGCTGCTGCTCCGAAACCATGCCCATAAACGCTGGCGTTCCACAAGACTCGGTGCTCTCCCCAACCCTGTTCATTCTGCATATCAATGACATTTTGTCCATTGAGAACATACATTGTTATACAGATGACAGTACGGGTGATGCGGGGTATACCGACCACCAAAGTGTCCCTCGAAGTTCGTTGCAAGAAAGGCGGTTACAACTTGTGTCTGAAGTCGAAGACTCTCTAAGGCGAGTCTCTGAATGGGGTGCAAAGAACTTGGTTAAGTTCAACCCCACGAAGACACAAGTGTGCGCATTCACTGCGAAGTGGGACCCATTTATTGTAGTGCCTAAGTTCCAGGGAGTTACTCTTCGTATGTCCGATGGTATTGGGATCCTCGGCGTGGAAATTTCTGCTAAAGTGAAATTTCAGTTTGGGAGTCATTTGGAGGACGAGGCCAAATTGGCGAGCAAAAAGCTGGGCGTCCTGAACAGAGCCAAGCGGTACTTTACTCCAAGCCAGCGGCTAATGCTCTATAAAGCACAAATTCGGCCACATATGGAGTACTGTTCGCACCTCTGGGCGGGAGCTCCCAAATATCAGCTCGACCCTGAGCTGATATTTCCCCTCCCTGCAAAGGAGCTCCCTGCAAAGGCGTGCATTCCGCATCGTTGGTGATCCCAATATCACGGCCTTAATGAAGACGCTGGAGCAAAGAAGAGACTTTGGTTCTCTCTGCGTACTCTATCGTCTCTTTAACGGACAGTGCTCAGAGGAACTGTTTGCAAAGGTGCCCTCTTCACCTTTATACCACCGCACGACCCGCCATCGCAGTAGAGTTCATCCATATTACCTGGAACCAATCTCGTCTAGTACAGTTCGATTGCAGCGTTCATTCCTTCCACGTACATGTAGGCTCTAGAACGAACTCCCAACTGCGGTGTTTCCTGAGCGCTACGATATGTCCTACTTCAAACGAGGCTTAAGAGGATTGTGAAGCTGTAAATTTTCATACAAAAAGCGATAACGCTTTTCTCCCTCTAAATATAGTCCAATTTTCATAATTTTTGGAAATCTTGTAGATATAATGAAAAACTAGGTTTGTACGTTTTGATTTTGAAGAAATATTGCTCAAAATATAAGTTATTAGCATCTAAATATCTATATTTTCGACTTAAAAACTACCATGAGCATTTTTGTCTTTTTTTGACTAAATTATACTGATTTACAAAAAAAGCAAAACGTACAAACATAGATTAAGGTTTACTGAATCTAATGACACCAAAAGCGTCTAATTTCATAAAGGTTTAGGGGGGTAAAACAGTTATCGCCCGAAACAATATTCCAAACAGGAATTGTAGGCAATTTCGACCATTTCTTGCAACTCTCTCTATCGCACGATCCGGGTCGGGGGCAGGGGTACAATGTAGTGATAGTGATGTGACATAATGTTATCGTAGTTATTGTCGCCTAGGGAGGAGAAAGTAATATCGATATATCGATCAATAGTGCAAGTTATTACTCAAGTTGGAACTATTAATCTTCACAAATACCTTATACATGAAAAAGTAAATATCTTTTTGAATACGTTTATTGATTTTAGTGTTTTAAAGATTTTATTTCAATACAAATTTTCTTATTTAAGGGTTAGCAGCTTGTAGCCTGTTAACTTTACTGTAAAATCCCAAAACCAAAAAAGGAAAAAAATGTAAGTATGTAAGTAGTTGTTTGTTATAATAAATATGTGCCATAAAGAAACCAACTCAAAATAAATTCGTATTTTGTTTCTTGTGATAGGTATTTGTTATGCAATGTATGAAGTTGGAGCAGCTAAAAACGTGTAATAGACTATGCAAGTAGCGTTATTTTTAATATTATTTTATTTGAATTTTATTCCTCTAAAGCTGGGCTCTAAGGTTTTACTCGCGTTATGAAATCTACGATTGTATAAAAAATACAAACGACAAAGTACCTAAATAATATACGAGTATGTAGGGTAGGCAGGGTAGGCTTATATGGGAAGAAGGCACCCTTCATACGGTTTTGAAGTTTTTATTTCATTCTAACTATAAAATTTAAAGCAGCTGATTACATATACTAATAGGTATTTTTAACCGACTTCAAAAAAGGAGTTTCTCAATTCGATGCGTATGTTTTTTTTTGTGTATGTTACGCGATTACGCCGCCAATTGCAGACCGATTTTCAAAATTCTTTTTGTATTCTCAAAATTATACTCCAGTGGTGGTCCCACGGTTACCAAAGTTAGGATCTGATGATGGGATCCCATAGAAATGGAGGGAAATCCTTAAATTTTTAGGTGCGTCCGACGTGTTTTTTTTTAAATAAAAACGTCGCCCCACACTAGGATTTTCTCCTGTGTCGTGGGTGTAGTTACAAACATAGAATATCACATGCACATACGCCCAGACCGGAACAAATTTCTGTAGGCCATACAAAACATCTGTCCCGTGCGGGAATCGAACCCGCGACCAGGGGCCTAACCATGATCGCTTATAGCAAGGTTAAAACAATATTGAAACAGAGACACCGCTCTTGCTGCGTATAGCGCCATCCTGCTCTCAGTGCGGTTTTAATATTGTTTTGGGCGATCATGGTTAGGGGGCTGTTGCGCAGTAGGCGATCGCTCGACCTCTGCGCTAACCGTGTCAACCGTTTTGTGTGTATGTTTCAAAATTCTTTTTGTATTCGATAGAGTATACTCCTAGGGTGGTCCCTAGGTCACCAAAGTCAGGTTCTGATGATGGGATCCTATGAAAATCGAGGGATACCTTAATTTAATTAGGGTTTCTTTCACTAAAAAGTTAAACAAAAAAATATTTTACAAAAAATAAAAACTGACTTCAAAAACACTGAAAAGTTAAAAATAGTGTAAGAATAGGTACAGACAACATTACATTTCTATATTGAAGTCGGTGCCAAACGATGATCTCCTAGAGTCTTAAAATTTAGCACCGTCTTCAATAATTATATGTGATGTTGTCTGTACCTATTCTTATACTATTTCTAACTTTTCAGTGTTTTTGTAGTCCGGACGAACCCGACGAATCGAACCCCGCCGGACGGACCTCCCGATCAACATCCGGTGGCCTCAACCACTAGATCACGGAGGTGGTAAAAATTAGAATTCTAAGACTATTAGTAACTACCCAAGATTAGTGTATAAAAATGAGAGGTATTTTTTATTTGATGCATAATTATTACTTTATATTTTTTAAATCCCTGCTCCTATTTAGTTTGTATGTAAAAGTATTAATTTATCTATCTAAAATAATAGATTTTTTATTTATTTTTAAGTTAACTGTTCTTGTTTAAACAATTGTAAATGTCATTTTATGTTTAGTGTTTATTTTTTTCATAAAAGGATCCATTATTGATTCACATCTCAAATGAAAATCATTTTAATTCAGTATAACACTCATCTTACAAAAAGTCATTTTCTTTAGACATGTAAATATACGATAGATAAGTACTTTCATAACAAATAACAGCACAGTCCTATAAAGTAGGACTTGGTAGGGATACACAGTAAGTGCCTACACTATAAATTTCAAAGGAATACTGAAATAATTTACGAAACTTATCTACTAAAATATTACAAAGAAAGAAGATTTGTATTTTTGTTTGTAATGAATAAACTCAAAAACTAGCTCACTGGGAAGTCTCGGCGTAATTATTGTTAAAATGATTTTTAGAAATAAAGCTATTTTTATTTATTATATTTTTTATTTTTAAAAACTACTAGGCTGATTTTAAAAAAATTTGACTAATAGAATGCTACATTATCACTGAGTAATATAAGGTTATAAAATAATTTTTCATACGGGAAAACAAAATTGCCTCACGAAGGCAAAGTTGCGAGCGGAAAGGCAGTCAGGAATACCTAAGCAACGCAAAACATTACAAACGGTAAAATAATGATCTCGAGTTCTCGCGCCGAGGAGTCGCGCGCTGCTATCGTTGTGTGCGTGAGAATTTGCGCGTGTTGTATTTGTGGTGTAAACGCCAGACGGGAGGCCGAGCGGTGTGAAACAGATAGCATTTTAGAAAATACCTACTCGCGCCGCGCACGATTACTTCACAATCCTCTTAAGAAGAGCATTTCTCTCCAGGTAGGCAGTGACTGGACTGTGCCCCTGGCATTGCAGATGTCCATGAGCGGTGATTACCACTTAACATCAATGAAATAAAAAGTTTATCACTGTGTTAGAGTAAGTAAAAATTATAAATGTAGAATAAGAATTCAAACTATTACCAACTATAATTTATTATTTTATTTTATTATTTCTAATTCCCATGGCACTTCAGTGGACTAGACTTCAATTCCGGTGGGTTAAAAATAATTTCGGTGCCCTTTGATAATTTCAAATACAAATATTTCAAAAAATAATAACTTTTCCTTTATGTCTACTATATGACGAATTATCACTCTAAATTACTTATTATGTAAACCAAAAAAAAGTGTTGGAAAAGTGTTGTAAATTTAAATTCGCCACTGTAATTAGGTAAAATTCCTGTTTGTTGAAATTGACCCATTTATATAGTTACCCGGAGGCACAGAATAGATAATAGTACTACGTACAGAACGGCCACTCACCTCCTCGCACTCATTTCAAATACCTCACACCACCCGGCACTTCGTTGTAGACAAGACATCACTGACACATAAACAAGGGCGCGTGCGATCGCGCGGGCGAATAGACGCGAGCGCCGGCCGATAACAGAGACAGCGCTATGCGGGTAAAAGAGAAGGCAGTCGCTGCACTTCCCGCGTCATTTCGATTGATAACCGCGCACAGCCCTACTAGATTCCACGCACACATTTGCGCGTGTACAAACGTCATTTGCTTATGTAGTAGTAATAGGCAGAGATTTAAATCGTTAGATGCGCCCTTCCCATACATAAGGCGCTCGAAAATGTGTCAACGTTGGGAAGAGTGAGCTCACTCATCCCGTCGTAGTCTGTGGCAGAAAGCACCGAGCGTTGGACGTCAAATGCATTTTTTTTCCCCTAATTTCAAGTGTAAAATAATAAAATATGCCTTCCTGTGCCTTTAGAAAGTGTTTTAATAACTCGAGGAATACCAACAAATCTAAGGGAATTACATTTTATGCGTATCTAACTATTTATTAATTATTTTCATCATTTTCCAAATAAATCACTAACTTAATTTGGCGTCCGGTACGTGTTTGTACGAGCGAGACCGAACAATACGTGCGTGAGCGAGATCGATATACGTGTCATTGCTTTGTCGTTTAAACCAAATTAGTTTGACCCCTTGCATAATACACCGTTAGCGATTTTAGGTGTCAAAGTTTTTTGGCGCGTCGCGTTGTTGTGTGAATTTGTCATGTAACGCACACAGACATAAAATGTAGTCACTTTTTGTAAGCGCAAGGCGCATCTAACGATTTAAATCTCTGGTAATAGGTAATTGATTTGCGAACGTTGTATGGAGTGTCCGGGGTGTGCCGGAGGGAGACTCTGTTCCAGGGTCGTCTGCTTGGGTACCTCCGTTTTACCTATTTGTGCCGCAAAGCAGCAGTGCTTGCATTGCTGTGTTCCAGTTCGAAGGGTAAGATATGGCAGTGAAATTACTGGGTACCATGACTTTACATCTGATGTCACAAGTTGGCAACGTACACTGTTCTTGTGGGGGTTGCATATTTGCTGCGAATCTCACAAGAGTCACACATCTTATAGGTGACTGTAACTTTTTACCATTAGATGCCCACCTGATAGTAAGTTTGCTTCTTTGCTAACTTAGTTGTATAAAAGAACCGGTTTTTCTGGGAGAACTAAGTATCAGAGGTAAGCGGAAATGTTTTTGGAGCATACAGTTCGCTTCAGCAGCGTCTCAAAAATCTCCTGCCAATTAAAACTAAATTTTCACTAGCGCAGTTCATTCATCTCTCCATTTTAGATAATGCCAATGCATGCTATCCTGGTTTAGGTATCACCCTTCTAAGTAAACTACGTCTGCAAAATTTTGCAATTCGATTTGTCTTCGCTTGGCGTAAGTTCAACCATGTTTCTCAACACCGTTCCCAACTTCAATGGTTACTGTTAACGCCGTTGAACGACGGTAGATTTTTTATAAGATTTACGCAATTAAATACACGCACCCTCACATGCACACGCACACAACAAACTTTCCTTATATAATATCCTTCCCCGACCCTTCCTCTCATTCTCTCGAGTACCGATCTTGCTATACGCAAACGCACCGCTCCGCAATAAAAATTCGCAAAAGTTGATAAATCTCTATTTGATTTCGCCGCGAGTGTTTAATTATACTCAATAAATAATTAGCGACTTGTGTGTATAATAAAGCTATCGAAGAAACAAGAAATAGCGAGCTATAGTGCCGGCCGGCTGAAGAGTGAGTGTTGCTGCTTTAAAGGTACGGTGCTTTCCTTTCTATTTCTTTTACCGCTCGCCCACACAAGCCCACTATCTCTCGTCGGAGGGATTCGCATATCCTCTCTCTTTAATACACTGTCCTATTCCACCCTAATGCTCCAGCTTACCTCAAAGAAAGATTTATCCACTGTTCTACCAGTAGTGTGCGTAACTTGCGTTCTTCCCACAATATACCTTTGTTTATTCCTTATCACTCCTTTGCATCGAAAACTTTCGCACAGCAAGCTATATGCTTATGGAATTTACTGCCTACGGCCGAACCCAATATTGTATCCCTAGTTTAAGATTAAAAACAATCTCGGATTATTGCGTATCGCTCAATCGATCTCTAATCTGCGTGCCAATAACTAAAGACTGCAATCCTAGGATTCTTTTAACACCGGATCGCCAGCGATCCTTTCCCTCTTGGCCGTTTCTTTATACGCAAAATATTAGATTGTGCAATATTATTACTGTATGTTTTATGAAAACAAACTAGCTATAAATCTTTTTAAATAATAATAATTATTATTATTATTTATTTATCAAGCAACCAAAAGTCTTAACCTATTACTACCTTATTTAATGTATTTGAACTTAAAACCTTATGTAAAACAATATGTAACAGGTGATTAAGAACACAAAAGATAACTTGGCCCCTACACTAGGCAAAGCCTGTCCTGTAGGGTACCAGACTCATGGAACGGTTAACAGTGAAGATTAGCACGAAAACGAAAACAAGCAAAGGTTGATAATTATTGGTATGGTACATACTACAAAACCAAACGATAAGAATGTGTAAATGGTGTGACGTCTGTATGGAAGAAAAAAGTGCATGATGAATAAAAGGATGTTGTGCAGTTCCAAAGTTTATGTGACACTTTTGAGTAAGTGTTCAATGCTGGCGTAGTCTAGGTTACTCAGCCACTGACTGATTTTCGCTTTGGCTTCTCTGACTGTATCATGTTTAAAATCACAGTGGGAGACAGATTTGTTGTAAATGTATAGACGGAGATAATGGGGGAAACGTTTATAAAATTGTGTATTTACAAAAGGTAAGTTTAGTTTAAAAACCCTCCTTTTTAGCAATTCATTATAGTCTCGGGAATTGACTACTGTGCTGTGAACCTTTCCACAGACTTTGTGTATGAAGAGACCACGAACACTTAGGACGTCAAGATCCCTATAAATTTCTACAGTGGGGTACCTACGAGGTCTTTTTAGGATAACCTTGATAACTGCTCTCTGTGCCCTCTCCAACCGCATCATCATATAAGAAGCAGCTCCGCCCCAAACTGTTATGCAGTAGGTCATAACCGACTGACAAATGCTGATGTATATTGTTTTAAGAAGAGATTTATTTGCAGAGTTACGTAGATTTTTAAAAAATTATATGAATTTTCGAATTCGTTTTGAAGAAGATATAATGTGTTCCTTAAAGTTGAGGTTCTCGTCCATAATAACTCCAAGGTACTTAGCAGTCGCAGTCCGTTTGATGACACCACATGTACAGTTAGTAATTGGTCGAGAAGTATTCACTAAACAAGTGTGCAGACGGAGGTCCAGGGCTCGTTTCTGAACTGTGTTTTAGCCAGGTTTAAAGTTAGTAAATTGTTATGAAGCCAGACTGAAATTAATTTTAAACCATCTTCTGAATGCTTTGTAACTTCGGACCAGTTTTTACCATGAAAGACGATGGCAGTGTCATCAGCGTAGGAGATTATATCTGCATGGGGCATAGTGATGTTTGCAACTTCGTTGATGTACAGTATGAACAGTAATGGTCCCAAGAAGCTTCCCTGAGGTACTCCAAAATTTGTGCTAGCTACGTTGCTTTTGTTAAGGTCAACTGCAACATATTGGGAACGATTATGCAGGTAACTTTTGAACCAATCTAGCGTAAGACCTCTGACACCATAAAGCTCCAGTTTTTTCAAAAGAAGAGGAATTGAGATCGTATCAAAGGCCTTAGCCAGATCGAGGAAGACTCCTATGCACGCCCGGTTGTTATCCAGATGGACTGAAACGGTTTTTGTAAAGAGTTCAACTGCATCCTCAGTAGACCTCTTGGTTCTGAAGCCGAATTGCGAGCTAGAGAAGATATTGTTGTCTTCAATGAATTTAGAAAGGCGCTTATAGACAATTTTTTCCAAAATTTTGGAAAGCATCCTAAAAGAGAAATGGGCCTATAATCGGAAGGATCGCTTTTGTCTCCAGCTTTGAATATGGGAATGACACTAGCCACCTTCCAGGCGTCAGGAAAGACCCCAAGAGTCATACTAAGATTGAAGATGTGGGTTAGAGGTTTAGTTATGTGCCTAGTTGAGATAGTTGTGGATTTCATTAAGGTCTTCGTTCTTGTTAGAGCAAATATTTATGTTTATATCTCCAGCGACTATTAAACAAGGACATTTGTTAATGGATTTGACGGCTGCTGTGAGTGACTCCAGGAACTGAGGACCAGCGGAGTACTGTGGTGATCTATAGATAGCCAGTAGACTGAAGTGATTGGCAAGTAATAATTTAAGACAGTTTGCATCATCGAACTCTAGTTCGATTACATCAGCACTCCACTTATTATTAAGGTATACCACCACACCACCATTTTGGTTTTTAAATATATTTGATCTAAATGCTGTGAAACCATTTATTTGTTGAATTATGGAACCTTCATGGAGCCAGCACTCAGTGAGTACGATAGCATCGAATTGAAAATGAAAGCGTGCGAAAGTAATGAGGAATTGGCTAAAATTCTTATGGATGCTTCTTATGTTTAGACTGAGTATTCTAAGATTATAGATAGGTGTTATTATGTCACTACATGCTTCAGGCGTATCTATGTATTGTTTCTTTATTGTTTATTGAGTAAATAGTACTATTTTTTCTTTTTCTTTTTCTCATGGTTGTATGGCGCAGTTGTTTGTGACAAATAGGGAGGCGCTTAGTAGTTTCTTAAATTGTAAATAGTGTCAAATTTGTTGTATTACATAGTGACATCGTTAAAGTATAAATTATTTTTTTTCCTCTCGTTTTATTCGCTATATGTAAATTCTAGTATCTTTTTTTTTCTCTTTTAACTTTGCTCCTTATTGAAAATGTTCTCTTTCTCTTTCAAATACCTATTTCTTTTCAGTTTTCTATGAAACCTTGGATTCTTATTTTGTTTGCCAGTTTATACTCTCTATTAAAAGGATTTTGAGTTTTTTAGATTGCATTTGGAACCTGAGAAATCAAAATGTTGACACGTAAGGCTGCTGCCCAAAACACTGAGGTAAAACTCAGGCAAGCCGTTAATGAAATCAAGATATTGAAGGATACTCGTGATCAACTGCTTCATGAACGTGAGGAGAGTGAGGAGGAGATTAAAAAAATTATTGACAGGAATACAGTGCTCAAAAATAAACTCACTGTGTTGGATATAAAGTATCAGGAAGTGCTTGAGGAGCGTCACCAATTACTAGACAATGTCAACAGTCTTGTTCAATGTCATGATTTGTATGAAACAGCTCTGAATAAGATCACAGAACTAGAATGTGAATTGAGTGATGCAAGCCAAAAAATTATTCAACTCGAACAATTAAAGCGGGACATGGAAAACACACACACACATAGTTTATATGAGTAACTTATGCAATCTCCTAGTTGCCAAAATTTTGCACAGCCCTTTTCAACTGCAACAGAGAACCTTTTGCCAAATCATTTCCAAAGTAAAAAGAAACTTCGGAAATATCGTAAAGTTTGTAAATTGATTAAAAAAAATCAATACCTTATTAAAAATAATAACGCATTTAAATCTAACATTAAGTTGCGAAAAGAGCGTGCTTGTCTATTTGAATCATTAGAAATTTTTGATAAAAAACTGAAAGAGAGCAGAAGTAAGTATGACAGGGACATAAAAGAACTAAATAATAACATTAGTAAATTACAAAGTTCATTGGCAAATATGACAGAAAACTATAATAGTGCTCAAAACCAAATCAAGGAGCACATCAAATCAGTGACAGAGTTAGCCTCACTCTGCCAATTTAATGAAGACCGTTATCAATCCCTTCTGGATAAGCAGTCTATAGATAATGGTCATAATAATTTAACATTGGATAGTAACATAATTCATAATATTGATAGTATAGAATATGTACCCAGTCACACATCTTCTGCGCTCAATGTGGTTTGCCAGTCACTAGTGGCTGACAAGACAAGGCCATCTGTATCTAAATGTATTGTTTTTTGTGATGAAATAGGCAAAGATATGGGTCACTTATTATCCAACCAATTGGGACTAAGTGTTATAAATCACTGTATGCCTGGCTCTAGTTATGAAGATGTGATTGCTAAAATTTGTAATTATAAGTTTAACAACGAAGATAATCTTATAATACTTATGGGTAATAGGGGTAACTTAAGTAAATTTGAATTAAAAACTTTTTATTCAAAGTTGGAATATTTGGATGTAAATAAAATAATTATGTACACATTTCCTTACCACCATAAATTGTCTGAATATGAGAATGGCATGAGATATACATTTAATTTGACTCTAGACATATTGACATGTTATTCTAATAAATTTCATATTATTGACATAAACAAGTTGACATGCATTTCTAATAAGTCATACTTGACAAAAGATAGATTAAATCTATCAACATATTCAAAAAAACAATTAGCTGTATCGCTAAGCTTTTATTTTTCTAATTTAGCCAAAAACTTGGCTATTAATTCTCACATTGACAATGCTTCTATTGAGCAACATACTCAATGTAATGTTTTGGAACAAGTTCCAAGTAATTTAAATTAAATAATAAGACAATAGAGGTAGCCTCTTGCCGGGTATTGACCAAAGGAAAGCCTAAGTATTTGCGGATTGTTCATCAAAATATTCAAGGCTTTTCTGGGAAAGATTTAGAAATTAGCCTATATTTAGATTATGAAAAGATTGATGTATTTTGTGTCACTGAGCATTGGCTCAAAAATTATGAATTGTCAACAAGTTTAGATAACTATAAAATTGCGAGTTCATTCACTAGGAAAAGTGCTATTAGAGGCGGATCCCTTATAATTTTACATAATGACATACAGTTTAAGGAACTAAACGTGATTTTAATATAAATATTTTAGTGGAATCACAATTATGTAGTAGATTTATTAACTTATTTAAATCATTTAATCTGAATCATGTTTTTCAAGAGCCAACCCGAATTACAGCTACATCCGCTACTTGTTTAGACAACATTTTCTGTAACTGTGATGTACAAGATAAATTTATTATTAATTGTATAAACTCTGACCATAGTGGGCAATTAGCTTCGTTTGAACACCATCATGTTTGTTCTGAACGTGAGATTACTTGTAGACCCATAACAAAACGCGGTATAGAAAAATTTAAAAGAAATGTTGTTAATCAAATTGCAGATTCATCAACCGAGAGGAGCAACGCGAATAATCTTTATAATAATTTATTTAATGTAGTTAAAGATGAATGTAACAATATATTTAAAAAAAAAAGTAATTAAAATCAAACATGAGAGAAAGAAATTTAGTGATTGGGCGACGCCAGGCATATACAAAAGCCGTCGGAAATTATTTGAACTTTATGCTTTAAAAGTAAGCTCCAGTGATCCCGCTTTCATAGATTATGTAAGAAATTATTCTAAAACATTTAAGAAAGTGTGCATGTCTGCAAAAGCGATGTACATAAGTAATAAAATTAGCTTATCTAAAAACAAAGTAAAGACCACCTGGAACATCATTAACCAGGAAACAGGGAAACCCAAAAGTCGTGTAAATTCTTTCTCACTAGAAGTTAATAATAAAGCAATAAAATCGGATATTGCAGTTGCAAATGCGTTTGAAGATTTCTTCTACCACATACCTATAGAAACTACAAGTAGTCTCAACTCGTGCCCCAATGCGGCTGTAGCCCTCTTAGAACAAAGTGTAGAGAAGTGCAGCATAGGCTTCAACTTTGGTCACATTGACGCCGACACTATTCTAAAAACATTCCGCATGATCAGTACCAAAAAAACTGAAGATCTTTGGGGTATTTCGACCCACTTAATCAAATCTATAATAAAAGAACTTGCTCCGCAACTAGCGTTCATTTTCAACAAATGTATTGATGAAGGTATCTTTCCTGATCTAATGAAATATAGCAAGTTAATACCTTTATTTAAATCTGGAAATAAAAATGATCCTGCAAATTATAGACCAATTTCGATTCTACCAGCACTTAGCAAAATATTTGAAAAAATTATTTCTAATCAGCTGTCAGATTATTTCACAATCAATAAAATCCTACATATGAACCAATTTGGCTTTACTAAGGGTCGTTGCACTACAGAGGCTGGAGTTGCACTTCTCAAACACATTTTTGCCGCCTGGGAGTGTAAACAGGATGTGATCGGTATATTTTGTGACCTGTCAAAGGCTTTTGACTGCGTTGATCATCAGACTCTTCTAAATAAGCTCAAGCATTATGGTGTGTCTGAAGAGGCAATTAAGCTTATTGAGTCTTATTTGTCCAATAGGGTCCAAAAAGTTGTAATTAACAGAACTGAGTCTTCTGGTGCACCTATCATTATGGGTGTGCCTCAAGGATCAATACTGGGACCTCTGCTCTTCTTAATTTATATTAATGACCTCCCACACTTCACCAATAATCTGTGCGATACAGTACTATTTGCAGATGACACTTCTTTAATATTTAAGATTGACAGAGGAAACGGAAATACTGACGTTGTAAATAGTACTCTTTCTAAAGTATTGCATTGGTTCACTGTGAATAATTTATCATTAAACTCGAGTAAAACTAAATGTATTAAGTTTTCATTGCCAAATGTTAGGAAAGTGGTCAATATTGTGGAAATGAATAATCATACTGTTGAATTCGTCGATTTTACTAAATTTTTGGGTATAACACTAGATTCGACTTTGCAGTGGGATCCACATATTGCGTCTTTAGCAAACAGACTCAGTTCTGCGGCATATGCTGTAAAAAAAATGAGACAACTTACTGATGTTGAAACGGCAAGACTGATTTACTTTAGTTATTTTCACAGTGTCATGTCATATGGGCTATTACTGTGGGGATCAGCCGCTAGTATAGAAAGTATTTTTGTACTTCAAAAAAGAGCCGTGCGGGCTATTTATAATTTACGAACAAGGGATTCTCTACGTGATTTATTTAAAGAAATTAATATATTGACTTTAGCAGGACAGTATATTTATGAAAATTTGATTTATGTTTATAAAAATTATAACACATTCGTAACTTAAATACAAGAAATAAAAATAAACTTGCCGTTCCAACGTACAGGCTCCAAAAAACTAGAGGCTCATTTATGGGGAAATGTATATCTTTTTACAATAAAGTTCCACAGAGTGTTACTGACTTACCTTTTCATAAGCTTAAAGCGCATGTAAAAAAGACTCTAATGAGTAAAGGATATTATAAAGTCAATGATTATCTGAATGATGTCAATGCTTGGTCTTAATTGTAGACTTAATTTATAGATTTAAATGTATAATGTACACTGACACATCTAATCTTGTAATGGAAGTTGAACACAATCTTTACTTTTGAGTTCTGCTTCCAATTGACGACTCTGTAACAATACAGGGAGAAAAAAATAGTCCTTGCTGGTTTTCTTGCTGGTTCTTTCCAGTACAAGGTCTCCCGCTGTAGACTTGTGAACCAATGGCGTAGCTTCTTTGACGTTCAAAAGTGATTGTAAAATCCCAATTGAATAAAGGATATTGAATTTGAATTTGAATTTGAATATGATATGACATGGGAAATCAAGAGAGTCGAGATCATTCATGAGCATAGAATTAGCCATTGGAATATAGATTAGAAAGACACATTAAGAAACTGATGCACAGACAGAACTGCCACATTGTTGGGTACAGACATGTCAATGTTATATTTCTGGTGTTTGTTAAATGTTTGGTCGTTTGTAGTAGTATGTTTAGTAGTATGTATGTGTGTAAGTGCAGAGAGTAGTTAACAATTATGTATGAAAAAAATATAATAACAACAACAGTCCAGGTAATACTATAGATTATGGTTAAAGATCTAATGCTATAGAATTGTGGGAAACAGAAGCTAGCAATCCGGAGGTTGCTGCGGAATGACTCTTGTAATATCCATTACCTTCGGTCTCTTTGACGTAGATGTTACCGCCTTTAGTCCAGCAGTACTTAAAACCAGCGGTCTTGCAAGTGGCCCTACCATCACGAAAATAATGTTTTTTATGCTTCTAACAATAAATATAATGTTTAAAAACACTTAGAAATTATTCTGTAAATAATAATATATCAAATACAATATTATACAAACTACTTATTTTTATAGGAATGGAACATATATAAAACTGACACGAGCACGCGAGTGACATTATTTGTTTGTTAGCTAGCTGTGGTATGGTTGGTTTGATTTGAACGTATAATTTGTGATTTGAAATAATATAAATAAATAAAAGCAACGAATAATCGTATAATAAATACAGAAATAAAATTTGGGGTGAGAAATTACAGAAAGAAATGGTGCCTCTCAGTGATTACTAAAAAGAAGAGGAAGATTTTTATATGAGTGTAATGTAGTAATTAATAAATAATAATAATAAAATCACTTTATTTCAGACATAGTCCATATTAATAATTACCTAACTGACAGTTTATTTTACATTTCATTATTATTAATAATGCCTTTTACCGAATGTTCCATGGGGAATGCTCTGAGGAGCTCTTTAACCTTATCCCTCCCTCTCCATTCCTTAACAGAAACACGCGTAAGGGCCTTCGGAGTCATCCTTACACTGTATCTTCCTTTTCACACCGTACCAAGAAATTCCAAGATTCCTTCTTCTGTCGTTCATCCCACACTTGGAATTCTCTACCTGCGCACGTGTTTCCTTCATCCTACAACATGGGTTCCTTCAAAAGAGGTGTGAAAAAGCATCTTTTAGGCCGGCAAGGGGCGGACAGGTAGGATAGTGGATGTCGTCCCTACTCTATCTGTCAACTCATTTGGGCCTCTTTCACCGCTTAACATCAGGCGGGAGGAGGTAATTTGCCGGGCCTTACATAAAAAAAAAATAATAATAATAATAATAAATTTACAAATTTAAATTAATCAGTCTTCCAATCCCAATCATCAAAATTAAAATTAATCCAATTAAATAAAATAACAGTAAAATAACAACATAAAATGAATTAAAATAATTTAAAAATAAATAAAATAATGTCAACTTCCTAAATCAAATATAATAAATAAAATATATTAAAATCTATTTAAATATCGGCCACCTGCGGGCACACCGGCCACCTGCATGTGTGCTAGTGTCCAGTATCTCCGCAGCGGGCAGTCCGGCTTGTCACTGAGCACCTTCAGGATGGTGTTGACAGTCCCGCGCACCCGCCGCTCGAGGGAGGCGATGCGCAGCCGCACCACTGCGTGAAACCCGTTCGTATGCGCGTGCGCAAACATCGCTGATGAGCTGCAGTAGCGCGGGAGCCCCAACATCATCCTGAAGGCGTTATTGTACTGAACTCGGAGAGCATTGATGGCCCGCTGGGTATAGTTGACCCACAGATTGCACGTGTACAGGGTCTGGCAAAAGGCTTTAAAAAGGGTAATTTTTACGTCTGCACTACATCGTGCGAATCTACGTGCCAACATATTGCAGCGGACCGTCACGGCTCTCCTTTCCCTTTCAATGTCACGATCATCTTTTAAATTCTCAGTGACGATGTGACCGAGGTATTTGAACTCCGTCACTCTGATCAGAACCTCACCATTAAATAGCACAGGAGCCACGTTCTTGACCTTACGGCCCTTTGCCTGAAAGATCAGGAGCTCGCTCTTTTTGACATTATACTGTGGGGCTAGCACGCAGGAGAATCGAAAATCGAATCGAAATCCGAATCGAGGAGTTTGTATGGCAATTTTATTAGTTCTGCTACTCACCGCCGTGGCGCTAATAAAATTGCCATACAAACTCCTCGATTTCGATTTCGATTCGATTTTCGATTCTCCTGCGTGCTAGCCCCACAGGAGGCCGTGAGCGGTCGCGTACTCCTCACATACTCTCAGCAACCTCCTAAGCCCCGCCATTGATGGGCTGAGCAGCACCATGTCATCGGCGTAACTTATACTGTTGATAATATGACCATCAATAGAACATGCGACACCGGTGCCGCTCAACCCAACAATCAGCTGGTTGACGTACAAGTTGAAGAGTGAGAGAGACGTCAAATGAATGTAATGTGTAAACTTTTGAGGTACCTAACGAAATGTAAAGAGGAAAATAAATGACTTATTAATATTATCATCATTTATTTCAAAAAATATCTTAAATTTAAGATTTTTACAATATCTATTCTATACAAGAACAAAATAATATAAAAAACTTAATCCGACAGCGAGGCTTCTATTATTCTATCTTCTAATATATAAAATTTTCGTGTCCCAGTGTTTGTTCCCAAACTCCTCCAAAACGGCTTGACCGATTTTTATGAAATTTTTTGTGTAAGTATGTTCGGTAGTAAGGTCTAGTAATAGGCCGTAAACTATTTTTTATACACCTAGGTGATTATTATGGCGAAACGTAGTTCGCCGGCACAGCTATTTATTATATATTTCAAACACATTCACATCACATATATAGCGCGGCAAAAGGTATTCTAGTCACTGTTTCTTTTATGTATGGCATTATTTTCGTTAAAAGTAATTTACGACAGTTTTGTTCAGCCGGAACCAAAAAGTAAATTCTTAGTTATTTATTACTATTGTTGATATTTAGTGTTAATTGCGACGTTGTTGTTGTAACAATTCATCATCATCACTTCAGTCACATATCGAAATCAGATATTGTTTCGGCTCATAACTCCAAATCACTACTATCTTCCAAAAATATCGCCTTTGCCATTGCAATTTCTGACAAAAAAACAACAATTTATTTTCAAAACATGTAAATCAATCCAAATTTTGAGAAGTAAACCATAAAAATATGAAGATCGCCAAAAAAGACTGTGTAGACGTAGCAATCAATCCCTTTTAGTCAAAGATTGATTATTGGGACACGTCAAACGTCATTTTCGAACAGAGGTCCATCCAAAAGCACTGATCGGACCTCTCATGGATGACTGACTTTCCGAGATTACAAATGCAATCCATCGATTGGATATAGAGACGCAAAATGGTACTTTTGGATCGAGTTTGCAATCTCAATCCGGAGAAAACGGATCAGGATCGCATATTGGGTTCGGGCGTTGACAATCTGGCGAGTGCCATCGCAGATTCTTCAAGAAACATTTCCTAGATTTGGAATACCGGAAACAATTATATTTATATAGTATGTATTGTATTTATATATTTAGTTAGTTATATGTATAGGTATCAGTTATTAATTAATTGTTAATTTATTTTGTTTTGTATTTATGTTTAATGCACTATCCCGTATCTTATATACGTAGCTACTTTCCTAACCCGGTAGCCTGGTAGAAATTGCAAACTTAGCAATGAGGCCTCTTATTGTCAATGTTATTAATAATGCTCTGTCCCGTGTATGGTATTTTACGTGCAATAAAGTGTTATTCACTCATTAAGAATATAAAGTGTTATCCATTTGTGCCAGACTTCAGCGGCTTACGGCCGAACCCAATATTGTATCTGTAGTTTAAGATTAAAAACAATCTCGGATTATTGCGTATCGCTCAATCGATCTCTAATCCGCGTGCCAATAACTAAAGACTGCAATCCTAGGATTCTTTTGACACCGGATCGCCAGCGATCCTTTCCCTGTTGGCCGTTTCTTTATATGCAAAATATTAGATTGTGCAATATTATTACTGTATGTTCTATGAAAACAAACTAACTATAAATCTTTTTAAATAATGTTTCTTATGCTTCTAACAATAAAAACACTTAGAAATTATTCTGTAAATAATAATATATCAAAACCGGTGTGAAGTTAGCAGCCAAAAGTAGCAGCCGATGTATAACCCAACCAATTTAAGAAGTAGTTATAAAATCTTCAAATAAAACTAATTAATTCAGCCTTTAAAACAATAGAAAATATGTCACATTGCCTAAAGAACATAAAATAAGATAAGATCATTAAAAATTCCATTCTAACACTAATATAAATGAAAATAGTATTAAATCAATGAGATGATATTTTCAAACATGAAAACTGTGGCGCCTATCAATATGTAGGCTCCTAACTATCTTGATATACTCAAAACCTTTCAGAAAAGCCTAAAGTTATTATTTTATGATACCTATATCACCCAGAAACCAAGTCCATTAGCTAAAAAAAATCAGAGTAAATGTATGAAATATCGTGTCACAAGGCTTGTTAACGAAATCCTCCGAAACAACACGACCGATTTTTATGAATATTTTTGTGTATTTTTGGCAGGCCTCAGAATAGGCCATAGGCTATATTTTATATCACTAAGTGATAAGTCCGGCCCTCTTCAGATTTTTTTTGGTTAAATATTATGATGAAACGTATTTCGCGGGCACATCTAGTATATTATATAACAAAGGCGACTGTTGATTAGCTTCAAAATGATTATAGGGGGCATACCAATCAACGACTTACTTATCAGTCTAAAACGTCTAAAAATCGTGTAGGAAAAAGTATATTTATAGTGATATTCAGGGGTTTAGATACCCGTTCAGGCTGGCAGACGTATCTTTGCAAGCGAATATCAAAATATTGAAACTGTGGTACCTGTGTCATAAAAACCAAAGCGCGTACCACTTTGTGGCATACTTAGTATACTAAATATGCTTATGTTCTTTTAAAAAAGCCTAAATTTATTGGAATAACTAGGGGATAAGATACTTTTATCACACAGCAGCCAAAACAATAACTAGCAGAATACTGGAGTGAATACATTCAACAAAAAACGCGAATGTTGGTTATTTTTTCAGTCGATAAAGCACATGTACCATTTGATGATTTCTTCTATAGCCTAACAAAGTTCAAAATCTTTTAAGAACATGTATATTTAAAGTTGTGTTGAGGGGTTTTTACACCCGTTCAGGCTAGCAGCCGCATCTTAGCAAACCGATACCAAAATATTGAAACTGTGTTCTCTACCATAAAAACCAAGGCACGTACCACTTTGCCGTCTAGTTACTGAACTAGCCACACTCAAGAGCTTTCAGAAAAGTCTAAACATTAAGGCATATCTAGGGGATTAGATACTTCTATCACCCAGCAGCCAAATCATTACCTAGAAAAATGTGAGAGAAAACATATTCATTTTTTAAGATGAAAGGTAAAAATATTTATAGTAAAAGAAGGAAGTGTACCGCTTTAGGACTTACTCCAAGGTCTAGAATAGCTCAAAACCTTTATAGAAAATGTAAATTTGTACATGTTTTGAGAGGTATAAAATTTTATTTAGGCTAGATGCCGCATCATTGAAAACGAGTATGAAAATATTGAGACTGTGCTCTCTGCCATAAAAACAAAGGCGCGTACCACTTTGTGGCCTACTTAGTATTCTAGACATGCTAAAGGCCTTTCATAAAAGCCTAAATTTATTGGAATAACTAGGGGATAAGATACTTTTATCACACAGCAGCCAAAACAATAACTAGCAGAATATTGGAGTGAATACATTCAACAAAAAACGCGAATGTTGGTTATTTTTTCAGTCGATAAAGCACATGTACCATTTGATGATTTCTTCTATAGCCTAACAAAGTTCAAAATCTTTCTAGAACATGTATATATAAAGTTGTGTTGAGGGGTTTTTACACCCGTTCAGGCTAGCAGCCGCATCTTAGCAAACCGGTACCAAAATATTGAAACTGTGGTCTCTACCATAATAACCAAGGCGCGTACCACTTTGCCGTCTAGTTAGTGAACTAGCCATACTCAAGAGCTTTCAGAAAAGTCTAAACATTAAGGCATATCTAGGGGATTAGATACTTCTATCACCCAGCAGCCAAATCATTACCTAGAAAAATGTGAGAGAAAACATATTCATTTTTTAAGATGAAAGGTAAAAATATTTATAGTAAAAGAAGGAAGTGTACCGCTTTAGGATTTACTCCAAGGTCTAGAATAGCTCAAACCCTTTTTAGAAAATGTAAATTTGTACATGTTTTGAGAGGTATAAAATTTTATTTAGGCTAGATGCCGCATCATTGAAAACGAGTATGAAAATATTGAGACTGTGCTCTCTGCCATAAAAACAAAGGCGCGTACCACTTTGTGGCCTACTTAGTATTCTAGACATGCTGAAGGCCTTTCATAAAAGCCTAAATTTATTGGAATAACTAGGGGATAAGATACTTTTATCACACAGCAGCCAAAACAATAACTAGCAAAATATTGGAGTGAATACATTCAACAAAAAACGTGAATGTTGGTTATTTTTTCAGTCGATAAAGTACATGTACCATTTGATGATTTTTTCTATAGTCTAAAACAGTTCAAAATCTTTTAAGAACATGTATATTTAAAGTTGTGTTGAGGGGTTTTTACACCCGTTCAGGCTAGCAGCCGCATCTTAGCAAACCGATACCAAAATATTGAAACTGTGTTCTCTACCATAAAAACCAAGGCACGTACCACTTTGCCGTCTAGTTACTGAACTAGCCACACTCAAGAGCTTTCAGAAAAGTCTAAACATTAAGGCATATCTAGGGGATTAGATACTTCTATCACCCAGCAGCCAAATCATTACCTAGAAAAATGTGAGAGAAAACATATTAATTTTTTAAGATGAAAGGTAAAAATATTTATAGTAAAAGAAGGAAGTGTACCGCTTTAGGACTTACTCCAAGGTCTAGAATAGCTCAAAACCTTTATAGAAAATGTAAATTTGTACATGTTTTGAGAGGTATAAAATTTTATTTAGGCTAGATGCCGCATCATTGAAAACGAGTATGAAAATATTGAGACTGTGCTCTCTGCCATAAAAACAAAGGCGCGTACCACTTTGTGGCCTACTTAGTATTCTAGACATGCTAAAGGCCTTTCATAAAAGCCTAAATTTATTGGAATAACTAGGGGATAAGATACTTTTATCACACAGCAGCCAAAACAATAACTAGCAAAATATTGGAGTGAATACATTCAGCAAAAAACGCGAATGTTGGTTATTTTTTCAGTCGATAAAGTACATGTACCATTTGATGATTTCTTCTATAGCCTAAAACAGTTCAAAATCTTTCTAGAACATGTATATTTAAAGTTGTGTTGAGTGGTTTTTACACCCGTTCAGGCTAGCAGCCGCATCTTAGCAAACCGGTACCAAAATATTGAAACTGTGGTCTCTACCATAATAACCAAGGCACGTACCACTTTGCCGTCTAGTTAGTGAACTAGCCATACTCAAGAGCTTTCAGAAAAGTCTAAACATTAAGGCATATCTAGGGAATTAGCTACTTCTATCACCCAGCAGCCAAATCATTACCTAGAAAAATGTGAGAGAAAACATATTCATTTTTTAAGATGAAAGGTAAAAATATTTATAGTAAAAGAAGGAAGTCTACCGCTTTAGGACTTACTTTAAGGTCTAGAATAGCTCAAACCCTTTTTAGAAAATGTAAATTTGTACATGTTTTGAGAGGTATAAAATTTTATTTAGGCTAGAAGCCGCATCTTTGAAAACGAGTATGAAAATATTGAGACTGTGCTCTCTGCCATAAAAACAAAGGCGCGTATCACTTTGTGGCCTACTTAGTATTCTAGACATGCTAAACGCCTTTCATAAAAGCCTAAATTTATTGGAATAACTAGGGGATAAGATACTTTTATCACACAGCAGCCAAAACAATAACTAGCAGAATATTGGAGTGAATACATTCAACAAAAAACGCGAATGTTGGTTATTTTTTCAGTCGATAAAGCACATGTACCATTTGGTGATTTCTTCTATAGCCTAAAAAAGTTCAAAATCTTTCTAGAACATGTATATTTAAAGTTGTGTTGAGGGGTTTTTACACCCGTTCAGGCTAGCAGCCGCATCTTAACAAACCGGTACCAAAATATTGAAACTGTGGTCTCTACCATAAAAACCAAGGCGCGTACCACTTTGCCGTCTAGTTAGTGAACTAGCCATACTCAAGAGCTTTCAGAAAAGTCTAAACATTAAGGCATATCTAGGGGATTAGATACTTCTATCACCCAGCAGCCAAATTATTACCTAGAAAAATGCGAGAGAAAACATATTCATTTTTTAAGATGAAAGGTAAAAATATTTATAGTAAAAGAAGGAAGTGTACCGCTTTAGGACTTACTACAAGGTATAGAATAGCTCAAAACCTTTATAGAAAATGTAAATTTGTACATGTTTTGAGAGGTATAAAATTTTATTTAGGCTAGAAGCCGCATCTTTGAAAACGAGTATGAAAATATTGAGACTGTGCTCTCTGCCATAAAAACAAAGGCGCGTACCACTTTGTGGCCTACTTAATATTCTAGACATGCTAAAGGCCTTTCATAAAAGCCTAAATTTATTGGAATAACTAGGGGATAAGATACTTTTATCACACAGCAGCCAAAACAATAACTAGGCAAATATTGGAGTGAATACATTCAACAAAAAACGCGAATGTTGGTTATTTTTTCAGTCGATAAAGCACATGTACATTTGATGATTTCTTCTATAGCCTAAAAAAGTTCAAAATCTTTCTAGAACATGTATATTTAAAGTTGTGTTGAGGGGTTTTTACACCCGTTCAGGCTAGCAGCCGCATCTTAACAAACCGGTACCAAAATATTGAAACTGTGGTCTCTACCATAAAAACCAAGGCGCGTACCACTTTGCCGTCTAGTTAGTGAACTAGCCATACTCAAGAGCTTTCAGAAAAGTCTAAACATTAAGGCATATCTAGGGGATTAGATACTTCTATCACCCAGCAGCCAAATCATTACCTAGAAAAATGTGAGAGAAAACATATTAATTTTTTAAGATGAAAGGTAAAAATATTTATAGTAAAAGAAGGAAGTGTACCGCTTTAGGACTTACTCCAAGGTCTAGAATAGCTCAAAACCTTTATAGAAAATGTAAATTTGTACATGTTTTGAGAGGTATAAAATTTTATTTAGGCTAGATGCCGCATCATTGAAAACGAGTATGAAAATATTGAGACTGTGCTCTCTGCCATAAAAACAAAGGCGCGTACCACTTTGTGGCCTACGTAGTATTCTAGACATGCTAAAGGCCTTTCATAAAAGCCTAAATTTATTGGAATAACTAGGGGATAAGATACTTTTATCACACAGCAGCCAAAACAATAACTAGCAGAATATTGGAGTGAATACATTCAACAAAAAACGCGAATGTTGGTTATTTTTTCAGTCGATAAAGCACATGTACAATTTGATGATTTCTTCTATAGCCTGAAAAAGTTCAAAATCTTTCTAGAACATGTATATTTAAAGTTCTGTTGAGGGGTTTTTACACCCGTTCAGGCTAGCAGCCGCATCTTAGCAAACCGGCACCAAAATATTGAAACTGTGGTCTCTACCATAATAACCAAGGCGCGTACCACTTTGCCGTCTAGTTAGTTAACTAGCCATACTCAAGAGCTTTCAGAAAAGTCTAAACATTAAGGCATATCTAGGGGATTAGATACTTCTATCACCCAGCAGCCAAATCATTACCTAGAAAAATGTGAGAGAAAACATATTCATTTTTTAAGATGAAAGGTAAAAATATTTATAGTAAAAGAAGGAAGTGTACCGCTTTAGGACTTACTCCAAGGTCTAGAATAGCTCAAAACCTTTATAGAAAATGTAAATTTGTACATGTTTTGAGAGGTATAAAATTTTATTTAGGCTAGATGCCGCATCATTGAAAACGAGTATGAAAATATTGAGACTGTGCTCTCTGTCATAAAAACAAAGGCGCGTACCACTTTGCGGCCTACTTAGTATTCTAGACATGCTAAAGGCCTTTCATAAAAGCCTAAATTTATTGGAATAACTAGGGGATAAGATACTTTTATCACACAGCAGCCAAAACAATAACTAGCAAAATATTGGAGTGAATACATTCAACAAAAAACGCGAATGTTGGTTATTTTTTCAGTCGATAAAGTACATGTACCATTTGATGATTTCTTCTATAGCCTAAAACAGTTCATAATCTTTCTATAACACGTATATTTAAAGTTGTGTTGAGGGGTTTTTACACCCGTTCAGGCTAGCAGCCGCATCTTAACAAACCGGTACCAAAATATTGAAACTGTGTTCTCTACCATAAAAACCAAGGCACGTACCACTTTGCCGTCTAGTTACTAAACTAGCCACACTCAAGAGCTTTCAGAAAAGTCTAAACATTAAGGCATATCTAGGGAATTAGATACTTCTATCACCCAGCAGCCAAATCATTACCTAGAAAAATGTGAGAGAAAACATATTAATTTTTTAAGATGAAAGGTAAAAATATTTATAGTAAAAGAAGGAAGTGTACCGCTTTAGGACTTACTCCAAGGTCTAGAATAGCTCAAAACCTTTATAGAAAATGTAAATTTGTACATGTTTTGAGAGGTATAAAATTTTATTTAGGCTAGATGCCGCATCATTGAAAACGAGTATGAAAATATTGAGACTGTGCTCTCTGCCATAAAAACAAAGGCGCGTACCACTTTGTGGCCTACTTAGTATTCTAGACATGCTAAAGGCCTATCATAAAAGCCTAAATTTATTGGAATAACTAGGGGATAAGATACTTTTATCACACAGCAGCCAAAACAATAACTAGCAAAATATTGGAGTGAATACATTCAGCAAAAAACGCGAATGTTGGTTATTTTTTCAGTCGATAAAGTACATGTACCATTTGATGATTTTTTCTATAGTCTAAAACAGTTCAAAATCTTTTTAGAACATGTATATTTAAAGTTGTGTTGAGGGGTTTTTACACCCGTTCAGGCTAGCAGCCGCATCTTAGCAAACCGATACCAAAATATTGAAACTGTGTTCTCTACCATAAAAACCAAGGCACGTACCACTTTGCCGTCTAGTTACTAAACTAGCCACACTCAAGAGCTTTCAGAAAAGTCTAAACATTAAGGCATATCTAGGGAATTAGATACTTCTATCACCCAGCAGCCAAATCATTACCTAGAAAAATGTGAGAGAAAACATATTAATTTTTTAAGATGAAAGGTAAAAATATTTATAGTAAAAGAAGGAAGTGTACCGCTTTAGGACTTACTCCAAGGTCTAGAATAGCTCAAAACCTTTATAGAAAATGTAAATTTGTACATGTTTTGAGAGGTATAAAATTTTATTTAGGCTAGATGCCGCATCATTGAAAACGAGTATGAAAATATTGAGACTGTGCTCTCTGCCATAAAAACAAAGGCGCGTACCACTTTGTGGCCTACTTAGTATTCTAGACATGCTAAAGGCCTTTCATAAAAGCCTAAATTTATTGGAATAACTAGGGGATAAGATACTTTTATCACACAGCAGCCAAAACAATAACTAGCAAAATATTGGAGTGAATACATTCAACAAAAAACGCGAATGTTGGTTATTTTTTCAGTCGATAAAGTACATGTACCATTTGATGATTTCTTCTATAGCCTAAAACAGTTCAAAATCTTTCTAGAACATGTATATTTAAAGTTGTGTTGAGTGGTTTTTACACCCGTTCAGGCTAGCAGCCGCATCTTAGCAAACCGGTACCAAAATATTGAAACTGTGGTCTCTACCATAATAACCAAGGCACGTACCACTTTGCCGTCTAGTTAGTGAACTAGCCATAGTCAAGAGCTTTCAGAAAAGTCTAAACATTAAGGCATATCTAGGGAATTAGCTACTTCTATCACCCAGCAGCCAAATCATTACCTAGAAAAATGTGAGAGAAAACATATTCATTTTTTAAGATGAAAGGTAAAAATATTTATAGTAAAAGAAGGAAGTGTACCGCTTTAGGACTTACTCCAAGGTCTAGAATAGCTCAAACCCTTTTTAGAAAATGTAAATTTGTACATGTTTTGAGAGGTATAAAATTTTATTTAGGCTAGAAGCCGCATCTTTGAAAACGAGTATGAAA
Source organism: Schoenobius gigantellus (assembly GCA_963935595.1). Taxonomy (NCBI): domain Eukaryota; kingdom Metazoa; phylum Arthropoda; class Insecta; order Lepidoptera; family Crambidae; genus Schoenobius; species Schoenobius gigantellus. The sequence goes on along the minus strand of OZ012544.1, from coordinate 46,452,225 downwards.
ATATTGAGACTGTGCTCTCTGCCATAAAAACAAAGGCGCGTACCACTTTGTGGCCTACTTAGTATTCTAGACATGCTAAAGGGCTTTCATAAAAGCCTAAATTTATTGGAATAACTAGGGGATAAGATACTTTTATCACACAGCAGCCAAAACAATAACTAGCAGAATATTGGAGTGAATACATTCAACAAAAAACGCGAATGTTGGTTATTTTTTCAGTCGATAAAGCACATGTACCATTTGGTGATTCCTTCTATAGCCTAAAAAAGTTCAAAATCTTTCTAGAACATGTATATTTAAAGTTGTGTTGAGGGGTTTTTACACCCGTTCAGGCTAGCAGCCGCATCTTAACAAACCGGTACCAAAATATTGAAACTGTGGTCTCTACCATAAAAACCAAGGCGCGTACCACTTTGCCGTCTAGTTAGTGAACTAGCCATACTCAAGAGCTTTCAGAAAAGTCTAAACATTAAGGCATATCTAGGGGATTAGATACTTCTATCACCCAGCAGCCAAATCATTACCTAGAAAAATGTGAGAGAAAACATATTCATTTTTTAAGATGAAAGGTAAAAATATGTATAGTAAAAGAAGGAAGTGTACCGCTTTAGGACTTACTCCAAGGTCTAGAATAGCTCAAAACCTTTATAGAAAATGTAAATTTGTACATGTTTTGAGAGGTATAAAATTTTATTTAGGCTAGATGCCGCATCATTGAAAACGAGTATGAAAATATTGAGACTGTGCTCTCTGTCATAAAAACAAAGGCGCGTACCACTTTGCGGCCTACTTAGTATTCTAGACATGCTAAAAGCCTTTCATAAAAGCCTAAATTTATTGGAATAACTAGGGGATAAGATACTTTTATCACACAGCAGCCAAAACAGTAACTAGCAAAATATTGGAGTGAATACATTCAACAAAAAACGCGAATGTTGGTTATTTTTTCAGTCGATAAAGTACATGTACCATTTGATGATTTCTTCTATAGCCTAAAACAGTTCATAATCTTTCTATAACATGTATATTTAAAGTTGTGTTGAGGGGTTTTTACACCCGTTCAGGCTAGCAGCCGCATCTTAACAAACCGGTACCAAAATATTGAAACTGTGGTCTCTACCATAAAAACCAAGGCGCGTACCACTTTGCCGTCTAGTTAGTTAACTAGCCATACCCAAGAGCTTTCAGAAAAGTCTAAACATTAAGGCATATCTAGGGGATTAGATACTTCTATCACCCAGCAGCCAAATCATTACCTAGAAAAATGTGAGAGAAAACATATTCATTTTTTAAGATGAAAGGTAAAAATATTTATAGTAAAAGAAGGAAGTGTACCGCTTTAGGACTTACTCCAAGGTCTAGAATAGCTCAAAACCTTTATAGAAAATGTAAATTTGTACATGTTTTGAGAGGTATAAAATTTTATTTAGGCTAGATGCCGCATCATTGAAAACGAGTATGAAAATATTGAGACTGTGCTCTCTGCCATAAAAACAAAGGCGCGTACCACTTTGTGGCCTACTTAGTATTCTAGACATGCTAAAGGCCTTTCATAAAAGCCTAAATTTATTGGAATAACTAGGGGATAAGATACTTTTATCACACAGCAGCCAAAACAATAACTAGCAAAATATTGGAGTGAATACATTCAGCAAAAAACGCGAATGTTGGTTATTTTTTCAGTCGATAAAGTACATGTACCATTTGATGATTTTTTCTATAGTCTAAAACAGTTCAAAATCTTTTTAGAACATGTATATTTAAAGTTGTGTTGAGGGGTTTTTACACCCGTTCAGGCTAGCAGCCGCATCTTAGCAAACCGGTACCAAAATATTGAAACTGTGGTCTCTACCATAAAAACCAAGGCGCGTACCACTTTGCCGTCTAGTTAGTGAACTAGCCATACTCAAGAGCTTTCAGAAAAGTCCAAACATTAAGGCATATCTAGGGGATTAGATACTTCTATCACCCAGCAGCCAAATTATTACCTAGAAAAATGTGAGAGAAAACATATTCATTTTTTAAGATGAAAGGTAAAAATATTTATAGTAAAAGAAGGAAGTGTACCGCTTTAGGACTTACTCCAAGGTATAGAATAGCTCAAAACCTTTATAGAAAATGTAAATTTGTACATGTTTTGAGAGGTATAAAATTTTATTTAGGCTAGAAGCCGCATCTTTGAAAACGAGTATGAAAATATTGAGACTGTGCTCTCTGCCATAAAAACAAAGGCGCGTACCACTTTGTGGCCTACTTAATATTCTAGACATGCTAAAGGCCTTTCATAAAAGCCTAAATTTATTGGAATAACTAGGGGATAAGATACTTTTATCACACAGCAGCCAAAACAATAACTAGGCAAATATTGGAGTGAATACATTCAACAAAAAACGCGAATGTTGGTTATTTTTTCAGTCGATAAAGCACATGTACATTTGATGATTTCTTCTATAGCCTAAAAAAGTTCAAAATCTTTCTAGAACATGTATATTTAAAGTTGTGTTGAGGGGTTTTTACACCCGTTCAGGCTAGCAGCCGCATCTTAACAAACCGGTACCAAAATATTGAAACTGTGGTCTCTACCATAAAAACCAAGGCGCGTACCACTTTGCCGTCTAGTTAGTGAACTAGCCATACTCAAGAGCTTTCAGAAAAGTCTAAACATTAAGGCATATCTAGGGGATTAGATACTTCTATCACCCAGCAGCCAAATCATTACCTAGAAAAATGTGAGAGAAAACATATTAATTTTTTAAGATGAAAGGTAAAAATATTTATAGTAAAAGAAGGAAGTGTACCGCTTTAGGACTTACTCCAAGGTCTAGAATAGCTCAAAACCTTTATAGAAAATGTAAATTTGTACATGTTTTGAGAGGTATAATATTTTATTTAGGCTAGATGCCGCATCATTGAAAACGAGTATGAAAATATTGAGACTGTGCTCTCTGCCATAAAAACAAAAGCGCGTACCACTTTGCGGCCTACTTAGTATTCTAGACATGCTAAAGGCCTTTCATAAAAGCCTAAATTTATTGGAATAACTAGGGGATAAGATACTTTTATCACACAGCAGCCAAAACAATAACTAGCAAAATATTGGAGTGAATACATTCAACAAAAAACGCGAATGTTGGTTATTTTTTCAGTCGATAAAGTACATGTACCATTTGATGATTTCTTCTTTAGCCTAAAACAGTTCATAATCTTTCTATAACATGTATATTTAAAGTTGTGTTGAGGGGTTTTTACACCCGTTCAGGCTAGCAGCCGCATCTTAACAAACCGGTACCAAAATATTGAAACTGTGGTCTCTACCATAAAAACCAAGGCGCGTACCACTTTGCCGTCTAGTTAGTTAACTAGCCATACCCAAGAGCTTTCAGAAAAGTCTAAACATTAAGGCATATCTAGGGGATTAGATACTTCTATCACCCAGCAGCCAAATCATTACCTAGAAAAATGTGAGAGAAAACATATTCATTTTTTAAGATGAAAGGTAAAAATATTTATAGTAAAAGAAGGAAGTGTACCGCTTTAGGACTTACTCCAAGGTCTAGAATAGCTCAAACCCTTTTTAGAAAATGTAAATTTGTACATGTTTTGAGAGGTATAAAATTTTATTTAGGCTAGATGCCGCATCATTGAAAACGAGTATGAAAATATTGAGACTGTGCTCTCTGCCATAAAAACAAAGGCGCGTACCACTTTGTGGCCTACTTAGTATTCTAGACATGCTAAAAGCCTTTCACAGAAGCCTAAATTTATTGGAATAACTAGGGGATAAGATACTTTTATCACACAGCAGCCAAAACAATAACTAGCAAAATATTGGAGTGAATACATTCAACAAAAAACGCGAATGTTGGTTATTTTTTCAGTCGATAAAGTACATGTACCATTTGGTGATTTCTTCTATAGCCTAAAACAGTTCAAAATCTTTCTAGAACATGTATATTTAAAGTTGTGTTGAGGGGTTTTTACACCCGTTCAGGCTAGCAGCCGCATCTTAGCAAACCGGTACCAAAATATTGAATTTGTGGTCTCTACCATAAAAACCAAGGCACGTACCACTTTGCCGTCTAGTTAGTGAACTAGCCATACTCAAGAGCTTTCAGAAAAGTCTAAACATTAAGGCATATCTAGGGGATTAGATACTTCTATCACCCAGCAGCCAAATCATTACCTAGAAAAATGTGAGAGAAAACATATTAATTTTTTAAGATGAAAGGTAAAAATATTTATAGTAAAAGAAGGAAGTGTACCGCTTTAGGACTTACTCCAAGGTCTAGAATAGCTCAAAACCTTCATAGAAAATGTAAATTTGTACATGTTTTGAGAGGTATAAAATTTTATTTAGGCTAGAAGCCGCATCTGTGAAAACGAGTATGAAAATATTGAGACTGTGCTCTCTGCCATAAAAACAAAGGCGCGTACCACTTTGTGGCCTACTTAGTATTCTAGACATGCTAAAGGCCTTTCATAAAAGCCTAAATTTATTGGAATAACTAGGGGATAAGATACTTTTATCACACAGCAGCCAAAACAATAACTAGCAGAATATTGGAGTGAATACATTCAACAAAAAACGCGAATGTTGGTTATTTTTTCAGTCGATAAAGCACATGTACCATTTGGTGATTTCTTCTATAGCCTAAAAAAGTTCAAAATCTTTCTAGAACATGTATATTTAAAGTTGTGTTGAGGGGTTTTTACACCCGTTCAGGCTAGCAGCCGCATCTTAACAAACCGGTACCAAAATATTGAAACTGTGGTCTCTACCATAAAAACCAAGGCGCGTACCACTTTGCCGTCTAGTTAGTGAACTCAAACTTAAACTCAAACTCAAAAATCTTTATTCAATATAGACCTTTACAGGCACTTATTGACGTCAAAATAAAAACATAAAAATCTTCAACCAAAAATCTTATTAACTAAATTATTTAATCCTTGTATGTACACACACCCCAACCATTATTAAGATGTGTGCAAATACAAGTAAAATTAAAAAAAAAAAAAATTTACTCTACACCTGTTCGGAAATTGGGAGAGCCTTCTCAAGAAGAACAGGCAAGAAACTCGGAAGGTCTTGTATTTTTTTTTGTCTCCTCTTTTAAAATGCCAACATTACAATATTATATTTCACATACATTTTTTTAAATAATATAGAAATGCCTGTCGGTGTGAGTGGAACAGTTACTCGAATGAAATTTATCCCACTATCACAAAGTGTTAACACCCTTTAAACGTCAATTATCACATTTTTTGTCAATCCCAAGCAGTTTTATCTGTCATATAATCAGACACTTTATAATATGCTTTTTTCATAAGTGCGCCCTTGATAGCGACTTTAAATTTATTCAAGTTAAGTGCTTTAATATTATTTGGGATTTTATTGTAGAAACGTACACAAAGGCCTTTGAAAGAATTATTAATTTTTTTAAGCCTAGTATTTGGTAACGCTAACATATTCTTTTGCCTAGTATTTACTGAATGAATATCACTGTTTTTACAAAACGAATGTATATTTTTATGAACATATAGTATATTCTCGTAAATATATTGCGACGCGACGGTCATAATACCAATTTCTTTAAATTTTTCTCTCAAAGAGTCTCTTATTTTAAGGTTATAAATAGCACGAATAGCCCTTTTTTGCAGCACAAAAACAGTCTGAATGTCGGCAGCATTTCCCCACAGCAAAATGCCATACGACATCACACTATGAAAATAGGCAAAGTATACAAGTCTTGCTGTATCAACATCAGTCAGCTGACGTATTTTCCATACAGCGTAGGCTGCAGAACTAAGTCTCTTCGACAATTTATCAATATGTGGGCCCCACTGAAGCTTTGAATCTAAAGTAATACCAAGAAATACTACGGTATCCACAAGGTCCACATTTTTATGCTTTATGTTAACAGTGGTGTGAACCTCTTTAACATTGGGTAAAACAAATTTTATACATTTAGTTTTCCCTTCATTGAGGCACAAGTTATTCGCATTAAACCAGTAAACTATTCTTGAGATAGAACTATTTACATCGTCATAAATTTGCAATCGTCTTTTAATTTTAAACATAAGTGAAGTATCATCTGCAAATAATACAATCTCATGCCTGTCTTGTACAAAAGCAGGCAAGTCATTTATATATATTAAAAATAGAAAAGGACCAAGAATTGAACCCTGCGGAACTCCCATTTTAACCGAGGCGCCCTGGGACGTCTACTTTCTGAATCCTCTCAGTCAAATAGGAGATGAGTAAATCCAGAACAGTGTCGCGAAATCCATAGTAGTGTAATTTCCTGATCAGGGTGTCATGATGAACGCAATCAAACGCCTTGGACAAGTCATAAAAAACGCCCAGCGCATCATGTGAGTCCTCCCAGGCCTCATATATATTTTGTATTAACTCAACACCAGCATCACTTGTTGAGCGACCCTTTCTAAAACCAAATTGTTTACATTGTAGAAGATTATTTCTGTTAAAAAAGCTTTGCATTTGTTCCAACATTATTTTTTCAAAGATTTTGCTAAAAGTAGGTAGCACAGAGATAGGTCTAAAATTATTGGGGTCTGATGTGCTACCAGATTTGTGTAAGGGAATAATTTTACTCAGTTTCATTAGATCAGGAAACACACCACAGTCAATGCAATCATTGAAAATACTAGCAAGTATTGGAGCTATTGTTTCTATTACAGATTGGGAAACATCTACAGAGTTGCCCCACAGATCCACGGTTTTCTTTTTATTCAGCGTTTTAAATGACTTTATTAAATCATTTGCACAAATATGGGCAAATTTAAATTTATCATCACAAGTTTTAACATGATCTTTTAGAATAGATTCGGCTACAGTGGGGGAGGAATCCAAAGATTTTGTGATTGAAACTGGAATGTCAGTAAAGAATTTTTCAAATTCTGTAGCTACCTCAATATCTACTGTAACTTTCTTATTTTCAATATTTAAACAAAAATTGTTGTTATTAGTTTTTACTCTTCCGGTTTCATTATTAATAATGTTCCATGTCGTTTTAATTTTGTCACTACTATTTTTTATTTTAGAGCTTAAATAATTTGGCTTTGCAAATTTACAAACTTTTTTAAATACTTTGGAATAAGTTTTTACATACAATTTAAATTGATCACTAGTATTTAATGAACGCTCATTGTAAAGTTCATAAAGTTTTATTCTGCTCTTGTGAATACCTGGTGTGGCCCATTCACTAAAAGCTAATCTACCATTGACTGAGATGGTTTTTGGAACAAAGATATTTTTAAATTCACAACAAAATGTGTTAAAAGAGTTTTCATACAATTTATTTGGGTCTTCGTCATAATCAACATACTTTAAATTAATACCAAGATTATTATTGAAACGCTCCAAGCGGCCAGCAGTCTTTGGTACAACAGTGATATTCTTTTTCGCCATAAGCTTACATTTGTAAGGTATAGTAACAAATTGACCAGAGTGGTCAGATTCTAAGTTATTAAAAACATTTTGTGCTAATGGTTCTATGTCAGTATAAATATTATCAATGCATGTGGCAGAAAACTCAGTAATTCGTGTTGGCTCCAGAAATAAGTTTTTAAGATTATATGACTGAAACAAATTTTTAATTCTCATACATAAACTAGAGTTTTCTAATAAGTTAATATTAAAATCTCCACAGACTAATATTTGTTTGCCTTGCTTACAGACTTTATTTAAAACTTCATCCATTATATTTTCAAAGTGGTCATACAATCCCGAAGGAGGCCTGTATACGCTCACTACAATAATCTGGTCCAACTCTACACAGGCAATTTCTATTGTTCGTTCAACTGAGAGGTTCACAATATCTTTACGATCTCTATATTTAAGCTTTTTATTTAATATGATTAATGAGCCACCGCGAATTGCATTTTCTCGACTGAACGAACTACCAACCTGGTGGTTGCTAAAATTAAACATGAACTGGTAGCTTTTAAGCCAATGTTCGGTTATACAAAAAATGTCTACTTTACTACTGTTCATGAATAACTCAACTTCCAGATCTTTGCCCATCATTCCTTGCATGTTCTGGTGCACCAGGTTGATAAAATTTACATGTTTATTATATTCAAATGGGTCTTCCAGTACATTATCTAATAAACAATTTTCATTTTGTTCTTTATTTAACATTATGCAAGAGGATTTCTCTATTGTCTCAATACCTAATTTAAAGACTTACTAACTAATACATCAGTAATATTACTGACAGTCATCCTACTTCTACGTTGCTCAATAGGAGCAATTTTTGTAGCCAAGTTCTTGGCTGAGATATAAAAATAATATGATAGCGATTTTGCTATTCGTCTCTTATAATAATTTGATAGACAATATCTATTATCTTTAGTCAAATACAATCTATTTACATAATTATTGATGTCAATTAAATGAAATTTATTATTATGACATAAGGTACTTAACTTTAAATTCAATTTATATCTTACACTATTTTCCTCTTGTGACAAGTTGTTGTAATAAGGTAATGTGAACAAAATAATTTTTTGTACATTTAAATTATTTAATTTATTTAAATAATGAGTCAGGACTTTTTTGTTCATATTACCTCTATTTGCAATAAATAACAACAATGTAGTAGACTGGTTAAATTCACATTCAATCACTTTTTTTAGTATGTCACAGTACGAAGCACCAGGCATGCAATAGTTCATTATTGAATGTCCCATGTTTGTTAGAAGTTGGCCCATACCTATGCCAATGTCATCACTAAACATAACAATATTGTCACTTGTGACCACTGAAGTCTGTAGTAATTGTGCATAGTCAGCTGCTGGTGGCTGAGATACCATGTTGAGAGCAGGACACGCATGATCAGGTACAACATTATAAATTATTTGGCTATCCAATGTTAAGCTATCGTTAGTGGAACTTAAGGAGTGTTTGTCCAGTAAGGCCTGATAGTGAACTAGCCATACTCAAGAGCTTTCAGAAAAGTCTAAACATTAAGGCATATCTAGGGAATTAGATACTTCTATCACCCAGCAGCCAAATTATTACCTAGAAAAATGTGAGAGAAAACATATTCATTTTTTAAGATGAAAGGTAAAAATATTTATAGTAAAAGAAGGAAGTGTACCGCTTTAGGACTTACTCCAAGGTATAGAATAGCTCAAAACCTTTATAGAAAATGTAAATTTGTACATGTTTTGAGAGGTATAAAATTTTATTTAGGCTAGAAGCCGCATCTTTGAAAACGAGTATGAAAATATTGAGACTGTGCTCTCTGCCATAAAAACAAAGGCGCGTACCACTTTGTGGCCTACTTAATATTCTAGACATGCTAAAGGCCTTTCATAAAAGCCTAAATTTATTGGAATAACTAGGCGATAAGATACTTTTATCACACAACAGCCAAAACAATAACTAGCAGAATATTGGAGTGAATACATTCAACAAAAAACGCGAATGTTGGTTATTTTTTCAGTCGATAAAGCACATGTAACATTTGATGATTTCTTCTATAGCCTAAAAAAGTTCAAAATCTTTCTAGAACATGTATATTTAAAGTTGTGTTGAGGGGTTTTTACACCCGTTCAGGCTAGCAGCCGCATCTTAGCAAACCGGTAATAAAATATTGAAACTGTGGTCTCTACCATAAAAACCAAGGCGCGTACCACTTTGCCGTCTAGTTAGTGAACTAGCCATACTCAAGAGCTTTCAGAAAAGTCTAAACATTAAGGCATATCTAGGGGATTAGATACTTCTATCACCCAGCAGCCAAATCATTACCTAGAAAAATGTGTGAGAAAACATATTCATTTTTTAAGATGAAAGGTAAAAATATTTATAGTAAAAGAAGAAAGTGTACCGCTTTAGGACTTACTCCATGGTCTAGAATAGCTCAAAACCTTTATAGAAAATGTAAATTTGTACATGTTTTGAGAGGTATAAAATTTTATTGAGGCTAGAAGCCGCATCTTTGAAAACGAGTATGAAAATATTGAGACTGTGGTCTCTGCCATAAAAACAAAGGCGCGTACCACTTTGTGGCCTACTTGGTATTCTAGATACGTTTTAGGCCTTTCAGAAAAGCCTAAATTTATTGGAATAACTAGGGGATAAGAAACTTTTATCACACAGCAGCCAAAACAATAACTAAAGCAAAATATTTGAGTAATTACATTAAATGGAAAACGCGAATAATGATTATTTTTATAGATAGATAGGTACATTTTTATTTGCACAATACAACACACGATTAAATACAACAAACAAAAACAAAAACTATCACAATACAACAATACAAACAATGGAACAATGTATAAAATATGCATTTATAAACGCATGTACTGTGTTGTACGACCGTTGTGTGCTGGAGTGGTGCAAAAGGGCTCACAGCTCAGCATACGATTTGCTCATGCAGATGAGCAAATCACTGGTATTCTGCTGTAGCCCAGAGGTTCAAAATGAGATATCAAAAAGCCAAAACACCTTCCGATGAACGTTTAAAATCGAAAAATGTTTACAAAATATATTTAATATCTACATATTCATAATTTATTCAATATATTGCATGTATGTTTAAACACATACAAACATATTACATATAAATATAAGATTGATACGTTTGTTAAAAGACACTTACTACCAGAAAAATAAATATTTGAAGGATATTCGATTATACATACGAAAATGTGTGCAAACATAGGTCTGATGATGAAACCGATGAGTTCGTTGCACATATGAACAAGAGTCAACTAATGTACACATTTGCGTATCCTTACATTACACGTTGGCACTACGGTCACGAACAAGCTAAATTCGGAAATTTCTCAATAAATACACATCAGGTATACCCAATCGCTGTTTTTCAAGATGTGATTTAAAAAGTTTTTTAAATATGGGTTTCGAGGTTGATATACCTAAAGGTGGCGGTAAATTGTTCCAGCACTTGGCCGTTTTATGCGGATGGTACTCCAGTAGGCAACGTCTGGCTCTGGTGTTAGGCCTAGTATGATACAACTTTAGTTTTGTGTAAAGATAACTCGGTTTTTTATATTTAAGTATATCGTACAAGAGGCTCGCAAGATGAAGGTGCCTACGCGAACTCATGTTGAGCAGAGAAGCGTCGTTCAAATAAGGTGTGATGTGACTCCTAGGTGGTATATGGAAACAGAAACAGCAACAAGCATTTTGAACACGTTGGATTAAGCGACGTGATCTCGAAAGCATACGCGGCCCGAAAACTATATCACCGTAGTTTAGCTTAGACAAAATCAACGCCTCACATACCCTAACACGCATATCTTCATTGAGATAATTACGAATTCCATATAGCACCTTAAGTCTATAAAATTATATGAGATTCGTAACGCAAATGGCTATCTATGACTACACCTAAATCAATAGCCTCCCCCACTTGCTCGACCATTTGACCACCCATCTCAATGCCAGGTTTATTCCTCAAAATTTCGCGTTTTTTGTTGAATGTATTAACTTAAATATTTTGTTAGTTATTGTTTTGGCTGCTGTGTGATAAAAGTATCTTATCCCCTAGTTATTCCAATAAATTGAGGCTTTTATGAAAGGCCTTTAGCATGTCTAGAATACTAAGTAGGCCACAAAGTGGTACGCACCTTTGTTTTTATGGCAGAGAGCACAGTCTCAATATTTTCATACTCGTTTTCAAAGATGCGGCTTCTAGCCTAAATAAAATTTTATACCTGTCAAAACATGTACAAATTTACATTTTCTAAACAGGTTTTGAGCTATTCTAGGCTATGAAGTAAGTACTTAAGCGGTACGCTTCCTACTGTTACTAGAAATATGCTTTATCGACTGAAAAAGTAACCAACATTCGCGTTTTTTGTTGAATGTATTCACTTCAATATTTTGCTAGTTACTGTTTTGGCTGCTGTGTGATAAAAGTATCTTATCCCCTAGTTATTCCAATAAATTTAGGCTTTTATGAAAGGCCTTTAGCATGTCTAGAATACTAAGTAGGCCACAAAGTGGTACGCGCCTTTGTTTTTATGGCAGAGAGCACAGTCTCAATATTTTCATACTCAAATAAAATTTATACCTCTCAAAACATGTACAAATTTACATTTTCTATAAAGGTTTTGAGCTATTCTAGACCTTGGAGTAAGTCCTAAAGCGGTACACTTCCTTCTTTTACTATAAATATTTTTACCTTTCATCTTAAAAAATGAATATGTTTTCTCTCACATTTTTCTAGGTAATGATTTGGCTGCTGGGTGATAGAAGTATCTAATCCCCTAGATATGCCTTAATGTTTAGACTTCTCTGAAAGCTCTTGAGTATGTCTAGTTAACTAACTAGACCGCAAAGTGGTACGCGCCTTGGTTTTTATGGTAGAGACCATAGTTTCAATATTTTGGTACCAGTTTGCTAAGATGCGGCTGCTAGCCTGAACTGGTGTAAAAACCCCTCAACACAACTTTAAATATACATGTTCTAGAAAGATTTTGAACTTTTTTAGGCTATAGAAGAAATCATCAAATGGTACATGTGCTTTATCGACTGAAAAAATAACCAACACTCGCGTTTTTTGTTGAATGTATTCACTCCAATATTTTGCTAGTTATTGTTTTGGCTGCTGTGTGATAAAAGTATCTTATCCCCTAGTTATTCCAATAAATTTAGGCTTTTGTGAAAGGCCTTTAGCATGTCTAGAATACTAAGTAGGCCACAAAGTGGTACGCGCCTTTGTTTTTACGGCAGAGAGCAGTCTCAATATTTTCATACTCAAATAAATTATTATACCTCTCAAAACATGTACAAATTTACATTTTCTATAAAGGTTTTGAGCTATTCTAGACCTTGAAGTAAGTCCTAAAGCGGTACACTTCCTTCTTTTACTATAAATATTTTTACCTTTCATCTTAAAAAATGAATATGTTTTCTCTCACATTTTTCTAGGTAATGATTTGGCTGCTGGGTGATAGAAGTATCTAATCCCCTAGATATGCCCTAATGTTTAGACTTTTCTGAAAGCTCTTGAGTATGGCTAGTTCACTAACTAGACGGCAAAGTGGTACGCGCCTTGGTTTTTATGGTAGAGACCACAGTTTCAATATTTTGGTACCGGTTTGCTAAGATGCGGCTGCTAGCCTGAACGGGTGTAAAAACCCCTCAACACAACTTTAAATATACATGTTCTAGAAAGATTTTGAACTTTTTTAGGCTATAGAAGAAATCATCAAATGGTACATGTGCTTTATCGACTGAAAAAATAACCAACATTCGCGTTTTTTGTTGAATGTATTCACTCCAATATTTTGCTAGTTATTGTTTTGGCTGCTGTGTGATAAAAGTATCTTATCCCCTAGTTATTCCAATAAATTTAGGCTTTTATAAAAGGCCTTTAGCATGTCTAGAATACTAAGTAGGCCACAAAGTGGTACGCGCCTTTGTTTTTATGGCAGGGAGCACAGTCTCAATATTTTCATACTCGTTTTCAAAGATGCGGCTTCTAGCCTAAATAAAATTTTATACCTCTCAAAACATGTCATCATCATCATCACAGCCCATATACGTCCCCACCGAGGGGCTCGAGCCTACCCTATATTAGGGTGATTAGGCCTTAGTCAACCACGCTGGCCCAGTGCGGATTGGTCGACTTCACATACATCATTGAATTTCTTCGCAGATGTATGCAGGTTGCCTCACGATGTTTTCCTTCACCGTAGGAGCGTCAGACATATGTACATATGAAATTCGAAACGAAAAACACATTGGTACATGGCCGGTCTCGAACCCCGACCCCCCGATTGGAAGGCAAGTGCCGAGTCCACTGCGCCACCGACGCTCAAAACATGTACAAATTTACATTTTCTATAAAAGTTTTGAGCTATTCTAGACCTTGGAGTAAGTCCTAAAGCGGTACACTTCCTTCTTTTACTATAAATATTTTTACCTTTCATCTTAAAAAATGAATATGTTTTCTCTCACATTTTTCTAGATAATGATTTGGCTGCTGGGTGATAGAAGTATCTAATCCCCTAGATATGCCTAAATGTTTAGACTTTTCTGAAAGCTCTTGAGTATGGCTAGTTCACTAACTAGACGGCAAAGTGGTACACGCCTTGGTTTTTATGTTAGAGACCACAGTTTCAATATTTTGGTACCGGTTTGCTAAGATGCGGCTGCTAGCCTGAACGGGTGTAAAAACCCCTCCACACAACTTTAAATATACATGTTCTAAAAAGATGTTGAACTGTTTTAGGCTATAGAAGAAATCATCAAATGGTACATGTACTTTATCGACTGGAAAAATAACCAACATTCGCGTTTTTTGTTGAATGTATTCACTCCAATATTTTGCTAGTTATTGTTTTGGCTGCTGTGTGATAAAAGTATCTTATCCCCTAGTTATTCCAATAAATTTAGGCTTTTATGAAAGGCCTTTAGCATGTCTAGAATACTAAGTAGGCCACACAGTGGTACGCGCCTTTGTTTTTATGGAAGAGAGCACAGTCTCAATATTTTCATACTCGTTTTCAAAGATGCGGCTTCTAGCCTAAATAAAAATTTTTACCTCTCAAAACATGTACAAATTTACATTTTCTATAAAGGTTTTGAGCTATTCTAGACCTTAGAGTAAGTCCTAAAGCGGTACACTTCTTTCTTTTACTATAAATATTTTTACCTTTCATCTTAAAAAATGAATATGTTTTCTCTCACATTTTTCTAGGTAATAATTTGGCTGCTGGGTGATAGAAGTATCTAATCCCCTAGATATGCCTTAATGTTTAGACTTTTCTGAAAGCTCTTGAGTATGGCTAGTTCACTAACTAGACGGCAAAGTGGTATGCGCCTTGGTTTTTATGGTAGAGACCACAGTTTCAATATTTTGGTACCGGTTTGCTAAGATGCGGCTGCTAGCCTGAACGGGTGTAAAAACCCCTCAACACAACTTTAAATATACATGTTCTAGAAAGATATTGAACTTTTTTAGGCTATAGAAGAAATCATCAAATGGTACATGTGCTTTATCGACTGAAAAAATAACCAACATTCGCGTTTTTTGTTGAATGTATTCACTCCAATATTTTGCTAGTTATTGTTTTGGCTGCTGTGTGATAAAAGTATCTTATCCCCTAGTTATTCCAATAAATTTAGGCTTTTATGAAAGGCCTTTAGCATGTCTAGAATACTAAGTAGGTCACAAAGTGGTACGCGCCTTTGTTTTTATGGCAGAGAGCACAGTCTCAATATTTTCATACTCATTTTCAAAGATGCGGCTTCTAGCCTAAATAAAATTTTATACCTCTCAAAACATGTACAAATTTACATTTTCTATAAAGGTTTTGAGCTATTCTAGACCTTGGAGTAAGTCCTAAAGCGGTACACTTCCTTCTTTTACTATAAATATTTTTACCTTTCATCTTAAAAAATGAATATGTTTTCTCTCACATTTTTCTAGATAATAATTTGCCTGCTGGGCGATAGAAGTATCTAATCCCCTAGATATGCCTTAATGTTTAGAATTTTCTGAAAGCTCTTAAGTATGGCTAGTTCACTAACTAGACGGCAAAGTGGTACGCGCTTTGGTTTTTATGGTAGAGACCACAGTTTCAATATTTTGGTACCGGTTTGCTAAGATGCGGCTGCTAGCCTGAACGGGTGTAAAAACCCCTCAACACAACTTTAAATATACATGTTCTAGAAAGATATTGAACTTTTTTAGGCTATAGAAGAAATCATCAAATGGTACATGTGCTTTATCGACTGAAAAAATAACCAACATTCGCGTTTTTTGTTGAATGTATTCACTCCAATATTTTGCTAGTTATTGTTTTGGCTGCTGTGTGATAAAAGTATCTTATCCCCTAGTTATTCCAATAAATTTAGGCTTTTATGAAAGGCCTTTAGCATGTCTAGAATACTAAGTAGGTCACAAAGTGGTACGCGCCTTTGTTTTTATGGCAGAGAGCACAGTCTCAATATTTTCATACTCATTTTCAAAGATGCGGCTTCTAGCCTAAATAAAATTTTATACCTCTCAAAACATGTACAAATTTACATTTTCTATAAAGGTTTTGAGCTATTCTAGACCTTGGAGTAAGTCCTAAAGCGGTACACTTCCTTCTTTTACTATAAATATTTTTACCTTTCATCTTAAAAAATGAATATGTTTTCTCTCACATTTTTCTAGATAATAATTTGCCTGCTGGGCGATAGAAGTATCTAATCCCCTAGATATGCCTTAATGTTTAGAATTTTCTGAAAGCTCTTAAGTATGGCTAGTTCACTAACTAGACGGCAAAGTGGTACGCGCTTTGGTTTTTATGGTAGAGACCACAGTTTCAATATTTTGGTACCGGTTTGCTAAGATGCGGCTGCTAGCCTGAACGGGTGTAAAAACCCCTCAACACAACTTTAAATATACATGTTCTAGAAAGATATTGAACTTTTTTAGGCTATAGAAGAAATCATCAAATGGTACATGTGCTTTATCGACTGAAAAAATAACCAACATTCGCGTTTTTTGTTGAATGTATTCACTCCAATATTTTGCTAGTTATTGTTTTGGCTGCTGTGTGATAAAAGTATCTTATCCCCTAGTTATTCCAATAAATTTAGGCTTTTATAAAAGGCCTTTAGCATGTCTAGAATACTAAGTAGGCCACAAAGTGGTACGCGCCTTTGTTTTTATGGCAGGGAGCACAGTCTCAATATTTTCATACTCGTTTTCAAAGATGCGGCTTCTAGCCTAAATAAAATTTTATACCTCACAAAACATGTACAAATTTACATTTTCTATAAAGGTTTTGAGCTATTCTAGACCTTGGAGTAAGTCCTAAAGCGGTACACTTCCTTCTTTTACTATAAATATTATTACCTTTCATCTTAAAAAATGAATATGTTTTCTCTCACATTTTTCTAGGTAATAATTTGGCTGCTGGGTGATAGAAGTATCTAATCCCCTAGATATGCCTTAATGTTTAGACTTTTCTGAAAGCTCTTGAGTATGTCTAGTTAACTAACTAGACGGCAAAGTGGTACGCGCCTTGGTTTTTATGGTAGAGACCACAGTTTCAATATTTTGGTACCGGTTTGCTAAGATGCGGCTGCTAGCCTGAACGGGTGTAAGAACCCCTCAACACAACTTTAAATATACATGTTCTAGAAAGATTTTGAACTTTTTTAGGCTATAGAAGAAATCATCAAATGGTACATGTGCTTTATCGACTGAAAAAATAACCAACATTCGCGTTTTTTGTTGAATGTATTCACTCCAATGTTTTGCTAGTTATTGTTTTGGCTGCTGTGTGATAAAAGTATCTTATCCCCTAGTTATTCCAATAAATTTAGGCTTTTATGAAAGGCCTTTAGCATGTCTAGAATACTAAGTAGGCCACAAAGTGGTACGCGCCTTTGTTTTTATGGCAGAGAGCACAGTCTCAATATTTTCATACTCAAATAAAATTTTATACCTCTCAAAACATGTACAAATTTACATTTTCTATAAAGGTTTTGAGCTATTCTAGACCTTGGAGTAAGTCCTAAAGCGGTACACTTCCTTCTTTTACTATACATATTTTTACCTTTCATCTTAAAAAATGAATATGTTTTCTCTCACATTTTTCTAGGTAATGATTTGGCTGCTGGGTGATAGAAGTATCTAATCCCCTAGATATGCCTAAATGTTTAGAGTTTTCTGAAAGCTCTTGAGTATGGCTAGTTCACTAACTAGACGGCAAAGTGGTACACGCCTTGGTTTTTATGTTAGAGACCACAGTTTCAATATTTTGGTACCGGTTTGCTAAGATGCGGCTGCTAGCCTGAACGGATGTAAAAACCCCTCAACACAACTTTAAATATACATGTTCTAAAAAGATTTTGAACTGTTTTAGGCTATAGAAGAAATCATCAAATGGTACATGTACTTTATCGACTGAAAAAATAACCAACATTCGCGTTTTTTGTTGAATGTATTCACTCCAATATTTTGCTAGTTATTGTTTTGGCTGCTGTGTGATAAAAGTATCTTATCCCCTAGTTATTCCAATAAATTTAGGCTTTTATGAAAGGCCTTTAGCATGTCTAGAATACTAAGTAGGCCACAAAGTGGTACGCGCCTTTGTTTTTATGGCAGAGAGCACAGTCTCAATATTTTCATACTCGTTTTCAAAGATGCGGCTTCTAGCCTAAATAAAATTTTATACCTCACAAAACATGTACAAATTTACATTTTCTATAAAGGTTTTGAGCTATTCTAGACCTTGGAGTAAGTCCTAAAGCGGTACACTTCCTTCTTTTACTATAAATATTTTTACCTTTCATCTTAAAAAATGAATATGTTTTCTCTCACATTTTTCTAGGTAATGATTTGGCTGCTGGGTGATAGAAGTATCTAATCCCCTAGATATGCCTAAATGTTTAGACTTTTCTGAAAGCTCTTGAGTATGGCTAGTTCACTAACTAGACGGTAAAGTGGTACACGCCTTGGTTTTTATGTTAGAGACCACAGTTTCAATATTTTGGTACCGGTTTGCTAAGATGCGGCTGCTAGCCTGAACGGATGTAAAAACCCCTCAACACAACTTTAAATATACATGTTCTAAAAAGATTTTGAACTGTTTTAGACTATAGAAGAAATCATCAAATGGTACATGTGCTTTATCGACTGAAAAAATAACCAACATTCGCGTTTTTTGTTGAATGTATTCACTCCAATATTTTGCTAGTTATTGTTTTGGCTGCTGTGTGATAAAAGTATCTTATCCCCTAGTTATTTCAATAAATTTAGGCTTTTATGAAAGGCCTTTAGCATGTCTAGAATACTAAGTAGGCCGCAAAGTGGTACGCGCCTTTGTTTTTATGGCAAAGAGCACAGTCTCAATATTTTCATACTCATTTTCAAAGATGCGGCTTCTAGCCTAAATAAAATTTTATACCTCTCAAAACATGTACAAATTTACATTTTCTATAAAGGTTTTGAGCTATTCTAGACCTTGGAGTAAGTCTTAAAGCGGTACACTTCCTTCTTTTACTATAAATATTTTTACCTTTCATCTTAAAAAATGAATATGTTTTCTCTCACATTTTTCTAGGTAATGATTTGGCTGCTGGGTGATAGAAGTATCTAATCCCCTAGATATGCCTTAATGTTTAGACTTTTCTGAAAGCTCTTGAGTATGTCTAGTTAACTAACTAGACGGTAAAGTGGTACACGCCTTGGTTTTTATGTTAGAGACCACAGTTTCAATATTTTGGTACCGGTTTGCTAAGATGCGGCTGCTAGCCTGAACGGATGTAAAAACCCCTCAACACAACTTTAAATATACATGTTCTAGAAAGATTGTGAACTTTTTTAGGCTAAAGAAGAAATCATCAAATGGTACATGTGCTTTATCGACTGAAAAAATAACCAACATTCGCGTTTTTTGTTGAATGTATTCACTCCAATATTTTGCTAGTTATTGTTTTGGCTGCTGTGTGATAAAAGTATCTTATCCCCTAGTTATTCCAATAAATTTAGGCTTTTATGAAAGGCCTTTAGCATGTCTAGAATACTAAGTAGGTCACAAAGTGGTACGCGCCTTTGTTTTTATGGCAGAGAGCACAGTCTCAATATTTTCATACTCATTTTCAAAGATGCGGCTTCTAGCCTAAATAAAATTTTATACCTCTCAAAACATGTACAAATTTACATTTTCTATAAAGGTTTTGAGCTATTCTAGACCTTGGAGTAAGTCTTAAAGCGGTACACTTCCTTCTTTTACTATAAATATTTTTACCTTTCATCTTAAAAAATGAATATGTTTTCTCTCACATTTTTCTAGGTAATGATTTGGCTGCTGGGTGATAGAAGTATCTAATCCCCTAGATATGCCTAAATGTTTAGACTTTTCTGAAAGCTCTTGAGTATGGCTAGTTCACTAACTAGACGGTAAAGTGGTACACGCCTTGGTTTTTATGTTAGAGACCACAGTTTCAATATTTTGGTACCGGTTTGCTAAGATGCGGCTGCTAGCCTGAACGGATGTAAAAACCCCTCAACACAACTTTAAATATACATGTTCTAAAAAGATTTTGAACTGTTTTAGACTATAGAAGAAATCATCAAATGGTACATGTGCTTTATCGACTGAAAAAATAACCAACATTCGCGTTTTTTGTTGAATGTATTCACTCCAATATTTTGCTAGTTATTGTTTTGGCTGCTGTGTGATAAAAGTATCTTATCCCCTAGTTATTTCAATAAATTTAGGCTTTTATGAAAGGCCTTTAGCATGTCTAGAATACTAAGTAGGCCGCAAAGTGGTACGCGCCTTTGTTTTTATGGCAAAGAGCACAGTCTCAATATTTTCATACTCGTTTTCAAAGATGCGGCTTCTAGCCTAAATAAAATTTTATACCTCTCAAAACATGTACAAATTTACATTTTATATAAAGGTTTTGAGCTATTCTAGACCTTGGAGTAAGTCCTAAAGCGGTACACTTCCTTCTTTTACTATAAATATTTTTACCTTTCATCTTAAAAAACGAATACGTTTTCTCTCACATTTTTCTAGGTAATAATTTGGCTGCTGGGTGATAGAAGTATCTAATCCCCTAGATATGCCTTAATGTTTAGACTTTTCTGAAAGCTCTTGAGTATGTCTAGTTAACTAACTAGACGGCAAAGTGGTACGCGCCTTGGTTTTTATGGTAGAGACCACCGTTTCAATATTTTGGTACCGGTTTGCTAAGATGCGGCTGCTAGCCTGAACGGGTGTAAAAACCCCTCAACACAACTTTAAATATACATGTTCTAGAAAGATTATGACCTGTTTTAGGCTATAGAAGAAATCATCAAATGGTACATGTGCTTTATCGACTGAAAAAATAACCAACATTCGCGTTTTTTGTTGAATGTATTCACTCCAATATTTTGCTAGTTATTGTTTTGGCTGCTGTGTGATAAAAGTATCTTATCCCCTAGTTATTCCAATAAATTTAGGCTTTTATGAAAGGCCTTTAGCATGTCTAGAATACTAAGTAGGCCACAAAGTGGTACGCGCCTTTGTTTTTATGGCAGAGAGCACAGTCTCAATATTTTCATACTCAAATAAAATTTTATACCTCTCAAAACATGTACAAATTTACATTTTCTATAAAGGTTTTGAGCTATTCTAGACCTTGGAGTAAGTCCTAAAGCGGTACACTTCCTTCTTTTACTATAAATATTTTTACCTTTCATCTTAAAAAATGAATATGTTTTCTCTCACATTTTTCTAGGTAATGATTTGGCTGCTGGGTGATAGAAGTATCTAATCCCCTAGATATGCCTAAATGTTTAGACTTTTCTGAAAGCTCTTGAGTATGGCTAGTTCACTAACTAGACGGCAAAGTGGTACACGCCTTGGTTTTTATGTTAGAGACCACAGTTTCAATATTTTGGTACCGGTTTGCTAAGATGCTGCTGCTAGCCTGAACGGATGTAAAAACCCCTCAACACAACTTTAAATATACATGTTCTAAAAAGATTTTGAACTGTTTTAGGCTATAGAAGAAATCATCAAATGGTACATGTACTTTATCGACTGAAAAAATAACCAACATTCGTGTTTTTGTTGAATGTATTCACTCCAATATTTTGCTAGTTATTGTTTTGGCTGCTGTGTGATAAAAGTATCTTATCCCCTAGTTATTCCAATAAATTTAGGCTTTTATGAAAGGCCTTTAGCATGTCTAGAATACTAAGTAGGCCACAAAGTGGTACGCGCCTTTGTTTTTATGGCAGAGAGCACAGTCTCAATATTTTCATACTCGTTTTCAAAGATGCGGCTTCTAGCCTAAATAAAATTTTATACCTCTCAAAACATGTACAAATTTAGATTTTATATAAAGGTTTTGAGCTATTCTAGACCTTGGAGTAAGTCCTAAAGCGGTACACTTCCTTCTTTTACTATAAATATTTTTACCTTTTATCTTAAAAAACGAATATGTTTTCTCTCACATTTTTCTAGGTAATAATTTGGCTGCTGGGTGATAGAAGTATCTAATCCCCTAGATATGCCTTAATGTTTAGACTTTTCTGAAAGCTCTTGAGTATGTCTAGTTAACTAACTAGACGGCAAAGTGGTACGCGCCTTGGTTTTTATGGTAGAGACCACAGTTTCAATATTTTGGTACCGGTTTGCTAAGATGCGGCTGCTAGCCTGAACGGGTGTAAAAACCCCTCAACACAACTTTAAATATACATGTTCTAGAAAGATTTTGACCTGTTTTAAGGCTATAGAAGAAATCATCAAATGGTACATGTGCTTTATCGACTGAAAAAATAACCAACATTCGCGTTTTTTGTTGAATGTATTCACTCCAATATTTTGCTAGTTATTGTTTTGGCTGCTGTGTGATAAAAGTATCTTATCCCCTAGTTATTCCAATAAATTTAGGCTTTTATGAAAGGCCTTTAGCATGTCTAGAATACTAAGTAGGCCACAAAGTGGTACGCGCCTTTGTTTTTATGGCAGAGAGCACAGTCTCAATATTTTCATACTCAAATAAAATTTTATACCTCTCAAAACATGTACAAATTTACATTTTCTATAAAGGTTTTGAGCTATTCTAGACCTTGGAGTAAGTCCTAAAGCGGTACACTTCCTTCTTTTACTATACATATTTTTACCTTTCATCTTAAAAAATGAATATGTTTTCTCTCACATTTTTCTAGGTAATGATTTGGCTGCTGGGTGATAGAAGTATCTAATCCCCTAGATATGCCTAAATGTTTAGAGTTTTCTGAAAGCTCTTGAGTATGGCTAGTTCACTAACTAGACGGCAAAGTGGTACACGCCTTGGTTTTTATGTTAGAGACCACAGTTTCAATATTTTGGTACCGGTTTGCTAAGATGCGGCTGCTAGCCTGAACGGATGTAAAAACCCCTCAACACAACTTTAAATATACATGTTCTAAAAAGATTTTGAACTGTTTTAGGCTATAGAAGAAATCATCAAATGGTACATGTACTTTATCGACTGAAAAAATAACCAACATTCGCGTTTTTTGTTGAATGTATTCACTCCAATATTTTGCTAGTTATTGTTTTGGCTGCTGTGTGATAAAAGTATCTTATCCCCTAGTTATTCCAATAAATTTAGGCTTTTATGAAAGGCCTTTAGCATGTCTAGAATACTAAGTAGGCCACAAAGTGGTACGCGCCTTTGTTTTTATGGCAGAGAGCACAGTCTCAATATTTTCATACTCGTTTTCAAAGATGCGGCTTCTAGCCTAAATAAAATTTTATACCTCACAAAACATGTACAAATTTACATTTTCTATAAAGGTTTTGAGCTATTCTAGACCTTGGAGTAAGTCCTAAAGCGGTACACTTCCTTCTTTTACTATAAATATTTTTACCTTTCATCTTAAAAAATGAATATGTTTTCTCTCACATTTTTCTAGGTAATGATTTGGCTGCTGGGTGATAGAAGTATCTAATCCCCTAGATATGCCTAAATGTTTAGACTTTTCTGAAAGCTCTGGAGTATGGCTAGTTCACTAACTAGACGGCAAAGTGGTACACGCCTTGGTTTTTATGTTAGAGACCACAGTTTCAATATTTTGGTACCGGTTTGCTAAGATGCGGCTGCTAGCCTGAACGGGTGTAAAAACCCCTCAACACAACTTTAAATATACATGTTCTAAAAAGATTTTGAACTGTTTTAGGCTATAGAAGAAATCATCAAATGGTACATGTACTTTATCGACTGAAAAAATAACCAACATTCGCGTTTTTTGTTGAATGTATTCACTCCAATATTTTGCTAGTTATTGTTTTGGCTGCTGTGTGATAAAAGTATCTTGTCCCCTAGTTATTCCAATAAATTTAGGCTTTTTTAAAAGAACATAAGCATATCTAGAATACTAAGTAGGCTACAAAGTGGTACGCGCTTTGGTTTTTATGGCACAGATACCACAGTTTCAATATTTTGATATTTGCTTGCAAAGATACGTCTGCCAGCCTGAACGGGTATCTAAACCCCTGAATATCACTATAAATATACTTTTTCCTACACGATTTTTAGACGTTTTAGACTGATAAGTAAGTCGTTAATTGGTACGCTCCCTATAATCATTTTGAAGCTAATCAACAGTCGCCTTTGTTATATAATATACTAGATGTGCCCGCGAA
This sequence comes from Schoenobius gigantellus, assembly GCA_963935595.1. Taxonomy (NCBI): domain Eukaryota; kingdom Metazoa; phylum Arthropoda; class Insecta; order Lepidoptera; family Crambidae; genus Schoenobius; species Schoenobius gigantellus. The sequence continues at coordinate 46,428,087 of OZ012544.1, read as the reverse complement.
ATACGTTTCATCATAATAATTAACCAAAAAAAATCTGAAGAGGGCCGGACTTATCACTTAGTGATATAAAATATAGCCTATGGCCTATTCTGAGGCCTGCCAAAAATACACAAAAATATTCATAAAAATCGGTCGTGTTGTTTCGGAGGATTTCGTTAACAAGCCTTGTGACACGATATTTCATACATTTACTCTGATTTTTTTTAGCTAATGGACTTGGTTTCTGGGTGATATAGGTATCATAAAATAATAAATTTAGACTTTTCTGAAAGGTTTTGAGCATATCAAGATAGTTAGGAGCCTACAAATTGATAGGCGCCACAGTTTTCATGTTTGAAAATATCATCTCATTGATTTAATACTATTTTCATTTATATTAGTGTTAGAATGGAATTTTTAATGATCTTATCTTATTTTATGTTCTTTAGGCAATGTGACATATATTCTAATGTTTTAAAGGCTGAATTAACTAGTTTTATTTGAAGATTTTATAACTACTTCTTAAATTGGTCGGTTTATACATCGGCTGCTACTTTTGGCTGCTAACTTCACACCGGTTATATCAAATACAATATTATGCAAACTACTTATTTTTATAGGAATGGAACGTGTATAAAACTGACACGAGCACGCGAGTGACATTATATTTGTTTGTTAGCTGTGGTGTGGTTGGTTTGATTTGAACGTATAATTTGTGATTTGAACTAATATAAATCAATAAAAACAACGAATAATCGTATAATAAATACAGAAGTAAAATTTGGGGTGAGAAATTACAGAAAGAATAGGTGCCTCTCCATGATTACTAAAAAGAAGAGGAAGATTTTTATATTAGTGTAATGTAGTAATTAATGTAATGTGTAAACTATTGAGGTAACGAAATGTAAAGAGGAAAATAAATGACTTATTTATATTATCATCATTTATTTCAAAAAATATCTTAAATTTAAGATTTTTACAATATCGATACAAGAACAACAAAATATAATATAATCGAACAAAATATCAACAAGATAAGTTTCATAAGTGAAATAAATTACGCGAGAATTACTAAAATAATAAAAACGTGGAAAATAAGTGAATAAAAAGTACTAAAAGTGTTAAAATTTTAAATCCACATAACGAACTCATTACTTTAAAATTGTATCAAAACTGAACTTTGAACCCTCCACTACTCGGCCCATATTATATGAATCCGAAACGTTTTTTAACGCCATCTAGTAAGGAGTAGAGGGAGACTAAGGTAACTGACAGATCAAGCACACACCGTACCTGACATTTAAACATTGCCCCGCGCGCTGCGCGCCGCAACTAAGCTAAACAAAGTAGACACTACGCCATCTAGTGAGAAGGTGCCACAATTAGCGTCAGTGATAACTCAGTGATGAACCAAAAGCACCGTCTTTGCTTTATTGCATAACTAAAATTGAACTACAGCATAGTTTGTGACACTCACCGCAAGATGACAGGAGAGTGCACTGGTTGTAGAACAAATATTCCTGACAGAAGATATTTAAAATGTTCAATTTGTCATCAAAATTACGATCTAGACTGTGCCAATGTTTCGGAAAAGCGTTTTTTTAATACTATGACTCATGAACATAAAGCAATATGGAAATGCCAACTGTGTCGATCGAAACAACCAAAAACAAACAACACAAACACACCGGTTCGATCACATCCGTTTGATCATGACAACATAATAGAAAATCAATCGGTCTCTTCAGATGATCAAAATGTAACATTAAGAAGAAAAATTAATCGAGAGGCGGATTCATTTACCGATGGAGACTGCACACTATCGCCTCAGGGAAATACACTGACCTTCGAAAGTCCACAGCCCCAAGCAGAAAAAGTTATCAGAGGGGACGAACAAATAACAGTACAAAAACTTACACAAATATTACAAAAAAACAATGATAAGATAATAACAGAAATTAAAACCTCGTTCCGAATTGAAATAGAAAATGCCATATCCAACATTAAAGCTGACTTTAAAAATAGTGTCAAAAAAATATCTGGCGAACAAAACCTGATTAAAAAAGACATAACAGACATAAACGCTAGAATAGCCGACTTAAACGAAAGTTACCTTACTCTCAGAACAGAGTGTGACCGTCTAGAACGGAAAATTCAATCTTTATCTTTAACACCTGTAAAAGAAACAAATTACAGTACAAATAAGGATAGATTACTCGTACTACATGGGCTGACAGAATACTATGGAGAAACAGAAACAGACATTATAGACAGAGTTATTAATATCTTCTATAACTTTCTTGGTGTTGATATAACAGGTTATATTGAAGAAGCCACTTTTTTTGGCAGAAGAAACAGCAGAAGACCACTTAAAATAGAGTTAATAAGTAAAAGAATAAAAAAATATATAATGGAAAACTATGCGTATCTCAAAGAATCAGGCTTAAGTGTTACTGATTATTTGAGCCCTCAAGAAATACTAGAAAAAAGAAATCTAACTCAAGCCTTGAAAATAGCGAGAAAAAATGGACAATATGCCATAATAAAAAACAAGAAGCTTATTATAAACGGAGGCTCATCAACGTATAATACGCAAAATCAATCACTTAAAAACGATTTCACTTCACTAAACAATGTCAACAATGAAACGATCTTGTCATTGCAACCTCCAAGCAGTGAACAAACATTGGAATCATCATTTCAAACCGGCGAACCCAGAAGCAAACAGCTCATCAACGAACCGCAATCAGGAATATATACCCAGGCAAAAGGCTCTTCCTTTCGTAAATAACTTTAATATTATATTCCAAAATGTGCAAAGTATCAACAATAAAACTCACCTCTTAGAGTCAACTATAAATGATGTACCTAATTTGCAAATTATATGTCTATCTGAGACATGGTTAAATGAATATAAGAGAGATTTATTATTAATAGAAGGTTTCACCTTATGTTCATCATTTTGTAGGGACCAACACGATGGCGGAGGTGTATGTATATTCATTAAAAATTCACTAGAATATTACGGGCGTCCGGATATTACGTCTTTATCAGTTGAAATGATCCTCGAATTATGTGCAATTGAAGTCCCCACTCTAAATTTATTAATTGTAAATATCTACTGGCCCAATAGTAAAAGGGAAATAGAGGCTTTTTATTCGCAACTAGAGTCAGTTTTGAAACTCCTTGCAAAAAAATACGCGCCTAGAAACATTGTCCTGGGCGGTGATTTTAATGTTGACTTTCTTAAGATTAATAACGACAAAAATAGACTCTCTAATTTAATGCTTACGTATAACTTTCATCACAAAATTAACGAACCCACTAGGATTACCCCCACTAGCTCCACGTGTTTGGACTTGTTATTTACTAATTTCGAATTTAAGAATATCAAAGTAACAGTTCAAGAGTATGGCTTTTCCGACCATCGCGGAATTTTATTTACAATGCCTTGTAAAAATCTACCCAACTTAAAACAATTCACTATCTGTAAACGAAAATTCAACGACTCAAATATAAATAGCTTTAAACACGAAATTTCAAAGATTGACTGGAGAGAAGTAATTAGTCCAACGAACAATGTTAATGAAAATTATGAGATATTTAATAATACTCTACAAAAAATACTTAATAAATGTATACCAAGAACTACTATAAAGATCAAAATAAAACCTCAAAAAACATACTTAACTAAAGGCCTAAAAACTTCTTGCCGTCACAAAAGATTTCTAAAATTAATAGTCTCTAACACTACAAGCTTAAATTTTAAAAACTATTATAAACAATATTGCAAGATATTAAAAAAAGCGGTAAACAATTGTAAAAAAATATGTAACAAACGAAAATTTGAAAAATCTCAAAATAAAATTAAATGTATATGGCAAATAATCAACAAAGAGACTAACAAGTCAACATACAAAACTAAAAATATACAGTTAAAAAGCTCACACAATCACATAATACACGACCCCAACATAGTTTCCAATATGTTTAATTCTTTCTTCGCGTCGGTTGGGAATGCACGTGTAAACAACCATAGCTCCAATCTGACGCATGAAAGTACGATGATAGAAAATTCTTTCTTTCTATCGCCTGTTGATTATAAAGAAGTCAGCAATATAATAAAAAACCTTAAAAATAAAACCTCCTTTGGCATCGACGAAATTCCTCCTTTGCTGATAAAACAATGTTCCGACATTTTAACGACTCCATATACTCAGTTAATAAACCAATCGTTTTCCCAGGGTGTTTTTCCAGACGCCTTAAAAATATCATTAATCAAACCGGTTCATAAAAAAGGCGATACTTCCAATATTAATAATTACAGACCGATAGCTATGTTGACAACGTCATCGAAAATATTTGAATCTGCCATGATCAAACGCTTGTTTACCTTCTACGAAAAATTTAAAATATTAGATGAAAATCAATGTGGTTTTAGAAAAAACCACTCTACTTCTTTAGCCATCTACAAATATCTGACAGGCATTTTACAAGCAATTAACAGCAAGAAAATTGCAGTGGGACTCTTACTAGATTTGAGCAAAGCGTATGATAGAGTTTGTTTTGCTACCCTACTGAATAAACTATTCCGGACAGGGATAAGGGGAGTAGCACATAGTTGGTTTAAATCTTACCTTGAACACAGATTTCAACACGTAGAAATTAAATACACAGATCTAGAAACGGGTAAAATAACCCATACCAGATCAAATAGAATACCAGTGTACGGCTCAATCCCCCAAGGTAGTGTCTTGAGTAGCATATTATTTCTCATTTATATAAACGACCTCCCGAAGATATTAGACGATCAAAGTATACTTTTTGCTGACGACATTTCTATCTTGATCCCATGCTCTTCAATTTTTGATTTAAAACCTAAACTTAACAATACATTCAACAAAATCTCTAATTGGCTAGAATCTCACAACCTACAACTTAACCTGAAAAAAAAAAAAATTATACAATTTAAACCCTACCAAAAGGCTCCTTTGGAGATATCGTATAGTTACAACAACACAGAATTAGAAACCGTGAGAACAGCTACTTTATTGGGGGTTCAATTAGACACACATTTGGATTGGAAGCAACACATACAAAAATTACTAAAAAAATTATCATCTTTTATATATGCTCTGTACCAATTAAAACGGACCACTGATTTTAAAACTGCACTTACAGCCTACTATGCATATGCATACTCAATACTATCATATGGTATTGTACTATGGGGAAACTCGTCGGATATAGATAAATTATTTGTTATGCAGAAGAAATGTGTACGAATACTTGTCAACATTGATCAATTAGAATCTTGTAGACCTCACTTTAGAAAACATAATATAATGACTCTAGTGTCTATTTATATTCTGGAATCATGTAAATTCATTAAAAAACACCCTAATCTCTATACATCCTTACCAAATAATAGAAGAAATAACAGAAATTTAAATAAACTTAAAGTACCATTCTCAGATATGAAATTAGTTACATCAAGCCCCCATATCATAACAATCAAAATATATAACCATATTCCAAATTATATTAAGAACTTAGCTACACCCACCCAATTTACAAAAAAATTAAAACAGTTTCTAATTGATAAATGTTACTATAGCCTAAATGAATTCTTTAATGACAACACGATGGAACATCACGATAAAACATGAATACGAATAGCAATTTATTATTTTTGGCAACTGACATAATTTATTGTTAAAATTAATAAGTATCAATTTTTTCTTTGACATTTTATCTGCAATGAATTGTATTATGACATCATAAACCTGAATATTATTTTTTTATTTTTTTATTATGTTAAGAATTTTATTTGAATTTTATGTATTAATTTTATTTGACATTATATTATTTTAACTCTTTATATTTCAAGTATTAACCAATAGCTAATAAGTCGTGACATTGAATACTATTGTTATCTTATAAAATTGTTTATTAAATTCAATGCATGTCGCATGCACACAATATTGCAATGCCCTAGCAGGGTGTCATACTGAACTGTTATTTCCTTTTTAACACCATGTAAACTATGACAGGCAATAAAGAATTTGAATTGAATTGAATTGAACAAAATAATATGAAAAACTTAATCCGACAGCGAGGCAAAGCTGAAGCTATTATCTTCTAATATATAAAATGTTCGTGTCCAGTTTGTTACCAAACCCCTCCAAAACGGCTTGAACGATCTTTATGAATTTTTTTGTGTAAGTTTGTTCGGTAGGTCTGAGAATAGGCCGTAAACTATTTTTTATACCTAGGTGATTATTATGGCGAAACGTAGTTCGCCGGCACAGCTATTAATTATATAGTAGCTATGCCCGCGACTTCGTCCGCGTGGAATAGTAACGGCTGGACCGATCTTGATAAAAAGTAGCCTATGTTATACCTTATATAATTAGCTATCTGTTAGTGAAAGTACCGTCAAAATCGGTCCAGCCGTTCCGGAGATTAGCGGGAACAAACAGACAGACAGATAAAAAAATTTTAATTGTGTTTTTGTTATTGGTACCCGATATACATTCATACCCATTCATTAAAAACTTGTTATTTTGACAATACAAACAGACACTTCAATTTTATTTATTTGTATAGGTTTCAAACACATTGACATCACATCACATATTATATAGCGCGGCAAAAGGTATTTTAGTCACTGTTTTGATGTTTCTTTTATGTATGGCATTATTTTCGTTAAAAGTAATTTACGACAGTTTTGTTCAGCCGGAACCAAAAAGTAAATTCTTAGTTATTTATTGCTATTGTTGATATTTGGTGTTAATTGCGACGTTGTTGTTGTAACACTTCATCATCATCACTGCAATCACGTATCGAAATCTGATATTGTTTCGGCTCATAACTCCAAATCACTACTATCCCATCTTCCAAAAATATCGCCTTTGCCATTGCAATTTCTGACAAAAAAACAACAATTTATTTTCAAAACATGTAAATCAATCCAAATTTTGAGAAGTAAACCATAAAAATATGAAGATCGCCAAAAAAGACTGTGTAGACGTAGCAATCAATCCCTTTTAGTCAAAGATTGATTATTGGGACACGTCAAACGTCATTTTCGAACAGAGGTCCATCCAAAAGCACTGATCGGACCTCTCATGGATGACTGACTTTCCGAGATTACAAATGCAATCCATCGATTGGATATAGAGACGCAAAATGGTACTTTTGGATCGAGTTTGCAATCTCAATCCGGAGAAAACGGATCAGGATCGCATATTGGGTTCGGGCATTAGTCGTAAAAGCATAGCAGACAGACGGAGCTACTTTCGCATTTATAATACTAGGTTTTCGCACCTGGCTTCGCCCGCTTTTTTCGTTTTTTTTACCGTATTGTTTCTATATCTTCCCGTAGTCAATCAATCCTATGGCCTTTGTTTATCTATTTACTTACTCAGTGATAATGTAGCATTCCATTAGTGAAAGAATTTTACAATGGGTCCAGTACTTTTTGAGTTAATTCATTAGAAACAAAAATACAAACATACTAAAATACAAATCTCTTTATAATATCAGCGTAGTTTTAATAGGTTGATATGCGTTTACTGTATTAAACTCGAAAACAAAGTTTGATATTGCACAAAAAAACTAAATTAAAAGAACCACGGCTACATAGCTATAAAAAAAGCATTATTAGAGAAAAAATCTGAGCATACGAAATAAATTACTTTATATAAAAGCCGTTAAAAAGTTTAACAAACCGCTCACCTGAACGAGTAAACAAATTTCAAATTGATCAGGGGCGACACGACAAGCGCAGAGAGGATAAAGGATTTTTTCTCTAAATTTAAGCCTGTCTGCGTGAACGCGACAACTTTGATGGAGGTTAAACCGTTTTTGAGGTTTCTTTTAGAGAAACATCGCGTAAAAGTTCGCTTAACATTTGACTAACAGTATTAGTTAAATTCTCGACATCTCGGTGAATGGAAAATTTAATCTATAAGTAAACTTTGTTCATTTTAATGTTGTTGTATTATTTGTTTTCAAACAGCTTTATACTGCAGCCAGTTTCTCATTTCCACATACAAAGCCTTTTTGCAAAGTATACTGACATAATGTTAAGTAAATTGCGCATAACCTGCAATTAGTCTGAAAAATTAATAGGTAAGACGATTTTTTTTCATTTTTCCTTTATAAATTTTTCAATATATTTGGCATTTTTAATGAAAATGTAAAGTTCTATATAAAATTTGTCTACTTCTTAAATTCTATATCTTATTAAAGAAAATGTAAAGTTCTATATCTTAACCAATTATCAAGAAATCTGTAAAGATTTCTAAATTGGATGTTGATATAAATAAAAAAATATTTTCCAAAAAATAAAAACCAGCTTCAATAATATTGAAAAGTTAAAAGTAATATAAGAATAGGTACAGACAACATCACACTTCTATATTGAAGTCGGTGACAAACGATGATCTCTTAGAATATCTTAAAATTTATCACCGACTTCATTATAGAAGTGTAATGTTGTCTGTTAGGTACAGAATCTTATATTATTTTTAACTTTTCAGTGTTTTTGAAGTCGGTTTTTATTTTTAACCGACTTCAAAAAAGGAGGAGGTTCTCAATTCGATGCGCATGTTTTTTTTTAATATTTTTGTGTGTATGTTACGCGATTACGCCGCCAAGTGTGGGCCGATTTTCAAAATTCTTTTTGTATTCAATAGAGTATACTCCAAGGGTGGTCCCAAAGTCACCAAAGTCAGGATCTGATGATGGGATCTCATGAAAATCGAGGAAAACCCTTAAATTGAAAGGTGTTTCGAACGTGTTTTGTGTGTATGTTACGTGATTACTCCGCCAATTGTGGACCGATTTTCAACCACCCCAGGAGTATACTCTATCGAATACAAAAAGAATATTGCAAATCGGTCCAGAATTGGCGGCTTAGGATAAGCTCCGCTCCACATGAGGTGGAGGCCCTCCGTCTGACGATTGCCTGTGTGTTCTCGGGCAATCCCGCCTTGGCGAAAGCTCGACCAGTGGGTCGGGCTTGCCCGGGAGCGTGGGTAGTGGAGTCGCAGTGTGGACCTTACCTAGCACGTCCATAAGGGCAGGGAGAACACCGGGGGGTTTAAGTGGGTAGGCCTGGCACTCTGCCGGGAGAACTCCACATACGCTCTCTGCTCAACAGCGGGTACGGTGCGGTTACGCATTTCCCCCCGAGAAAAAAAGGGTCGCCTGCTTGGGTACCTTCGTCTTACCTATTTCTACCGCAAAGCAGTAGTGATTGCATTATCGGGCCGGTTTGAATGGTAAGATATGGCAGTGACATTACTGGGTACCGTGACTATACACCTTAGTCACAAGTTGACAACGTACGTACACCCCTACAAGAACCATAGTTCTTGTAAGGGTTGCAGATTTGCTGCAAATCTCACAAGAGCCACATGTATCATGTATGGTGACAGTTACCATTTACTATCAGGTGAGCAGTAGGCTTGTTTGGCAACTTTGTTGTAAAAAAACACATACAGATATGTAAGAATTTTCCGAAAAACTATGAGTACAATTCAAAAAGGAATATCGCCTCAGCTATTTGCTTATCCTTTAAAAATGCAGAAAGTACTGAATTTCCGGCATGACCAATGCCGTTATCATGAAAGCAACATAATATGTCGTGCTATAGAATTAGTCTATGGAATATTTGGTTTGTTATAGTCTATACAAAACTGTAGTCTATAATCTGTGCAAACAGACTGTACGAAACCTATGGTGTGTATAAACTTTTAAACTTTTTAATGAGTCACCGGCTTTTTTATTGTATTCCACCATCTCAACGAATTTTCGGAGCAAACTCCATAAGTGATTAATTAATTCGTTTCCGGCCCAAGTTTGTGGCCGATATTTTAAATTGGCGCCCATTCGCAGCTCGCTCGGATAAAAGGAATAATCTTTGACGGCGCAGGCTGGCCGCTATGTTATAATTGCTTTTTAACGAGAGGAGCCCGGTGTCCTTGTACGACAGCAACAGAATAATTTCTTCATCGCCATTGGAATAGCTGCATGAACTTTTTTATGACTTTTGAATTTATTTTCACAGCTGGGAAATTCTGCCGCAAAGCAGCAGTGCTTGCATTGCTGTGTTCCAGTTTGAGACTACCGGATGACTTTACATCTAGCCCCTTAAACATGACGCATTTCGATAATCGTTAACGCAATCGCTAGAAGGAAAATTTATGCGATTTGACATAAGCCCTCGCTTAGTTTTCGAGCGCAATTGTCAAATCTGATACATTGTCAATTTAATAATAATAATAATAGATACAGAAGGCGGTGATTCTTGACACGGCACGTATCGTTCGGAGATTCCTCTCCCTATAGCCTCCCTGGGCCATGCTCCGCTGCCAGTGGAACCCTAGATTTAAGTTTTTTATCGATTATGTAATCGAGCTTTATATAGTATAGATTGTATAAAACTTAAATTAATGATGCTTTTTTGAATAAATGTATAATAATAATAATAATAAAATTCTTTATTTCAAGGCAACATAACCCATAATTATACAACAATAAGAAATAAAATAAAATCCAAAGAAAAAAATGTAAAATATGTTACACAATTAAGTTGCATCATTTTCTGTTCTCGCTCTGGTGAGCGAATATCCAAAATCGATATATAGGACTTTGTATATCCTCGGACAGGCACTGCAGTATAGCATTATTAGATTTTCGTATTCCTTCCCAGAAAGAAGCAATACGGGATCGAATAACCGCAAAGAAATCGGGAACCCGTGCATCAGAAAACATGCCCGATGCGCTGCAATATCTAGGCTTCTGCATAAGGATGCGAAATGCGTCATTATATTGCACCCTTCTGGCATGATTTATGCAGGTGTGAAATAATATTTAGCGATTGCGTTAGCGATTATCGAAAGACATCTTGTCTAGGGGGGCTGATGTCACAAATTGGCACCTTACACTGTGGTTCTTGTGGGGGTTGCAGATTTGCTGCGAATCTCACAAGAACCTCATGTACTACAGGTAACTATTACCACTTACCGCCAGGTGGGCACTATGCTTGTTTGCCAACTTAGTTGTATAAAAAATATCACCTGTTAAGTGACGATAAGGCCGAAAATGGAAGCGAGCTTGACCTGGGGCCCAATTCCGTTAATAAGTTACAGCTGAATCGAAACTAAACCGTTGCAATCGTCCAATCGGAGCGCGTATATCGCCATACAACTGTTCGATGCTCTCTAATTGGTCGATCGCAACGGTTCAGTTTCGATTCAGCTGTAACTTATTAGCAGAATTGGCCCCTGGACACCTCGATAATTGGGGAACTGGCTACCTCTTACCTCTCGACATAACAATGTTTATTGACAACGTTATAATTTGGACAAACATAAGGAGCTTCTTTATCTGGCCCCCTTAACTAGGAAGCAACTTTCTTTCTCCCTTTTTCACTAGCTTGTATTAAAAGCTTGTAAAAGTATCTAAATTTTCAAGTTGGAGCAAATTGGATACAGTAAGCCAAATTTCATCAAAATCGGTTACCTATGTGGTTTCGGAGTCAACCCGGACAAACATCGTGGCACGAGATTTTTGTATATAGATAGAAGATTTTTCTTTTTTATATTTTTTGTATATTATTTTTATTTATTTGATAAAAAATATATACACATTTATTTTATATAACCGCTTATTACATCACGTATTTTTTCAATTCTTGCAGATGTGCGCAAAATGTGTGCAAATAAGCCTCGAATGAAGCTACGGAGACAATATTTCCGTCACAGGCTAAGTATGCCTACTTACACATTTACGCGTAGTTAAATACGGAAAAAATTGTGTGGAGGCACCATTAGGGTAACGTATGGGGCACAATATCGAGAGCTCGACAGGTAACAATCCCAGGGTCGGTTGCCGCCTCACTAGGTTGACATTTCTTCCGAGGCAACCGGATTAATCTAAACCTCGGGAAAATACGGCCCTGTAAACAGTCACGTTGTTTGTCAGTTTTGTATACAACAAAATTGGCAAACAAGCATACTGCCCACTTGATGGTAAGTGGTCAATTTAAAGGGTCAATAAATTTTTGAATAAACATTGATTCAATTAACTTTTAACACTCTATACTGTCACAGAGATTGCGTATAACGGAAAAATGAGAAACAGGGTTTTCCGAAGAAATAAGAAATAAATAAGCAATACTTCTTTTATCCACGTTTAGAGTATGTTAAAGTAAAGCTTATGAAGTATGCTTTCAAATTGCATTTACCGTTTTTATTTGTCTAATCTTATTTTTTATATACCGATATTTCCAAATCGACACCTATGAGATGGGTCGATTTCATTGCAGGTCAGTGTATGTATGTATTAATATTTACTCTGATATCAAAAATTTTAATATCATTATAGATAACTAACGATTCGAATAAAGAGAAAGCAAATTCTTGTTGCAAATTTAATTCAATTGTAGGTTGAAAGGGCGGAAATTTCGTAATTACTGAACCCACCTCGCATGTCACCGTATTTTGAAAAAAAAATAATAACAATTATAGGGGGTTCGGTCTAGTGGAGATAAGGAAACAAACACTTGGTTGTAGGTACTGTTGGTCCGCGAGCTGGCATATAAATTCTTTGTCGCGGCGCGTACGTCCTTGCTCTCTCGCGGTCTCGGTCGACTCTCGAAAGATCCAGCGCGCGTAAGTTAACGTCGCGCGCGCGTCGCCAGTGGCGCGAAAAACGGAGGTTGGCGCGAACTAATATCGCGGCTTTGGATAAACATGGATTAGCCGCTAGGCATAGCCATGATACCTAGCGGGTAATCTTCCGCGAGATGCGCGTACAGGTCGGTTTACCATACAATGTTATTTATTTTTTTCAAAATATGGATCTACACTCGCGAGCATAAGTTTGGAATCAGTTACTTGAAATTGGTTCCGCGTGATCTTGCTTACTAAATAAATTTTTAATAATCATAAAAATGACATCATGTTAAAGGTGCAACTGTCCACTTTAAATCGATATAAAATTAATTCATATCGAGCCCGTAATTGTGGAGTTATCCCGGATTAAGTGAAGGAGGTAGGAAAACAAGGAAATAGGAAAAAATAATGAATGAATAAAACAACAAAAATTATTAAATAAAAATTTTATTTATCTTTAAAAATAAGTGTCAATATTTTGTGTTCCCTCCCCTAACTGCTCCAAGACGATTCTTCATAGACCTGATCAGCTTCTGAATTGATTCTTGTGGAATACCTTCCCACTCCTCAAACAACGCTGTTTTCAGCTCATTCAGACATGAAGGAGTAGGAGTTCTGGAACGAACCTTCCTCTTCAGTTCATCCCACACGTGCTCAATGGGATTCAAGTCCGTTCGAGGTATTCCGTTGTTACACGGGCAGTGTGACAACGAGCGTTATCGTGCATAAGGAGGAAGTCATCACCGATGTATCCCGCATAGGGAACGACATGTTCCAGGAGAATATCGGAAATGTACCGGTCCGAAGTTAGACCGCCTCCTCGTCCCCCGCCAGGCACGAAAACAAGCTCGGTTTTACCATCGAAGAAAATGCCGGCCCACATCATACAAGAGCCGCCCCCATAAGCCACTGTTTCAGCGACACAGCACTGTGCAAATCGCTCCCCAGGCCGCCTGTAGACCTGTCCTCTTCTGTCGCTACCGTGCAAACACATCCTGCTTTCATCGGAGAACAGGACTTGCCTCCATTGCTCAACCTCCCAATCAAGATGGGTGCGAGCAAACTGAAGGCGTGCTTGTCGGTGAGCTGCCGTGAGTTTCGGGCCTGTGGCAGGCCTTTTTGGAGTCAGATTCGCTTGCTTGAGTCGTCGACGAACTGTCCACTCGCTGGCTGCTATCCCACGAACATCTCGGAGCTCCTGTTGGACGTCGACACCAGTCAAATGCCGATTTCGGAGAGAGGTTGACACGATAAAACGGTCATCCCTCTCCGATGTGCACTGGCGCCGTCCAGATCTTGGTCTCGGGATAAAGCCACCAGTCTCCCGAAAGCGCTTATAAACTTTCGAAACACAGGATTGGCTTATGTGGAGCCGACGAGCGACAACCCGCTGGCTGAGCCCTTCTTGCAATAGGGCTACGATTTGTGCTGCTTCTGTAGGTGTTGTCTCCATTGTCGTACAAGGTAAAGGGTCAAAAGTGGCGGAGATGTGTACCGGTCTACGTGTAAAATTAGACTGATAAAGAAAATCCGATAACAGGTGCTTTTATAGGGGGTCAATAGGTCGCAACTCGTGACGTATCAAACAATTAAAACACGTCTTTTTCGATACACCTTCACTTAATGCGGAATGGCTCCATAAATACTGGCTTGTTTTTAATGAATTCGGTATCAGTTTAAAAGTAAAGAGTTGAACCTTTAAAATGATGTCATTTTTACGAGTATTAAAAGAGAACTACTCAAGATAACGCGCAACCAATTTCAAGTAACTGATTCCAAACTTTTGCTCGCGAGTGTAGTTTGTCGCTAGTGTTGCTAAATAAGCGTACGATAAATCACAATCTCTATCGATCGGAACTGGTTCAACAATAAGCCTACAGCACAGGTGCCAGCAGCAGTACCAAGAACTGATACACGTGGAGGAAAACAATATTGTGCCAAGCTCGAATACAATTGAGCGCAAGGCACGCCAATAAAATCGTAACTCAATCTACAACTGACACAGCTCTAATTAGTCAATTAACGCCTCAAAAACTCGAGTCATTATTGTTTTATAGGAAAAGTTAAATTATTTCCGGCGGCGCGTAACGATCCGGGGGGAATTTTTGTAACCCCATCACAGAGAGAGTAATGGCTCCGTTCCGAGTGCCTTTTGACAGACTTTAGGAGCTCGTGGGACGGGCTTCCGTGAAATAAATAACACGGCACATTGTTTTAGCATTAAAGGGCCGTAAAATAAATCATGCTAAAATTATTACACGCGTTATTTACCGTGGATTGGATGCACGCGCCGCCGTGTGTGGCGAAAGAGATTTTCCACTAGGCATGGAACATTTCATGAGTAACATGTGGAACGTCGATGGCGCAGTGGACTCGGCACTTGCCTTCAGGGGTTCGAGACCGCCATGTACCAATGTGTTTTTTAGTTTTCGATTTTCATATGTACATTTGTCTGACGCTCCTACGGTGAAAGAAAACATCGTGAGGCAACCTGCATACATCTGCGAAGAAATTCAATGTGGTATATACATATGTGAAGTCGACCAATCCACACTGGACCAGCGTGATTGACTGAGGCCTAGACACCCTAACTTAGGGTAGGCTCGAGCCCCTCGGTGGGGACGTATATGAGCTGTAATGATGATGATGTGAAAAATCATATGAAATGATTTCATTTATCCCACCAGCTACTGTCATTCACCCGGACCGGAATTCACGCTACGAAATCGCAAATCATTTGCAATTTATTTAAGAATTTGAAGAGTTAATGTTTTAAACCTTTCGGCCGCTTACGAAACTGGAGCTTCGTAACCAGATGCGATCGAATACTTTTTCGTCCTTATACGTAACCAGTTACGATCGAATACTTTTTAATCCTCGTACGAAACTATGTAATGAGTCTCGTAACCAGATGCGATCGAATACTTTTTCGTCCTTGTATGAAACCACTCAACAATATAAAACCACCTATTAGAAAATCAAACAACCTAGAAGGATGGCACAACAACATCAACTGATTCAAAGGGAAGAAGTATCCCACAATTCCACAAAGTATCTGTTAGGTACTTTGATGAAGGAGATAAAACGTCGTAATGAATAAATAAATGATGCACTAAAAAAATTAAAAGAAGGAAACATTTCTGTAGGGCATTATCCCGAAATTATTTATTCTTATGCTTTCACATTTTAATTTTTCATTCATGACTTTTATATGAAAATAAAATATCTAATTTCTACTTTGACTATTTCTAACTTTTATGTAAGTTGCTTATGATCAGAAAAAAGAAAACCAGTAATACACAAAGTGTCAAATGATTACTTATACTATTGTACAAAAACACGAAAAAGTTTTTGATCGTAACTGGTTTCATGCAAGGACGAAAAAGTATTCGATTGTAACTGGTTACGAAGCCTCAGTTTCGTACGCGGCCGAAACCGTTTTAAAGATATGACAAATTTTTACATTGTCAATCCTAAGCCTGTTTAAGTGTGACGAAAAGTTCATTGCTTAAAAAGTACACAACACATTGTAGGTAATATAATCTTGTTCTCCTTCTTTCTTCTTCTTCGTATATAGGGTTACTTTTTTATCACCCCGAATAATTTAAGGGATGCTTCACGACACGTTAGTAGGATAAAAAAAGCTCACATATTTAATTTTATAATTTTTTAAAATATCCAAATTTTTTTTATAATTTTTTAAAGTAATGGTTGTGTCCTAAAGCGCCCCTTACATTATACGGGTGATAAAAAAAGTTATCTTCTTATATATAAAAATGAATCGCTGTGTGTTAGTCTCGCTAAAACTCAAAAACGGTTAAGGAAAAAGCAACCAGTCGCTAATTGTACAATGGCAACGCTATCAACGAAGTATCGCTAAGTGGTCTGTGATCAACGACCAAATGAAACAATAATCGGTCGCTGTGTCCAACCAAACGTTGACGTGCATTATTAGTTCGTCAGTCGCCCGCATGTGGCGCTGTCGTAGCTAAATCCAACGTTCCATACAAATTTCAGATTTATCTATATTATACAAAAGGAGAAGTTCCCATCTATAGACGCGCGCACAGCCGTAACTGCTAATGGTAGAGACGTGAAATTTGGACAATTGTTTTAATTTGAAATGCGGACGCACACTAAGAAGGGATTTAAAAAAAATAACTCTAAAGGGATGAAATAGCGGTTGCAAGTTTGTATGGATTTATTTTTAAATTAGCAACGATTTTGATAAAACTTGAGATTCGTGCTCTCAAAAACATTTCATTGGACACGCGTTTCGTGGTATATTGGAATTCACCCCCTTAGGGAGCAAAATAGGGGTTGAAAGTTTCTAGGGAACATATTGAAAATCTGCTCCGATTTCTATAAAATTTACTATCCGAGCTCCTAAATATAAATAACAGTCTTCTATATAATAGGCTACAAAATTATTTTTCCTACGGGAAAATATAGAATTCCCACGGGAAAACAATAATAACGCGGGCGAAGCCGCGAGAGAAAAGCTAGTAAGCAATAATTGTACAATCTCATAATTGCGACTGTCTCTCAATATCGGTAATAATAAGCCTGCCGACCTCCGCATCAATAACGACCGTGTTTAAATTCTTTGCGAGTTCGCAAGATTAAAATTTGAAATTAAGATTACATGTTATATATGAGATACCTTAATCTAGATTAAGGTATCTTTATTCTATCTTTCAAACGACTTGAATGTCAACAACTAACAATCTCAAACACTGAACACATTAAAAAACTTTTGAGGCCCTTTAATACGCTCTGTGCTAGACACACATTGGGAAATACATTACGGCTATAACATACTAATTCACGGAAACAACAAAGAATCCATCACGAAACAAAAATCGTTACAAATAATAAAACAAAGTCCCCCCCCCCCCCCCCACCGCCGCCGCGTCTGTCTGTCTGTCTGTTCGCGATAAACTCAAAAACTACTACACCGATTTTCAAGCGGTTTTCACCTCTCGATAGCGTGATTCTCGAGGAAGGTTTTAGTATATAATTTGTTAACTTTTTGTATTTATTTCTGTGTACATTAACGATATTTGTTAAAGATGACGGGAAAAAATAAATTAAGGCGAAACGTAGTTCGTAAAGGAAGTCTGCTAAAAAGGTGAAAACAGTGTACAAAGTTCCCTTCTTAGTTATATGTTATTAGCGAAATTACTTGAGTAGAAATTCACGGAAGGTTTCATTTGCCGATTTCAAAGCCTATATTTTGTATTTAACAAGTTTCACAATTTCGACAAATATAATTTGTTCTGAATCACCTTTGAATTACTTTCCTGCAAGCTGCCCAAGTGTGCCTAAGTAGGCACAAATGAAACATTTAAATGTCACCCATCCTTTCACTCTAATAGCGGGAAAAAGTTTTTCTTCTCAGTCTTGTAGGTGTCAACTCAATATATAGATGAACCTTAATATTTTGCTCGTATTTAGAAAGAGTTCATTGCCATTTATTTAGTCATGGTAAAATACATGTCAGGGAACTGCAATATTAATAACTTCCCGAGGTTCTAATGCATCGGTCATTCTTATGCAAGTTTTCCGCCGTTCAACGTTACATATCGTATTTATAAGGTTGTAGTTATGTTTCAAATATTATATTCATGAACCGCCGTGTTACTTCACTTCAATGGCTTCGTCGGACTTTCTTTATTTTTTGTGGATGGGGATTTCTGAGCTTTCTGTGGGAATTTTGAACAATCCTTTCTAAGTCGGTGCCTAAGTTATCCAATGAATCTCTGTTCCAATTTGTTTACATGCTTCTAGCTTCAATTGCTTTAATAGTTATTGACTCTACGTTAATACCTCAGTCAGCCACTCACCAAAATCTTTTCTAAATACAGATTACTATCACCACCCTTTTAGAATTGCTATCACCACTATATAAAACCCTCAACCCAACTATATTTACTAAAAATTCTTATGCTATGCCGAAGAGAGTACAAAATCGCAACTACCTGATCGAATCGAGGTGAACCGTAAAAGAATAGAAATTTTAAACTAATAGGTATATTTGGGAAAATACGAGCCAGGAGATAAATCATGCAGCGCCCGTGACGCGGTGCCAGCGACAACCGGGTGACGGATTAAACTATAAATATGGATCCACAGCCCCCGAGCAGGCTGATTTTAATCTGGCTTGATTTTATTCGAATATTGCACACCTTTTACAGTATCTAAGCCCAAACTCAGAAATCTTTATTCAATAAAGACCTTTACAGGCACTTATTGACGAGAAACAACCCAAAAAAATCTAATCAACCAAGAATCTACTTAACTAAAATGTTTAACAATTAATCATTTAATCCATGTGTTAGGGAAAATATCAAACAATATAATTAAATTATTTATAATATGCTGTGCTGTAACGTAAGGTTATATATGTTGTCAAGTCTGGTACTTTACCGCTATTCCTTGATTTCGGTGTTACCTAGGTCGACCATTAGGATATGCACGTAGACTCTGGGATTCTTCTATTAGGATCCTGCACTATTTTTGGCACTTATTATCAATTCACGTTCTAGGTAGGTGTGCGAGTGCCGTGGTCAGTTAGGTATACGTCTTACGTCGGGAAGACTCGACTGTCATCGCGTTTTTTCACAATAACAAGAGGCCACGCCCGGCGCGCGGGAAGGAAACATAAGTGGTCGAAACACCTTGTATGTACAAACACCCCAGCTATAATTAAGATGTATGCGAACACAAGTAAAATGACAAAAAAAAGGAGAAATTAGGAGTCTTCTTGAATGAACAGGCAAGAAACTCGGAAAATCTAATTTTAATTACTCATACTCGGAAAGTAGGTCTGAAGTTACCTGAGTAGCGGGTTGAAAATAATACTTTCGAGCCCTAGGGAGAATCGTTTTCTACTGACAGCTGTCAAATTATTAAAAAAAACTAGTTCTATTTTCACATTTCTTTTTAACCATGTTCCAACTTTCTATACAGCCACTCAATTACAGCGCGATGTGAAATTGAAATAACACAAAATTAAGTATTAATTAAACAATCTATACTAATATTATAAAGAGGAAAGATTTGATTGTTTGTTTGTATTGAATAGGCTTCGAAACTACTGAACCGATTTTGATGAAAGTTGGTATAGGGATAGTTCGAGACCAGGAGAAGGACATAGCGTAATTTTCCTACGGGAAAATATAAAATTGCCACGGGAAAACAATAATAACACGGGCGAAGCCGCGAGCGAAAAGCTAGTATAGTATATTTCTAAATGACTTTATTATAATTTACTTTCAACTATTTCTTTAAAATAACATAGATTTGGGCAAAATATTGACCATTTTTGCAATGATGAAAATGAAAAATAATGTCTCAATAGTTGGTCGACCACAGAAAAAAAAACAAAATAGGCGGGATAGCGCCATTCCGACCTTCATTTGATTTTTCGAATTGTAGAGTTTTATTATTATACATATACTTGCAGAGATTTGTATTAACATTGAGTTCATCTGATTCAGATAATGGATTTAACGGAGACTTGTGTGTACTCACACAAACTTATTTAGGTTTAACAGTACACAAAAATTGTAAAATAAAATAAGTTGTAAATAACAATAAAACAAACGCCTGATTTCACAACAGCACAAAGTAAGATTCACTAACTTTTTGTTTAGCTAATTCATGTTTTCTTATATAACCTAGTTGGAAAACAAGCATACTTACTCCCCACCTGTTAATGGTAAGTGGTAGTGGTGGTTTTTGTGAGATTCGCAGTAAATCTGCAACCTCCACAGGCACCACGGTATATTTTGCCAACTTGTGACATAAGATGTAAAGTCAAGGTACCTAGTAATTTCAGTGCCATAATCATACCCTTCAAACCACAATGCAAGCACTGCTGCTTTGCGGCAGAAATAGGTAAGACGGAGGTACCCAAGCAGGCGACCCTGGTACAGAGTCTCCCTCCGGTATTTATTATTTTTACTTTCCTTGTATGTGTAATGAAAAGCACAGTGTTTACCTCGGGTTAAAGACTTATTTAGTCCCTCTACTTAGAGACTCTACTTTACTCAAGATGGGTGCCGTCTAGACGGTTATAAAACAATCTACTATTTTTGTCTCCAATGTTAAATTCACAATAATTTTATAAAAAAAAAGAATTATTGAAATGCCTGTCGGAGTAATTGGGACAGTTACTCAATCGAATGCCATTTATCCAATAATCACAAGTTACACACTTTGAACGTCAATGGAGAATCGTTACATTTTTTGTCGATCCCAAGCAGCTTTATGTGTATTTTATAAAAGGCTTTGGTGACTGACTGACTGAGGTATCAACATAGAGCCCAAACTACTAGAGCTAGGAGCATGAAATTCCGTACAGAGGCCCAAATCTCCTAAATAAGTTACAGCCGATCGTAACTAAACCGTTGCGATTGACCAATCGGAGCGCATATATTGACTTTCAATTGTTCGATTATAGTGATGTGCCGAGTGGCTATTTTGGTGGATTGAGTCGACTCGAGTAGGTTTATACTGTATTCGAATCATGACTCGATTCCGCGATTCGATCCCAGTACTCGAGTTCTTCTTGGTATTCGCATGTTGACTCGAGTCTAGAACTCGAGTCCAGGTCTCGAGCCTAGAACTTTGAGTCCAGGACTTGAGTCTAGAACTTCGAGTCAAGGACTCGAGTCTCTAACTTCGAGTGCAGGACTCGAGTCTAGAACTGCGAGTCCAGAACTCGAGTCCGTTACCTATTTTAAAGCAAAAAGGAAAAATCGAAAAGGAATAAACTTCAAACAGCATGTAGGTTTAGCATATTCAAAGACGCAACTGTAGTAACTAACACATTTTAATAAAAATAAGAGTGTGGCTAACTCCAGCTGGGCCACAAAAAAAAACTGAAAGATTGTTTGAGTATGCTGAGCCACACGGATCTCGAAAACGAAAAGACAGCGAAAATCTGTTTACTCATATAGATAGGTGGTAGTTTGTCGATACTTTATTCAAAGATTCAGAGTTAGTCGACACCCAAATCCAGAGAATGAAAGAATTTTTTATTTAGGTAAATAGTCCAGGAGCTAGGAATCCCGAATGCACGAGGTTTCGTTATTTTTTTAGTTTGTGTAATTTCTTACAATATGAAGTTGGTTTTAAATAGTCAATCGAATTCAATGATGAAACAGTAATTGTTTTAATTTGATTTTATATAAATCTTCGATGAATGATTTGTCAAGGTATTAAGGCAACATTTGGTATCTAGTCTCCTAGTCTATCTAGGTACACGAAGCCTATAATTTTTGGATAGGAGCTCGACAAACTCTGAATCTTTGAATAAAGTATCGACAAACTACCACCTATCTATAATATGAGTAATCAGATTTTCGCTATGACTTGCGTTTTGAGATCGGAATCACTCTGAGCGGGTGTAGTTGAAGAATTGTCAATGCCATACCTGAGGTTTTTTTCGGCGCCATCTATACTATATGTAATATTATAAAGCGAAAAGCTTTGTATGTTTGTATTGAATAGGCTCCGAAACTACAGGACCGATTTGAACAATTATTTCACTAGTAGAATGTTACAATATCACTGAATAACATAGGCTATAGAATATTTTCCTACGGGAAAATATGATATACCCACGGGAAAAACGGAGATAACGCAGACGAAACTGCAAGTGGAAAGCTAGTTTTGTAATAAAGTTAATTATCACCACAATAACAACTTACTGACACAAATAAAAACAAAAAGTTACAGATTCAAACTTGTATTATTAGGCGTCACTTCATTCCATAAGTAAAAAGAGACTGAGTACGAGCGAGTCAACCTAACTCGAATACTAGACTCGAGTTAGTTGGACTCACATAGAATCGAGTTAACGAGTACAAAAACGATTCTTCCTGACTCGAGTACCGGAATCGAGGTCGGCGTACTCGAATCAAAACTCGGCACATCACTATCGATTACGTGATAATATGGCGTTCTGATTGGCCGAAAGCAACGGCTCAGCGCCCACTTAGGAAGGATTTCTCAAATTTCCCACAGGAAATTGAAAAACTCCCATACAAAATATATAAGCTAAAGTTCGCGAACATAGCTAGTCTCTCTCATATAGAATTAGATCCTTTGTAATAAATATCCTTTTTTCATAAGAACATCCTTGATTGTAACTTTAAATTTATTTAAGCTAAATTCTTTATTTTTATTTGGGTTTTTACAGTAGAAAAACAGAGACAAAATCCACGGAAGGAATTATAAATTTTTTGAGCCTAGTATTCGGTAACGCTAACATATTTTTTGCCTAGTAGGTGGGTAACTAATATCACCGTTTGTACGAAACAAATGTATATATTTTCTCTCTCTCGCTCTTATTTTGAATAAAATAATACAACTATTACAATCTCACACCACACAAAAGGGACCGGACATCACAGAAAACTATGAGGGCTGTGACAGATAAAAACAAAAAAAAACATTCGTTCTTCATTTCACATTGCTTTTAGCTTTTTAGGGGGAGACCTTCGTGTTACTACCGATTTATCTAATTCCGATTAAATGGCCACATCAAAATAGCAGGTTTTTCCTCTTATACCTACTTCAATACAGAAATGATTAAAGGTACCTAGAAGTGAATTGACTTAACGTCTTCAACGTCACAGCACTTTGGACTACTCGGAAAAGGTTTTCGGAATTGTGAAATAATGCTTGACTCGAGTCCAGTCTTGGCATCTCGTGCTCCGCCTGCTGGATTTCCACTGAGTTTCGTTTTATTTTCGATGAAAATCAATATAAAATTAAAATAATTATCAATATCATTATGATTTTCGTCAAAAACTAAATAGAAATAAGCATAAATTGTGCGAAAACGACACTTAACGAGCATTCGACGTCAGACGAATCATTCGAAAATAGAGCCCCAGCAAAGCGAACAGCTGCCATCTGTCATCACAGCATCACGTGTGTTAACAGATAGACTACTCTCTACCCCATTTACACTCGCGTGCGAGCCGCGAGACGAGCCACGAGCCGAGCCACGAGACGCGAGTGTAAACACTGAGCTCGTGGCTCGGCTCGCGGCTCGTTTCGCCACTCGCAAGGCTCGCGTACCACGAGCCACGACGCGAGCCCCTTTGACTCGTGTCCAAAAAACCGCTCCCGACGCGAGCCTTGCGAGTGGCGAAACGAGCCGCGAGCCGAGCCACGAGCTCAGTGTTTACACTCGCGTCTCGTGGCTCGGCTCGTGGCTCGTCTCGCGGCTCGCACGCGAGTGTAAATGGGGTAGAGAGTAGTCTATCTGTTAACACACGTGATGCTGTGATGACAGATGGCAGCTGTTCGCTTTGCTGGGGCTCTATTTTCGAATGATTCGTCTGACGTCGAATGCTCGTTAAGTGTCGTTTTCGCACAATTTATGCTTATTTCTATTTAGTTTTTGACGAAAATCATAATGATATTGATAATTATTTTAATTTTATATTGATTTTTATCGAAAATAAAACGAAACTCAGTGGAAATCCAGCAGGCGGAGCACGAGATGCCAAGACTGGACTCGAGTCAAGCATTATTTCACAATTCCGAAAACCTTTTCCGAGTAGTCCAAAGTGCTGTGACGTTGAAGACGTTAAGTCAATTCACTTCTAGGTGTTTACACTCGCGCGCGAGCTTCATATAAAATTTATAATTTTGCTTTATTTTTTACCAATTTTTTAAAAATCTTTATATATTTCAAAGTTGACTGTTGATTCGTAGTTTTTAAGAGTGAATAAAGATTACTTTAGTTAACAGAGTACAAAAGATATCCATACAATTGAATTTTCGTCGGGGCTGGTAAGACCTCGGTGGCCGAGTGGTCAAGGTGTCAACACTGTATGTTGAAGACGCGGGCTCGATCCCTTCCCGAGATTAAATTTTTCATTATTGATTTATTCATCTTTTTTTTATTTTTTTTTAAATTTACTACAGACAAAACTTTATACATCATTGAACTTTCTCAAAAGGGGCCTATAATTTGGAACCCTAAGAATAAAAAGTCATATTTAGTCAAATTATTTGCGTAGTTATAGGGTATATGCTGGCTAAGCACAACGTTGATGCCGCTAATACTTCGACGTCCTCCATTGCTGAAAGCTCGAAAGCAACTGAACGCATTGCGAGAATGTAAACACCTCGACGAGCTCACGCGCTCTTCCGCGAGACACGAGCCGAGCCGCGAGCCGAGCCGCGAGCCGAGCCACGAAACGTGTAAATCAGGTATCTCAGTCCGCAATTGTAGTGCTTTTTCTTGCTAAATTGTAGAAATATAGGGAAATCTTAAAGTTGAAAGAAAAAAACAAACTTATTCCTTTAGTCCGATACAAAATGAAAAGCTTTATTCTGGTAGGTACATGGTTGTAATTCACTTATGCATAATGTTACTGAAGTTAACAAAATCCCTCAATGCAAAGCACTTAACTAAATGTTTAATTAATACAAGCCAAGGGCAGGATGGTTCAGGTTTGTTTGATCAATCTCGGCAGGTAAAAATCAGGTACAAATTGGGTACAAAACTATAAAATTGAGGGGCAATAAAGTACACCAACAAATAGTTATAGGTTTCTTTTTTTAAAATTAGTAACACCGTTTTTTCTTAAAATTTCACAATCCACGTTTGATCTCAAAGTTAGCTGTACAATGCTACTGTGAACACTGTGCTTTGGTAACATCGATGGCAGCATGTAGAAATGAACAGCGATTTCAGATTCGCGGTCAGAAAATGTTTACCAGTTTTGAAATTAGATTCTATATCACACTTTTTTCACTTAAGTCTAAAATGTCATATCAAGTTACTTATTACCTTTCAAAAGTTAATATGCAAAATGACGCATCGAGAATGACAAAGAGAATTATTTATTTATTTATGAAACTCATTTCTTTATTTGTTGACATGACATTTAGCAAAAATGATTGGACGTCCTTTGGACAAGAGCAAAATTTTACTGATTACAAAAATGATTCGTCGTTACAAAGAGAACGGTTTCACACCTAGTTATTTTGCTGCTTTATATGATGTGAGTGAGAGACGATCGGACGAGCTTTGCACAGTGCTGGACTACACTACAGCCACCATGCTATTAAAGTGGAGCTGAACCTCACCACAAAACAGCCCGGCTTAACTCTGCGCGACAACATCTCGATTTTGATTGGTCGAATACTATATTTACCGATGAAAAAACTTTTAAATCAAGCCAAGTTGGAAGATTAACTTTGTGGCGCTATAATAGAACTCGGTATGATGAAGCTCATATCGTGCCTCAAAACTAGTCAGGTCGCATGACGTTGGAGAACTGGCTAGGTACTGCCATTAATTATCGCGTCGCCATTTGTGTCGCTTTAGGAAGAATTGATGCTGCCTAGCTAGAGCCTACTATGCGCGTAGTGTATCCTGCATCAGAATTTCCACACATTACTTACGTTCAAGATAATGCACGGATACACACGGCCCGTGTTATGGCGTGGTTTTTTCAAATTCAAATTCAAAAATCTTTATTCAACATATGCCTTTACAGGCACTTATTGACGTCAAAACAAAGCAAAACAATCTAATTTAAAGAAATTATATTAACCTTGTATGTGCATACATCCTAAATATACTCAAGATGTCTGCAAATACAAGTGGGAATGAAAAAAAAAAAGTTGATTCTACACCTGTTCGGAAATTGGGAGAGCCTTCTCGAGAAGAACAGGCAAGAAACTCGAAAGGTCTAAATTTTTTATCTCCTCTTTTCAACTCGTTCTCCTCGTTTCAACCTCCACCGTGACATTCGTCCCATTCAATGGCCCGCTCGGTTTGCTGATTTAAGCCCTATTGACAATTTATGGGGGCTTTTGGTTCAACGACGCTAGGACTGTCAAAATGAGAGAAACCCTCATGCTCTTAGATCACACTGTGCTACGTGCCGTCATAACTGCGGAGGGACGTTATGTTAGATATTAAATAAAGATTTTTGAACTTTCTATTTTATTATTTCTTCATATTCTTAGTTAGAAAACTAAAATGTTAGTTTTTTCAAAAAAGGTTTTCTATATTTTTTTGACGACACGGTTAGTCATCGCCTACCCACTGGAACGCTCGCCACGCGAAGCGTGGTGGGTTTCAAAAGCAAAAAGTAGTATATCTCAAATATCAAAGGTGCCGCCATTGCGGAATGACTCAACCCGGTGCGTACGGAGTGTTCAAAAAATTGCGGAGAGTGACATATACTGTCTACAAGAGAACAAAAAATACGTATGGAAAGGTAATTTAATATAGAAGGAACTTATAACAGTTAATTAGATAAGGATTAATAATTAAATGAACGAAGCGCGAAAATGTTCGGAAGGTCGCGGAAGACCCGATTTTTTTAAAAAAATTTTTGCACAAAAACTATTTTATAAAACTTTAAATAACCATATATATTATTATAGCCCTATTCTTGAAGATTATTTTGATATATAATAGTTTTGGGTAATATTTATATCATTCGTTCACTCGTAGCGAAACCGGCCAGCCGCACATTACGCATCACTTTATCATACGAAATATTACAAGTACCCACTAATATATAAATATTCAAGTTATCTTTAAAATTCGCTGTGATTAAATAAATGAAACAAATGGTGAAGTGTACAAAGTGCTCTAAAACTGTGAATAAAAAGACACCCGGCTTACAATGTAGCAAGTGCTCTAAATGGTTTCATGCCACCTGTACCGCGATCTCCGTTGAGCAGCTTACTGCGCTCTCAACAACTAACTCGATCGACTGGAGCTGCAAAACCTGCGCAGGAGCCAATAAACCAAAGCGTTTGTCATTCATCGTACCTGATGATAACGACATAGAAGATAATCCAGGTGCAAACGAGGCACAGTATGAATCGCCAGGGATTGGGGTACAGCAGCAACTTGTCCAACAAGTACTAAAAGAATTACGTCAGGAAATTGGGAACATTATAACAGAAGAATTACATAGTACACTTAAATACTATAATGACAAAATTGACGACTTTGACCAAAAGCTAAAAACCAATGAAAAAACCATAAAAACGCTTGAAAATCAATGTACCGACCTTAGAAATAATCTTAAAAATATGACCATGAAATATGAAATATTGGAAAATAAACTTAACCAATTTGAACAGATGCAATTATCGAATCAGCTGGAAATATGTGGAATTAAAGAGACAGAAGAAGAAAACACGAAGGAAATTGCTTCAAAAATAGCCACCGCATTGCATCAACATACAGAAGATATAGTTAAGGTATACAGAAAGCGCAAGAATAGTCCAGCGGCAGCACAGAAGAGAACGACTCCCATAATCACCGTAACACTACGTGAGGGCATCAGGGACCGGTGGCTGGCTGCAGGCAAGTCGGGCTCGATAACAACTGCCGACATAGGTCAAGGAGGATGTGAAAAAGTGTACCTTCGTGAAGTACTATCGCCTGCCACAGCGTTTCTGTTGTGGAAAACAAAAGAAGAGCTTAAGGGTATGTTCTCTTTTATTTGGTGCAAAAACGGGACAGTACTGATTAGAGAAAGTGAAAATAGTAAAATATTTACTGTAAGATCTGAACTAGATATTACAAAATATAAAATTCCTAGCACTACAAATCAAACATAAATAAGATTAATATATAGTACGTATAAACTCTTGATCTTTTATTAATAAAAAAGCCTTTTCAGTTAATTATATTCCTACCTTTTCATATGGTTAATGAAAAATTAATTGAAATAAATTGTGATCATTGGAATGATTTTGCAAGAGGATTACCCTTACACAATAAATCATTACTTTTATTACACGTCAACATCTGTTCAATGTATAAAAACTTTACATGTTTGGAACAAATCGTAGTAAATTCAGAGCAATTAATTCAGATTGTCATGATAACAGAGGCTAACATAAAAAACGATGTAACTAACATGTTTGTATTGCCCGAATACAACTTATACGCCAACCTGCGAACATGTAGGCGAGGGGGTGGTGTTTTACTATATGTGCATAACAGTTTAAATTTCTCACGGTTACAAGTAACATTTAAGAATTTCGAAGGTATAGCAGGGGAAATATTAATGCCAAACAATTCAAAATACGGCATATGCGCAATGTACAGACCACCTAATTTAAATAAAACTGATTTTATTCGGGAATTCACTCAACTAGTTAAACATTTTCCATGTAAACAATCGCTTATAATAATGGGTGATATGAATTTGAACATACTAAACAAGAGCCCTATTATTACGAACTATTTAGATACAATTTATACTCTAGGCATGGAATGTGGCATTAGCAATTATACTCGAATAGAGAAATATGGCACTAAAATTACGAAATCGTGCATTGACCACGTACTAATCCGCAACACGAGTAAGCGGGACGCACACACGGCCGTAGTAAACATTGCACCGGCAGATCACTGCATAACCGGTTGCGCCGTGCTCGATGCGTTTATCGATAACAATAATAACTCATCACCGTGTATGCCACAGCCAATAACTAAAATAAATAACAAAAAGCTACGAAGTGAATTGTCGAATATTAACTGGGACCCGTTACTCAATTTGACAGACCCAAATGATATTGTTAATAATATGCATGTACATTTTAACCACGTCTATAATAAGTGTAAATATGTAATCTCGGGCAGCCACACAAGCAAGCGCAAACAATGCGAATGGAAAAATGATAAACTTATGAAGATGTGTAAAAAACGAGATGAACTATTTCATATTTGGCGTAAGGATGTAAATAATGTCAAAAAAAGGCTTCTGTACAATAAATACAGAAATAAAACTAGTAAATATACGCAGAAGTTGAAAAATGAATATACTATGAAATATGTTTGTGATAACTTTAATAACCCTCGAAAAATATGGAAAATAATAAACAATTTAACAGGAAAAATTTCCGATCTTATAGAAAACGCATTACTAAAAACATTTGACATAAATCCACTAGATCTAGCCAATAACTTTGCCAACGAGTTTAATAAAAATGTGACAAATATTACGAAACTGAATTCATGTTCTAAGCCCCTACTCGCATCTCTTCACTACCAGATTAACCCAGACCGAGCTATGAGACTAAAAAAAGCACAAAATGACACTGTCAAAAAAATTATCACAGGTTTGAATGTTAAAAAAAGTCCTGGTTATGATGGGATACGAGCATGTGACATAAAATTTATCTCGGATAAACTAACTCCCCTAATTACACACTTAATTAACTGTTGTCTAGACACCACAATCTACCCTGACCTTCTGAAAATTGGAGTAATCAGGCCCATTTATAAAAAGGGTGATAGTCGCAATTTTAATAACTATCGACCTATAACAATTTTGTCTTGCATTGATAAAATAATGGAACGTTTTATTTGCGATCAAATAAATAATTATTTGTCTGATAATGAAATAATACATCGCAATCAGTATGGTTTTCAAAAAAATAAAAGTACAACTCAACTTCTGTGTAAATTTACTAATGAAATAAATCATCACTTGAATAATAAAATGCATGTACTAGTAGTATTTATAGATTTTAGCAAGGCATTTGATGTATTAAATTATAACATACTTTATGATAAGCTTTCGCGAAGTGGTATACAGGGACCAGCCCTAGATTTACTAAAAAATTATCATACCAACCGGTACACTACAGTTAAAATATCTAACCAAAATAGTACAAAAATTTTAACTGTGACGGGAACCGCACAGGGCTCAATAATCGGCCCCACCGAATACCTAATATACGCGAATGATATGTGTAATGTAATAAACAACGCATCAGTATACCAATTCGCGGATGACACGTGCCTACTGTTTGCCAGTAGGAGCGTGTTAGAGGCTCAAGTAACTCTGCAGAAAGAATTTGATATGTTATGTAGATGGGCACACGATGTGGGGCTCGTGATCAATACTGAGAAGACCAAACTACTGCATATTCATTCATCACATAATAAGGTCGATCGCGAGCCCACCATCGTGGCCCATTCCCACCAATGTTTACATCAAGAAATGCCTAAATGCCGCTGCGAGCCAATTGAAAATGTTAAAGAACACATGTATATTGGTCTAGTAATAGACCACAGACTCAGCTGGGGATCTCACAAAGAACATGTATGTGCCAAACTACGTTCAATTATCAGTAGACTGAAAATTCTGAAATATAAACTACCTTACAAGATTTTACGAATGTTATATTTGTCCCTGGCTGACTCGGTGATCAACTATGGGTTGAGTAGCTACGGCCTTACGTATAAAACATATATAGATGATATTTATAGGTTGCAATTTAAAATTTTAAAAACTATTGTACCTAGACATATAAAAAAACAATTTAAAGGCAACGATAAAGCTCTCTTTGAATATTGCAAAATAGTTAATGTTTATGATAAGATAAGATTTTCTATACTAACTGAAGTAAATGAGCCCTCTCACTTGCAAGAAATAAAAAGGCCGACTCACCTGAGACAAATGTATACCAATAAATATCGTCTACCTAACGTAACAAATGTATATGGCTCAAGAACTATGGAATATATAGTACCTACTTTCATTAACGAGATTCCCGCAAGCCTTCGAAATGATTATTTAAAAAAACTAAAATACAAATGTAATTTTAAAAATTTCTTCTTACAAAACCCATATCTATCAAATTTAGAATGTCGCAATAAATAATAATGTACATTTATTTTTGTAATACGTGCCAATAATTAATATAACAATAATGAACTGCTGTATTGTATTCATGTTTGAACTTGTGAACGGCTCACCCACACAGATAAACCTTTCAGGTTTTCGTGTAAGGGTATAACTTGTGCAAAATATAGTTTGTCATATGCTTTGGTCAATAAAATTAAAAAAAAATTTTTAATGAAAAAAGAAAAAAATAATAAAATCGATTAATTACGTAATTATATACGCGAGATGCGCACGCGCGACCTCAAATTTAAAAAAAATGCAAAAACTAAATTATTGTGTCTAAAATTAAATAAAAAATACGTATGGAAAGCTAATTTAATAAGGAATGAACTTATAATAGTTAATTAGATAAGGATTCATAATTGAATGAATAATGACGAGAATAGTAACTAAAGTGCTTAAAATTTCAAAAATACTCACTTTTTGAAAAAAACGTTTAGTGTGGCAATATAACACTATAAACTATCATAAACCATACATAATAATGTAGCCCAATTCTTCTAGTTTATTTTGATATAGAACACTCTACGAAAATACTAATACAGACTAAGTAAGTACGCAATAAATCTCATCGGTCATGGAGTAAGAAACGTATGGATACGGCCAAGTAAGTTAAACCGCAGACTATGACAAATTTATTTCAATCTAAGACTAAAAATAAATTGGACATGACCTGTCAACTTATGAAAGAGACTATTGACAAAGGAATAAAGCCATAGAGAAAATATTTTATTTTTCGCGATTTTTTTATCACACCGCGCGGTTTTACGCAAAGGGAACTGGGTACCATAGTACCCAGGTCGATCGAGAAGATCGAGATTTTGGGGACTATAGTCCCCACGGACGTTCCAGTGGCTACTGCGCAACGGGTTGCGGGTTCGATTCCCGCACGGGACAGATATTTTGTATGGCCTACAGAAATTCGTCCCGGTCTGGAGACGCATTTTTGAATCATTAGAAATGAATCTTGAATTCGAACACGAATACAAATCATGTGCGAAATTATTTTCTACTGATCCCAATTTTAAGGATTCTTGAATCACTCGAATTCATTACTGTCAACAACTATCATTAATACGAAATTTTATATTAGAAACCGTTACACGCACAAAAAATTAATTTCGGTACGCAATAACATGGCAATACTTAATTCATTATTTTTAAAAACCCATTCATCTCGCATGTAAAACGGAACATAATAATATATAAGTTACGTATATTCTACTAGTAGAAATCAAAAACGAGTGGGTAGGATCACTCGTTGCAGAATTCACGGAATGAATATTCAAAAATAGTGAATTTGGAAATTCGTATGCGAATCTTACGATTTCGAATGCAAATTTGAATTCTATTGTTTCAAAAATGCGTCCCCTGGGCGTAAGAGCATGTGAGATTCAATCTTGTAATTGCACCCACGATACAGGAGAAAATCCTAGTGGGGGCGAAGTTTTTTTAAAAAATATATCAAACCTTCATAGTAGTCAGTCCATCTCCTAGAGCGATTGGTTGTCATATCATATCATTAGAAAAAAGATAATCTATGGTTCATCAAATTAATATGAAATAGACATTTAGAACTTGTGACCTAAACATTTTCTGACCGCGACCGTACATGGAGAGTCCACTTTGGCGTTATTAGCGAAACCTCGTCCAGTCAGGCATACGGGCCAATTGAACGCCGAAACGCCCAATAACTGGCGAACTACAGGTAATTTGAATATGAACTGGAATGTACGCTGTTCCTGTCCGAGAATGGTCAGTGAAAGCGGGGAAATTATGTGTTAGTCGAACTGAGTTGACATCATAGCATGAAAGAACAGGGCTTGTGTATACAATTTTCAAGCGCGGCGTGAGAAGTACTTTGTGTGGTAACACTCTTCGACCGGATCCTGTCTATATCTGTTTTTTTTAATGGAGATAGAAATCTGACGTGTTTTGTATGGAGCTACACATATAGATAGAATATTTTAAACCTATAGAGATAGCTTAAGCTACTTTTTATTCCTCATTTTAATAAGTTTTCCAAGGAACGCGTGATATAGCCTAACTAGCGATATAATTGTATTCCGCGCAGACAAAGTCACGGGCAATAGCTAGTGACCAATATAATGACCCGTAACCCCTTAGGCAGAAACTTGTACCCTATACGGCCAAACGAACAACAATGAGGTTTCCCGAGAGGGCTCGCCTAACGCACGCATTCGTCACCAAGAGTGGGAGCACAAATAAAAGGGTTCTGTGTCGCTTCGTAGGGCGCCCGCATTTATAAGGGCTAGTGTAAGGGCCGCTGAGATTGTTGTCATATGTCAGAGTAGATCATTGGTTTAAGAGTCCTTACATTGTATTCTGCACAAACAGCTCATTTCTTTATATAACTGAGTTAGGAACCAAGCGGGCTGCCCACCTGATGGTAAGTGGAAACAATCACCTATAGCACATCTGGCTCTTATGAGATTCGCAGCAAATCTGCAGAACCACGGTGTACGTTGCCAACTTGTGTTTACTGCCATATATTTTTACCCTTCAAACAGGAACACAGCAATGCAAGCACTGCTGTTTGGCAGCAGACATAGATAAGGTAGAGATACCCTTTGGTAAAGTTTTTGGATATTTAATTACGGATATAAAATTATGAACCATTCAAAATCTTTAATATGTATTTAACTTTATATTTGAAGTTCTGTTTGCTAATAACCAACTTAAGATCCAACTAAACCCATAAAGATGAAAAAATACGGGTAAAATATCAAACAGTTCATGTTTCGAAGCAGATAGGTAGATATTTTGAGTAATTCGGGAGCTTATTTGTTGATATTGCCAAAGTTAACCACTTTGACACGTTTGAAATCAGAAGTAATAGTTTAAATATAAAGAATAATCGTAGTTGTTAAAAACATCTTAGTTAAGCGTTTAGCTACCAATATGCTAAGCTAATCCACATATGTCGGATCTGCGGTAGCTGTGTCACGAGAGAGAAGGGGGGTCATAGGCTGCCACTTTTATGAGGGGATTGGGGTGCTCTTCTGTGGCTTTGAAAAACCGCTTAGAGCAAGATTTGAAGTGTTGCCTTAACGCTGATTTCTAACAGCACAGATGGCAAAGTCTAGTAACGTTACCGCTACCAGACTTTATCCTAACAGTACCTATAAAACAATTTCGCGAGAACTAAGACTCCATTAATACCTGCACTAAACGAGGCAATCTCCGTAAAATGTAGTTCCAAGTGCTTACAACGAACTTTGGTTCAGGCGTAGTTAGTTCCTCTGGCGAAGACGAAGTTGGGAAACAAGAAAAAACCACTGGCAGCTTACAGGAGCGGGCACGCGCCATTTGCCGCCTGAATATATTTGTGTTAAAATTCAAAGAGTTCCGTCGGACTCGGCGCCGAGGGTAATGGTGCGGAAGAAAATATTGTGTAAGGCCGAACGCGCGCTGGTTGCGAACAGTCTGGACCGACGCCGATCGCAAATGAGTACTTATGAAGTTTCCGTTGCTCAGAGGTTAAAAAATGATTTTATTTGCCAAAATATTGTTTCCAAGAAGCTATACATTTTTTTATACAAAGTGGCTATAGTCGCCTATAGTACGTGTGTTCCGGTAAGACTTGCAAATTTTCAACCCCTACAAAGACCCATCTCACGGAAATAACTTGAAGGAATACAGCTGGTCAATACGTGCCTATTAAATTTTAAAAACTAACCTCTAACTCCTAAAAGTCAAGGATCCTTCCATCATCAGCTAGGCTCGGCGCCTGGTAGGCGCAAATACCTGAATATCTTCAGAAGAAATATGAAGCACGTCGATCGTGCATATAAAATGTAAGGGTTTCCCTCGATTTTCATGTGATTCCATAACCGGATCCTAACTTTGGTAACGATGAGACCAATTGCGAAGTATGCCGCCTCAAAAAAAATTTCCAAGTCTGTAAATAAATGACAGACTTACGAGGTAACAAACATAAAAAAACATACGGTTGAATTGAAAACCTTCTCTTTATGTGTAGAGATGACAGTAACGACTGTTTTCAAATAACGAATAACAGTGCTGTGTTATTTCCATATAGCTGTTATTGTAAACTGCTGTTCGTTATCCTCTTAAACTGCTGTTTTGTACAATGAACAACAGTGTATTCATACTGTTACCAACATCGAAATAGTTCCAAATAGGAGCGATCGGGGTTCTTATTCTCGGCATTTTTAATATTTAAAAACACTTAAAACTAACTATAAAACAATTATTATTTACACTTACGCCAACTTTTAATTACGCACTGAAATAATTAAATCGTAACAAAAAATAATCACAATTTCTCTAATTGGATATGTTGCTGAACTGAACAGAACAGAATTGAACGAACAATAAAATTTTAAACAGCAATCTCATTCAAAACAGCAGTATAACGAATAATTATTATTCACCTGTTATTTCAAATCGTCGCGATCATCAAACATTTTAAAGTGAACTTTACGTCAATGTGAGAAAGCACAAAAATTAGTGGTTTGCGATCATCGTGTCGTGAACTCGTGACTCGTGCAGTTTATATTGCTACCTCCCGTACACACCTATTGCGCTCTCGCTCTTTGCTTTGCGGTGGGGTGGGTGGAACGTCAGTCATTGCGCTACAACGCTACAACATCAACAGCAGTTTATAATGATAGCAGGATAATCCGTTGCTCAATAATGTGTTATTCGTTACGATCATATAATGCATTATATTATCTGCTATCGTAATAACGACCATCTCTATTTATGTGAAATCAGTGAAAAAATAAACTTCCATGGACTATTTCGCAATTTTCAACGACAGAGATAAAGGATAACACTTTTGTCGTTCGTTAATCTTGATCTATTTTTGAATTATTCGTCAGGCATTGAGTGCGTCGAGCGTTATCTGAGTTAAATTTCTACTAATATTCGGTATTTTCGTTTTGTTTTTGACGAAGATCGTAATGTTCTTTTGATTTTCATCACAAACGAAACGAAATGCTGCCGCTGTCTGGCCCAGTACTGCAAGTACCCTTTATCCAAAAGAAGATTGTGTAAGACATGGTTGCATATCGTAGAATATTTGAAAAATAATATTTATTAATGTTGTATTGATTTAGCCATTATTCAATTTATTTAGCATTTTGAACGAACGAACGCAAATGCAGTTATATTATAAATAAAAATAATAATGTTGTGGTTCGTGATCCGCGAAGCGACAATTGGCTAGATGACAAAAAAAATTTTTGCTTTAATAGAAGCTCATTCATATAATAAACTGAAAGAAAAAATCGGTTTTCGAATAACTATAAAAACAACCAAGATATAAGGTATTAAAGATTTTTCTCCATCTCTTTCTAGTAAAACCGCAATTTACAAGGAGTTTATATGGCCGTACTAAACAATGACGTCACGGTTGATGTCGGATCTCTCTGTCTAATCGCTTTCAAATTAACAACTTAAAATGCTTGTATCTAATGTATTTCTAAGCCGATTTTAATTCAAATTTTACAGGACTGCATCTTTTTCCACGGTATTTAAATATTTAATGACGAGATGTAAAAATTTAAATTCAGTCATCATCCCAATTTGCATAGCTGCTATGCAAAATTCATTAATATTTCACTGGCCTGAGCTCAGACGGTAATAGTATATTACCGTGACCGCGGCAAGCGTATCCCGTAACCTTTCATTTGTTTTATCCATGTCAAAATTAATGAGGGGCTTTGATTCGTTCGAAAGTTACGGCAAACACGTTAATTGCGCGGTCAGAGGTCATTGCTTCGCTCTAATTAAATTACTTGTTGATTAAAACAAAAACCTTATCGCCCCGCGCCATACCAAAGCAGTTCCCGAGAAACCGCTCCAGGGGGGCTACTATCTAAGCCCGTAATATCGTTTCGAACTCGAAGCTTGCTCGTTGACGAGGAGCACGCAGAATTGAGCGACGAATTTCGTACGCGAAATTCGATTGCAGACTTAGAGTAGCCCTCCAGCCTTGCTAAGGGCGTAATTAAAATTGTAACGAGACAATTGACAGACAGAAATGCTGTTGTTTTAATAGTTCAGCGTTTAATGTTATTGGATCAGATTCGAGGAGATCAAATTATAACAATGTTTGCAACATTTTCTCAGTGTTGGGATTATGGCGATAAAAATGTAACACTGTCAAGGATGTAATGTAAAAAAAATTGAACAGACCATATTTAAGTTAAGTTTACATTCCTGCCATGTACCAATGTGTTAATCATTTTTCGTTTATATGTACATGTTATGTATGTAATGCAAATCCGACGCTACTACGCTACGGTAAAGGAAAACATCGTGAGGTAACCTGCAAATGTGGGGCGCACTAAAAGTTTCCGGAATCAATAATAAAAAAATACTATTAATGGTCAAAAATGAATTTATTTTTTCTCGAAATATTCTCCCTTTGCGTCAATGCTCTTTTTCATACGATTAAACCAATTTTAAAAATATTTCTGCCCCTCCTCCGTGGTGACAAATTTTCCCGAGTTAAATCCATTTTATTGTAATCACGCAATTTTTAAAATGACGTCATAATATGAAAACAATTGACAGCCAGATGAAGCAAATTGTATGCTACGGCTAAAAAGTTCCATGTTTAAATGTAGTAATAACTTTTTAAATATTGTTTATTTAAGTGGCCAATGCCGGAATCGTCAGTGTGACCTATGTACATCTGCGAAAAAATTCAAAGATGTATGTGAAGTCGACCAATCCGCACTGGGCCGCCGTGGTTGACTAAGGCTTAAACACTCCAACTTAGGGTAGGTTCGAGCCCCTCGGTGGGGACGTATATGTATAAACTGTGATGATGATGACATCATATCAAACATAATCAAGATGTCTGCTAATACAAGTAGGAGAGAAAACCTAATAGGTCTAATAGGTAAGATAGAGGAACTAGAAGACTTTGCTACTGAGCCATTGGCGTAGGTAAAGGAGGGACAGTTTGGTGTTCCGGACACCCCCATTTTAAATCTACAGTTTTCAGTGTACCTATACACTAAGCAAATTAAAGTCTACGCCTATGCTGAGCTCTCTCTCTTAAATCTCACTATATCTTTAGCAATAAGTTGATAGAACCGCGTTGTTATTCCGGGCGCATTATAAGAAACCGGTGATTTCCCCGGGGCCAGAACTGCGGCGCCAGCGGAAGCTGCGTCTGGGCGTGTGTGAATATTAACACTAGAGCGTGACATAGGCGCGACCGATCAGATCCAGGGGACCTCCGGGGCTTAGGAAACAAAATTGCTTCCACGTTTTTATGAAGTCACTCAAAATCAAGAAGAAATTAATAAAGTAAAAAAATTTCGCCTTGGGCAGGATTCGAACCCGCGTCTCTAACATAACATGTTGACCAACTAGGCCACCGAGCTCTTACTATCCCCAACGTCCCCCCGATATTCTTATCTGTATTGATCTCCTTTATGTTAAGCCAAGTAGTCTTAATACACTGGTAATAACTACGTAGCACTATATTGTTTGTTTGTTACTTTGTTTGTTACTGTGTTCGTGACTTCTCTAACTCTAAAAACATACAATTTCGCCTGTAAGCATGGTATCGGGTCATGGAGGATTATTGATAGTTAATGTTGTGTGACTTGGCCGTTGAACATTCTTTATACGTTAGTGGGTACAAGTCAACGGCCAAGTCACACAACATTAACTGTAATAATAAAGATATCGCAGTAAGGAACCTTAGACTTGGCACGACTTTGTCTAGATTTCATTCCTTTTTAGAGACAAACAAGTAGCTCCATCGAGACTTGTCTAGTTTTTTACAGAATGTTTTTGGTGGGTGTTACTTACAAAAATTCAGAAGAATTTGAAACGTGTTTATGGTAGTAGAGTTGGTGTAACCTTTAAACGTGTTAAAGACAAATGTGGGCGTGATTTACCTGGTAGAAATGTTTGCAATGCAAGAATGCGTGGTCCCCGTACAAAGAACCGATAAATAAAGACGTTGGTGACTGACTGAGGCATCAATGTACAGTATTATACAGCCCAAGCTACTGGTGGTAGAAGCGTGAAATTCAGGAATACGAAGCTGGGAAATCCCAATCCAAAAAAATACGGAAACTACTACTGTGAAACGCAGCTCGCGGGCGCAGGATAGTCTATACAAATATTATAAAGAGGAAAGATTTGATTGTTTGTTTGTTTGTATTGAATAGGCTTCGAAACTACAGACCTATTTTGATGAAAGTTGGTATAGGGATAGTTCAAGACCAGGGGAAGGACACAGGGTAATTTTCCTACGGGAAAAAAATCTCACGGGAAATCAAAAATAACGCGGACGAAGTTGCGAGCGGAAAGCTAGTAACCGATTAAAGGTTTGTGTAAAATTGTTAGTAAAATTTTCATTAACTCTCAGCATTGAGCGGTTTGTTCGTAGAAATAGCAGGACGAAGTTCGTAACTCACACCCAGTAGTGATAATTAAGGCCGTCGCTGTTTCAGCGGACTTTTACTAATTGGCGGAATCCAAGACTAAGCTTTCGGGAAAACGCGACCCGATGACATTCTAATGGTTTTGCTCGGTAGTTTTAGGGTCACTTGCACAACGTTCCTCAAATGTGTTATTTATTTATACACGTTCAATGCGGGACCAAATAACCCAAACTTACCAGGGAAGCGACATGGGCTCTATGATTCTCACGTTCAATTTCCCTTAGTGCGTCAAGAACAATATTTTTCCACATTAGTAACTGAATTTAAAGGTCAATAACTCTGTGAAATTTTAAGAAATTTTCATAATTAAACTTTTATAATCTTGTAAATATATTTAAGTTTCTACAGCATGAATTGTTCTTAGTGTTATTTTGTATTTACATAGATATAAGAAATATTGTACCACTCTGATTTCATGAGAATCATTTTGACATGCCGCATTACGCACATATAAATAATTTTACATACTTTGACATATAAATAATTTTATAATTTATGACATAAGTATTTGCTTCGAGTGTAATAATTTTATAATATTAAATTTTGTTAAATTTAACTAACATATTCCTAAATAACGAATTATGATTATGATTTCTTGATTTTATATTTTATGATGAATGTACAATTTAAACCAATTTAATGCAATATTATGTTATCTTTTTCTTCTAATTTGTGCATGCCTTTATGGCGAGACATAGTGAGACTGTTTAATTTGTGATATCAACTTTGTACCCTACCTATGTTCTGACAAATAAATGATTTGATTTGATTTGATTTGATACGTTGGTAAAGCCAGTATTAAGCAGTAGTGATGGGAAAATTAAAAAAATAAAACATCGACTATAAGAATCATCAAAAGAAGTTTTATTAGCCATATATTTAGTATTAATAAATAGAATTGGGTCTCACTACAATTCAATATAACCACTACCTTTTAGGAAATTTTCATAATAGGTAATTTGTGAATAAATCATTATAATTATTATTTTTGTTAACAAAAAAACAGTGACATGAAATAGCTTACTTTCTCTTTTCATTTATTCCGTGCAATATTACAGCAATTAAAGTATATTGCTTTACCACACTCTTCATAGAGCGTGCGTACCTTCTTGGTTGTGCGGACATTGTGCATAAAAACTCCCCCCGCACCACGGTGAGAAACACGTTTTTCTCCGTCGCACCGTAATTAAGTCAAGGATAGCTCTATACTGTACATGACGCATGGAAAGTGTTAAGCACAATCTGTAGCAGTAACAATAATTCAAACAAAATAAAGAGAAAACATACAATAAATATTAGGAGCGCTGTTTTTAGACGCCATGACATGTATTTTTGAACATTTAGGCTAAGATGCATGAAGATACGTACATTAATATTATGGTATTTTTATTTGATAATAGCAATAGTAATCGGCATTTTAAATGAAATGATTTGAGGTTCGACACTAAACGTGCTTAAGAAAGAAAGAAAGAAAATTGTTTATTAGAGCTAATAAATTATTAATGTAATTAGTGTACGTACAATTAAGTATAATTAATCTTAAGTTATATAAAAAATTACAAGTACCTAACTATTTGGAGAAAAACGCCTCCACTTAGCTCTATATGTCACAGAGAACTGTGACGCTGATTTTCAGTGAAGCAAGGACGATAGAGGCACGGTAATAGTATACTATTACCGTGATAGAGGTGAACCACCCTTAATATAATACGCTAACCTACTTGCTCCGAAACACAACATGCCATATGCTATTCACGAAGCTTTTAATAAGCTTTTAGGTAAATAAATTGAGCATTAAATATATTTAAATTGGAATTATAATTGAATTATTTATGTTTAAATTACGAAATAAATTGGAAAATTACATATTGAAATATTAAAACAATTATGTTTCAACATTTATCTTTATCGTTTGTTTGAATGCTGCCAACGACCTTGGATCAACCGTCCCGCACTAATTCGCATTCGAGTGTGAGTGATAGCGAATAAGGGAAATTCATAAGAAATATCTCACGCGTCCGCTTAATCTTAAACAATATAAAAATGCAACTGTAAATATTGTTTTATATATAAAAAATATTTTACAAAAATAAAAACAGACTTAAAAAACACTGAAAAGTTAAAAATAATATAAGAATAGGTACAGACAACATTACACGTCTATATTGAAGTCGGTGCCTAGGAGATCATCGTTTGGCACCGACTTCAATATATCAGTGTGATGTTGTCTGTACCTATTCTTATATTATTTTTAACTTTTCAGTGTTTTTTAAGGTTTTTATTTTTGTAAAATATTTTATATCTATACTTAATATTATAAAGCTGAAGAGTTTGTTTGTTTGTTTGTTTGCTTGAACGCGCTAATCTTAGGAACTACTGGTCCGATTTGAAAAATTCTTTCAGTGTTAGATAGTCCTTCTATCGAGGAAGGCTATAGGCTATATGTCATCACTCTAAGATTAATAGGAGCGGAGCACTAATGAAGAATGATTCAAAATCGGGGGATTTTTTTCCTATTGAGAGCTTCCGCTGCGTGCGCTGCGTAAACGGTGAAAGTTTCGCAAAAATTATGTATGACAGAATTGTTTCCCTTTAAAAGTTCTAAAAAAAAGTCCGCGACAGCATATGTCTATCTTTTAAGGTTAGCTCACTATAACCTTTTTTATGCTAACCAAATTTGTTCTAAAATACTGCATTATTTGCGAAGGTGTTTTTATAAACATGATATTAATTCTTATCAAAATAAATACGTTATTCATCACAAGTATTTAATTTAAAACAAAATTGCCCTTTACATCATTCGATT
The DNA here is from genome assembly GCA_963935595.1 of Schoenobius gigantellus. Taxonomy (NCBI): domain Eukaryota; kingdom Metazoa; phylum Arthropoda; class Insecta; order Lepidoptera; family Crambidae; genus Schoenobius; species Schoenobius gigantellus. The sequence continues at coordinate 46,385,441 of OZ012544.1, read as the reverse complement.
TAAATGAATATCTTAGGAGATATTGCAGTTTTAAAATAACATCACAGCAAAATAATGATCGAGTACTGCGCGAGTTCCCGCACAATGTGCAAAGCCGGCGGGCAGTCATGAAGGGGAAGGGTGGTGGCCCCAGTTAGCTATCTACTTCTGCCGGAAGAAAACAAAACTAAAAATATAGTGTACGCAAAAGTACTTTAAAATAACATTAGTTTATTTTTTTTGAGAATAACCTACAATCTACATGATATAAGATTATAAGACCCAGTACTTACTCACCTATATGAACGAAGTCGCGGGTTAAAGTTAGCGTTATCCCAAAGTAACTATTCCACGCGGACGAAGTCGCGGGCGGGAGCTAGTTTTTAATAAATGTAATACCAGCTCACCTTCGGTGAGCAGATGAGCTGGTATTAAATTCAGGTCTAAAGTCAGGTCAGGTCAAGTCCAAAAGTTAAAGATCCTTCCATCATCCGCTCGGTTCATGACTACCAGCAGCGAATACATACGTGAAAAGCTTCGGAAAAAACATGAAACACGTTGAAGGTACCTATAAAATTTAAAGGTTTCCTTCGATTTTCATAGGATTCCATCATCAGATCCTAACTTTGGTGGCCATGGGACCACACTTGGAGTATACTCTATCGAAAACAAAAAGAATTTTGAAAATCGGTCCAAAATATTAGCGGCGTAATCGCGTAACGTACACACAAAAAAACATACGCATTGAATTGAGAACCTCCTCCTTTTTTGAAGTCGGTTAAAAAGAAGAAAATGCATCACTTTAATAAGAAAAAGGTAAATTTAAATATAAATTATAAGAATACACACAATATTGTATAATGTGTATAATGATGTGTCAGCAAGGTTAAGGTTACAGTCTAGCACATATCTTTTAATTGTAAGAAGCATCTTTTCACGTATTCATGGTTCTTTTGTTGTCCATAATAAATAAAATAAAATATTACATGTTTATATCGAAGTCGGTGCCAAATTTTAACTAACTTTGTTCTTACAGATTTAAAGACTATCCAAGAGATCATCGCTTGACACCGACTTCAATATAAAAATGTGATGTGTACTCGTATATTCTTATATTACTTTTGATTTTTAATGTTTAATAAATCGTTTTTTTTTCTCTAAATATATTTACATTTCAGTCGTTTGAGTGAATTTATTGAGTAAATTTACGTACTATTTACAGGCGTATTAGAATTTAGTCCGAGGAAAACGAAATTTACTTAACTCATAAGAAATGTTACATTTCACTTATCGAGCTAAAGCATGCACTTAAACTAGTTTCAATGTTGCGGCGAGCAAGAACAGCAGATTTTATCATTTGTAGATGTCAAAATTGTTCTTACTGTGGGTTTATAACTTCACCATCAGCCCAATCTAGCAGATCGTCGCACCATCTAGATACAGGGCGCTCCACACCACGTTTGCCCAAAAAAGGAATCCATTCGAGGACACGTTTACCCCACCGATTGACAGATCTTCGACAAATGTGACCAGCCCACTGCCACTTCAGCTTGCAAATTCTTTCAACTATGTCAGCCACCTTGGTTCTCTTACGGATCAGTTCATTTTTGATTATATCCCTAAGAGAAACACCGAGCATAGTTCGTTCCATCGCTCGCTGAGCTACTTTAAGCTTATGGGCCGATCTTACTGTCAGTGTCCATATCTCGGCTCCGTAGGTCATAAGGGGCAGGACGCACTGGTTAAAAACTTTAGTTAAGAACTTATTTTTAAAAAAAGATATATTTTTAGCGGTTTTTATATTCTCTGGCATACTATTGAAAATTTGTGCTCCTTCAAAACCTATGTTATTCTAGCCATAATTAGTGCGCAGTGAGGGCAAATGAACCTATAATTCAGTTTCAGCAAAACTTTTAAAAAGGTAACGTTGGAGTAAATGCAAATTGTTATTTAATTTGAAAATAATAATACTGGAATCCGTGAAATAGTTGCAGTTAGTTTAAAACAATATTGAAGACGAAATGAAAGAATTCGCTGGAAGAGCCTGGTCCTTTATAAATATCAACATGCTTCAATCCCGATTGTTTAAGTTTAGCAAATTCCACAAAGAATAAAAAAAGCCTTAAATTGTCTGTCGTATTTTGTGTTAAAAATCTCTTGCTTTTTATTTGAACGTATTACATCGCGAAGGATTTCAATTTACGTGCAATTTTCTGCTTAAAGAGGCTTTTTGGGACAGTAACAGCACTTCTTCAATTTAGCCCAAAGAGGTGATAGGCATGAGAACGATTTTATTCATGTTTCAGTTAGGGAATTTTGTTTTGATTATTTCTAGCTAGCTAGATACTAAACTTATACTTAAACTTATAGAGTATTTTCTATTATTTTCTTTGTACTGATTGTTTTTATGGGGTTGAAATAAATCCCACATTTAAGTGAGCTTAGAATGAGCACTTTGCGCGATGTGGTTACAGTAGGCTTCTTAAAGGCTTTGCTTGGAGTTTCTGTGTTTGATAGATTTCGAGTCGAGATCATGTTAAAGATTAGGCTCTGTCACACTCCGTACTGGCTTTCTTCAGTCTCACTACTTCCTACCTACCTCAATGCCGTTGCTATTTCAATTATTTCCTATTTATATAGCATAAATAGTATTGATTTATTTAATTGCAACACCTCATATGAAGAATATTTAATAGCAATAACTGATAATTTTAGAAAATCATGACAATCAGATGACTAAAGTCACCGACATAACCCAAATAACTCCGAGTCTAATATGTCGGCAAATTGCAAGTGCCCTCACAAGACAGACTGACGATTTGGTCATCATTGCGAGAGACCAATGTCCAACAGTGGGCATCATGGTTGAAATGATGATGATGATGACCTTCTGATAATAGTCGCTTTGACATCAATGCTCATCCGGTACAGGCATTAGGTTACAATTCAGTAAAGTGCTGACAGCGCTGACTCGACCACTGACTGAATGTGATCGGTGCAAGTCAATTGTCGGCATCAGTACTGATGCGTTTTCCTGGCCCCATAATAATCCGCCTTCTATGGCCTGGGCAGGAATTACTGCCATGACAGATGGCGACTCGTGTTCTGACGCCGCTCGCTGTGACGGCGGCGCGGCGTGACGGAATGTAATTACACCCGCCCTACAGACAGATGTCTTCAGTTAACTGAATAATATACCTCAATTTATATGCACAATTTTGAGGCTGATAAAAAGTATTTTTCTCGCCTTTATTGTCTACAAGTCTATTGTATAAACATTACATGCCAGCCTCATTCTGGCTAAACAATTCGTTATCATAATTTCAGCTAAAGACGCCCGCTGCTGTACAAAGACCTCCCCCAGGGATCTCCAAACCGATAGCTCTTGTGCCTCCAGCATCTTGCGACTTCACGCGACCTTCATCAGATCATCGGTAGACCTCGGGGGAAGGGCTACCAACGCTGCATCTCCCGATACGCATCCAGTACTCGAGAATCTTTCAGCCCCAACGGCCGTTAGTCCTGCGAGCGATGTGTCCAGTCCAGTGTCCACTGTCACCAACCCCAGCGGGTGTGAAATAGTTTAATTAACCAAGAAACTAATTTCTATTTATTAAGATATTAAGCAATTAATTACTCAATCCTTGGATGTACTTACACCCCACACATAATTAAGATGTATACAAATACAAGTACAATTAAAACTAAAAAAATTTACTCTTACAACTGCTCGGAAATAGAGAGAGTAAGTAAATTTAGCCTAATAAATAACACAATAACATTCATTATATTACGTATGTTTTGTCATACATGATTTTACAAAACTATAGAAATTCCTGTAGAAGTAATTGGAGCATAGATTTATAGTATACTAGCTGTGCCCGCGACTTCGCTTGCGTGGATTTATATTTTTCCCATTTTTGCAACAGTTTTCAGTGATGCTCAGCTCCTATTGGTCGTAGCGTGATGTTCTATAGCCTACAGCCTTCCTCGATAAATGGACTATCCAACACAAAAAGTAATTGTTCAATTTTAATCAGTATTTCCTAAGATTAGCGCGTTTAATTAACCAAACAAACAAACCCTTGAGCTTTAAAATACTCGTATTGATGTAGTATAGATGTATACAAAACATGCTTGTCCAAACTTGACAACTGCGTTTTGGCGCTGTATTTGAGTACTAAACCTTCATATTTGCGCGTGAAGCAGATACAGCTGATCTGGCGAGGCGCACATATTTGTTATAGCAATTATTTCCCGGAGCGTATCGACAGTATCGAACTATCGAGTTGTTTCTGTCAACACTCAGCTCCGCGCGATAAGGCAGTCGCGACGCCCCGTTAATTGGCTAGATGACAAAAAATTTTTTTTGCTTTAATAGAAGCTTATTCATATAATAAACAGAAAGAAAAAATCGGTTTTCGAATAACTATAAAAACAACCAAGATATACGGTATTAAAGATTTTTCTCCATATCTTTCTAGCAAAACGGCAATTTACAAGGAGTTTATATGGCCGTACTCAACGATGACGTCACGGTTGATGTCGGATCTCTCTGTCTAATCGCCTTCAAATTAACAACTTAAAATGCTTGTATCTAATGTATTTCTAAGCCGATTTTAATTCTAATTCCACAGGATTGCATCTTTTTCCACGGTATTATAGTATTTAATGACAAGACGTAAACATTTGAATTCAGTCATCATCCCAATTCGACAAATGGATTGATCGGATCAGCCTCCATGTTACCATGTTCGGCTTACACCAAACTTAACCACAGAATAGATAATAGCACTCCGTACAGAAGTTGCACTCCTCTGTTCTTGAAAAAGTCGACATTTTAAATAACTAAACTTTGAGCATCCAAGCTGAATCACATCACACCTTAAGGTCAAATCAAATCTTTATTGCTGACTAAGGTGTGATACAGATGTTATTATAATTAGTGTCCTTGGTTACCTAGTCGCCCTTTTCAGGTATAGCAATGTTGGTGAGGGCTCCCTATCTACAATTTATGTTTTACTATTCCATTTTATTTATCATTCCTCACAATATAGTTAAATCAAACTAAAATTATATAAAATGAAATCAATGAACGAATCAAATTATTACCAAATTTACATTTGGCTGATGTACCATGGTTAGCGTATGTTATTAGTAATTCAAGCCTCACGTCGTCGCCAAACGCACGCAAGAAAGCGCGCGCTCAAATACAATTAAAAAAATACACAACGCGACACAAAAAAAAACTAAGCACTCGATTCGATAATTTTTTTCACTCGGATAGGTACGATCTCATCCGATCTCACTCGAGTTTAAAAATGGACTCTAGTCGCATCACTATAACAATGTCAATAACTGAAGTCCAGCTGAAGCCAGCTGTCCTTATAGCCACTTGCTATTAGGAGCGCGTCAATTATAAAAAATAACAAAAAATAAAAACCGACTTTAATAAGTGAAAAATAGTTTAAGAATTCCTCGCTACGCCATAGAATAACTAAGTGCGAACGCACACGACCGACTATCGGTGACCTATTATTTAAGGGGTGGAAAGTCAAACATTGCAAATTCTACGTTGCAACGCACACGAACTACAAAAATTCGGCCACCGACAAAGTGATCAACGTATGCGTTGAGTCGTTCGGAAAAATCGGGCCGATTATCGAGCCTACAAAAAGTCGGTCGTGTGCGTTTGCCGTAATAGTGCTAACGTAGTACGCTCAGGATTCTGCTCTAAAATCTTTCGCTCCGCTCTGGATTTAAAACAACACTCTCGCCTTAAAACTAGTTCTTTGCTCCCTTAGTATACAATCTACTATTTTCATTTCTCTTGCCCCGAAAGTACACTTGAAGTAGTCTACACAAAGATGAAAACAGCATTCATCCCTCCTGGGAAAACGATTTTCCCTGCTGTCAAATAATAAAAAAAACAACATTCTATTTTAAACAGAGTTCAAAAAATTAAGCACAATTCAAGGATTTCCCTCGATTTTTATGGGAATCCATAATCAGATCCTGACTTTGATGACCTTGGGACCACCCCAGGAGTATACTCTATCGAATACAAAAAGAATTTTAAAATCGGTCAACAATTGAGGGCGTAATCGCGTAACATACACACAAAAAAAACAAACGCATCGAATTGAGAACCTCCTCCTTATTCCTCATATTCGAATGTTCCTGCTCCTAGGGTATCTATCCTTACTAATATTATAAAGACGAAAGTTGTATGTATGGATGTTTGTTACTCTTTCACGCAAAAACTACTAAATGGATTTGGGTAAAATTTTGTAGGTTATGGGCGGATTATGACAGGGATTAAAATATAGACGACTTACTATCCCGGAAGAGTAAGTAGTTCCCGCGGGAAAGTAGATTTACAGTTTTTTCTTTGACCTTTTAATGCGAAACATAGTTAGCGGGCACAGCTGGTTCACATATTTCTAATACCTGCCCCCGTAGCACGACCATCAAAACACGACATGATAAAGCTATTTATCGCGGTGAACTGTCAAAATACGATGAAAACCTATTGTATTCTGACAGTTCACCGCGATAAACCGCTTTATCATGTCGTGTTTTGGTGGACGTGCTAGGGGGGCTGTCATTACACAGAATATTTCTAGGGTTAGCGGTTTTTATTTTTCAACGATCGGTTCTTATTTTAAAACCAAGAAATTTCTATGTTAGATAGAACATAAAATAAAAAAGTTTAAATATAATAATAAAATAATTTATTTTCAGACCATTAGATCCATAGTGTTAGTAACAATTTGACTTATAGACTATGTTAGTATACACAAGATTAAAAAATAAAGTGACCTAGAACCCCTAATGGGCAGACTCACCGATCCCTTAATACATGTAGCTCAGTGAACCTGCCCACCAAGGCTGAATCGAGTCGATCACTCACCATCCTCAGGACTCGGTTCGAGCTCCGCCGCACCCTGTTCATCAGCGAGGCAACTTTTTTTCGCATTACTGCATAAAAGTCATCCACGCTGGCATCGGCAAACATACCCGACGCGCTACAGTAGCGTGGAAGCCGGAACAGAGCCCTGAAGATGTTGTTGTATTGAACACGTAGGGCATTGCAGGATTTCTGTGTAAAATTGGTCCACAGGCTACTTGAGTAAAATGTCTGGCAATATGCTTTAAAAAGCGTGATCTTGACCTCTGCTGTTGTCTCGTCGTGGACACAATGCGAATTAAATAAAATCCGTGTATTTTCAGTAGTAAGCAATGTATTTAGACTTATTATACATGGAAAATACTGTAAGAGCAATTGTTATTTAGTATGAAGAAGTTTTTTACTTGAAGGTATTTTTGAAACAAAATAAAAATTTGATAAGGCTTCATTAGACGTAATAGTGTTCACACATTAGGGAGAGGTAAGTGTGGTGGTGCCTGAACAGCTGTACATCGAGCAAATCTATGCGACAACATATTACCACGTACCGACAATGCCCTACGCTCTCTCTCTATATCCAAATCATCACACATATTCTCTGTGACTACATGACCCAAATATTTAAACTGTGTGACACGGTGCAAAGTCACTGCATTAAGTGTGAGTGGTGGAATTGTGGACGGCCCCTTATTGTTCGATTTAAATAGCATGAACTCACTCTTTTTCGTGTTATACTTCAAACCGTACGACACAGCGTAAGACTCACAGATCCTCAGCAGCTTTCTAAGTCCCCCAATTGAAGGGCTCAGCAACACCATGTCATCAGCATAACTAAGATTATTTACGCACACATCGTCTACAAAACAACCGACATGTGTGCTGCTAAGCTCCTCAATCAGGTCATTGACATAAAGGTTAAAAAGATGAGGGGATGTCAAACCCCCTTGTCTCACCCCACATTCTGTATAATACTCATCAGAATATGAATTTCCCCACCTTACGACATTTATCTGATTGCTGTACCAATAGGAAAACATTCTGATGATATCAGGAGACACACCAGCATCTCCTAGCTTTGTCCACAACCTACTATATGAGACCATATCAAAGGCCTTGGACAAATCCAGGAAACATGCATAAATAGGAGTTTTCCTTTTTACATAATAATTAACAGTATGCTTTAAGAGGATTGTGAAGCTGTAAATTTTCATACAAAAAGCGATAACGCTTTTCTCCCTCTAAACATAGTCCAATTTTCATAATTTTTGGAAATCTTGTAGATATAATGAAAAACTAGGTTTGTACGTTTTGATTTTGAAGAAATATTGCTCAGAATATAAGTTATTAGTATCTAAATATCTATATTTTCGACTTAAAAACTACCTTGAGCATTTTTGTCTTTTTTTGACTAAATTATACTGAATTACAAAAAAAGCAAAACGTACAAACATAGATTAAGGTATACTGAATCTAATGAGACCAAAAGCGTCTAATTTCATAAAGGTTTAAGGGGGTAAAACAGTTATCGCCCGAAACAATATTTCAAACAGGAATTGTAGGCAATTTCGACCATTTCTTGCAACTCTCTCTATCGCACGATACGGGTCGGGGGCAGGGGTACAATGTAGTGATAGTGATGTGACATTATGTTATCGTAGTTATTGTTGCCTAGGGAGGAGAAAGTAATATCGATATATCGATCTATAGTGAAAGTTATTACTCAAGTCGGAACTATTAATCTTCAGAAATACCTTATACATGAAAAAGAAAATATCTTTTTGAATACGTTTATTGATTTTAGTGTTTTATTTTAAAGATTTTATTTCAATACAAATTTCCTTATTTAAGGGTTAGCAGCCTGTAGCCTGTTAACTTTACTGTAAATTCCCAAAACCAAAAAAGGAAAAAAATGTAAGTATGTAAGTAGTTGTTTGTATATGTGCCATAAAGAAACCAACTCAAAATAAATTCGTATTTTGTTTCTTGTGATAGGTATTTGTTATGCAATGTATGAAGTTGGAGCAGCTAAAAACGTGTAATAGCGTTATTTTTAATATTATTTTATTTGAATTTTATTCCTCTAAAGCTGGGCTCTAAGGTTTTACTCGCGTTATGGAATCTACGATTGTATAAAAAATACAAATGACAAACTACCTAAATAATATACGAGTATGTAGGGTAGGCAGGGTAGGCATATATGGGAAGAAGGCACCCTTCGTACGGTTTTGAAGTTTTTTTTTTTCATTTTAACTATAAAATTTAAAGCAGCTGATTACATATACTAATAGGTATTTTTTAACCGACTTCAAAAAAGGAGTTTCTCAATTCGATGCGTATGGTTTTTTTTTGTGTATGTTACGCGATTACGCCGCCAATTGCAGACCGATTTTCAAAATTCTTTTTGTATTCTCAAGATTATACTCCAATGGTGGTCCCACGGTTACCAAAGTTAGGATCTGATGATGGGATCCCATAAAAATGAAGGGAAATCCTTAAATTTTTAGGTGCGTCCAACGTGTTTTTTTTTTATAAAAACGTCGCCCCACACTAGGATTTTCTCCTGTGTCGTGGGTGCAGTTACAAACATAGAATATCATATGCACATACGCCCAGACCGGAACAAATTTCTGTAGGCCATACAAAACATCTGTCCCGTGCGGGAATCGAACCCGCGACGATCGCTCGACCTCTGCGCTTACCGTGTCAACCGCTTTGTGTGTATGTTACGTAATTACTCCGCCAATTGTGGACCGATTTTCAACATTATTTTTGTATTCGGTAGAGTATACTCCTAGGGTGGTCCCTAGGTCACCAAAGTCAGGTTCTGATGATGGGATCCTATGAAAATCGAGGGATACCCTAATTTAATTAGGGTTACTTTCACTAAAAAGTTAAAAAAAAAATATTTTACTAAAAATAAAAACTGACTTCAAAAACACTGAAAAGTTAAAAATAGTGTATGAATAGGTACAGACAACATTACATTTCTATATTGAAGTCGGTGCCAAACGATGATCTCCTAGACAGTCTTCAAATTTGGCACCGTCTTCAATAATGATGGGTGATGTTGTCTGTACCCATTCTTATATTATTTCTAACTTTTCAGTGTTTTTGTAGTCCGGACGAACCCGACGAATCGAACCCCGCCGGACGGACCTCCCAATCAACATCCGGTGGCCTCAACCACTAGACCACAGAGGTGGTAAAAATTAGAATTCTAAAAATGAGAGGTATTTTTTATTTGATGCATAACTATTACTTTATATTTTTTATATCCCTGCTCCTATTTAGTTTGTATGTAAAAGTATTAATTTATCTATCTAAAACAATAGATTTTTTGTTATTTATTTTTAAGTTAACAAGAGGTCTGTTCTTATTTAAACAATTGTAAATGTCATTTTATGTTTAGTGTTTATTTTTCTTCATAAAAGGATCCATTATTGATTCACATCTCAAATGAAAATCATTTTAATTCAGTATAACACTCATCTTACAAAAAGTCATTTTCTTTAGACAGGTAAATGTACGATAGATAGGTACTTTCATAAATAACAGCTCAGTCCTATAAAGTAGGACTTGGTAGGGATACCAAGTAAGTGCCTACACTATAAATTTAAAAGGAATACTGAAATAATTTACGAAACTTATCTACTAAAATATTATAAAGAAAGAAGATTTGTATTTTTGTTTGTAATGAATAAACTCAAAAACTAGCTCATTGGGAAGTCTCGGCGTAATTATTGTTAAAATGATTTTTAGAAATAAAGCTATTTTTATTTATTATATTTTTTATTTTTAAAAACTACTAGGCTGTTTAAAAAAAAAAATTTGACTAATAGAATGCTACATCATCACTGAGTAATATAAGGTTATAAAATAATTTTTCATACGGGAAAACAAAATTCCCTTACGAAAAACGAAAATAACGAAGGCAAAGTTGCGAGCGGAAAGACAGTCAGGAATACCTAAGCAACGCAAAACATTACAAACGGTAAAATAATGATCTCGAGTTCTCGCGCCGAGGAGTCGCGCGCTGCTGTCGTAGTGTGCGTGAGAATTTGCGCGTGTTGTATTTGTGGTGTAAACGCCAGACGGGAGGCCGAGCGGTGTGAAACAGATAGCATTTTAGAAAATACCTACTCGCGCCGCGCACGATTACTTCACAATCCTCTTAAGGCTAATATAGCACTCTCAGTGGAGAGCCCCGCTCGAAAGCCGAATTGTGAGTCCTGCAACAATGACGACACTCTGTCTAGCTGCTTGTCCAGTAATCCATCCAAAACCCTTGCTATGGTTGTGGCTAAAGAAATTGGTCTATAATTTAATTTATCGGATGTGTCTCCAGTAGGATTCTTCACAATAGGTACCACAATCGTCTTCATAAGATCCTTAGGTAAATAAGAATGCCGTAAGCACAAAGTAAATAGCATGCCTAACACTCTACAGAGATGAGGTCCGGCATGCCGCAAGTGCTCCACGCTGAGTCCATCATGGCCAGGTGACTTACCACGTTTCATATTCATTATAATAGTTAATATGTCTTTGGCAGAGAATCTAATAAGCTGCTGACTCTGGTCACACTCAACGCCGCACACCGACGACAAACTAGACTTCACAATAAAACTGTCCTTAAAAATATTTGCTATTTTCCCAGGGTCACTAACCCCATCAACGCTACCAGGGAGTCTTATTTTGCTGTTTAACTTCTTTGTTCCTCTCCAAAACTGACTAAACTTTTTTGCAGAGTGATGTGAGGCAAGAATGTCCATTTTAATTTGTTCCTGATTATTAATACAATATTTTAACCGAGATTTAAATATTTTCCTACTCTCACGCATTTTATTAAAAATAGGGCCACTGTTGGGCTTTCCATACTGAACATAAAGTTGAAAGTCAGCTCTAGCCTGTTTATGAGAGTCTTTAACATGCTTATTCCAACCATGCACAATTTTAAATTTTGCTGGCTTTGCTGACTTTCTATAACTTGCTATTGATGCTTGACTCAAAATATTAACAATGTCATGATAAAGTTTTTCAAGGACTTGTCTATGTTCTAAGTTATTACACAACATATCCGCGCAGTCACTAAGTGCACTAGGAAAATTTAAGCACTAAACTGTTATTACATAATTGGTAGTATTCATCAATATCATCTGCTTCTCTCATACCCCACACAATATTATTACGCAAAGAATTACTGCTTATTTCTAACTTAGACCTTATAACCCCTAGATTACTTGTTATTTCCAATGGAAAGTGATCCGACCAGTACACATCATAAAAGACCTTGACACTAAGCACCAGCTGCCATGCTGACTTAGTGACCAGACAGTGATCCAACCAGCTTTTACAACCATTTGCCTCACTAACAAATGTATAGGTATTCGAAGAGATGCCTAGCTTAAAAATATCGGCACAAACCCACTCATTGTCTGCACAAAAGTCTAACAGTTCACTACCAAACAAGGCCGTTGGGTGGGCATTCAGATCACCCAAGATAAATACCTGTTCCACATTGTTGTCCTGTATAACGGCGTTAATCTCACCAAGAACATGGGTAAATTCGGGGAGGTTAGACTGACAGTCTGTCGGCATATATACACTAAAAAGCAAAATCTCACAATTTTCACTAATTACTGCTTTTATCGCTACAATGCGATCACTCGCGCACTTAACGATTGAAACACTACGGAAAATACTTTTACGCCACATTAGTGCAACTCCGCCGAAGGGCCTGCCCCGCTGAATGCCAACTGTTGGGTCCATGGATGATTTCGCCGTGTAGCTAAAGTCTTCGTTTATATCTCCAAGTGAGGATAAATCATGCGAATACAGCCAGGTTTCCTGTAGGGCGAGCACATCTGATTGTTTACATAAATGTTTCACACATTCAATGCCTTTCTTGACGTTTTTACAATTAAACGATATTAATCTGGTTTGCTCCATTTATATTTGGTACATTTGCACTAGATACACGTTTCCCTGATACCTCCAGTGAACCGTTTTGTCTAAAATGTATAAACTTTCGAAACGTAATTCCATCGGGCCAAATGCTGCCATCCAAAAATGTATCAATTTTGTTTTTTGACACATAAATTTTAAAGGAATTGTACAACTTCTCCCTTTTCATTGTAATTTTCACAGGACTAACTTCCTCCTGCGTTTTTTCCTGAATGTATTCACGAATGTCGTTTTCCGACGTGTTCTTGTTTACATTAGAAATAAATAGGGGAATCTTTATATCCGCCGCCTTAAAGTTAGTCCCCGACTGGCATACTGCCTTTCCTTTCTTACTCTCAAATCTATTTTTATATCTCTTTCGTTGCACTACTATCCAATCTTCATCCATTTGTTTATTTTGCAAAAAATTTCCACCTTTTTTCACAAGTTCCGCCCTATTAGGCCGTGTAGTTTCAATGTTACTCCTTGCCAATTCAATGTGGTCTGTGCATTGTTGTTGTTGTGAACGCTCCATAGCCTCCATAGGTGCGAGCGTAACGGGGGTATCTTCTGTTTTATCTGCGCGAGAGCGAGATAGCTCCTCCACCGAGATTACGCCGCAGCCGCTTAGACTGCTACCGTCACCCGGGCCGTTCATAGTTAATTCTCTAATGTCGGTATTCGTTAAATGAGATAAACCGACTGGCCCACTATCGCCGAAATATGCACCTCTTTTTTTCGTGTTTACATAATTAGGACAATCCGTTAAAGATGAGAACTTTAAGTTAGCCATCTCGATTCGTACATCCTGCAGTTTATCAGCACTCACGTAATCATTCTTAATCTTCTCAACATCACTTCGTAAAAGTACGATATCTTTCAATAATTTCGTTACGTCGATGTGGTCAAACGATACAGGCGGTAATTTTTGTAAATCCCGAGCCACGAAAATAGGAATAAATTCCGGGTCTATCTCCTTGAAAAGAGAAATAATGTCTTCCAGATCTCGTTGTTTCTTTCCATCCTTTCGGCGCGATTTTAAGCGTTGAGAAGTCGTAACGGATTCAAAAAGCAGTTTCTTGGCTTCTTGTACGTCCGGCTCCGAAAATGCTGATACACAAACACGGATTATGGATTCCGTATCCATCACATCATGCTTGTTCTGAATAAATGCCAGAACCTCACTAATAATTATATTACAATTCGAACACTTTAATTTATTGAGCTCCATAATTACATTACACACACACACAACCTCACGTCACAGCTGCGTGAGCGACTATTCTAAAAGAATAGTAGTAAAAAGAAGTCTTGTATTATTAATACAAAACAAATATGCAATATTTTTTTTATATTCGTGATGCTGGTTATAACGGCTATTTAAACAACATAATTGTCATCATTCCAATTCCTCCTCGGCTGTGGTGAGACCAGTGGATCTAAAAAGGCCGCATCGCAGAATCATAATACGAATCATATTATGATTCATAATTTGAATTGAGTGCAATTCATCATAAGCAATATATTGTATTTCACAAATTAGGCATTGCTAAAGTGTCAATTGGGATTAACAAATATTCATACAAAGCCGTCAAATAGAATTTGCTTAAGATGGGTTACACTCAATTCATAATGTGAATCATAATATTATTCGTATTATGATTCTGCGATGCAGTTATTTTAGGCCCGCTGTCGAGCAATAGGATGTATGGCCTATGTGACGATAACATTCGGTAATTTCGTAAATTTGATCAGGCAACCCCGCTTCACTCTCCTCGAAAAGCCGCGGCCACAATCTGTTTACCAAACACAATAATCATGTTAATTTGCTCGTCGGTCGCCAACAATACAGCCGATGGCTCGGGGCGGAAAGCACGCCGGGTACTGGGGCCTTACCATGATCGCTTATAGCAAGGTTAAAACAATACTGAAGCAGAAACACCTCTCTTGCTGCGTATAGCGCCATCTCGCTCTCAGAGCGGTTTTAATATTGTTTTGAGCGATCATGGTTGGTGGCCTGTTTGCTGATTTCTCACGTTTTTATTTATGTCGTTAGTGTGTTTTTCAATCCTTGTTTTAAGACGGACCTAAGCTTTGTTTTGTGACAATATTTAAGGGTTCCGTGCCTCAAATTGAATAACCCTTATAGTATCACTTCGTTATCTGTCTGTCCGTCTGTTTAGCACGCAAGACTCTAATTCTCAAGAACGGAAAGATATCAAAAATGAAATTTATATCAAATACTCGAATCTACGTTCTCTTTCAGCTGTGGAAAAGGTATTCTCTTGGAAAGTCTCAAAATTTTATGCTGTGTATATTCTTATATTATTATTTATTTATTTATGCGCATTCATAAAAATTGAACAAAACCAATAAGGACACAAAAGAAAATATAGCTTACAAAAGAACTGCTTATTTCTTCCGAAATTTCTTCCAGTAGTTCTGCGACAGGAAACCCCGAAACAAAAAAGTGACAGACGTGCACAAAAAAAACAATACAAATTTAATAAACTACATATAAATAAGTAAATAAATATAAATAAACTACATACACTACATTATGCCAGTTGTGGGACCGACGACAGGTAATGCTTTTTGGAAAAAGAGAGACTGACTCACGAATTTTGTGCGGGAATGCATTCCACAATCGGACTGCGTACACAGTAAAGGAGAAGGAGAAGAGACTAGTATTATGGTTAGTAATGTTGAAGAGAGATATGAATTGAGATCTATTATTTGTTTTTTCAATTGTTTTTGTAGTCGGTTTTTATTTCTTATAATTATATCATTGATTTAAGTTTTGACCACAATGGCAATGTAAAATGAACAATTTTACAACTCATACAAATTTTAGAAATGTACCTATCGCAAGAGCCGCAAGAAATTGAATTGAATATGATGTGATGGAAATGTTAGCAAACTTAGCAATACAATCACACGTATCGTGTTCGTGGAAATAATGACGAGAATTATAATTATGACACGTCGTGTTCCGAATCTGTCACAAATAGGATGAATTAATCGCACAAGACAACTTACACGCACCCTTCTTCCGCTATATTTACCTTTATAGGGATGTGAATTTTCAAGAAGTAATAGATTTATATCGATTTAAGTCGATGTTGGAATAACTGATACATAAAAAATCTTGGGCTTCTTCATGGACCTACAAAGTGGGCTTCTTATACATCTTTTTCGTTTCTCTCTGGGTTGTTATATGAATATCTCAATGCTATTCTCATACTCGATTAGGTCCCCTAGGCATTGCGGAATATAAAAGGGCTCATATTACTTTTGGATAGTATATTAATGATTGAATGACATTATATTTTATTAAATACTAGCTGCGCTCGATGTCCAAAAATAACAATATCGTGATGTTGTATAGCCTAAAGCCTTCCTCGATATTATAAAGCTGAAGAGTTTATTTGTTTGGTTGAACGCGCTAATCTCTGAAACTACTGGTCCGAATTGAATAATTATTTTTGTGTTGGATAGTCCATTTATCGAGGAAGGCTTTAGGCTATATAACATGACGCTACGACTAATAGGAGTTGAGCATCAAAAAATTTGCCTATAGCTGACTGATATTTGTCAAAACAAACAGGTTTCCTATATGCAATAGTAAGAATTCGTTCGCGTGAATTTAATATTTTTCCCCGTTTTTGCATCATTTTTCATTAATGCTCCCTGGTCGTAGCGTGATGTTATTCAATTTTCAATTTTATCTTCTATGTTCTATGTTATCGGGGTCGGTTTCCGCACTTAGTCCTTAAGGTGGACCATTGTACGTGAGGGCGGCCGTCACTCCAGCCAGCCCACCTCCCTCCAGAAGCGTATGAGATCTCCGAGTCTGTCCAGAGATTCTGTAACAGAATTGGGAGATCCAAAGGTGTTTTTTCGTATTTCGGTGACACCTGTGCACTCAAGGAGCACATGTGACACCGTTTCCTCGGCCCCTAAGCATGTTCTGCATAGGGGACTATCTGTTATGCCTATGGTGTGGAAGTGTTTGTTTAGTGAGCAGTGTCCAGTGATGGTTCCCGTCACCAGCCGCAGACTGTTCCTGTCCAGACGCAATATGCGTTTGGTCAGTTTGTTGTTTAGGATTGGCATGGCTTCCTTTGACTGTCTGCACCCTGGAGTCGAGAACCAGTAGTCTTGTACTTGTGTGCGGGTGAGCTCTTGCAGCCATCCGCGAATCTGGCTGAAGGAAATTGGTACGATGGGCTCTGGTCCGAAAGCCGTTATGTCGGATCCCCTCCTAGCCAGCTCGTCGGCCGCGTCGTTGCCCAGTGATCCGCTGTGTCCTTTTATCCATTGTAGTGTCACTGTGTTCCGGTTGGAAGTCACAATTCGTTCTAGCACATTGTGACATTCCAATACAAGTTCCGAAGTGACATAGCTTTTGTTTAGGGATTTGAGTACCGAAGCACTATCAGAGACTATGCGGATGTGAGAATCCATAATTGCTTTAGATTCTATGGCGAGGGCCGCCAGGATGATACCTACGCATTCCGCTTGGAATACGGTGTTGAATCTACCTAGCGGTTTGGATATCTTAATGTTAAGCTCATTTAGTATACGCCTGCCCCGGTTCCTGAGTTGGTCTTGGAGCCATCAGTGTATATTCTGAGCTCTTTTGGGCCTGAGTAATCGTGTGATTCCTCTTCGAGCTGTATATTATAGTGCTTCTGGAAATTGAATCTCTTCAGAATCCTATCATTGGGTGATGTCATCATCGGGTGATGTTTGGTCGCTTGTTCTTTTATGCGTATGTGTTTGATTCTGGGGTCCTTTCCCAGTGTGCCAGCATTGTGGAGTCTGAACGCCGCTAGTGCTGCCTCTTCTTTAACAACTAGGTGCAAAGGTGGCAGCCCCAACATAGCTTGCAATGCGGCTGTGGGTGCGGTTCTCATACTACTAGTGATAGCCACGCAGGCATTTCGCTGTAGTTTTTCTAGTGCTCTTTGGCCGTTTGCCTGGTCTGTCCTAGGCCACCAGACTAGGGAGCCATATGTTATAATTGGTCGAATAACCGTAGTGTATAGCCAGTAGGTGGCTTTGGGACTAATGCCCCAGTTTTTTCCAAGCAGTCGCTTACATTGCCACAGTGATATTGTGGTTATGTAGTCAGTGTGTTTAGCCCAGTTCAGTTGTTTGTCCAAATAGATGCCCAGGTATTTGGTCTCCGATGTTAGGCTGGATCCGTAGAATTTTGGTAATTGCAGATTTGCTAGTTTTCTCTTTTTGGTGAAGAGGACTAACTCTGTTTTTGTGGGGTTAACTGTTAGTTTGTGCTCCTTGCACCAGTCCTCTACTATTTTCAAGGCTTGGCGCATGAGGTTGCACAGTGTGTTTTCGTGAGTGCCATTTATTATAATGGTTATGTCGCCGGCGTAGCCTACGGTGAAGAAGCCTTTGTCGTTTAGACGGTCTAGAAGACTGTTCACAACGAGGTTCCACAGTAGAGGCGAGAGGACGCCTCCTTGTGGGCATCCTTTCGCCACGATGGCTCTCGTGGTGTCATTCACCGTGACTTGTATGGCCCTCTGCCTGAGCATATTGGTGATCCAACCGCACAGGGTGGGGGCCACACCATGTCTTTTAAGGGCTATGTCGATGCTGTGAAACATTGTTTTATCGAAAGCGCCCTCAATATCGATGAAGGCAGCTAGTGCAGAGACTTTGTGTTCTATGGCGCATTCAATTCTGGAAGTCACGCTGTGTAAAGCGGATTCTGTTGATTTTCCTATGGAGTACGCGTGCTGTTGTTTGTGTAGTGGTGCCATGCGTAGAGGTCCATCTCTAATGTGTCTATCGCATAGTCTTTCGAGGGTCTTTAGTAGGAATGATGTTAGGCTTATAGGTCTATAGGCCTTGGGCTGTGTGTAATCGGTTTTTCCGGGCTTTGGAATGAAGATAACTTTCACTTCCCGCCACGCGAGGGGAATATATCTATGTGCGATACAGGCTCGGTAGACTTTCTCCAGCCATGGGGTTAAGGTGTCGATGCCCCACTGCAGAAGCGCTGGCGGAATGCCATCCAGGCCTGCGGATTTGTATGGTTGGAAAGACTTGATAGCCCACATTATTCGGTCCCTTGTCACTATTTCGTGGGCTATAGTCCAGTCGTTTCTGGTTGGTTCCATTCTTATGTCGTCTGCCCAGACCTTATCCTTTAAGAGGCTGCAGTCTGGGAAGTGCGTCTCAAGAAGGACCTTGCTGATTTCGTGGTCTGATTGTGTGAAAGTGTTATCGGGCTTTTTCAGTGCACCAAGGCTGCGATCTTGGTCGCTAGATAGGATTTTCCTCACTCGGGCAGCTTCATTGTTTGATTCGATAGATTCGCAGAACTTTCTCCAGGCTAATCTCCTGGCATGTCTGATTTGTTTTTTGAAAATGTATTGGGTTTCTTTGTATAGTTCCCAATGTTCTGGTTGTCTCGAGTTCTTCGCTCGCTTGAATTGTTTACGTAGTTTTACTCTGAGTTTCTCAAGTTCGACATTCCACCATCGGTTGTTTTTACATTTGGTGTACGGAACTCTTTGTTTACAGCATTTGTGATAAGCTTCTGTGATGTATAGTGTCAATTTTGTCACTATGTGTTCTATTTGTGTGGGATCTGTTATGGTTGTGCGTGGTAGATTTCTAGCTATCAGGGAATCGAGAAGACGCTTGTAGCCAGGTATGTCTGTCCGACGCGGATTTCGTTTCGGGGTGGGCTTTTTTGTGTTTGCTGTTATTGTGAAACGAATTCTCATGTGATCTGAGCAAGTGAGTTCGTTGGATACTCGCCAGTTAGATATGAGTTTTACTGCGTTATCTGTGCCAAGCGTTAAATCAATAATTGATTGTCCCCGGGCTGTAACCCAAGTGGGTTCCGAGCCCCGGTTTACTATATTAAGGTTAGTTGAGAATAAGTAAGTGGATAATACCTCTCCTCTGGTGTTTGAAGTGTCGCATCCCCAGAGCTGGTGATGAGCGTTTGAATCGGTGCAGATAATGAGATCCAGTTTGGCGCCCTCGCAGTATTCCACAAGGTCAGCCATCTCTTTCGGTGGGCAGTTTTCATCGTCGCCTGGCATGTACACTGAAGCTAGTACTATGCCAGGGACTTCTTCAGTGTTCTGTAGTCTGACAGCCGTCAGATCTCTGGAACAGAATTGCGTGAGTGTCGTGATCGGGATGTCGTTTGGTATGTATGCACAGGTTCTTGGCTTGTCTGTACTGTGTGTGTTTAGGATTAGCTTACCTCCGATGTTATTAAGGCCGCATATTCTATTGTTCCTGATCTACGGCTCTTGGATCAGTGCGATTGTTCGGGGGTTTGTCTCCAGCGCCCTGCGCAAGTTGGCCGTGGCAGTCTGGCTATGCTGGAGATTGGCTTGTACGATTTCGAGGGGGTTAGGCGTGAGCGATGGTGGCACGGGAGAGGAGTTAGTCCGATTCATTGGAATCGTCCTGCTCCTCGATCCTATGCCTACCATCGATCGGCGAGGACGAAAGAAGCCGATCTGTCCACCTTGGTGATGTTGGTGGTGGGATGTCAGCATCTGCATCCTTCATAGCCGCCCTCGCCATTTCCTCCTCTAGTCGCGCCATGTCGTCTGTGTCGGTCTGGTCTGGTCTGAGCTCAGTCTCAGTCAGTGTCGGTGTCAGTGTCGGTGTCGGTGTCATGGTCTGGGCTACAGAGGGAAGGTTCTTGGGGTAGAAGCGGACGTATATGGAACCAAGAAGGTACGATACACGCCGCTCCCGCGCCAAGAGCCTCTCTACATCCTCTGGTGGGAGCCCCAGGGTCAAATATGTCCCCGGGTTTTCGCCACCAACGGATGTCGCTCTGTATAGCGACCACCGACCGATGTCATACCAAGTGTTCTGACGGGTCAGAACACTCTGGAGCCTCGCTATGTCGCCCTGGTACTTCGGTACGAAGAGCGCGGCTCTAACACGGGTCGGTATGTCGGCCTGTCGCATTACCGTCAGTCGTGCGTCAGTGTTGGGAAGCTGAATCCTTGGGATGTTCTCCGTCAACCAGGTTAGGGCACCGTCATCCTCGCACCAAATCTGCACCGTGCCATCCGCCACCCGTGGGTAGCCGCGGAATGCCGGGAGAGGTGTGCTGGAGTCAGCGTCCATAACCAGGTCTTCGAGGCCTCTCTTTATGGATTCAGCCTCGTCAGTGGTCATGTCTTGGGTAGGGGGGTAGAGGCAAATTGCTACTGCAAGCCGCGCAGGGATATCCCTTGTGGCAAGCGCGTAGGTTCTTTGCCCCCCTTGAGGAGGTTGGATCCTCACTCGCTTGACGTCGCCCTGGAGAGTTCTCGGCGAAGCCGTCTCATCCGGACGCACTCTCTTTATCGCTCCCGTGCCACTAGGGCCCGGTTGCGGTTCAGAGGTGTCTGGCCTGGGTGTTATGGCCAGAGACGCCTTGTGCAAGGCTCCAGCCCGCTTCCCCCTTTTCCGTACGCGGGGTCGGCTGTCATCCCTGGCTAGTTCCGTCTCCTGCGAGGATTTTTCGCGCTGGGTTCCCCTTCGCGTACTTCTCCCTGCAGGAGCGTTTCCGCGTCCGGTCGTTTTTCGCGCTGGGTGGTCCCTTCGCGTACTTGCGACTGGTCGCGTACTATCATTTCAACGGCCCTTTGTGCATCGCGCTGGCTTGCGCCTTCGCGGGTGTTGCGCATCGGGTCGTTTACTCCTCTACCCCTGGTGGCTTTTCCGCGCCTGCGTACTCTGCCGCCAGGTGCAGAGTTGGAACTGCTTGGGCCGGCTTCCTTACCCGTGGTCATCATGTCAGGGTTTTGAGTAGTGCTCTTCCGTACGAGGCTCTGTTGCCAGACACTCGTGGAGGGCGCGTGTGTCGTAGTCAAGTTATTGTTCGTTGGCGCGTGTATCGCAGCCGGTTGTGTGCCAGTGGGCGCGTGCGTCGCAGCCGGTTGTATGTCCATAGGCGCGTTTGTCGCAGCCGGTGTCGCGGGCGCTAGCATGCTAGCTGCCGGTCGCGCATTACGCGCGGATGTCGTCGGCAGTAAGGTACTCCCCCCCAGATTACGATTAGCGTGATGTTATAATATAACCTATAGCCTTCCTCGATAATTAGACTACTAACACAAAAAAAATGTATTAGTAGTTCCTGAGATTAGCGCGCTGAACCAAACAAAGAAACAAACTCTTCAGTTTTATAACATTAGTAAGTTAGTATAGTGAGTATAGATTGAGGATTACATATAAGGAACTTACTCGAAAATAGGTATTTGATCTCGATCTCGAACAATATTTCTTTTTTATATTTTTATATCTTATAATATCGCCCTAACTAGTTAGGGTAGGCTCGTACCCCTCGGTGGGGACGTATATGAGCTGTGATGATGATGATGATGATATTTAAATCCAAGACTTTGTATATGTATACTGTGCGGACAGTTAAATAATTCTTTCTTCCTTTACTTGTCGCTTTCTTCCGTGAAGTAGGTGTTACTTCAGTGATAATATTAATTTATTCGGGCACATTCAGCTAAGATTGGTTTAATTTTATGTTACGAAAAACACAATAAATTGGATCTCAGTATCCAATTTTTCGAAATCGATTTTCTTGACCCACTCGATTGGCCATCTCGATTATTCGATTCGTCGATCGCACAGCGCCATCCCTATCCTCCGCTCGATGTAACAGGGTGTTTTAATCAAAAGTTTGTGCGCCCTATCGGAACACGCGCCGTATTAAGCACCGACGACGCTACATTGAAATATTCCACTCCGACCCACTTTACCGATTCGTTCGGTGCTCTGTACAATTTATCAAATATTATTTTCGTCTCGCCCATTCACCGGGGACGATTGGCTCGTCAGTGGGCGACAATGAGCCTTTTCTTCAATACTTTTGTAAAGCCAGAGGGAAAAATTCGATTGGAAGCCAGAACAAAGGTTAAAAGAGTCTTTATGGACCACTCCGTTAGCCATTTCTCCGTCGGTCGAGCCTATATCTGTATTGCTACGAAAAAGTAATCAAACATAGAGAAATGTAGTTGAATTACAGAATTATCGCTGCGGGTATAATTAAAAACGTTGTCTCTGAAATATTTCATGAAAATATTGAACATTCCGGAATCCAAGTCGATTTCATCTGTTGCGGTGCAGCTGATGCTCCCGGGGTCAACTCCAGACCTTCTAAATTCAAAATCCATAATCTTTATTCGACATAGATTTATTGATGTCAATCACAGTTGAACAAGTTGACTCTAAGACCTTCTCAAGCAGAACAGACAAGAAATTCGGAAGGTCTAATTTTTGAAGTGAGAACTTCTTTAGCGGCGTTGTACACTTTTTTGTAATGGGTAAAAAATGTTAAACTCGCGTCAGGACACGTGACCCTGATCGAAAATTCGTAAGACGGATGGGGAGTAGCCAATTAAAATTGAAATGGCCGCAGGAACTGTCGAGGTGCGGTGAGGGGTCCACGTAAGCCGGCCGAGAACAATAGCGGCTGACAAAAGTACTGGAAGTCACACGTCACTTGAGACAGTTTTAATCAATTTATTTACTTTGTTAGGAAAAATCTAAATTGTGCTTTTATTTCATTTTGTTGTAAATATTAATTAGGTAAGTTAGTATAAATTAAATATTATTTATTTGTTATAAAATTACGTTTTTAAGTAGTATATTAATGTCTGTTTTGATCATATTTTTAATTTAATTGTAAATATTTTGATTCATTATTACTAGTTATATAATTATGCACGCACAACGTTACAACAGGAAGTTGATTTTTCTGAGGGATAAACTTTTTAATGTAATATAAATTGTCATGTTTGTGTACGATAGCGCAATAAATAAATATTGTATTCTACCACATAAAAGATAGTACTTTTATTCTGATAATTAAAGCAATTCGTGCAAAATTATTCCATAACCATTCCAAAATATCCAAAACGCACAAGGTCAATACTTAAGTTTTCACTTCTGCCGGCACTCCCGGAGTGCAACCCGTCATTTTCTGTGCCCTTTATTCAATTGCCAACATTACAAGAATAGCATTTTACATACATGATTTTGATTTTATTTAAATACTAGCTTTCCGCTCACGGCTTCGCCCGCGTTATTATTGTTTTCTCGTGGGAATGTTATATTTTCCCCTAAAATAATTTGTACCCTATTATATAGCAGACTTTTATTTATATTTAGGAGCTCGAAAAATAAATTTCATAGAAATTAGAGCAGATTTTAAATATTTTCCATAAAAACTTTCAACCGCCATTTTGCAACTTAAGGGGGTGAATTCCAATAAACCATGAAACACTTGTTCAATGAAATGTTTTTAAGAGCATGAAAATGCACTTTTAGACAGCTTTCAAATTTGACATTCGGACTTTTATTTTTCATGAATCAAAAGGATTTTTCAGCGGATTTAAAAAATAATTTAAAGTTATAGTTTTAGCCCATTCTGATTCATATTATTAGAAATTTTAAGTTACTGAACTAAGTAGGTGAGGTGTCAAAATTCATCACGAAAAATCAGTTCCTTCCGTTTCATTTGTAACAATAGGCTAGTTGACCCTTTTTTAAAGTAGGGCTTAAAATGTTCATAATTGTTGTATTAGACCATAGCACATGAATATTATTTTTTTCGTTGGCTAAAAAGTGCAAAAAATCTATTTTAAATTAAGATTTTCAATTTTGGACCGAAAACACGGTCAGCCATGACAGTCTGTTGATTATCTGTAGCATACATCAAATGACGTCAGTCTTATAGTAAACAAAGCACTGAGGCGAAATAACCTTACAAAAACAATGCTTTCTAATAAATATCACAAAATATAGTAAATCTGTATATGGAACGGGACAATAGAACAGGAATATAGAATGACCTCTTCAAAGACTCCGGGAAAGCTGTGAATTAGACGTACCCAGTGATATAGACATGCGAAATATTTGGTTTACACTCACTTAAAGAAACTGAAACTACCTGATGGTTTAGTCAGCTTAATATATACAGGATATGAAAGCAGTATTAGTGATATTAACTTACTAGAAGAAAATAAATTTCAGAACAGCTTACGCAAGAATATACAAGTTATCCATTTTAAAGCCGTATACAAATATATTAAATGTGATTGCTGTGTTGTCAGCCTGTGCTCTTTCTAATTTACAAGACCCTTCTTATTAAATAAATATATAGATTTTTTTTCTTTACTTTATACATAACTAACATATAAAGATGACATAACAAATTTTTGTACACTTACATTAGACATTATGTTCTTCACTAAAAAAAATGTTGCATGTTTATTTGACAATAAGGACTTGTAAAGGTTTAAGTTGAATCAAAATTTTTTAATTTGAAATACATGTGTTTTATTTTTCATTACACCTTAAAAGATTTATAATATTTTATAGGTTTGTTGTTCATATTTATCATTGTTACTCAAATAATAATATACATATATGTTCCAAAAGTATGTAGAAATAGGTTTGAATAGAGTTAGATCAAATTTATTAATTTATCATATATTGCCTTAGGGTCGCAGGTAATAAAAGTCAAAATAATAGTAAAGTGATTTATTATGAATAATACTTTCATAGGAAAAATGTAGTATAGTTTCCAAAATGGCACTATTTGATCAATAACTTTTTAGACATACAGATTGTTAGAACAAATAACTATTATAGCTAATATTGTCACCTTTTGAGTATTTTCAAAATTACTGCTAACAACACAAAAGTATATAGTAAAAAAAAAAGACGACACGTTTAGCGCAGAGGTCGAGTGATCACCTACTGCGCAACGGGTCGCGGGTTCGATTCCCGTACGGGACAAATATTTTGTATGGCCTACAGAAATTTGTTCCGGTCTGGACGTATGTGCATGTGATATTCTATGTTTGTAACTGCACCCACGACGCAGGAGAAAATCCTAGTGTGGGGCGACGTTTTTATAAAAAACAAAAAAATATAAGTTTTGCTTTAGCACAAAACATCTGCATCTATACTTGAGTTAAGCATACTGTTCACAGTTTTCCGTCTTTGATAATTATCATTTTCTTTAGTAAAAGAGCATGACAATTTTGTATTAATCTAATTTTATGGATACTGTTTGTTGAACTGACTATTACAGGGTATTAATCAGAAATGAAGAGGTCACATTTTGCAAATGTCAACCCAAATCTTCATCCTTCAACTTTTATCCACATTTTATTATAGGTGTCTGCAAGATTTCCCACCAAAAATCTTCCCAACGAAAGAACCATCATGTGTTATGCACTGGCTGACTTCATAGCACATGGAAGCTGTTATTCTTCATAACCAAGCTCGAACTAAAGAGCACTTCTGTATTGATGATTTCTGGTTTAGTTTTCTATGCACTTTATTCTCTCTTCATTAAAGAGGTTGTTAAGTTTTTAAGAAATATGTCACAATCTGTGTCTGTGAATGTATATATTTTTTTTTCCTCCCAGTAATTTTCTTCATGCTTGGCTTGACAAATGAACAACTGCCAATCTTTCTTTTTTTATGTTCATTTACAAATTCTTGCAGTACTACACTGGTATTTGACACATGATCCTGATGTTTTCTTTGAACATTTCTCTTGAAGGAAATACTTTTAGTGTTTATTTGACTTTTGAGAGATGGGATTCTATTCAATAGCATTCAACTGCTGTAGAAAATAGCCTCCTCACAGAGATGGTGTAACCACACCAAAAATGCATGTTTGCAACTCTCTTCTGCCGCGTGACAATCTTGACAAGTACACTTGTAATCTGTTCTTCATTATAACAGTATTGAAACTGTACTTATATTGTTTAGAGCGATCGTTTGGTAGTAAATCAATAAGAGCGATACACAAAGAATCTCCTGACCATCAATCTGTCGATTTTAGGAAGATTTGTAGTATCTGCTCACACAAATCCAACATCAATGGTTGATTTTGTTATTAATACAAATAATTTACGATATTTACACATATAATAACGGAGATTTGGACGATTTTTTGCCAGTTTTAGGAAAGAATAGAGCAAATCGACGAGTTGTTCAATCCAAATTTGACATTTCTTTGTTTACTATATGAGTGACGTCACGGCCCTGACCACAGGATATTAAAGCGTTTACGGCGTGAGATAAAAAAAGATAATTTCTAGCATTTTCAAATTAAAATTTTACAGTAATCTTTCATTGTTATTTATTAAAATCGGTATATTGTGGAACCTTATGCCAAATACTATTAGAAATAAACAATATTTTAATCAATTTTGATATGAGTCAACTACCCTATTAGCGCGGCTGAAATTGTCAACATTTTTCTTATAAGAAACGCTAAATGAGGCTAATATCAGATGGCAGCCCCAGCAAAGTGGTAACGCTTATCTGGAACACAGCTATTACAACGTCTGATTTCATTTATTTACAAAAGTCATAAGAATAAAATAACTATAAACGGAATTAGTTTCGCGATTTAGAACGCGACCTTCACAGATTTCGTTTCTTGAACTTGTTCCTCTCTAGTCTAGATGGCATGATATTGGTTTTATTTGTGAATATTTGGTGAAAATGTTTAGTATTCTGTTTTTAGTTGTTGCGCGGCCGCTGCCATTTGGTGTAGTCTCATATCGCAACAAAGAGCTAGTAAAAAATTGTGAATTGTGCAGTTTCCTCTTGCAAAAAGCGATCCAGTAACTAACTGTAAATCTTCAAGACTACTAACTGACTGTAAATCTTCAAGATTATTGCGTTTCCTATCACATGAAAGTATAAAATATACATTAACGTGTTTTATTTAAGTTCAATTTTAAAGTAATTTTTATGCCGTTACAATAGAAAAATACAATGGTACGTTGTTGGTAGCTCAACACAGTACACGGACATGATTTGCGGGCGATTGCGTAGATACACGTTAATTAGTCGATGTGTGTGTTTCTTTTTAGTGAGGTAATATTTTCATAGTGTGCGTAATTGAATTCCAAATTTTCGTAGTGTGCCATGCGTGTTTACCTCGCCTCCCGCAAAATGCGGCAGGAAAATGAAAAATATACTGCGATTTCTTGCGCACCATCTCCATTGGCTAAATGCTCTAAGTTCGCGAGTCGTGCGGCTGATGTAACGGTCGTAATAGTATTCAAAATGTATAGCGCCGCTTCTGAGGCGTATGACTGACGCCCGCAGTCCTCATTATAAAAAGTAAAAGCAAAACGCTTTACACGGAGAGGTGGCCCTTTCTCGTCCGCTCCGGGAGCTTTAGTGGTACGAAAAATGTACCCTGTAAAAGAACCGATGAGCAGGCCACTGACTTAACTGTAAAAGCTTGGCGTGTTCAGTAAGTCTTTACTGATCAACCTCTACGTTCGGAGCTCGACCGAGCCAAGAGCAGCTGGTATTTAGCAGAGCCATCCCAAAGATGGCAGCAGTAGTTCATTCACGACCAGACATGAGCTTGACACAGTGTCAGTAGCTACACCGGCGTGAAATAACGGGTCGTTCCTCGTGATCCCACTAGACATGGATAATCTCAGCTCCGCGTAATGCTTCAAATCAGTAAATCCAACTCCACTTTCGCTAGATACCGACTCCGCTTATCGGCTCCTCGACTCCTTTGAATCCCTCAAACCAAATCACTCCGGACTCGTTGGTTTCAATACAAATTCAGTGATCTGAAGAACAGTTTTTCGAATCTTTTATACTATGCGAAATTAGTTTTTTTTTGTCTTGTCGTTTTATGAATGTGGAAAACGTTATTTTTTCATTAAAGCTTAGGTAATACAATCATTTGTACAAGTACTTAGACCTACAGTATTTTGTTTTATTATATTACTAATTGTTGTTTGCGGACAATAAAACGATAAGACTATCAGCCTTGATTGAATCTAAAATCCTCTGATCCATTCATAGATTGTTGTACTTAAAAATCGATTGTATTTACAATGATTTACCACGGTATTCGGCTCCGGTGCCGAACTCAGATTCGATAAGATTTGAAAGGAGTCGATAAGGGATAGGAACCGATTGCGGAATCGAATCATTTAAATCTTCAATCCAGGAATAATAACACCAAATACTACATAACCTTCGAGAGTATGTTAAGCTTTAAGTGGCATGGCCCAGCCCAGGGAAATTGCAGGGACTCATCCGTGTATTAAGGCCATTGATACCCCGGAATGAGGCTCAATTCACCAATAACACTAAGCCCGGTCCAGTGCGTACTCTCCCTACACGCTTATTCACCTAAGAATTAAATCGGCAAACATACTGAGGCACGTTCAATTACATGCAAAATCAATTAACCCGCCATCGCCCTCCGTAGGCAGGTTTTGTTTGCGAAATTCAACAGCTGGGCAATTCGACGGGGCGCTTCGTTCACCTGACACTGCTTTTTCACTCCCTGTTGTAACTTCTATTCCTTATTTTGAAAAGAATCCAATTATCCTCAACGCGAAGTGTTTGTAAGTGATAAGACCAGATTTGCGGCAGGCTTTTATTTGGCTTACCAACGATTAAGTACACTATTACACTCACAATTACGAACACAATAAAATAGCAACATGAGTGTAATAGGTAAGCACCACATGCACTCCTTAATTAATCGACTTTAAATTATATTCTAAGAACACGAAAACAAATTAAAAAAAACCGGCCAAGTGCGAGTCGGGCTCGCGCACTGTAAAAAGTAAAAATTTACGGTTTTCGCAATGTTTCCTTTATCTGTGCTATAAGACGTTACTTCGTACCAAATTTCAATATTCTGAGTTCACGGGAAGTACCCTGTAGGTTTTGATTCCCTTGCGAGTGTCGAAAATTTTCGGAAAATTGCGGCATAAACGGCTGATCTTTTGATTGCGTTGGTTTAGAAGTTTGTTTTTTTCACAGCTCTAAGAGACCTAAGTATTTGATATAAATTTCAGCTTGATACCTCCACGCGTTCCTGAGAAAAAGGGTCTTGACAGACAGACAGACGGACGGACGGACAACAAAGTGATCCTATAAGGGTTCCGTTTTTTCCTTTCGAGGTACGGAACCCTAACAATGATTGGAATAAAAACAATATTCAAAATAACAATAAAAATAGCATACCAGCACTGAAGGATCACTTTGGTATTTATTCCAAGGTTTTGGACAATAAAGTAGCCAGCTTATGTGGTTAAAAGAAACCAGTAGTATAGGAGCCAGCTTATTATGGCAAAGAGCAACCAGTTGCTAATTGTATACTGGCAACTCGATCTTCAATTCCGCACTGATACCAATCCGCACTGGGCCAGCGTGGTTGACTAAGGCCTAATCACCCTAATATAGGGTAGGCTCGAGCCCCTCGGTGGGGACGTATATGGGCTGTGATGATGATGATGATGATGAACTCGATCTTGCGATCAACAACCAATCAAACAATCGGTCGCTGTGTCCAAACCAAGCGTTGACGTGCACTTTTAGTTCGTCAGTTGCTCGCATGTGGCGCTGTCGTAGCGCAGTCCAACGTTCCATTATACGAATTTGCCATTTATAAGCAATAATTGTACAATCGCAGCAATAGGCTAGATGACCAAAAAAATTTCTTGCTTTAATAGAAGCTCATTAATGTAATAAACAGAAAGAAAAAATCGGTTTTCGAATAATTATAAAAACAAACAAGATATAAGGTATTAAAGATTTTTCTCCGTCTCTTTCTAGCAAAACGGCAATTTACATGGAGTTTATATGGCCGTACTCAACTATGACGTCACGGTTGATGTCGGATCTCTCTGTCTAATCGCCTTCAAATTAACAACTTAAAATGCTTGTATCTAATGTATTTCTAATCCGATTTTAATTCTGATTTCATAGGACTGCATCTTTTTCCACGGTATTTTAATATTTAATGACGAGACGTAAAAATTAGAATTCAGTCATCATCCCAATTGTGACTGTCTCTAAAGATCAGTAATAAGCCTGCGGAGCTAGATAAGCCAACAAAACACGGACGGTCTAAACAGCAGATTAAGGAAGAGATAGATACTGTTACGCCGATGATACGAGATATGAAACTTCCGGCGTGGTTTTCTTGGCCTTAGAAGCGTTTTTAGCAGCCTAAAAACGCAGTTCAGCGCGTTTCAGGAGGTGCTCTATCACATACTAGAATATCGAAATGTTACCCAATTTGCCGTTGTTTTCAAGCGCCTGAAACATGTTTTCAGTCCGTTTCAGGCTCTATCGAACCACACCATAACCTGAAAACCCGTTTTCAGGCGTTTTCAGGACCCCTTATGGGCCTTTGAAGCACACTTCAATATATGACTAACTTTTCAATAGGAGTGAGTGAGATAGCGCGATAAGAAAGGGACAACAATAGTCAGCACCTTCCAGATACAAAAGATAGATCGAAATGTATCTAGAAACTTCTAGGCGTGCTGGCTGACAGAGATAGAACATGCTGACAGAGACAGAACATAATCGGGAATACGACGGAATTTCCGAGAAGGAAAGACAAACAATAGATCGGGTACGGAATACTCGAAAATCGAACATTCTCGAACGCCTCGAATGTTCACCGGTCCTACTATATAAGCACGAAGGCGTACCACGGCACTTTCGAGAAGACGAACAATCGATCGGGTACGGAATGTTCGATAATAGAACATTCTCGAATGCCTCGAATGTTCACCGGTCCTACTATATAAGCGTGAGGGCGAATGCGGACGCACAGTTCTTTTCATTTCAAGAGAGCAAACCGAGCGGATCAAGTGATGCAAAGCGACTTGGAACGATCATCTGCGACTTGGAGGCGTTTTATAGTGAAGAGTTCTGTGTGTTCAGTGATTGTAAATGCGTTTTTAGTGTTTGGTAAAGTAGTTTAATTAGTGCTTCATTACATTTTATCTCTAATTATTATCGGTGTTTCGCGAATTTTCTATACAAACGTAACAATACATTTTTATTATGGCGAAACTATAAGGATTTTGACTATGACTACGGAACCCTAAATCTTGGAGAATATTACATTCTTCCCGTAAAAACCAGAAACCAACCAACCAACGCGTAATTTAAGTGAATAAATTCCTAATATATGATTCGGAGCGCTCCCGACCGACCCGCAAGTATAATTTGATAACACTGTAAAACAACCTGGGAAAAAAGGTATATTTTTACGTTAAATATGAAATTACTGCCGTATATATATGTTCATATGAAATTGGCGTTATTTATTGACCTGGCAACGCGTTACCGCGGCTCTGTAATTATAGTATAGAATAAAATAAAGAAAGCACGTTTAAAATTATAAATCGACTTCAAATTACAAAATATAAAAACCGACTTCAAAAACACTGAAAAGTTAAAAATATTATAAGAATAGATACAGACAGCATCACACTTCTATATTGAAGTCGGTGCCAAACAATGATCTCCTAAAAAGACTAAAAATTTGTATTTGAGGTCAGTTTATATTTTTTGTAAAATATTTTGTATCTTTTTAATGAATTTAATATCACCTCACCTCCCTGACCTGACCCTGGACCTGAATTTAATACCAGCTCACGGAAGGTGAGGTGAGGTCAAGTCCAAAAGTTAAAGATCCTTCCACCATTAGCTCAGTTCATGACTACGAGACGCAAATAGGTACATGAATAACTTCGGAAAAAGCATGAAACACATTCGACGAACCTATAAAATTTAAGGGTTTCCCTCGATTGTCATGGGATCCTATCATTAGATCCTGACTTAGTTGGCCTTGGGACCACCCAGGAGTATACTTTATCGAACACAAAAATAATTTCGGAAATCGGTCCACAATTTGCGGCGTAATCGCGTAACATACGCACAAGAACCATATGAATTACAGGTGACTGTTACCACTGATCATCAGGTGGGCAGTAAACAAAACTTATACAAGCATACTGGCCACCTGAGGGTAAATGGTAATAACAGTCACCAAGTAGGTACATATGGTTCTTGTGAGATTCGTGGCAAATCTGTAATCCCCAGAAGAACCGCAGTGTACGTTGCCAACTTGTGACTAAGATGTAAAGTCAAGGTACCCAGTACTTTCACTCTCATATTATTATCTTAGTAACACAGCAATGCAAGCACTGCTGCTTTGTGGCAGAAATAGGCAAAACGGAGATACTCAAGCAGGTGACCCAGGTACAGAGTCAATACAGGGTCCCTCATACACTTGTCAAATAACCATGGGCAGGTATGACGCATAACCACCGGGGGTCTCGGTGACGAAGGGGAGCTCCCGTTACTCGTTCTAATGACCCCCATGCTGAGGGGGTATCTGAAGATACTCTGCTGACACTCTCTGCTCTCAAGTTTGTCAAGGGACGATATTGCAAATGAAATGTTTTTTGAACATGAAACCATTCCATTTTACAAAACAGTTTATTTAACGGCTAACCAAACTGTAGGTACGTCTCCTTTTACTTGAAAGTAAAGACCCTGTTTGGGCGGTAACAATAAATTGATGCAAAACAGAAGCTACCCACATGAAGACAAATTCGCAGCGTTTCAATAAACATATAAAAACGGATCATTCAAGATTATATTCATTCATATTCGTACTCTCTTTGTAACTACAACTCTTAGACCATTTAGTACTAAATGGTCTAAGCTACAACTTCTAATAAACGTATTCGTCATAGTCGTTAATAAAAGTTCTCATTGAAAAGCACCCAGTCTATACGTCCCTTAACATCTGGTCCTTCAAGAGCCGAACATTATACAGAGAAATTATAGAAGAAATAATACTATTCAAGAAAGAAGTGTCCGAAAGATTATTATAACTACCCTAAAGAAGAGGAATTGTTGGCAGTCCAAAGGCAAGGTACCGGTCAAGACATTCCTATTTCTTTCCATTCCATTTGCTTTGTGCGTTAGTGCTGTGTTAAATTTCTCACAATCGTAATAATTGCACGCGAATTCCGTAATTGTTTTGTGTGAACATTAGTGTCTTTCATAAACCGCTAAAATGAGTGACGATGAAATTGTTAAATTACCCACCGACGGTAATCTCAAATCAAATCGGAGGTCAAAATCGCCTAATCCGGTCGGTGTTGTAGTAAATTCGCGTATCATTGAGCTTAAAAAACAGCGTAGCACAATTAAAGGAAGGTTGACTTTGTTTGAAAAGTATTTAAAATATTTAGATCAAACAAAGTTAACAGATAGCCAACAAGTAGAACTGAGTATGCGTATTAAGTCTAATGAACAATATTTCGAACAATTTAACCAAATTCAGTGTGAAATTGAAAACGGGGTAGATGAAAACGATTTTATTACACATTTAGAATATAGGGATTTGTTTGAAAAACAATATTATTCTATTATGAGTAGCGCTAAGTGTTTGTTAAATAATATTGAACAAAATGACATTTCTAAATCTAAAATTTTAAAATGTACCAGCGTAAAATTGCCTGAAATCAAGCTACCCGCTTTTGACGGTTCGTTTGATAAATGGCTCGAGTTTAGGAATTCTTATATCACAATAATACATAATCGTCAAGATCTAGATGCAATTCAGAAATTTCATTATTTAAAGTCATCTTTGTGCGGAACTGCTTCCCAGGTCATAAGCGCACTGGAATTCACCCCTGACAATTATGTACATGCGTGGGAATTACTTGAAAATAGATTCCAAAACAATCGTTTATTAATACATAACCACGTTAAATCATTATTTACCGCGCCTTCTATTAATAAAGAATCCTCATCGCAAATAAGAAAATTAATTGACACTGTGTTACGCAACCTCCGCGCACTAAAATCACTAAACGAACCTACCGACAATTGGGATACGTTGGTTATTTACTTAGTTGTTTCTAAACTTGATTCAGTGACAGAGCATGAATGGGAAAAACATAAAGGTACCCTAATCTCTGATCATCAAGGCAATTCGAACTCACTAACATTGGATGATTTATTTGTATTCTTGAGAAATCGAGCTGACATGTTGGACATGATCACGTCTAACAATAATGTAACGCGATCTCACTCACAACTCTCACAAGTCAAGCCCAGCCATGCCGCGTCAAAACATACACATGAATCGTATAAAAATCGTACACAACAATCGCAATCGTTTTCCTATGTTTCGACTAATAGCAAAGGCGCAGGTTCGACGAGTAAAACAAATGACAGACCAAACCGCGTTTGTGTAGTGTGCAATGAAAATCATCACATATACTCGTGTGCTAGATTTCTCAACATGTCAATACAAAATAGGTTGAAATTAATAAGTGATAAGGGATACTCATCGAACGAATGCATGTTTGGACCGTGTAAAATATGTCATACGAAACACAACACTTTACTTCACGTTGATAGTAATCATTCGAACACTTACAGCACAATTACATCCACTGATAACATTCGTAACGCTCGCCCTGAGCCGACGCAGGCGGCGGACTGTGCAAGCACACAGCGCACGGCACTCGTCTCAGCTAACAAAACATCTTTGAACTTGAACTTGCAAAATATTTTGTTATCTACCGCCCTTTTAGACATTATAGATTCGAGTAATAATTATCACACGGTACGCGCTCTTCTTGACAGTGGCAGCCAAAACTGTTTTGTCACTGAGAAATTATGCAAACGCTTAAATTTACCTATAGTACAGTCCACAATTCGTATTTCTGGTGTGGGACAAACTGTCTCACAATCAAATTATTCGTGTAAACTTAAAATACATTCAAAAATAAACGACTATAATGCCGGTATAAATTGCTTAGTTTTACCGAACATAACGTCATGTTTGCCTTCTTTGAATATTACTCGTAACATTGATTTTATTCGTATACCCGATCATATCCAACTCGCAGACCCTACATATAATATTTCGTCAGAAATAGATTTATTGATTGGGGCAGACTTATTTTGGGAACTTTTAGAATCGGAAAAAATAAAACTTAATTCGGGTCCTTATTTACATCACACTAAGTTGGGTTGGATTATTTCTGGTCCAATTTATAATCGTAGCTTAACGCGTAATAATAATAATAATATAATGCAATGTTATTTCATGCAACTAGATTCTCAAATTCGGAGATTTTGGGAGTTAGAGGAAATAGATAACACTTCCTCAGTCATGACCGATGAAGAACGTACTTGTGAAAAGTTATTTTTAAATACAACGAAGCGTGATAAGTACGGCCGGTTTCAAGTACGAATACCGTTGAAAGAATCAATTAATTCATTAGGCGATTCCTACCTTATCGCTAGGAATCGCTTCTTTTCATTAGAACGAAAGCTGGATCGATTACCTCAATATAAGAAATTATATTGCAACTTCATGATGGAGTACGAAAAGTTAGGTCATATGACACCTGTTTCCGAAGACGTTACCATGATGATTAAGCCGTATTATTTTCTACCCCATCATGGAGTTTATCGTGAAGCCAGTAGTACAACAAAATTGCGGGTGGTTTTCGACGCGAGCGCAGCTACCTCCACCGGTCGGTCTTTAAATGACGTGCAGTATGTCGGTCCTCCGTTACAAAATGAAATATTTTCCATTCTGCTCCGTTTCCATCAATATCGTTTTGTAGCCTGTGCAGACATCGAGAAAATGTATAGGCAGATTGAAATACAAGAAGATCAACGAAATTTGCAACTCGTTTTATGGCGGCCTTTAAAAAATTATCGTTTAAACACCGTCACTTACGGTACTGCATCTGCTCCTTTCCTTAGTATGCGTTGTTTACATCAACTGGCACAGGAATGCAATGACGTTACCGTCGCTCAAGTAATATTGAATGATTTTTACGTAGACGATTTGATAACCGGGAGTGATCAATTGGACGTGTTACTAGATATTTGTAAAAAGGTTTCTACGACATTAAATCGCGGTTGTTTTCCGTTACGGAAGTGGACTTTCAACCACGAACCTGTGCAGGAGCTCAGCAAAGAATTAAGCGTGGGCGAGCACTGCTTATCAAAAACATTAGGTTTAGGTTGGTCTAATAAAGATGATGTGTTATACTTCACGTCGAAACTAGAAACGGACGATAATACTGTATTAACTAAGCGGAAAATCATGTCTACAATTGCGCAAATATATGACCCCTTAGGTCTATTAGCTCCCGTTATTATAAAGGCAAAAATACTTTTACAAAAATTGTGGCTGATAAAGATAGATTGGGATGACCAAGTTCCATTAGAAATAGCTAAAAGCTGGTATTTATTTTTATCAAATTTAAAAAATTTAAATATTATACGAATACCACGTCACATATTATGCGGCCAAGATATGCAGTATAAAGAATTGCATATTTTTTCGGACGCATCACAACATGCATACGGTGCATGTGCATATATTCGTTCCTATAATCAATCGTATTTTCCGGTCAATGTTCAGTTATTGTGTGCCAAAAGTAAACTCGCCCCGTTAAAGTCAATAAGTATACCGAGACTGGAGTTATGCGGTGCGTTACTGGGCGCTCAGCTTTATAACAAAATAACCAGTGCACTTAGATTACAGTTTGATAAAGTTTGTTTTTGGACCGACTCAACAATAGTTCAAGGGTGGCTTCGTATGTCACCACGTGACCTTAAAACGTTTGTGCAAAACAGAGTCGTTCAAATTAATGAATTAACCGGGGACAAAGTTTGGTATCATGTAAAAGGTAGTGATAACCCAGCGGATTTAATATCGCGGGGCGTAGACCTAGACTTTTTAAAACATAATAATAATAATCTGTGGTGGCAAGGGCCGTCGTTTATTCGTGACTCTAATCTAAAATTACCAAGCATCGACGAGGCTATTATTTGCAATAACTTGCCAGAGACAAAACCACAAGATACAAAAATTTTGACAATTACTGCATCATCGGAATTAATCGACTTTAATAGATTTTCTTCTTTTAATCGTTTAAAACGCACAATTGCATACGTGTTACGTTTCATAAATAATATTAGCGCGAAAGGGATGCGCAGGCGGCCCCGTCAGACAGGTTTATTATCTGTTGACGAGCTCGAGTCCGCGCTGAATGTAATAACGCGCGAGGCGCAAAGATATTCGTTCCCTGAAATATATTTCAAATTGATAAATAAACAGCCTTTAAAAATTAAAAATAATAAAGAAATTAATAAATTAGCGGGATTAGATATTTTCATAGATCAAAATAAAATAATAAGAGTAGGCGGCCGGTTGTGTAACGCAAATGGATTTGATTATAATAAAAAACATCCCGTAATATTATCTAGTAAACATAGATTTACGTGGATTCTATGCGTTAGCGAACATAAACGATTGTTGCACGCGGCACCGCAACTTTTAGTCAGTACCATGCGTGACAGGTGGTGGGTCCTGGGGGCTCGTGACCTGGCTAGACAAGTCGTACACAAATGTGTAACCTGCGCGCGTATGAGGGCAAAACTTGTCAATCCTATTATGGGAAACTTACCAGCTGAGCGATTAGAACCAGGTTTTCCCTTCCTGCGTTGCGGCGTTGACTATGCTGGGCCGATGCTTATGCTTAGTCGTAAAGGCCGAGGATCAAAATTAAACAAATGTTATATTTGTTTATTCATATGCTTCAGTACTAGAGCAATTCATTTGGAATTAGTTAGCAGTTTAACTACTCAGGACTACTTACTGGCTCTTAAAAGTTTTATATCGCGTCATGGTAAACCTAAACAAATATTTTCTGATAATGGGAAAAACTTCGTTGGAACAGAAAGGGAACTTTCTTTAATTTTTCAAAACTCAAAAGATATAATAAACTTCACATCCGATAACGAAATTAAATTTACGTTCAACCCACCATACGCTCCTCACTTTGGCGGTTTATGGGAGGCCGGGGTGAAGTCATGTAAACATCATTTACGACGTATCTTAGGAACCGCGAAGTTGACGTATGAGGAATTTAGCACAGTACTTGCGCAAATCGAAGCTGTCCTAAACTCTCGACCTTTGTCACCCCTTTCTACTGACCCCTATGACTACCTTCCTCTTACTCCAGCACATTTCCTTATTGGCCGTCCGCTGACCGCGCCTGCCTGTAAGGATCTAACAATGACATCATCTACGTGCCTTGGGCGTTATGAGCGAGTGGAACAACTTCGGCAGCACTTCTGGCAGCGATGGTCGAAAGAATACATCTCCGAGCTGCAACTACGTACAAAGTGGAAGAACGAAGGAGCTGATATCAAATGCGACAGTCTAGTTCTAATCAAGGACGACAATCTTCCACCATTAAAGTGGAGAATGGGAAGGATCATTCGTGTATTCCCCGACAACAATGGCGTCTCCAGAGTTGCTGAGATTCGAACTGCAGCGGGCGTGATACGCAGAGCATGGTCAAAGATATGCCCTCTTCCCGTGGATGCAGAAGAAATCCCCAAGTCTGACAATTGAAACTGTTGGAAGATGGATCTTCCAAGGCGGCCGGCATGTTTGGGCGGTAACAATAAATTGATGCAAAACAGAAGCTACCCACATGAAGACAAATTCGCAGCGTTTCAATAAACATATAAAAACGGATCATTCAAGATTATATTCATTCATATTCGTACTCTCTTTGTAACTACAACTCTTAGACCATTTAGTACTAAATGGTCTAAGCTACAACTTCTAATAAACGTATTCGTCATAGTCGTTAATAAAAGTTCTCATTGAAAAGCACCCAGTCTATACGTCCCTTAACAGACCCAGACATATCTCACGGATCATTTCAAGCAAATAAACAACAATTATGGCGACGTCGCTCCCACTTCCACCTCATAATCACTTGAAATCGCAATCAGGCACCTTCGCACGACTCAATAAATGTTTGATTAAACGGAGTTACTGGAAACGCCACAGAAGTATGCAGATTGGCAAATTGAATTAACTTTTATACCTGGCGGCCCGAACCCTTCAACTCGGAACAGCCGCAATAATTAATAAGCTTTTCAGAATCAAACTCAATTATGTATAGTGAATGCTGAATTGAATTACGAGTTATTCGCTAAGTATGGCGTGTTTTAAAGTTCAACACTCGAATCTCGCTGTGCAACAGTTATCGACGGGATCTATATTTAGATTAATTATTTACTATTGTTCTAGACGTACAATGTTATTGTTACTCAGTACCATTAAAGTTATGTGTCGTGGGTGTAAAGCTAAGCTAACTATGTAAGCTAAGGACGAGGGCGCGGTCTAATTGTCAACTCTAATGATGAAAGATAGCACATGTTACCTTTTTAAGAGAGGTCCGTGGAATAAATTAACCTTTTGGGGCTTGGATAGTCGGGCTACGGTTATACATAGTTTCAGTTAAATACCCTCAGTCAATCGTAATACTTCTTCATACATACTACATACTTCAGAAAAACTAAGTTTAAAACTGGAATAATGATATGACGAATCACCCCCTTTTTTGAGGCGGGGGAAAATCTGTTACGATGCCAAGAGACTATGTTGATTAGACCTCTCAACTCAATCGGGTATACTGTAGGACTTCCCATCATATCCGGCTAAACCACCTTCCGAACCTTTCCACCCCCGATAGACGTACCTCAATCGGGATTGGGAAGGCCAATTTACCGAACGCACCCCCTAGAGACAAGCCGAGCAGTAAAATGGTGACTCCACGAACGCAAGTGTAGATGGGTTTCGCGGGGTTCACGCGCGTTTACGCTTGTTCCCCGATCGGAGTTGATATTTTGTCCCGCTACAAAGGTTCGCGGCTCATTCGAACGGCGTTCACGCGTATAAATCTACATTCACGGCGCTCGTCCAGTTTCCTCCTGGCTACAGATGCGTACGGACGGATAAGTGCATTGAAAATTTACAACGCAGCATCGTATAATATGGGACAACGAGTCAGAAATGCGATTTTTAGAACAATATCACTCTGAAACGAAGCAAACAAAGTTATTGCAGCAGCAGTTTCTACGTCCATTTCGCGACAGGTTTCACGCACGAATGTTTGACCCCCGTGAACGTGGAGAGACACAACTCCGTAAACTTGCGTAAATTCACGGCGCGAATTAGCGGCATGAATTCGCGACACTAATTTGGAGCCGCCATAAGACTTCGCCTAGGAAGGGATCACCAGGTGGTAAATCATCACTAGGGTTTGGGAATTCTCGACAATTTCAAAGTCCCGGGACACTGACACCCTACGATCAAAGTCCCGGTACGTCCCGGGACTTCGAGACTTTTAAGAATAAAATTTGAATTGATTTAATTTCTGGTGAAAAGTATTAATAAAAAGGCAATTTCATTAAAATCAACATTTATTAAACATAAAATGAAATCCTATGAATATTAACGTTAATTTCAGTCTAAATAATTGGTAGATATCTTTATTTCTTATAATTACACACAGATTCACATTTAAGCAATTAAATCTTATAGTTATAATTATTAAACAAACTTAGTAATAATCATACTAATTCTTAATAACTACTATCTAGTATTTAGTAATTGGACATAATCATAACATTGTTAATTCTCATAATCACAGATTTGTTTCGTAATAAAATAATCTAAATATAAATCAGTCTTATAAATAATTAATCAACTAACAAATGAGCCTTTGCTGCTTTAATAAAATACGCTTTTAAAAAAATTAGAGCATCAACAGCTTTGTCCGACAATCTACTTGATTTTTGTTATAATGACACCGGACAAGGAGAACACTCTCTCATTTTCAACAGATGTCGGTTTAATTTTGTATAAGGCTTATTATGATAAAACTAAAAAAAATATATGATGTACATTACCTTGTACACTTCCACCGAAAATTGGTTTGAACGAGATCTAGTAAGTAGTTTTTTTAATACGTCATAATTCGTACGGAACCCTTCATGGGCGAGTCCGACTCGCACTTGGCCGGTTTTTTAATGTTACTCTTGTTTGTTTTCTCCAGAATCTCGGGTACATTTCTTTGATTTTTTTATTGCTTGTTCCATTTGATTTACAAACGACTCGTCAGGCTCGTGGTGTACTTGAGGGCTACTGGTACTAGGTTCAGCGCCCATTATTTCCACATCTGGCGTCCGGATACGAGGGATATTTTCCAAAAGCCTGCAATACAGTTCTTCCGCAAATCCAGTTGTAATTATAAAGTGCAGTTTTAATTGAATTCGAAGTAAAAAAGTCCATGTTATGAGACTGTGAGGTGTGGTGGCAAGTGTGCAAATTTCGACAATCGTGTCTCGTCTCGAGTCTCGAGCCGAAAGTCTCGGGATCCGAGACAACTAAATTTACAAAAAGCCCCAGCACTTCGAGACACGAGACGTCCCGGAACCCAAACCCTAATTATCGCCTTGCAGTCTTCCTGAACTTCGCACAGCAGCCAACAGACTACCCATCACGAAAATTATAAAGCACAAGTGTACAATTGAATTACTTCGTTATTAGTATTATAATGTAAATTCTTTAATTTATAACTATTTATTGTCCCAAATAAAATAAATGAATAACTATCAGGCGAAGAACTCAACTTTCTCTTCTGCGAATATATTATAAAAAAAACCAAGTGCTTGTCACGCGCAATGTAGAGTTCTGTACTATTATTATTGTAAAAGCCGTTATGGTTTGTATTTTCCATAATTTATTTTTGTTTTTTTTTTTTAAAAAAAAACGTCGCCCCACACTAGGATTTTCTCCTGTGTCGTGGGTGCAGTTACAAACATAGAATATCACATGCACATACGCCCAGACCGGAACAAATTTCTGTAGGCCATACAAAACATTTGTCTCGTACGGGAATCGAACCCGCGACTCGTTGCGCAGTAGATGATCACTCGACCTCTGCGCTAAACGCGTCACATGATTTGTTGACATTTAGAATGCTCTTTATCGTGGTGATAACCCAAATCTAAATTTCATGATCAGAAATCAGAACCCAATAGGTTAATAGCAATTTTCGCCTCACACTTCTCGAAGCGAAGCCACCTGGCGCACTGTGAAATTGTTTACGCGAAAAATCCAGCTGCGTGAGACATTAGACTTCCGCTCTTCACTGTCAAGCAACTGCGACTTCCGCTTCTCACTCTCCGACAAGTTCTGTCAGCATGGAGGCGCGAAATCATTCATTTAAAGAGTTCGATCTGTTTTTCAGCTTTTGTATGTCACTTCTTTTGGTTATTTGACTGACTTCTAGACTCGATTTTTAATTAATATATTTAATATTAGATACTAGCTATCCCGATAGACGGCGTTCTGTAAAAGCTCGCGAACTGTCAAACGCATGGGACTAAAGTTAGTCCTGGTTTAAGCCCGGACTAAGTTGACGCTGTCTCTATCTATTTATATTGACACAAGTGAAAGCGCACTCGTTACATTTAAACCAAGACTAACTTTAGACCAGGTCTAAACCAGGTTTTGTAATAAGACCGATGCGGTCTTATTACAAAACCTGGTAACCTGGTGGTAATAACGGTGATATTAGCTAGACCTCATTGCCCTCAGTGAAAGATTTAATTAAAAACAACCCTCACACGAACGTATTTAGGGCGTACGCGTTAAACATATTCTTTCGATTCAACTTAATTAACCGCGAGAAACTTTAAGCCACTCTAAGCGCTAACCCACCTGACTATTACCATAAAATGTAACGAGGCAAGTTGCACAATATAACAAGTTAATAACTCGGGGGCCTATCGCGGCGCGTCGAAGTTACGCAATGAATATTTAACAGTAGTTGTTGCCGTCTGCTATGAATCCATTACGCGACGAATATGTTTAATAAAGCGACGGGAAACACTCCGTCGTCGACAAACGGCCGGTTCCATAATGCGTTTTCGGCATATATCAC
Organism: Schoenobius gigantellus; assembly: GCA_963935595.1. NCBI lineage: Eukaryota > Metazoa > Arthropoda > Insecta > Lepidoptera > Crambidae > Schoenobius > Schoenobius gigantellus. The sequence goes on along the minus strand of OZ012544.1, from coordinate 46,341,911 downwards.
GATAGTTTTAATATATTATGTCAGTCATTAACAATAATATTGCCTGTGGATGGGCCTCACGTCATTTCCCGCTGACGCATATACCCGAACTTTAGCTTATATACCTGATGTATACCTGAACGCCGAAATAATAAAGGGCGTATAATTTAGAGCATTTACCCTTTTTTTTTCTCGCGGTGAAATGCGCAACCGCACCGTACCCACCGTTGGCTAGACGGCGAGCGTGTGTGGGGTACACCCGGCAGAGTGCCAGGCCTACCCACTAAAACCCCTCGGTGTTCTCCCTGCCCTTGAGGGCGCGTGTAGTAGGGTCCACAATGCGACACCACTACTCACGCGTCCGGGCTAGCCCAACCGGTCGGTCGGGCTATCTATCGCCAAGGGGGGATTGTCCGAGAACACCAGGACAATCCCCAGACAGAGAAGCCTTACGGCGGCGTGCACGGGAGCCGACCGTGCACGCAGGCTTCACGGCAGGGTCATCAGACAGGCATTGCTTGAGCGAATGCCCGTCTTCTCCTGCCTATCCGTCTGCGGCGGAGGGGAGCGGCCTGAGGATCTACCTCCCGCTCCCTCTCCGCAGCCTCCTTCTGCGAGATGACATCTTCGCAGAAGGAGGCGACAGCCCCCCATTCCGCTTCGCCGCGGAGCATGGCCACGACCATGCTCGGCAGCGAAAGGTCTCTGCCTCCCAGCGCAGCGTTAACTTCGCTGCGCTGGCGTCGCCAAGCCGGGCACACCAACAGGGTGTGCTCGGCCGTGTCGTCGGGAGCGTCGCAGTGATGACACTGCGGCGTTTCCTCCCGACGTGCAACTCGGTACAGGTAGTGACCGAAACAACCATGTCCGGTCAGTACCTGCACCATGCGGAATGAAAGGCTGCTCTGCCGGCGCCCAACCCACTCCTCCAATACCGGACGGATCGCCTCGATCGTCCGGTGGCCGGCAGCTGGGAAGGCGAGTGCCTCACCCCGCTGGCGCAGAGCCTCCCTCCGATTGGACGCGACATCTTGCCGAAGCAATTTGCCGCCCGCTCTTCTATTGCCCGCCCGCTTGCGTCGACTACCACCCCAGCACCGTGGTCGACGTGACGCTTCTGATCGAGGTCCCAACGAACCTGATGACTGGTGGCCTCTGGAATGTTAGGTTAGGGAAGACCCCCACCACCCACCCTCGACCGGTATGCGGACCCCCTCCACTCGGACACGGAGCCCCGGTGGGGTCAGAGCCACGTCCAGGCCCAGGAGGCGGATGCCTCATCGAGCAGCATCACTGCCCGTAGAGCATTTACCCTATGGAGATGGTAAGTTTAGCCCTCTGCCAAAGTACGTTGACCATATGACCATGTGTGTTAAATAAAACTAGTTGACGCGCGGCCGCTGCCATTTGGTATCGTTTCGTGTCGCAAATAAGAGCTAGTAAAAATACTTAATTATGCAGTATCCTCTTGCAAAAGGCGATCCAGTAACTCAATTCTTCGAGACCATGGCGTGTCCTATCACATGTAAGTATAAAATATATTTTAACGAATTTATTTATGTACTATTTTGAAGTATTTTTTATGTTGTTACGATAGAAAATAGCGCTGTTTTGATAGCACTGTTTTCATTCAATCACATGACGATAATAATGCAAATTATGAAAAAGACATTAATAGTACTCTTAAAAATATTATTAGCTGGCTAGAACTGAATAATCTAAAAATCAATTTAGTAGCACTAATATATGTAAAACTGCACTTATGCGTAAAAGCGTAATCAATATGGCGCCAAGAGTGTTTAATAAGCTTCCTGAAACATTTAAACACTACAATATAAACAAATTCAAACGGGTGCTATTTGAGCTATTGGTTGATAAATGTTATAATGTAAGTGACTACTTTGATGATATTGACATAAAATTATAATTGCTACTGACATATAATTTTACTGTAATAATTATTATCAAAATATAATTTTATTTTATAAATTAATTGAAATTTTTAATTAAAGACTACTTTGTGATATTGACAGAAATTGTAATTATTGATGACATAATATTATTATTGTAATGAAAATATCTTATGATTATATAATAATGTATAAAATAATTGAAATTTTAAATTAATGACTCCTTTGTGATATTGACAGAAATTGTAATTATTGATGACATAGAATATTATTATTGAAATGAAAATATCTTAAGATTATATAATAATGTATAAATTAATTGAAATTTTAAATTAATGACTACTTTGTGATATTGACAGAATTTGTAATTATTGATGACATAGAATATTATTTGTTCACGCTCGAGGAAGAGCGAGTGGCAACACTGCATTGTAGTCTGTGCAGTGAGAGCCTTTTTGGCGGCCGGCCGCATGTAATATGTCAGTGAGTTGAGTCGAAATGTCACGACATTGAATTAGGTTAGAATGATGTCCGGGCATCCATAAAATATAATACACAATATTTAAGCATTATAGTGATTTGCGCGGCGCACCTAATATCGGGGTGCGAAAGCCCGCTTTGTGTTGTGCAAAAGAGTGCCCGCTTTGTGTTATCGTCGCGTGTGTGAGCCGTGGTGGCCTAATAGGCAAGTGTACCATCCGGTTCGGTCAGACAGCAGAACTTCAGGAGCCGCGACTTCCTTCGAGCTAGCTCAGGAAGTCCACCGGCTACATACGGAGACCAATCGGATCCAGGGTAAGTAATACCAATGTTTTCTATGAGCTGGTAGTAGGGTACAAAAATCAGCAAGCAATATAAGTCGGTGAATCGCCGACGTGGTGGTGTCTACCTTGGGCACCACCATCTCTTGGTAGCAGAGCGTGGTTTTTAGATTTGAGTGGTTGATTAGTATTGTACAATTAATATTGTAATCTTGTTGGTTGTCCAAACGGGCAATACATATTAATTGGTTTTGATTGCTGATTTTAAACCGACTACAATCTCATTTGTGGACCGATCTCCTTAACTAATTGTCATTGTATATGAAAAATTGGGGTTAAATGTCTTTTGTTGTTCTAGTTAAGTTCTAGCATTTACCTACATTTGATTTTGGTTTGTTTTTTCATATCTTTGTTTTGCCCTTGACTATTTTGTTTGTTAAGTTGTAAACTTATACTTGAATTTAATTTGTTGAAAAAATTTTGCTGCTAAATGACTTTGCTGTTGTTGTAATACACTATTTTGCTGTGTTAAGTTTTAGCATTTACATTTGATTTTGTTTTGTTTGCCTTTGAATATTATGTTTGTTAAGTTATTGACTTAATACTTGATTTTAATTTGTTTGAAAAATTCTGTTGTTAAATGCCTTTGTTGTTCTAGTTAAGTTCTAGCATTTACACTTGATTTTGGTTTGTTTATATATTTTGTTCTGCCTTTGAAGTTCCTCCCGATCTGTTTTATTGTCTGCGGTTGTCGGTCTGTTTGTCCGTGTATTATTATAGTGTTTATTAATTTTGGTGCAAAATGGTCCCGCCAGTCAGCCCGCTTAGTGGTGCCCGCGCGGGTGCACAAAAGATTTTGAGATGGTTTGCTAGTGCCGTCGCTTTGGTAGACCGACCAGACCGAGAACAGGCCTTGGTAATTCGGCATGAGGGAGTACCTGCTCGCTTGAAGGAATTGGAGCAGCTTTTCGTTGCTCATCAACAATATCTGCTCGACCACCCAGCCGAGGGTGCCGCTGAGTTGCGGGCAGTCGACCAATTTAATGCCGATTATGATCAATGTTTTGAACAGGCAGATGTGATTATAAACAAGGCTCAGGTAATCCTATCCGCCCGGAGGGGTGAGTCGTGCACGCCCGGGGAGGTCAAGCCTACCCCGGCCGGCTTGCTGGGCAGACTGCCCACTTTAGACATCCCAACCTTTGATGGGAACCTGGCTTCTTGGATGGGGTTCATTAACCTCTTTGATAGCCTGGTTCACTCGAGGGACGACCTGTTCCCTAGCCAGAAATTGGCCTATTTGCTCTCTGCCTTACGTGGAGAGGCTGGTGTGCTTGTCCAGCATCTACCTGTCAACGATGACAGTTATGAGATTGCAAGGGCGTTGTTGACCGCCCGGTATCAGAATGTTCGCTTGCTAGCGGACACACATGTGGCTGCCATTTTAGGGCTGCCACGAGTATCGCGGGTCTCCTCATTGAGGAAGGAGATTTTAAACCCGCTGCTAAGCGCTATTAATGCGCTCAAACGACTTGATCTACCGGTGGACCAGTGGTCCTTTATTTTGCTCCACCTCATCCTCGATAAGCTTCCCATGGAGATGAAGGGGCGCTTTGAACAAAGGTATGGGGGCAATAGTGCCTCGGACCTCCCCCCCTTCTCGGATCTCCTCAGATTTTTGGAGGATGAGTGTCGGATGACCGACCACTTGGATCTGGTTCCTATACCAAACAAAAAACTCATACTACTCTGACTATATGTTTAATAGATGTGGAGTTCCACAAGGAGGGGTTCTGGCACCATTATTATTTTTGTTATATATTAATGACCTACCTAGTATCACAGACCAGAAATGTCTATTGTTTGCAGACGACACATCCATCATCATTAAAAGTAAAAGTGAACACGAATTAAAAAAAATAGTAATCGAAAATTTCCAGAAATTTATAGAATGGTTTGACAATAATTCACTGAAAGTTAATATTGACAAAACTAAATTAATCCGATTTAAAGCTAAAAGTATTGACTACGCTGATATTGACATAAATTATAAAAATAATAAACTGGACATGGTAAAGGACACAATGTTCTTGGGAATTAAAATAGATGAATTATGTAATTGGAAACTTCATATTGACCTAGTAGTAAACAAAATTGACAGATATATATTCGCTCTTAATAGAATTAGACAGCTTGTATCACAAGAAGCCGCTCTCGTTGCTTATCACGGATACGTCTCATCAATATTGAGATATGGTCTTATAGTGTGGGGCAATTCAGTAGATATGCTTAGGGCCTTTAAAGCACAAAAAAGAAGCATGAGATCAATCTGCGGTGCTGATTATTTGGACAGTTGTAAACCACTATTTAAGAAATTTAATATACTTCCATTACCCTGCCTTTACATATTGGAGATTTCTATTTTCGTGAAAAAAAAATTTCACCTCTTTCCAAAAAATAAGGATTATCCATACAGAGGTAGAAGGGTTGACGATCTATACGTTCCTCAACAAAAATTGGTACTATACTCAAGAAACACGTACTGTATGGCTATTAGAATATATAATAAAATACCAGACAAAATAAAAACATTGACATATAATAAATTTAAATCAACACTGCATAACCTTTTAATTAGTAAAATGTATTATACTATTAATGAATATCTCAATGACAAATTATGACAATTCTATTAAAATTATTGACTATCTTGACATTACTTGACATCTTGACATCTTGACATTACTATTATTTTATTTCTACTACAATACAATTCTCTCTAATAAATAATGATATAAATCTATGACCCTGTAAAAGCCATTTATATGTAAGCTTCTATCAAAATAATAAGATATCCATGCTCATAAAAAACAAAATATCTGCATATATTAAATGTATAATTTAACCAATAATTTTAACATTTGCACATCGAACATTCGATAGAATATGTCGGGAAATATAACTGTAACAACCTACTAACCATATTCTGGCAAATAAATGTATTATTATTATTATTATTATTATTATACCGGGACCGAGTACAGGCCGCTATGAGGCGACCCGGGCAGCGCCACGGAGAGAGCGCCGCGCCGCCCGTACAAGCAGTATACTCAGAACTCTCCACATGGGGAGAGGCCGATGCCTTGCAAGTGTTGCAAGCGGGATGGCCATCGTTTGCCGGCCTGTCCCAAATTTGTTGGCCTACGCACCGAGGGGCGTAGGAATATGGCCAAGCAGCGGAATTGGTGCTACCGCTGCCTGGGGGCCCATATGGCATCGGCTTGCCCCCACCCACGAGATTGCCACTGTTGTGGAGGGGCCCATCACCCCCTCTTGTGCTTTAATAATAAAGACACTCGTGAGGTGGTGAGAGCGAGGGACTCGCACACGGGCGGGGGCCCTCGTAGGTCACCCACATCTCCGAGGAGATCGGAGGGGCGTGCCACCCCTCCGCGGAGATTGGAGAGGCGCCCCCCCTCCCGTGAGAGGATTGGGCGCCCCACACATTACGGGCGGGGGGGATCGACGCGCCGCTTATGAGGCGCCACCGCGGGATTGGGCCGCGGTTATTAGGGAGCCACGTCGGGAGCCGATACGCTTCTCTCCCCCTCTGATGGAGAGACCCCGGTTGTCACGGGCTCCCCCAACTTTCGCCCATCATGGGCACCGCCCGGCCCCTCGATGCCGCTTTGATCGGGGCCAGTACGTGCCGGATTGGGACCCGCTCGAGCGCCTTGAGCGCCCTATTCCTCCGCCGCGCACGCATTTTTCCTTGAACCCCCCTTCCCCCCCGTTGCGGGGAATGCGGGAGGATTTTCATTAAACCAACTGTCGGCTGCAACCCCCCCACAGGAGCAGGTGCTGTTACCAACAGCCTCCGTACAGGTGTGGGGCCCGAGGGGCACCTTTGTTTTAGTTCGCGCCCTTTTAGATACGGGAGCTCAGGGTTGCATTGCCTCCAGCTGGCTGGTCCGGCAGTTGAGTTTGAACACATCTCCATACCTTGAATCGGTACGAGGAATCGGAGACCTGCGGATCCCGGATCCGATCGGTCAGGTTTTGTTCTCCTTTTCCCCCCACTTCTCTTCAGCGCCCAAAATTGGCGCTACCGCGATTGTTTATGAGAAGGTTGTTGGTCAGCTTCCGCAACAGCACGTTTCGCGCGCTGTCGTTGATGCGACATCAGGATTGACCTTGGCTGACCCTTCCTTCCACCGAACCGGTCCGATTCACTTATTGCTCGGTGCCGATGTTCTAGGCCGCGTGTATTGTGGGAAGAGAAGAGAGTTACAGAAGGGTGGGCTGGTAGCCTTATCTACATCGCTTGGGTTTGTAGTGATGGGACCAGTTAGGCATAACCCACCATCTCCATCGGTGGACAGTTACATAACTGTTAGCTCCACCTTATCGGATGTCCTTCAACGGTTTTGGGAGGTGGAAGAGCCACCTACCGTAAAGCGAGTGAACCCCTTGGACGAGGAGTGTGAGTTGTTCTACCAGAACAATACAGGTCGCCTTCACTCGGGACGGCTGATCACTCGTTTGCCCTTTTTGTCAGTTCGCCCCTCACTTGGCAGCTCCCGGCCGTTGGCCGAGAAGCGGCTGCTGTCCATGGAGCGTCGGATGAGTAGGAACTCCGACTTCAAACAGAAGTATGTCGACTTCATGCGAGAATATGAGCAACTGGGGCACATGTCGGTCTCGCGACTGGACTGGCGAAACGAGGAACATAATTTTCTTCCTCACCACGAGGTCTTGAAACCTTCCACTGGGAAGATACGCGTTGTTTTTGATGGGTCAGCTCCCACGTCTACCGGAGTTTCGCTGAATCAATGTCTGCATGCTGGACCGAAGTTGCACCACGAGGTGGGTGATGTATTGACCAACTTCCGTCGCCATGCCGTCGTCTTTGTGACCGATATCCGGATGATGTTTCGGCAGACTGTGATTCACCCGGACGATAGGCGATATCAGCTCATATTATGGAGGGAGGATCCCAGAGATCCCATGCTGGTCTACGAGCTGAACACCAATACATACGGTTTGCGTTCGAGCCCCTTTGTGGCAATTCGCTCACTTGTGGAACTCGCTGAACGTGAGCGGTTACGATACCCTCGCGCATCCTTGGTTCTCAAGGAGGATGCATTTGTGGATGATATTTGTACGGGCTCCTCTAGTGTCGAGGAAGCCTTGATTTTGCGAGATGAACTAATTGCTCTTCTCGGGGCTGGTGGTTATGAACTGAGGAAGTGGATGTCCAACTCACCTCAGCTTTTGTGTGACTTGCCAGACGACCACCAGCAGGAGCCTCATATTTTTGAGAATGCCAACACTCCAGATTTACTGTCTGTTTTGGGAGTGCAATACAGACCTGTCCAGGACACGTTCACCTATCGATTGGAGCTGCCAAGCCCCAAGGTCTGGACGAAACGGTTGGTTTTGTCTACAGTAGCTCGTACCTTTGACCCAAATGGCTGGATTAGTCCCGTAGTGTTTTGGATGAAGTGCTTCCTACAGGAACTTTGGTCAGCCGAAGTGTCGTGGGATGAGCCCCTCTCGGGCCGTTTGCTGCGAGATTGGGAGTCCTTCATGTCGTCTCTCCCCGACATTAACCGTGTTAGTATCCCTAGACATATACTGCCTAAGGGACGGTTATACGGCCAGCCTTCATGGCTTTTGTGACGCGTCTGAGAGTGGATACGCAGCCGTGGTATATATCCGGACGGTCGATGATAGAGGAGCTGTTAAGCTCCACTTGCTAATTGCTAAGAGTAAGGTTGCTCCACTTCGGACTCGATTAACGATTCCGAAGTTAGAATTGTCTGGAGCTACTCTTCTGGTTCGTTTGATGAACCACGTTGTTGACACCCTGGGACGTAGTGTGGATTTTGAGTCGCTCTTTGCTTGGTCCGACAGTCAGGTTGTCCTGTGTTGGATTAAGAACTCCGTCCAATCCCTGGAAGTATTTGTGGCCAATCGGGTATCCCAAATACAGGCCTCGAAGGCCACGTTGATTTGGCGCCACGTGCCAGGTGAAATAAACCCTGCTGACTGTGCATCACGTGGCAGCGAAGCCCCTCAGCTTATTGACCACACTCTGTGGTGGGGTCCCGAATGGTTGTTACAACCGTCTTGGCCTTCCACACCAGCTGTGGTGAAGGTACCAAATCCGGGCTTGCGTGTTCACGCTGTCGAGACTATGGCGGCTCCAGAGCGGGAATTTTTATTAGACCGCTACAGTTCTCTGGACAAGTTGCTCGGCGTGACCGCTTGGATAAGAAGATTTATTCGAAATTGTCGCCGGCCTCAGGACAAAGATTTGTGTCCGGTCCTCTCACCGCAGGAGCGCCAAGATGCTCTTCTGCATTGGGTGCGTATGACCCAGTCTAGAGCGTTTGAACCGGAACTTAAGATTTTCCGTACCGGGACATCCAAATTAAAGGGACCCTTGGTGCAATTGACTCCCTTTCTGGATGATAAGGGATTGTTGCGTGTAGGAGGCCGATTGAGGCACGCTAACTTGCCTTATAGATCACGTCATCCCCTGTTGCTCCCCAAGGACGGACCATTGGTGCGATTGTTGATCATTGATCGCCATGTGAAGAATGCTCATGCCGGATGTAATGCATTGACCGCGCTCCTCCAACGGGAGTTTTGGATTTTGTCAGCGCGAAGAATAATCCGATCTGTTATCTTTCGATGTCTGCCCTGCTATCGTTTACGCCCCGAGACGATGCAGCCCCAAATGGGTGATTTGCCTGCTGATCGTGTGAATGAATCGATGACCTTCTTAGGAGTTGGAACTGATTTTGCGGGACCATTCACTATAAAAACGTCGCGACTCCGTAATGCTAAGACTGAAAAGGCTTACTTGTGTGTGTTTGTTTGTTTGGCCACTAAAGCCGTTCATTTGGAGGTGGTGAGTGCACTCACCATGGACGCTTTCTTAGCAGCGTTAGGCAGATTTGTCTCCCGCCGGGGACTGCCTTCTCTAATTCGGTCCGATTGTGGGACAAACTTCAAGGGCACTGATAGACATATAAGAGAAGTTTGTGAATTTTTAGATAAAAATAATATTGAGATCGGATCCACACTCTCCCGTAGGGGGGTAACATGGCGATACTCCCCGCCGTCTTGCCCTCACTGGGGAGGGATTTTTGAATCTGTTGTAAAGGCCGCCAAGACTCACCTTCGCCGCGTTATTGGGGAGACTATTCTCACGTTCGAGGAACTCGCGACGGTGTTTCATAAGATTGAGGCGGTTCTCAACTCGCGTCCGTTATGTCCGTTGTCTTCCGACGCGAACGATTTGCAGGCCCTCACGCCGGGCCATTTCTTGATAGGCAGACCACTTAACGCCCTGCCCGAGTATCCTTATAGAGATATCAATCCCGGACGCCTTTCGCGGTTTGAGTTGCTCCAGCAGCTTACCCAGAGCTTCTGGCGCCGCTGGCACCTTGAATATTTACACATTTTGCAACAGCGCGTTAAGTGGTCAGATAAGACAAACCCACCGAGGGTTGGAGACCTCGTGTTAGTGAAGGACCCAAACCTGCCACCCTTACGTTGGCGTCGCGGACGCATTGTCCAACTTACTCTAGGGTCTGATGGTGTGCCCAGGTTTGCCGAGGTCCTAGTTGGGGATTCTGTTTTGAAGCGCGCGGTCGCTACTCTTTGTCGCCTCCCCTTAGACTGATTTGGCGGACAGTCCGGGACTTTACCCCTCCACCAACCCATGGCCCTACTCAACCAATCGTGGTTATACGGGCCGAAACAGCGGGAGATGTACGCGGATCCTGCGTAATCGCACTCTAGCCGCGCACACTTCTTGACTCCCTACAAGTTATTTAAATCTTTCTCCTGTTTGTCCCTGTGTCCCTCTTCCCTTACGGGTTGAACAACACACGTCACGCCTTCGGTGTCCGCCACCAGGTCGCCGTGTGCCCACCGATCGTGGTACCGCCGGCTTCGTCTACTATCTAGTCTCTTCTTTCTTCGGGCGGTTGCCCTCTCCTTGCTTCGCCTCTATTATCGAACCCACTCCTAATCGAGTACCACCGTCGCGCGAAGTCCCGTAACCGCTGGAAATTCGCCTCCGTCCCCACGAGATCGCAGTAATAAATCGGACCCGTCTCAAGCGCTTTCACCTTATCGACCAAGTCCCTACGCGCCTCGCTGTACAACCTACACTCCCATAGTGCGTGATGCAGGTCCTCATCCTCGCACTCCCCACAAGGACACCTAGCACTGTCGACCAGTGAGAACCTAAACAGCCTACCATTGAAATGACCATGCCCCGTCAGTAGCTGTGATACTTCGTAATCCGGCTCGACCCAGGTAAACCTGAGCCGGGCCGCCACGTCCGGGAAGAACCGATACGTTTCCCTCCCCTGTTCCGATGTGCCCCAACGCTCCTGCCAGGAGGCAAGAGCGGACTCAGATGTTCGGAGTCGGGCACTCCGTAGCTCCTCTTTGGTGGCGCGGCCTTCGCGCACTCCGCCTAGTTCACCTGCCCGGATCACCTCGAGGTCGGCCGGTAATACACCGGCCAAAACCGGTAATGCGACAGAGCTCGTCGATCGGTACGCCTTGGTCAGAAGGATCAAGGCGGGTCTCTGGGTGCGCAGTAACGCGCTCCGCACAACATGAAGGGACGCGCGCTGTGACCAGCATGCAGCAGCATACGTCACCGTCGCCACATAGGTGCCCTGGTACAAGATCTTGAGCGCCTTGTGTCGAATACCCCAAGAGGACGCCGACACTCTCGACATCTTGCCGAAGCAATTTGCCGCCCGCTCCCCTATCGATGTCGCATGCTGTGCGAACGATAAACTTGCGTCGACTACCACCCCCAGCACCGTGGTCGACGTGACGCTTCTGATAGAGACCCCACCGAACTTGATGACTGGTGGCCTCTGGAATTTGCCCCTGATCGTCATAGTTGCAGACTTACTAGGAGCAAATTCCAGACGATTACGGGCCAGTCGCCGACGAGCTGCAAAGTGGTAGAGGCCGAGGCCTCTATGCTCGCCCGGGAATTGGCCTCGATCAGAATCGTCACGTCGTCGGCGTAAGCCACGACGCTAACCCCCCCAGGGAATGGGAGTCGAAGCAAGTCGTCCATTAGCACGTTCCAGAGCGTGGGTCCCAGCACCGATCCCTGCGGGCAACCCATCGTTGCCGCCTTCGACACCTTGTAATGCCCTACGGACAGGCTCACGTGACGCTCACGGAAGTAGTCCACCAGCATCTTAAAGATGTTTGGTGGACACCCCCCCTGCTTCACCTTGAGCAACACCATCGGCCACCACGCGTTGTCGAAGGCCCCAGAGATATCCAGAAAGACTACCTGCAAATACTTCGACGAGCTCTCTCGCGCCGCCCTGAAGATGGTATTTAGGGCAGACACCGTCGACCGGCCTCGAGTGAATCCGTGCTGGCGATCCGATAACCCCCTGGTAATCTGCGGAGCGCAGCTCAATATTATGCGTTCGAGAATCTTACCAAAGATCGGCAACAAAGTAACTGGGCGGTATGCTTTCGGGTCGGTAAGGGGCTTGCCGTTCCCTTTCGGGATGGCAATCAGCTTACCGACCTTCCAGACATCCGGAAAACAGCCCTCCCGGACACCATATATACACCTTCTTCGTCGAGAAGTACATGGCACACTGTGCAGTGCGTGTTCGACAGATGTTGCAAGAAGGCGCATGGGAGGTCTTGACGACGAACATAGATCGCCGCCTTGGCGTTCGTACCGCACTGCAGAAATCTGCAGGCGGTAGCGTCTCTCTGGGGACCAGGGTAATGCTCCTGAGCAAGAACGACGTCTAGCCCCAGGTCTTCTGCTACTCGGGGTAGCTCTAGAGTGGCAAGTTGTGCCCCCGCCAGATTTATCTGGCCGACTGTCAGTTTGCACGACGAAGCCATTAGTAGGCCGTAGATTCTGCCATTCTGCGCTCAGCGTGTATCCGCGCGGGGCAGTCTCTTGCTCCTGTCTCGTGGGCGTTCGCGCCCTTGTGCCCAAATCGGTGACAGGTGGCACAACGAGGTATCTCCTCCTTACATTCCTCCATCTTGTGTCCCACCACCCCGCAGCGAATACATGTCGGTCTCTCCTGTCTGCACTTCTTTTCCCCGTGCCCATATGTACAGCACTTGTTGCAGCAGATGGCAGTTGTAAAGTCCTCCACTCTGCACACTTCCCATCCCACGTACAGTCGGCCTTTCCCAACTAGGGCCCTCCTCAGGTCAGGCGAGCATGCCAGGACCATCGCCGAATACGCAGAACCCTGCTTGCTCTTCCTGAAGGCCAACCGGCTATGTCAAAAATGTCACTATCACAGTTTCACTAAACACTATCAAACTGGCACGGTTCCTGCTCCGTGGAGGTGGTATTTTTCCCAATAAAGAGAAAAATGGGGAGCGTCACTATCACTTAAACTTAAGCTAGCTTATAAACTAACTTAAACCACTAATCCAGCGTCTGAACTCGCGAAAAAGACGGCACAAATAAAACACAACTAACACAAAATAATAATATCGAAGAAAAACTGAGGAAAACAGCCTCGGAAAATATTAGCGGCGCGAGCACACTCGGAGCGTAGAAAACACGTCCGGCGCGTACGGTGGCTAACACCGAAGCTCAGTCGAACAGTCCGGGACTGTCCGGAGCGGGGGGATGTTCACGCTCGAGGAAGAGCGAGTGGCAACACTGCATTGTAGTCTGTGCAGTGAGAGCCTTTTTGGCGGCCGGCCGCATGTAATATGTCAGTGAGTTGAGTCGAAATGTCACGACATTGAATTAGGTTAGGATGATGTCCGGGCATCCATAAAATATAATACACAATATTTAAGCATTATAGTGATTTGCGCGGCGCACCTAATATCGGGGTGCGAAAGCCCGCTTTGTGTTGTGCAAAAGAGTGCCCGCTTTGTGTTATCGTCGCGTGTGTGAGCCGTGGTAGCCTAATAGGCAAGTGTACCATCCGGTTCGGTCAGACAGCAGAACTTCAGGAGCCGCGACTTCCTTCGAGCTAGCTCAGGAAGTCCACCGGCTACATACGGAGACCAATCGGATCCAGGGTAAGTAATACCAATGTTTTCTATGAGCTGGTAGTAGGGTACAAAAATCAGCAAGCAATATAAGTCGGTGAATCGCCGACGTGGTGGTGTCTACCTTGGGCACCACCATATTATTAAAATGAAAATATCTTAAGATTATATAATAACGTATTTAATTACTTACATAAAAAAATTTACTTACACTTAAATGGAATACCTTAGGAAATACATAAATATTAAACAAAACATGGTAACTAAAATTAATTCAAGAATTGATAATGAAATGTATAAAGATAATGATTAAGTAGATAAATTAATTTTAATAATATTAAAATAGACAATATAATTTGCATGCTATTTATAAATAGTTAAATAGGTAAAGGACATAAAATATATTAGACCACCACAATGTACCCTATTTAAGGCAAATAAAGTGATTTGATTTGATTGATTGAAAAATGCAGTGGCACGTTGGTAGCTCAAATACAGTAGGTTTTTTTTATATAGAATAGACTTACGCTTGACCGCAATCTCGCCTGATGTTAAGCGATGATGCGGTCTACGGTGGAACGCGCTTGTCTAGTAAAAACCGATTCACTCTCGATTTAAAGACACCCAGGTTGTATTCATTGGGAACACCCACTCAGGCAACATGTTCCATTGTTTGGCGGTTCGTACGATGAATGTGTTATCAAAACGCTTGGTTCTCGTGTTTGGAGTGTCTACCATATAGCGGTGGCGCCTTTTCGTGTTTCTGGTTGTCCGATAGAAAAAAGGGCTCGGTGGTATTAAATTGTGCAAGTCAGTCGCGCACTCTCCGCAATGTACCCGGTAGAAGACCGACAAGCTGGCAACTTTGCGGCGATATGTTCCAAACTTTCTAATCGGTCATTTAAATGAGGATCACTGCCAATAAGCCTTTTGGCACATCTTTCAATTGAGTCCACCGCTTAGAGCTGATATTTGGCAGAACCATCCCAAAGATGCGAACAGTATTCCATACACGAGCGAACTTGTGCTTTATATACAGTGAGCAGCTGTTCCGATGTAAAGTACCGTCGCACCTTCGAGAGGACACCCAGCTTTTTAGCTGCATTTTTTGCCCTGGACTCAATGAAAGACCCAAAGTTTAGAGTTGGTGTTAGAGTGACGCCCAAGAGCTCAAGATGGTCAGCTATAGGCACCGACACATTGCGGAAGGTAGGAGTTAGTACAAAAGGCCGCCTTTTTGCAGAGAATAGACAAGCCTGGGTCTTTGACTCGTTCAACTTGACCAGGTTGGCATCGCCCCAATCGACTGTCTGAAGAGTCAAGTTTAGGCGCTCGATCATACTCTCTCTCAGGGATTGTGTTTGCAGACTACTGGCTTGTGCGCTAGATGTATAGGTCTCTACAACAGTGCTGTCATCTGCATACCCATAGATACCAGGCTTTAGCAGGTCATTAATATGAAGCAAAAATAGGGTCGCAGAGAGCACTGACCCTTGAGGAACTCCGGCGTTGATCGCCATTCGGTCAGACGAGCAGCCATCGACGACTACTCGTATGGACCGTTCACTCAAAAAGTCACTTATCCACGTAATGAGATCAGTGGTTAGGCCATACGAGGAGAGCTTGCCAATAAGACCGTCATGCCAAACCCTGTCAAAGGCCTTTGAGATATCCAAGGAAACGGCAAGTGATTCCCCGTGTCTCTCAATAGTTTCGATACAGATGTGAGTGACGTACGCTAGAAGATCCCGAGCAGATCGATTTCGGCGAAATCCGTATTGTCGATCACTTAGGGGGTCATTTTGTTCTAAGTACGTCAAAAGCCAGTGATTTATGACATGTTCCATGGCCTTACAGAGAATGGACGTGACCGAGTTGGGCCTGTAGTTAGCAGGGTCAGCGCGACTACCCTTCTTGGGAACAGGTAGAAAAGCTAAAAATAATATAAGAATAGGTCGGTAACAAATTTTAAGACTTTCTAATAAGATCATCGTTTAGCACCGATTTCAATATAGAAGTGTGATGTTGTCTCTAATTATTCTTTTATTTTTTTGTAACTTTTCAGTGTTTTTGAAGTCGGTTTTTATTTTTTGTAAAATATATTATTTATTGACGGTAGATTTTTATTTATCGAACTCTGAACCAAAGCGTAAAGGTGGGTCGATTTCATTCCAGGTATTTGTGGATCCCAAGTTAAAACTCTCGTTGACATCGCTTCCCACTCAACTCAGTTCTACTCCAATTCTTTTACTGTTCACCCAGCAAGGTTGTGGAATTCTATCCCGCATAATATACCCGAATCCAAATCACTGTTTTCTTTTAAGCGCCGTGTTAAAGAGCACTATTTAAATTCATTTATCAATATCTGAATAATATAAATAGTTTATGTAGTATATAATTATATAATGTATTTTGTCATTAATTTTTTTTTCTTATAGCAGGTCTGCAGGTAAAAATTTCTTCGAAAAACTTTTCTTCCACGGACGGCACCCATAAATGGTGGTTTAATCGGTGAACATACATAAAAAATTTTTACAAAAAATAGACTTCAAAAACACTGAAAACTTAAAAATAATATAAGAATAGGTACAGACAACATCACACTTCTATATTGAAGTCGGGGCCAAACGATGATCTCCTAGAAAGTGTTAAAATGTGTTTTCCTCTATTTTCTATGGATCAGGATCCTAACTTTGGGGACCATGGGACCACCCTTGCAGTATACTAATCGAATACAAAAATAATTTTGGAAATCGGTTTAAAAATGACGGAGTTATGAGGTAATAAACATAAAAAATACAACCGAATTGATAACCTCCTCCTTTTTTGAAGTCGGTTAAAAAATAGAAACAGTTGAACTTTGCACCTCCTCCTTTTTCGAAGTCGGTTAAAATTTTCCACGCATCGAAAATGATTATTCACGTCCACTAACCAAGAGTTTCATATTACACTACTATTCGCTGTACTTACCGAAGGCCTAATGAAGATAACTTGTATAACTAAAACAAACAACTGTCTTAATGACCTCAACTTTCGTGAAACGAAGATTTATGGCGTGTATCTCGCATCTCAGTTTTATATCGCGGCGTCCCGGAAGATTAATACGCCAGTGGAGCCCCACTTATGTTCGATGTAAGGCTCGGCTTAAGCACTTGAGCGCTGAGCCACCGCCACGATGTTACACTAGGCAGATAAATAAACATGATACCAGACACCCGAGAATATGCTCGATCCACTTAGTACTTGATGTACTCGATCCGATAATATGTACTAACATTTATTTTATATAGTACCTAATATATGAAAATCTCGTGTTGTTATCGAGCTCTCCGAGACGGCTTGGCCGATTTCTGTGAAATTTTTTGTGTATATTTGGCAGGTCTGAGAATAGGTCGTGGGCTATTTTTATACCCCTAGGTGATAGAGGTCTCCAAATATTTTTTTCATCTATTTCAATTATTTTATGATTTGGCATCAAAAAATACTTACAACCCTAAATGTTCACCCTTCTACCTATTTTTAATAGCAATGTTAGTATTTTTACTGGCAAATGCCTAGCAAATACTCCATTCCATCTGGTGGTGAGTGGAATAGAGTCCAAATGCGTAGATAGCTAGTGCGGGAGAGAGAATACACGCCGCACTAGCCACCTTCATCTTGCCGACCTGCAAGGTGCTTCTTAACGCCTCTTTTAAAGGACCCGGGATTGTAGAAGGAAACAGGTGTACTGGCAGAAAGATTAAATTTTTTGATGGTGCGACATAGAAATGAGTTCCCAAATTTCTCGGTTCGTATTGGAATGTTCGTTTTGGACAGCGTTTAAAAACTTTTTCTAGTAACACCGTTTGATACTTAACCATAGTTACATCCCCTTACATAAGACTGTTAGCTAATTAATTAGTGTAAAAATATAGTTTTAAAGAATGTTCATGATTGGCCAAAGTCTCAAACAAAATGGACAATTTCCTTTCGAAGCTATAGAACCTTCCTACTTCCTCCTTCGTACTATTTCAAAAAGCATTTGTGTTATTGTGAGTGTTACGCATAATATATTTTTGTTACAGGCAACAATGCGTGTTCCCCTCGAAACTGTCGCCGGCTCACGGGCCGTCCCCGTCCAATAGAATAAGATATCGAGGAAAAGATACGATAAAAAACTCACCGATTGTCATGTCGATCACGAAACGATATGGAAACCAAAAAACTGAAAGCTCTTAGCAAAAGTGAGATGGGGAAAACATGATACAGATTCACAAATAAATTACTTATTTTTATATTGTGCGTGGAAGCTGGCAACGGACGTGCTAAACGGATGAGATAAAAATTCCACTGTGAAAAGGTAAGGGTGTTAAGCCGAGTAATATAAGCTGTTGTTGGCCAGCGTTGAATTTTGGAGGAAATTATGATAGGTGGGTATTTTGTTCTTTGTTTTTCTTTATTAATATTTGTAATAAATAAAAGTTACGGTTTCTTAAATTTTCAACGTAACTTCGAACAACTATAGAAATAGACAAACCAATATCAGGTTTAGTTGTAGCTAGTAATAGAATCTCGTGAAGAGCTAACATCAATGTTGCTACGATATTTACTACGTGAGGCTACGTGCTACTGACGACTACAGCCGTAGATCGTAGCATCTTTACAATCTATGAATATTTTCATCTAAGCCGAATGCTTCCCAACTAGTGGACTACGAGTAGTCCACGGAAGGGGAAAAGTGGTCTTCGAATGCAAACTCGCTTCTCGAAGCGTCTTTATTGGTAATAGAACAAGGTCCGAATGGACTGAGAGCTTTATTTGCTGGTTGTTTTGAGCAATAATATTAGTCTTACGAACTTGTGTAGAAGATTAATTTCATGGCAATGGAAGTTATTTATAATAATATACTTTAAAATTGACTGAGTTTTTTTCTACAAAATAGTCCCGGCTCGTGACAAAGAAATGTAAATGGTCCCTGGAGATCAAAAGGTTGGGAACCACTGAACTAAGCTATGTTCCCGTCTGTCTCTTAGCAGCAATCAGACAGAATTATGACAAGGGATGCCAATTTGTAGACCGAATGAAAAAGAATATTCTTCAGTCAGCGTTACGCCGCTTGACTTCAATATTGTGAAGCTTTATATGTAGGTACAATAGCAAGCGTTCGAAAAACTAGACAAAGGGAATGAATAAGATCCATCTCAGTGGTCAACAATTTTGAATAAAAAATAACTTAACCCAAGCTTTCTTACTTTGGAATATGGTGGTATTAATACGTCGGGGTGTAGTGCGTCCGCTTTTTGTAGTGGGTCGAGGATGTTCGCGGAGGTTCGAATTGATTGTTTTTATGCACTAATGCGGAAACGCTGTGCTGGCCATGATTGCCAGTAGACTGGATTGCAGATATAATAATAGCTGTTGTGATATTTCACACGGAGTACAGCGATGATTAATGTGTAATGAATAATATAAACTGCTCACATAAAATAAGTCTATTACTAACACTGATGAGTATTTATAACTTGAAGCAATAAATAAATAATTATTATTAATCTTTATCATACGAAAGTAATAGTGGTGACAAAAGGCGAGCCTAATGCCTGGGGCCTCTGCCAGTCCACCAGTAAAACGTGAGAAAATAGTAAAATTGAAATGGGAAAAATGCTTAATAAGTATTATTACTTGAATTTTATTACTCATTACTATTAATAGATTATTACTATTATTTATTCTGTTACTTTTTTTATGTATAATTGTTTCCTTGCACCAAGTAAATGTAATTTTCGTGTCTTTTTAATTTAACCTATACATCTAGATTTTTTCGCATTTTGCCAATTAAAAGCTAGAAAATACCTCAGGCATTAAGTCTGCCTTTTGTCCATCTGTTTTAATTAATACAATAAAGATTAAATAAATTATAAAGGGTGAGTCTATTGCCACTATTCGATCACTAATACCGATAATTACCCAATCAGAAATCTGAAAATTCAAGTAGCTTTTTTTCTACCCGAGAACCAAACCCGGGACCTCATGTTGCAGTCGCAGCACATATCAATTAGACAGTCACAGCGTTAATACGTTGCTGTGTGTCAGCGTTCTCAGCGAGAATATCTACTCTATTACAAGCTCATTCACAAATCTTAACATCTGTACCTTAAGGCAAATTAAAATTTACTACATTTAACATCGGGTCGTTAGCCGGCACAATTTTCTTTTTTAACGCCCGTAAACGCGATCTCAACCGTTTTACGACAAGAGTAGAACGCCTTTGTTGGTTCTAAACTTAATTGTGCTCGAAAACAAGGAGGCATAATGATCGTGCATTCGAAATCAAAGCACGTTTATAGAGAAAATTTTGATTTTTTGTAACACTTATTCTGTTTACTCAAACTAATCATTTAATTTTTGAATCCTTGAATATACATCCCAAACATAATTATGATATTTTCAAATACAATGCAAGGGGATGCAACATAAATCCTTAATCTTAAGTCAAATGCAATAAGTGCTAAAAAGAAAAAAATAAAATGCAAGGCGAGAGTTGTTGTCAAGACCTCTAATTGAACACTAACTTTAAATACATAATTATTTACCACACCAATAGACCGTAGTTCATTTGCATCACATGATATTGACGCATCTGAAAGCAATAAAAATATATGCATAATGTACTTTGTATGTGTTTGAACCACACCACACCACCTACACCACAGTATGAATGGAAGCCGCGCTACTGTGCCATTTTTATAGACAGCGAAATTTTGCAGCGATGCATACTCGTATTTCCCAGCTGCGTGAATACATTGCGACACTAGGGGGCACATTCTCACATAATTTGCAAAAAAGTTTAAATTCAAATTCAACTCGACTTTGTACTCTGTACACAGGACTCTGTACCATTTTACCGGAGGGAGACTCTGTACCAGGGTCGTATGCTTGGGTACTTCCGTCTTACCTATTTCTGCCGCGAAGCAGCAGTGCATGGATTGCTGTGTTTCGGTTTGAAGGGTAAGATATGGCAGTGAAATTACTGGGTACCGTGACTTTACATTTCCAAATCTCTTCATCCTCGCACTCTCTACAAGGACACCTAGCACTGTCGACCAGTGACATCCTGATCTTACACAGACGATTCTCCTTTGGACTGATCACCATCAGGACATTTCGTTTTTGAAAGATTCACAATCAGAACTTTACACCTATGGACGTTTTGCCGACAGAAGGAAGGAAAAGAACGAATTGTGACTTACTTAGAAAATAAGTCCTCAATGGTAATCGCAAGCGTCGCCTTGTGTCGTGGCGGTTTATATGAAACGTTATGCATACAATAGGTTACACGACATAAGAACAAAACGGATTAATAATTTTAAGGAGTAGCATAGGTTGTTCACGAAGTATCGTCTTATCTATACGTATTGAGAGCCATACTCGATGGAGCGGGTCATACGGCCCGCTTTACTCTCTGCACGGAAGCCGAGAAATTCTCAGTAACGACAGGAAACCTAGACGCATCTAGGACGTATTACACCTGTCCCTTCCGTTAGGGGGACCGCGAGAGCTGCCTTCAACAACACAACCCTTCATCAACACAACCACGGGGGCTCACCCCCTCACAGACCTCCAACCTACCCTATAGTCTGCCCATGCCTCGCAACTGACACTCCTGATCTCTCTCACACAACTAGGCGGTTTCATCGCCTGCATCACCAGATGCCTCACGTGGTCCAGACCAAGTGCCCTTGACGCAACAATGCACGCCCCCAGGCTGCCCTTGACGCAACAGTGTACGCCCCCAGGCAGAGATCAGGAGAGGCCGAGCTCTCCGGCCACTGTTGGACACACAGAACATAGAACATAGAAACCTCTTCCAGTGTTCTGTGGTTGAACATATCAGATGGACCATACTTCATGAACTTGCACAATTCTTAACTAAGCCATCAGGCACTTACCATAATATATCCTTATATTATTTATAACCCCGCCACTTGGCCAGTTCACACTCTCACCTGCTGCACCTTTCTTCGCTCCCAGGTCTCGCCTTTCTCACCTGATCACTATGATGTTCAGGACTGAAGTGAACAAGTCACAAGAGAAAGCCACATGTCTGCCTTATAGGCAAAGCAGAATAGCATTCTTAAAATACCGACACAGTACAATACCATTATTACCACTGAGTCGACACAACGCTATTTATACTGACAAAGGAATTGGGAATGCTGCTGGTAGTATCGGTAACATTAATAATTCACATAATTAGATTCATAATTTATTTATTACCCATAACAATATTAGAAACATAATCATTGTATCAATTTATTCATTTCGTTTCTTACCGGAAGTAGTCAGAGTATTCGCGGAACTCCGCGACACCTTGTGTCATTGTTACAGAAATTAATAGATATTTGGGTGAATTGTGACATGTGGTGAAAAGTGGATTCTTTATGATAATCCTAAGTAAACAACGTAATGTCTTGCTCTCCCTGTGAGCTTTAAGGGACCACGCATGCTGGAGTCCTTTAAGGATAAATGTCCAATATCACAACTTATCCTTAAATCTTTAACTGAAATAATCCTTTATTTGCCATTCCATCTAATCACTGGAGCTATCTCCGGCAGCTTAAAATTTCTTGTTGTGTTTCCCTTGTTCAAGGTTGCCTGGAAGAGAGTGCTTTTTAGCGATTAAGTCACCTACGTTGTACATTTGTATTATAAAAACTGTTGTGTCTAGGTCTTTGGGTAAAAACAGTTGTAATACTATATTAAATTAACGATACATTACGTACATTATTTCTCGACCTTTGACATTTAACTTACAACATCGAAGTACATAAAATTTTATAATTTAGATAATTCTAATTTTTTTGTATAAGTTGCGAAAGAATAACGCATTGTTATGTTTACTATATTTGTGGAACTGTTCATTATCAGCCAGGCCCACTACTTGAAATGCCCACCAGGTGAGTAAAATTGTTTTTTTTAAACCTCACAGAAATAGTTTTACTTCCAACTACAAAGATTACAAAATATAAGCACAGTGGAACCGCTCTTACTTTTAACTCACTTAAAATATAATCAGTTAAAACAAAAGCTCCTTTTCTCGAGTATTTAATTACAAGAATTGGTATTCAACTGAAAAAATAATTAGCAAGTCGCCCTTCTCAAAGAAAGGGGGCCTTCAGGTCGCGTCAAACCGTCTTCAGGACTTTTGACAGATATTACGGCGTGGCGCGGATAGAGGGGATATTCAATCGTACCATGAACAGAAACAAAATGGGGACATAATTAAAAACGAAAAATTCTTTCGAATCAAAAATTATCACCACAACATTAGCTAGAAAAAATCGAGCTTCGCCTACAATTAATTCAAATGAAATAAAAGTCAATCTGCCTGAATCTGCTAAATATTTAAATTCTTTATCTGTACTCGTACGTTGTGTCACTGTAGGGGTTATACATACATATTATTATAAAGGTTGGTATGTGTGTATGTGTTGTGTGTGTGCGTGTGTATGTGTGTAAGTGTGCATGTTGGTAAGTGAGCGTGTGTGATAGTGTGATAGTACGTATTACTTTTTATGATACAGCAGTATGATATTCTTTATTCTATTACTAGCTTCTGCCCGCGACTTCGTCTGCGTGGACTTCAGAATTGGGTCTAAAGCTTCGCTCGTTAACGAGTTTGAGAGATCATTAAGGAATATAAAGTACATGTCCTTTTCCATAGCATAGGTGACATGCATACCAAATTTCAAAGCTGTCTGCCCGCGGCTTAGCTCGTAAACAATTTTCAATTTTCCCTCGGGAACTACTTAACCCATTCAGTGCGGCGGACGCCGATCGGCGTCAATTGCGTTCCTTGCCAGGTGCGGATGACGCCGATCGGCGTAAACTTAAATTGTTCAAGAAAAAATTCAATTTTAATACTACGTTTATGAAATATCGATAAATATAAATCAATTATGTCAGATAATCGCCCATGTTAATAGTTTCTGGATATTCCACTTTCAAAAAAATTGCGTTTTCCGTCACTGGTGCGGGTGACGCCGATCGGCGTTTTCCAGAGGTTGACAACTATAAAATCTCTGTGTATAGTAAATTAGTTTTTTTGACGATTTTGTCGTAATGGTTATAAATAATGTTACGAAAATATGATTTTATTATTTGCTTTAAGTTATCGTCCATAAAAAAAAACAAAAGCATGAATAAATTTTTGTGTTTGGGTTTCCCAAATACGAATTGGTTATTTTTTTCATTACTTTAGTAATGAAATAGTTGATAGGTATTCTCACCTACTATATGGCAATCAAAATGTTTAATAAGCTTCCGCCTGACATTTTGAGTCAACCGACGGAAAAAAATATATTCAAAAATAAGTTGTTTCATTGGCTCCTACGTGATCAAGGAATATAATAATATATGGAAAAAAATATTTTGATTTTTGACATATTATTAACTATGTATTGTTGACATTTAAAATATGTAAAAATATATTGACATTATTATTTTGAATTAAAATAGAATTTACTACATTTGCATGCCTACAGACACAAGGCAGAATATTGTTGAAACTAGTCATAAGAAACATTGTCGCCCACCCGAATGTATTGCACACAATATTGTGCAAATTAATATTCTGATTTCTGATTACGTCCGACAACTTTTACCTGTTTCTAACCAACTTCGAAAAAGGATTAGGTTCTATGCTCGGCTGTATCTATTTTTTTATATTATGTTTATCGATTATTCTGCCATTTGTGGGCCGATTTCCAAAATTATTTTTGTAATTGAAGGAGTATACTCCCATTGTCACATTATGATCTGATGATGGGATCCAATGGAAATCGAGGGAAACCCTTGAATTTCATAGGCACGTCCAGCTTGTTTCATGTTTTTGCTGAAGATATTCAGGTATTTGCCTCTGGTAGTCATCATATCATGTTAGGGAGCTGATGATTGATTTCTGGTAGATTAGGAGTTTGAGAATAATTATTTCAAAACTTTTTAGAGCGAACGGCGTTTTATTTTAAGTTATTCCGGTGTTTGCATTGGCTCAAATTCTAAAATTAATGTATTAACTTAACTGAAAAGATTGAAAAAAAAATTACAAGAAATAAAACTGACTTCAAATCACCAAAAAGTCATAAATAATGTAAGAATACATACAACATCACAGTTTTATATTGAAGTCGGTGCTAAGCAATGATCACCTTGAAAGTCTTAAAAATGTAAAAACAATTAATATAGGTGGTTACTAATTCGGCACCGACTTCAATAAAAATATGATAAAAAATGATCAATGTTATTTTATTATTATGTAAATAATAACCTATAATATGGCGTTTTGTTGGAAGCGGACTATCATTTCATTTGAGTCAAGCCATCATCGTACTGTTCCTTTTCTGCACAGTCCTTTTTTTGAGGCAGGGGAATCATTTGCGGCTTCGACAAGGGGTTCAGCTGACTAGGTCGCCCACATGGATATGCCGTAGGACTTGGGCACACCAGCGGCTATTACAGTTATGTGTTCCCCTACTAGCCTTACTAGCCAACAAGTTGGGGCTTCGGCAAGGGACTAGGTTGTCAGTCTGACTGGGGTAACCCTTTCCCAGTTGCCTAGGTTAGTTGGAGAGAACCTGGACCTCCACCACTCGGATACGGAACCCCGTTGGGGGTCTTCGGCAGGACCTAAAAATTATACCCGCCGTCTTGTCGACTGCCACTAACAGGCCTAAGAGGCGAATTCGTCGGAAGACCATTGTCGTGACGACCGACGCAAAGTGGGCCGCCTCTTCATACATCGGTGCTTTCACCACGACCAGCGTATCGTCGGCGAAGCACACGAACTATATTTTCGATAGGAAGTAGTCTCGCAGCACCCAATTGGACGTAGAACTGACCCCTGGGCTACTTCCGCCGACACCGCCCATCTGTGAACGCTGCTATTCGCTTCCTCATACACAATCTCTCTCCTGCGAAGGTAATCGTGTATGAGGGACCAGAAATAGAGTGGAACTTCGTGAAAGCTAAGCGCCTCCTCTATGCACAAGCTTTTAAATGCGTTGCGGATGTCTAGCGACAAAGCAACCAAAGCCGATGTGGCTCTCTCAGTCCACCATTTAAGATGGGCCACTGCATCCACATTGAACCAGTCACTGCGCAAGCCGAACTGGCACTCTGCCGAGTCCGGTCCGGACCCTCGAAGTGCTCAATGACCTGAGAAGCGAGAATTTTCTTTAAAAACTTCCCGGCTTCATCGAACAACACCACCGGCCTGTACATCGCGGTGAGTCGGAGGGGTGATTTGGCTTCCTGAGGAGGCAGAGTTGCTCCACTTTCTAGCATTCAGAGAAGCGACCCGATGCGATGCTTATGTTGAGCAACGCTCGGTACCGCTTCTACAGCGGGCCCCAATGCTAAGCATAGAACCCTCGCTAGTACCCCATCCGGTACCGGCGGTTTGTGACGGAACCGCTCCCTCACAGCGCTGAACTCGATTTCTGACACGGGTGGGTGCACTTCTTCCGCCTCCAGGAAGGCGTTAGGGGCAACCATTCTCGGCGGCTCAAAGGCACCAGGGTCTAGAACAGAGTCCCTAGAGCTCTTTGTACGAGCCCCAAGGCCATCATGGCCTATAGGGGTAGTACCATTTTGGTATTTCTGCCTTACCCAGACGGTACGATGGCCTCCACGGGTCAGAATCGAGAGTTACAATAAATCGCTTCCTCGACTCCGCCTTAGCCCTAGAGATCTCTGTATTCAGGGCCTGATGCGCCTCCTTGTATGCTTGACGAAGCGTTTTCTCTTCGTTGAACGTCGTGCCGCCTGCATCGTAAGAAGGCATGCCTGGCTCTTAGGGTGGTGGTGCGTAGATCTATGATTGTCTGCGACCATCAGAATAATTGGGGCCCTCGTTCGTGAGGTTCTTCCTTCAGCATGGCAGCATCGCAAACAGCTGTGAGGTCTTCCACGAAGTGCGTCACAATTGCGTTGGCAGCGCCAGCGATATGCGAGGGCAGATTAGAACACTACCGCACCATGCTGCCTCCAACGCCACCCCCGGCTGGAGTTGAGTGATCGCCCATCTAGGGAAGGCGGATGCACCAGCAGCTCCCGCCGCCCTCGGAAACATCGATGAGGAAAAGATCGCATATCGGATATACCGGTGATCCGACATGCTCTACTTCTCGGTCTCCACTTTCCAGTCTCTCATCCTGGAGGCGTAGGATGCGGTGGCTATGGCCACATGGATTATCGACGTCCCTTGCCACCGCACACATGCCGGGGTGGCTCCTCTGTTGAGAGCTTCAAATCCCAAACTCAACGCCCAAGACTTTGTAGCCTACCCCTAGCGTCGGTAGTGGAATAACCCCAGACACGCGACTTTGCGTTGAGGTCACCCTCCACCAGCACTTTGTAGGACGCCGTCCTCCTAACCAGTCCCTCTACCACGGCTGAGGGAAAAGTATGTGGAAACCACCACCCTACTTGATGGCCATAAATAACCTGGCCCTCCATTAGAGAAAAAGAGAGGGCTAAATTTCCAGCCGCTACCACAGCAGCCGCCAAGCCATCCGTAGACCCGGCCCACCTAGCGGATCAGGGTACCATGTACGGCTCGACTACGACTGTGAAGTCTATCCGCTTGGAGAAGATTACCCGCGGATCTTCTGGCCCTTGGCTGTGTCCATGGATGTCTCCTCCCTGAGGGGGTGTGGTGGCATCTATGAAGTCACCACTCTTACTGGCAATAACATGCGTCTCACAGGGTTGCCTGTGGTTTGATAGGTGGCCGATCTCAGAAGACACGGCACATCACACTGATGAAAGCCGCATATCCTTGCAAACTGTCACTCGGCTAACCTGTGACACTGAACCTGTCACTCGGCTAACCTCTTCCACCTTTTTGGCGACTTCCATTGAACCTGCTGCAAACTGCCCCCTGGCTCCAGTATGAACTTTCTCTACTCTTACGTGGGCGGGAGGGCTGCTTGTGATGGACGCTAAGGCGTCTCTTAGCTTCTCTGCAGACCCCGAGCCATCCAGACCAGTGACTTTAATATCCGTCACTTGATGGTCCTGGTCACCACCAAGGCGTCATCACCAAGTATCTCTCCGATCCGAGCAGCCAACTGGTCTGCTAGAGGTTTCTTTAGGGAGCTCCATGATTGCAGCTCCCGTAACCCCTACACGGAATGTTGCAACGATGCCAAAATCGTCCAGCCGAATGGACGCTTAAGCCATAGCTACAATGCCCTTATATGACGTACCATTTGCCACCGCATCTGACTTGAGCGCGATGACAACTACCAAGTCTGAGGTGCCTTTGGCATCTTTGGCTTGGCGGTAACGGCTGTAGCAGGCACAGCCACAGTAGCAGCCTGTTTCTTCCGCTCTATTTTACCACCGTGGACCATCTACCTAGTACTGGTAAGGTGCTGAGACGAGATGGCCCCTTCTCTGGCTACACCTTTTTTTAAAGATAAATTTGAGCGCGTTTGACCACAATCTTGCCTGACGGAAAGCGAAGATGTGGTCTAAGGTGAAGCACGCAAACTCAAATAGTGCCTATTAACTCTTGCTTTGAAAACCCCCAAGTTATACTTGATTGGAAACACAGACGCAGGAAGATCATTCCACAGCTTTCGTCTGATAAAGGAGGAAGCAAAAAAATCGTTTGGTGTGAGTGGGTTGAATGTTGACTACATATGGATGGACTCCCTCACCACGTCTTATCGTCCTACAGTGGAATGGTGCTGGTGGTATTAAGCTATGCAATTCCTCAGCACACTCGCCGAAATGCAAACCTGTAGAATACAGTGAGACTTGCGACTAGACGGCGGTGTTCGAGGCTCTGAAGCTTTTTGGATACAAGCGATTCATCACCGATCAATTTTCTAGCACGCTTGCCTATGGAGTCCAAAGCATCGAGCTGAGTCATCCCACAGTTGGGAGCAGTACTCCATACAGGAGCGAACCTGAGCCGTATAGAGGCTCAGTAAATGCCATGAGGTAAAAAAATTGCGGACTTTTGCAAGGATACCCCATTTTTGGAAGCGGTCTTAGCCTTGGAGTATTGTGGCGACCCAACAATGTGCCACGTGGTGTTTAAATTTTAATCTAGTAAATAATGTAACTTATGAACTCTGTGTACCTAATTACTTAGAGCTTGGTTGCTTAGGAGTATGGAGGACCTAGCTTGAATGTTGCTTCTCCCTGTTTCTCTATGCTCTTCGGCTGCCAGAGATGGTCGGTGTAACCTAGCCAGTAATAGCCATCCATCCGCCTTTACACCCTCGATTCTGGCTGATCAGCAAGCCTTTTCGCTAACTACGGTTGGTAACTAGCACTGTTATTTTTTAAACACACTATATCCATTACTGGTTTAGTGATCTTATGTGTTACGGCAGCGTTCATGATAGCAGTAATTGATGTTAAGTTCCTTTCAAAAATGATAGTTCTAGTTAGTAACCGAAGTTAGAGAATAGGCCTGCTGATGAGAAGCATATTTATTTATTATAAGAGAGAATGGCTGAAATATGAGAACGCACTCTGGCTGAACTTTAATATCAACACAATCACGCGAAGTCACTAGACGGCGGCTCGCACCGTACCTATCCCGTGCACAGTTCTAACCATTGACGTATATAACTAGACGCGCTGTCCGGTACAGAGAAATTCACCACTCAACTGGAGCCAATCGGCACCAGTTGAGCTAGTCGATCGCAGGCGATCGTGATAGGTAGCCGAATTGCCGTGAAGATTGTGTCGTAAATTTTGCGTAAAATATGCCTTAAAACTTTAGTGTGACAATTGAAAACACTGTTAGTACGTATGAATATTGGTTTTGTATTTCAGATTTGTATTTTTGAGTAATTATATATTATTTTGATTAAAACAAATGAAAATGATTTCCGAACTGCGATCTACGCTCGACCGCCTTGACTTTGAACGCTTGACCTTAGTTATGCTGTCTCTTTTACTTTCATACGAGCGAGCGAGTACGCTACTGTGCACGCCTTACCCAGCGCTGCCCCGCGTCGAGACATAATTTTTGTTCGCAACAGCTTGTCTAGTTATATACGTCAATGGTCCTAACTAAAAAATTTTTACAAAAAAATAAAACCGACTTCAAAAACACCAAAAAGTCATAAATAATTTTAAAACACAACATCACAGTTTTATATTGAATTTGATGCCAAAGTAACTAAGTAAGTACCTATATTAATTGATCTTTTCATTTTTTAAGACTTTCCAGGTGATCATTGCTTGGCACCGACTTTTCAATCTCACCGGTTTTTTTAAAATCTTTTTAGTTTATAATACATGCGTTTTAGGATTTGAGCCATGGCAAACACCAGAACAACTTAAAATAAAACGTCTTTCGCTCTATACAGTACTGAAAAAATTATTCCCGAACTCCTAACCTACCAGAAACCTTCCATCATCAGCTCAATAACATGATTGATGACTACCAAATGCAAATACCTGAACATCTTCAACAAAAACATGAAACACGTTTTCCTCGATTTTCATGGGATCCCATCATCAGATCATGACATGGTAACAATGGAACCACCTCGGGAGTATACTCTTTCAAATAAAAAAAGAATTTTGGAAATCGGTTTAAAAATAACGGAGTTATGAGGTAACAAACATAAATAAATACAACCGAATTGATAACCTCCTCCTTTTTTGAAGTCGGTTAAAAATAGTAATTATTGATAAAAGTCCATTATTTAGGGAATTTAAAGCAAAAATTAAGCGTTAAAATGCTTTAAATAATTATGTTAAAATGCTATAATTTAAGGAATACATTTCTAAAAACATCTAAAATGTTAACAACCCCTGGAAAATTATGAAATTCTTTATTTTTTAATTTTTTGAGTACTTTCAATAGTAATTAGAAGATAATAATGCAATTATGTATATAGAAAGCAAATTAATTTACTGTTTTTGGCCATAATTGTTTAAAAACTTCACTTATTACGTAAATTATTATTAAACATCAAAAAGGTCACAAAACTTTAAAACAATTTACTACAATACTTTTTAAATATTACAGAGGTATGCTAGTGTAACACAAATGGCAGTTTTTGTGTGTTTTGTAATAAATTATGCGATAATATGTACAAATTCCTTACTCAGTGCTGAAAACGCCGATGTGCGTCTTTTTTTACTCTTACGGGGTGCGGCGGACGCCGATCGGCGTCATCGCTTAAAACGCCCCGCATCTGACAAGTACGAGCAATTTCGGTCGCCGCATTGAATGGGTTAAGGAATCGGGATAAAAGGTAGCCTTTCTCTTCCAAGTCAAAGGCTACATGCATGCCAAATTTCATCCAAATCCGTTCAGCCGTTTTTGCGTCATTGAGTAACAAACATCCAAACATCCATACTTTCACATTTATAATAGTAGTAGGATTGTACTGGACACACAACATCTTAATATTCTGGCCAAAAAATTCACTTATTTAATAAAGATACATTCGCGTGTTAGGAGGCTATAATAGTTTAGACTTTATCTTATTCTACTAAGCTGAGCTAAGATAAAAATAATGGTGTCTGGCTAAAAAGAAGTAGACGTTTCCACATACAAGATTCTATTGGACAGAGTGCTATTCCCGACGAATTTGGGGTCAAACGGACAAGGCGAGTGTTTGCGCATAATGACGTCATGAACAAGCAACTTACGTACCGAAAGTACCTCCTTTATCTCATAAATAAATAATAAATCGGTACTATATGTAGCGGCAGCTGTGGCTATTAAGCATCAGAGGCCCTAGACAAATGCCACAAGCTAACTTTTCCGCAGTCGTTCCGCAGAAAAAATGTATATAAATGATATTAGCTTACGACAACCTCACGCTATTTTTTGCGCAGCTAATGTCATCTCCATACATTTTTTTCTGAGGAACGACTGCGGAAAAGTTAGCGTGTGACATTTGTCTAGGGGGGCAGGTGGGCAGCTTGCTTGCAAACTTTGTTGTATTAAAAAAAGTTACAATATACCGAGCTACTGCCAAAGGTCATGGCATCAAGGCCTCTCTCACCGCCATAGACACCTAGCATAGTATAAATAAGTCAGTGGTCTCGAACCTACAACTTGCTAAGAGTAATAATTCATTTGTAATGAAATGAAAAGCATTAAGTTTTGCATCAGAATACAGAATTGGCGAACTCTTAATTTTAACGAAGACATAATTTAAGGAAATAATTAAAACTGAACTGAAGCTGTGTTTAGTAATACGCATAACTCTGACGTACGTTGGTACTATAATTGCTTGCAAAGTAGTAATAATTTTTATATTCTACATGGTAGTTATTTTTTTATAAAATTCAATGTTCTTATTTATTTTATGACGCCAATAAGAGCTTTAAAGGCCTATATTGATAAAATACGACTATTTAGCTAGATACACATCCCACATGCATCAAAATTTAAGCTCATAACTATTCATTGCAATACAAAGCTCCGGTAGTACCAAATAGTTAAATCTATTGTGAGTAAGACATAACTAAATCACCGCACATTTTGAGAGATCTATTGTCATAAATAATTTGGCGCATTACCGACGAGCGACGAATTCCGCCGTACGGAATTAGGAGCACGCGTTGCATATTTATCATGTCAGCTTGTGCACGTTTGACGTAGCGAACGTACTAGAATTGAATTCATTCTGCCGGTTGGCGAAGTGTGTAATTTGATTTTAATCTATGCACAAGTCACAAGTGTTGGAGTCGCTAGGCCTTGTAACTGTTACTTAAATACTAGCAATAATTAATAAATGAGTGGACTGTAGTTTATAGTTGTGTATTGATAAAATATTTATTTTATTTTATTTAATTATTAATTTTTTTAAGCCTATTTTTATTACAATCTTCTGCCAAACCACAATGCGGTTTGTTGGCAGACGAAGCTCCATTTTTAACATTAATTGAAACGCGATTACACATATATACTACTTATAACACTTTAGACTTACAAACTAATCAATCAATATATGATATTATATACTACAATACTGCTTATTACCTTAGATAGAAGGACATTACCAACATTTCTTTTAAATTGTTGTTGCAAATATAACTCAAAATAAACGTAGTGTACGCAGCGTGTATTAAAAGTGAAGTGACGTCTTGGTTGATATCCACGTAACGAACAGCGGGTCGCGAACCAGTAGACCGAGCACGAATATTTGTAAGATTCGTAACGCTAACGTATCGCCTTCACTATACGATGGCGCTAGTACGTAGCACGAAGCACCTTCGCTCGCAATCGTAAAATATTCTTACGTTTTCGATAGACAGCCTTCGAATTTAACGATACTATTCGTCAAAACGGATCCGGATAGGTCAGCTGAAATACTCTATCCCCTTTTGCAGCGTGTCTGGGAGACGGAGCGAGTTCCCGGCGAGTGATGGAAAGGTTTGCTCGTGAAGGTACCGAAGAAAGGTGACTTGTCAGTCTGCGATAACTGGAGAGGCATAACGCTCTTACCCACTGCTGCTAAAGTACTGGCAAAAGTACTTCTCAACCGTATGTCCCCAGAGATTGCAAGAACACTTCGGGAGGAGCAGGCCGGGTTCCGCTCTGGACGTTCATGCACTGACCACACGAACACCTTGCGTATACTCATCGAGTCGTGCGTAGAGTGGCGAGCCGAACTGTTCCTTGCATTCGTCGACTTCGAGAAAGCCTTCGACTCCGTGAAGTGGTGCGCACTGTGGTCCAGTCTCAGGTGAAGAGGAATACCTAGCAAGTATATAGGTATCATCCAGTCCCTATATAATGACAGTACTTGCAAAGTAGTGCACGACCAAGTCCTGGGAGAACCAATCCCAATGACTGCAGGAGTCAAACAGGGCTGCCTCCTGTCGCCGCTGCTCTTCGTCGTCCTGCTTGACGACGTCATGCGGAAAGTAACGGAAACACCTAGAGGCATCGTATGGAACAAAGGCTCACACCTGGAGGACCTCGACTACGCAGACGACATAGTGTTGGTCTCGTCTTCACTACCCGATCTCCAAATGAAGTTGGACTCGTTACGAGAAGAAGCTCAAGATAAGTCAAGTCTTAGAGTCTTTAGAGTCTGATTATGCACACCATATCATCATGGGAGATTTTAACACCAATATCCTTGTTGCATCCGTATCGTTGATTTAGTTATTTTGTTTTTATTTCTTTTCCACGTATGTGAAAGCCTATTCAGCGACAGTTTCCGTGGGGTAAATTGTAGATAGTTTGTGAATTTATTAAATATAAATATTAATCCAGTGAGGGTAGTTTTTGTATTTTCGTTGATGCCTCAGGCTGGATCGCCCCGCGGCCAGTGTGGTCGGAACGAAGCTGTGAACGCAACGCGTACTGAATTGTTGTCGCACCAAGATTTTCGCGAAGCGGATATTTCGAAAATATAGTGTCGCCGTAGTTGTGCCGTGCTCGCTGTTTTCTTCGATAACTTGACATCGCCATCCTG
Organism: Schoenobius gigantellus; assembly: GCA_963935595.1. Classification (NCBI taxonomy): domain Eukaryota; kingdom Metazoa; phylum Arthropoda; class Insecta; order Lepidoptera; family Crambidae; genus Schoenobius; species Schoenobius gigantellus. Next base: position 46,307,753 of record OZ012544.1, on the reverse strand, counting down.
TGGATTTGTCGGCGCCGACAGGCGAAACCCCTGGTCGCGGCAAACTGGTGAGTAGGCTTTCGACGTTTATTCATAAATGCTTTCACTGGATAACTTTTCGCCTTAATTTTGTTGTTGTTGAATTCCTAACGCGTCCCGAATCGCGAGGCGCGTACATTGGTCCTTCGAGCCGGATCCTTCACATGATGAAACAGTCTACCTGGCTCGTCATATGAAGTGCATTATAAATCATTCGCGTATAGTTGGTTTCGAACTGTCGCTAATTAGCTATCACTTTTAACATATAATTTAATAAATCATTCGGATTATTAAACTATATTTTTGTTGTTTCGTGTGGTAATTTTAATCACTCGAATTATAATCGGTATCTTACCACTATCATACGATATCGTACGGTAGCCATTTTGTCGTGTTGGCAGAGCATGCTCATATTTTATATCCATTCGCACCTTGTTAAATATGCAACAATTCGCAAATTAAAATAACGCAAATAGATATTTATTTTTAACATATTTGTAATTCATTTATATTTTTTTGATAAATAAATTAACATAACATTAATTGAAATTAATTTACGTAGCCATGTCAAAAGGCCAAACTGATTGCTTGAGTTTAACTTATTATTAATAGTAACTAGGTATCGGATTCGCTCGCAAATATTTTCGCTCGCTATTCTCGAGCGATTTCATGGTTTGTTAATTTAGATATTTGTTTTATGCTATTTCGCTGTGGATATTGATAACGGAAATTGTATAGTTATAAAATAGTGTCTTAAATATTTGAATTCAAATGGTTATTATTGAATTCATCTAATTAATATCGTCAATCTTATTGCATCGTCATACAGTCCATTAAGTCATTTAATTTTTGTTGTTAAAATAAATATTCACAATGCCGAAAACTGTGGCTCGACGTAATTTAGAATTAAAGCGTGACATTGCAATTAAACGTATTAATGAATGCTTAACAGCGGCGTTAGAGGCACAAGTGGATAAGTCGCGTTTACCAATTTTTTTGTCGCGGTACAGTCGGCTTGAAAATTATTGTACTAGTTTTGAAACTCAACATTTTAAAATTTGTTCAGAAATAACTGAAACGTCAGAATTAGATGAGGAAGATATTGTTCGTCAAGATGTAGATAATAAATATTTTCAAATAATTGAAATTCACTCGACACTAACATCCAATCCGAATTCGAGTGGTGCTAATTTTGCATGTAGTTCAGATTTATCGGTCAAGCTGCCTAGATTAAATTTATTACATTTTAATGGTGACATAACAACATGGGGTACCTTTTTCGACATGTACAACACCATGGTTCACCAAAATAAAAGGTTGTCTAATATTGAAAGATTTTCAATTTTAATTTCACTTCTTTCGGGCGAGCCTCTGCAACTATTAAAGGGTTTTCCACTTTCGGAAAACAATTATTTAGATGCATATACAGCTTTGATAAATCGTTATCAGTGCAAGAGAAAGCTAGCCTTCCGGCATTGGGATGAATTGCAAAAGGTGTCGTTGAAATCTAATTCTCCTCGCGAGTTACGTCGTCTCGTAGATACATTTAAGGAAAATATTGCTGTTCTCAAGAATTTAAAAATGCCAGTTACAAATTGGGATTTTCCTTTGTTTTATTTGTTAATAAACAAACTCGATGCTGATACTCGACGTCGTTTTGAGTTGCAAAATGAGGATAAAGACATCCCCTCGTTTGACTCCCTTCTGGAGTATTTAAACAAGGCTGGCCAAGCACTCGAGCTTGCCGAGCCGGAGCCGACCGCCACCCGCTCGCGTGCCGCGCCCCGCGCCCCGGCCGCGGCCGCGGAGCCCGCGCATCATCGTGGTGCTGTACACTCGTTACCGGCGCCGTCGACGCCGCCGTCGCCGCGCTCACGCAACTATGCACTCCCGAGTGCTACGAAGTCGTTCATAGTAAACTCTCAGTCGAAATCTGTCACTAACTCGTGTATTTTATGTACATCAAATCATACTTTGTCGAATTGTCCCACTTATCGTAACTTTACCCCCAATGATCGTTTTATTGTTGTCAAAGAAAATAATCTTTGTATTAATTGCCTTAATCGAGGTCATGCAATTAAATCGTGTACATCGAAGGGTCGTTGTTTCAAATGTAATATGGCTCACCATACCACCTTGCATTTTGAAAATAATCGTAACGCCGTATCACCTCTTCACAATAACGGTGTAACAACAGACGTTAACGCTGCTTCGGTTCCTCCTCGTGTCGTTTCGCCTAACAGTCGTATCGCTTCGGATGGTGACTTATCACCATCACCTATCGTTGGCCCCGCATCATCAAAGGGACAATCAACTGTTACCTTGGTGGCCGGATCAAATCCAGCCGCTCATGTTTCGCTTCTCGCTACAGCCGCAGTCGAAGTGTTGGACAGCTTCAACACTTATCGTCGTATTCGTATTGTTATCGATAGTGGTAGTCAATCGAATTTCATAACTCAAAAATGTGCGAATCGTCTTGGCCTAGTTTTAAAAAAGACTATGGCGTCAATTGAAGGTATAGGTCAGTCATCATCCCTTGCGACAAATTCTACTGAATTTTACATGCGCTGTGGTGATAGCTCTCCTAACCTTAAAGTTCAATCTGTCGTCCTACCCAAAATATGTAGTCAAATGCCAGCTGAAAGGATTGACATCGCTCAACTTTCGCATCTTTGTAATATCGAATTAGCTGACCCTTATTTCAACGTGCCTGCGCAAATCGATGCGCTAGTAGGCGTTGATATATTTTGTAAAATATTCTTAGGTGAACGCATTAACTACGGGCCTGATGGACCCGTGGCGTTCAAAACTAAGCTTGGTTGGGTGGTTATGGGAAAGGTTTCATGTACCTCACCTTTAGCGAATTCATCGTTGCTTTGTACTTTAGATAGTTTAGATTTGCAAATCCGCAAGTTTTGGGAAACCGATGAGCTCCCAAAATCTTTACCACTGAGTGAAGAGGAGACTCAATGCGAACGTATATTTGCTACGACACATACTCGTACTGCCGATGGAAGGTACATAGTTCGATTACCTTTCAAGTCACCAAAGCCAGTCCTGGGTGACTCGCATACCCTTGCATACCGTCGTTTACTATCGCTCGAAAAACGTCTTGCTCGAAACCCTCAACTTCGTGAGGAGTATAACAACTTCATGAGGGACTACCTCGAGGCCGGACACATGGAGGTAGTTAATCAGCCCCGCACAGAGATGACTTACTATATTCCGCACCACTGCGTTATCAACCCTAGCAGCACGACCACTAAACTTCGCGTGGTTTTTGATGCCACGGCAAAGCCAGCCAATGGAACTTCGCTCAATGAACAATTACTTGTTGGTCCGAAGCTCCAATCGGACATAACTTCGATTCTTCTTCGTTTTCGGTTACGCGCTTTCGTTTTTACTGCTGATATTAGGCAAATGTATCGCCAAATATTGATCGCAATCCCTGATCGTGACTATCAGCGCATATTGTTTCGTTTTTCGGCTGACGAACCTATTCAGGAATTTCGTCTCAACACCGTTACATACGGAATGTCGTCCTCCAGTTACTTAGCGCTTCGAACCATCTTGCAAGTAGCGCAAGATGAGGGAGAGAACAGTCCCCTTGCCGTCTCAGCGCTGTCAAATGACGTATACGTTGATGACGTGGTAACGGGCATGGACTCATTAGACTCGGCTCGCGAGCTTATGCGTCAGATCACCCGTGTCCTCAAAAGGGGATGCTTCGAATTGAGAAAGTGGTCTAGCAATTGTCCTCTTCTGTTGGAAGCTATTCCTCTCGATCATCGCTATGATAAATCACTCTCATTTGACGCTGAGTCCTGCACCGCGGTCAAGGTTCTCGGTTTGGAGTGGAACCCCATCAAAGATGGATTCTCGTTCACTGTTACCTCCTTGCATGAACAATGCACAAAGCGACAAATTCTATCAGAGTTGGCTCGCATCTTCGATCCTATTGGATTCATAACTCCCATCACTTTTGCATTTAAATGTATTATCCAGACCCTATGGAGTCTTGGTTTAGATTGGGATGATATCGTACCTGATACTATCGCTCAACGTTGGTCTCGATATCGGTCAGAATTTGGTTCCTTGTCGTCTGTCGTCATTCCCCGCTTTGTTCCAACACCACATTCTACCGATCTACAACTTCATGGCTTTTGTGATGCCTCCGAATCGGGCTACGCCGCTGTCATATATTTTCGCATTCGTCACGATAACAATCGTGTCACCACACATTTCGTTATCGCTCGTTCCAAAGTTGCTCCCGTGCGAAAGATTTCAATCCCACGCTTGGAGCTATGTGCTGCTGTGCTATTGGCAGATCTTGTTGCCCACGTTCAGCACATTTTCGATAATAAACTTCATTTTAACAGCATTTATTGTTGGTCAGACTCGACAGTTACACTGTCTTGGCTAAAGTCACCATCATCTCGTTGGAAGACTTACGTTAGTAATCGTGTAAGCCGCATTCAGGAGAAGGTTCTTCCCCATTACTGGCATCATGTTCGCTCACAAAGTAACCCCGCAGACTGTGCATCACGCGGACTTACGATTCATGAGCTTATTGACCATTCGCTGTGGTGGGCGGGCCCATCTTGGCTTCTCGAGGAACCTGAAAATTGGCCACTAGCTTCTCAGTGCATCGAAGAACCCTCAGACGCAATCGTAGAACAACGCACTGTAGCACTTTCACTCTTTGTTGCCGTCGAGAAGTTTGATGAATTCTTAAATAAGTATTCGAGCCTCAACAAGATTCAACGCATTGTGGGTTATATTCATCGTTTCGTTTATAATTGTCGTAATCCGAATAGTCGCAGATCGGGACACCTTGTCGCCCTGGAGCTAAGGCTTTCATTATTATCCCTTGTCAAAATCGCGCAGCATTCCACCTTTTTCACAGAGATACAAACATTAAACAGTGCAAAAGGAGAACCTTTATCGAAACCCTTGCAAAAGTTACAACCATTTATCGACGAAGATGGTTTGCTCAGGGTGGGCGGTCGATTGTCGCATTCAGATCTCGACTATGACGGTAAACATCCTTTGTTATTACCTCGTCAACATCGTCTCACATCGCTTATTATTAATCAAGTTCATAAAGATAATTGTCATCCTGGACTTCGTACTCTTAGTTATTTGCTTGCACAAAACTTTTGGATTCTCTCGTCCCGTCGCGCTATTCGCCATGAGTTATCAAAATGCATAAAATGTTATCGTACAAATCCAAGGCCTGTCGTACCCCGAATGGCAGACCTTCCCAAACTTCGCGTTTCACAAATAAAGCCATTCTCATGTGTCGGAATAGATTTTGCTGGTCCCTTCTCTACCTACGTTCTCCGTCACCGTGGAGCTAGAACATTCAAAACTTACGTTTGCCTATTTATATGCTTCGCTACTAAAGCGGTACATATAGAACTTGTTATTGGTCTTACTACCGATGCTTTCCTCGGCGCTCTCCGCCGATTCATCGCTCATCGCGGTCGATGTTCCCGTATCTACTGCGATCAAGGCACAAATTTTGTCGGAGCTCACAACGTCTTATTGCCTCTCGTAAAACAAGCGGCCTCTACTGAGGCAATAGAGTTTTCGTTCAACCCCCCCGCCGCCTCTCACTTTGGGGGCCTCTGGGAGGCAAATATCAAATCGTTCAAAACGCATCTCGCTCGTGTCGTCGGAAGTCAAATTTTAACCTATGAGGAGTTTATGACCGTAGCCGCTCAAATCCAAGCATTGTTGAACTCGCGTCCGTTGTGCGAAATGGGGTCCGATCCCAATGATTTCGCGGTATTGACACCCGGTCATTTTCTCACTTTAGAACCATTGACAGCGCTTCCGGAATCTGATGTGTCATCTGTCAATCTCACTTGCTTAAATCGCTGGCAGCTAGTACAAAGGCTGCATCACGACTTCTGGAAGCGGTGGCATGTGGAGTATCTGCATACGTTGAATCAACGCGCGAAATGGCATAGCAATGCCTCAGAACCTAAACCAGGCGCACTAGTATTAATTAAAGACGAACAACTCAAACCTCTCAATTGGTCGCTCGGACGTATAGTTGAATTGCATCGCGGTAAGGATGGCATATCTCGTGTCGCCACCATCAAGACGCAGACAGGTTTACTACAGCGGCCTTTAGTAAAACTCTGTCCGCTTCCTATTGAAAACTAATTTTATTATTAATACTCGAGATAAGAAACTTATAGTTTTAAATTTAGTTTTTGTTAAGTAGTCATAGTTTGATTTAAAATGCGTTGCATTTTGGTGGGCGGAATGTTGCATCCGTATCGTTGATTTAGTTATTTTGTTTTTATTTCTTTTCCACGTATGTGAAAGCCTATTCAGCGACAGTTTCCGTGGGGTAAATTGTAGATAGTTTGTGAATTTATTAAATATAAATATTAATCCAGTGAGGGTAGTTTTTGTATTTTCGTTGATGCCTCAGGCTGGATCGCCCCGCGGCCAGTGTGGTCGGAACGAAGCTGTGAACGCAACGCGTACTGAATTGTTGTCGCACCAAGATTTTCGCGAAGCGGATATTTCGAAAATATAGTGTCGCCGTAGTTGTGCCGTGCTCGCTGTTTTCTTCGATAACTTGACATCGCCATCCTGTGGATTTGTCGGCGCCGACAGGCGAAACCCCTGGTCGCGGCAAACTGGTGAGTAGGCTTTCGACGTTTATTCATAAATGCTTTCACTGGATAACTTTTCGCCTTAATTTTGTTGTTGTTGAATTCCTAACGCGTCCCGAATCGCGAGGCGCGTACAATCCTATTTCCCCGTAAACTATTGCAATTAATTGAATCAGCCAGCCTACATATTTTGCCCCTTCAAGCAACACACATCAACGTCGGTGGTAATGATTCCTGGCTTGATTTAATTGTTGTCTCAAACCTTTTCCGTGTATCCTCTCATGGTCAACATGCTGCTCCTGGTTTCTCCCATCATGACCTTATTTTCCTCTCCTATATTCTTAAACCTCCCAAACCTGTCCCTAAGGTCCTGTACAGGAGAAACTTTTCTCGCATTGACGTCGCAAAATTTTATTCTGACGTATCGAGGATTAACTGGCAGCCAGTGTTTCAAGCACGTACTATTGATGATAAGTTGCAAGCTTTTAATGATGCAATAACTCCAATTTACGACACTCATGCTCCTATTAGGAAAATCAAACTGAAACACCGGCCCGCACCTTGGATAACAGAAGATATCCGTAAAGCCATGAAAAGGAGAGACAGAGCATTGCGGATCTTCCAGAGGGAGCGTTGTGACGAAAGATGGAACGAGTATAAGGTTGCGAGGAATCGATGTAACCAAATGATACGTAACGCTAAACGCCGCCATATACTTAACAATATCTCTTCTTCTTCTTCTGCTAGTATCTGGAACTTCCTTGGTACTCTTGGAATCGGTAAAGCACACCACTCTGAACTGCCGAGCAGCATCTCTTTAGATGATCTAAATGAGCATTTCTCCCTTAATCCCGATCTTGACCGTCCCATTATCTCTAACACAATTGCTTTCATTGCTGATCTACCTAGTCCTGATGTCACCTCTTTCGTTTTCTTACCGGTAACCTGTAATAAAATTAAAAAAATTCTTATTTCGATTAAATCTAATGCGATGGGATGTGATAAGATCAACCGCCAGATGCTTGTTCCCATTATTGATCAAATCCTTCCCGCAATCACTCACATCATAAATTTTTCCCTTGAGGTTGGTACATTTCCCTCTCTTTGGCGGAAAGCCTATGTGCGACCACTTCCTAAGGTCCCTAATCCAACCCTCCCTACTCAGTTCCGTCCGATTTCCATACTCCCTTACTTATCCAAAGTGCTTGAGGCGTGCGTCCACAAACAATTTTCCTCTTTTATTCATGAAAATTCCCTTCTTAGTCCTTTTCAGTCTGGCTTTAGACCCGGTCATAGTACAACTACTGCTCTTCTTAAAGTGACCAATGATATAAAAGCCGGTATTGGGGATCGAAAAGTTACTGTGCTGGTTCTTGTCGACTTCTCAAACGCTTTTAATACCGTAAACCATGAAATTCTATTATCTATTCTCTCTCATCTCAAGGTTTCTCGTGTGGTGTTGGAGTGGTTCTCATCGTATCTTCAGGGACGCCAGCAATCGGTTATCTGTGAAGAATCCTCTTCTTCTTGGAATGATCTTATAACTTATAACATCATCATCTTCATGACCTTATCATACGTCATAACAGCACTGACATCCTTCGCACGCATATGCCTCTTTACGCAATCCATCCATACTTTCATAGATGTACCTCTACCCTTAGCAACAAATGCCACACATGTATACGAAAACGCAATTTCAATTTGAAAGCACATATGCAAACGGAGGAGTTATAAGTACGTCTACATTTTATGCTGGCTGTATAAAGCCACACGTCCACCAACAGGCAGCTGCGGCAGCACTAACGACTTTTATCGCCGCCACCGTAAACGGACCGCTGTAAATGTTGAATTAAAAATATTCTTATGCCGAAACGGTGAACCGTGAACCTTGTCACCTGGCCACAGCTATCGGCGACGCGAGCTGCGACGCGACTCGCAACGCAACGGGAAACAATAGGCGTACAGACTGAGTATGGAAAATCGAAATCGAATTGGGTATCTCACGCACTAGTTGGCCCCGACCACAACGAGTGACCGCATGCGACCAGAAGCCTTATCTTTGAATGATTCGTCTGGCGTCGAGCACTCGTCGAACGACTTCTCTGTTTAATTTCTACTGAATTTCGTTTTGTTTTCGACGAAAATTAATATAATGTTGATTTTGGTCGTAATGTTCTATTGACTTTCATCGCAAAAAATCAAAAATCAAAAGTACTTTATTTCATAGGCCCTTGCGGGCACTTAAAATCGTCAATTTTACACATTTTACAAAATTATTAAAACATAAAAAATATTCTACTAAAATCAAGCTAACCCGTGCGCTAGTGGCAAGTACATCCGCGGAGTTGATGCCGCGCATGTAATCGCCAAGAGCGACCCGATTCCGAATGTAGGGGCTAACATGAGAAGAATCGGGCAAGAAACTCATGTGCCAAAACTCTTTTAAAATCGCCAAATGTCTTACAAATTGTGAATATTACAAAACTATTCAGAGAACGAGCAATTCATTTCTTTTACCGCCACGCTGCCTTATCATTCAAAAAATCTTTAACACTGTAATAAGCCTTTTTGCTTAACTGAGCTTTAATTAAAATTTTAAATTTATTTACTGACAAGTCATGCATGTTACGTGGCAGCGTGTTGTACATACGTATACAGTGACCTTTTTTTTTTTTTTACGAGGGGAATGCGTTTGCGCACCGTCCAAGCCCCCGCAGGGGCAAGGGTGTGTGTGACTCCGCAGCGAGCGACTACCCACTAAACCCCTCGATATGCCCTCTTTGGCGCCTAGCGCAGCCACGTCCAAAGGACGCGCCGCTGCCGAACGAGGTCGTGGGAACCCTTACAGACCGACCATAACCCCGTCCGCGGCACCTGCCCACCAATGGCGGGCCCCTCAAGCCCTCTCCAAGATGGAGATGGAGAGGAGTTCCCGGGGCATACTCCGGGTGGTAATTTTTTACTGTGGTTTTCTTCCACGCGGCCCGACGCTCAATGCGCCAGGCCCCCGGCCCCGCTCAGTGCGGGGTAACGGGCTTGCCCGACGGCAGACCCCACTGGATCCACCGCCGCGCACACGAGCCGAAGCTCAGCGGCGCCAAAGCGCCGACCCACCGCAAAAAGCGGCCACGGTGGCCACACGAGGTGGCCCGCCGAGTAGCACTCGGCCATCCCACGCCCCCCTCATGGGGGCCGCACAAGTGTGCCGAAGCCACACGTTGATCGGGTCAGCCTCAGTCCTTGGAACAACGACACGCCGGAGCTCTACGAGTCTCCGAGCCTCGGAACAACGACATGCCGAAGCTCAACAAGGACCCGCACCAACCCGATCAAAGGGGCAACGGCACAAGGCGCAACGCGCCATGACCCGCGAGCGGGTCCCCAGGCGACACACAACCCCATCTTCAAAAAGAAGGGGAGGTGACGCCCCACATGGCCACGTGAAGTGGCCCGCCGGGTTAAACCCGGCCACACTACGCCCCCTCCACGGGGCAGCTGTCAGACTCTTAGCCCGCGGCAGAAAATCTGCCGGGTTGCCCAGGGTGCACCACGAGGAGGTGTTCTGACATCGCACCCCTCGTATACAGTGACCTGCAAAAGAGTTGCTTATTTTATGGAGCCTATATGTGGGCATTGCTAGCTTGTCTTTATTTCTTAAATTTAAATTATGATAGTCACTATTTTTACTGAATTTGATATCTTTATTCTTGTGTGCATACAGTAAGTTTTCATAAATATATTGTGAATGTACAGTCATAATATCAATTTCTTTGAATTTTCTCTTAAAGACTCTCGGGAGCCCATCCCATAGATCGCCCGAACAGCCCTCTTCTGCAGTACAAAAATGCAGCCAATATCGGCGGCATTTCCCCACAGTAGTATCCCGTATGACATAATACTGTGAAAGTAGCTAAAATAGACTAACCGCGCAGTTTTCACATCTGTTATTTGACGAATCATTTTAACGGCGTATGCTGTAGAACTTAGTCTGTTCGATAGGCATTCAATATGAGGACCCCATTGTAACTTAGAATCTAAAGTTATATCCAGAAATACAGTTTGATTGGCCAGCTCTATTTCTTCATCCCTAACCTTGACTTTGGCTTTAACTAATCGAACATTTGGCATAGTGAATCTAATGCATTTTGTTTTACTTTCATTTAACAACAAATTATTGGCGCCGAACCAGTGAACGACCTTGGAGAGTGCAATGTTTACTTCGTCAATATTAATTTGTCCACGTTTAACTTTAAATACTAAAGACGTGTCATCTGCAAACAATACTATCTCATGGTCGTGTCTTACAAGGTGAGGGAGGTCATTAATATATACCAGAAATAGAAATGGACCTAATATTGAGCCCTGCGGCACCCCCATTTTTACAAATGATCCAGGTGACTGCTCTCCATTGATGACCACCTTTTGAATCCTGTCACTTAGGTAAGAAGTGAGAAAATCCAAAGCGGTACCACGGATACCGTAATAGTGTAATTTCCTGATTAACGTCTGATGTTGGACACAGTCAAAAGCCTTCGATAAGTCACAAAAAACACCATAGGCTTCCTGCGACTCCTCCCAGGCCTCATAAATGCACTCTAACAATTTTATTCCAGCACCGTCCGCGGGTAAAACCAAATTGTTTAATATGCAGTAAGTTATTATTACTAAAATGTTTCTGTAATTGCTTAAGCGCGGTTTTTTCAAAAATTTTACTGAATGTTGATAGTACGGATATTGGACGAAAGTTAGTGGGATCTGAAGTACTACCAGATTTAAACAATGGAGTTATTTTGCTAAGTTTCATCAAATCAGGAAACAAGGTGGCATTTTATCTCCTCTTCTATTTTCAGTTTTCATAAACTTTATTACTTACCGTCTCCAATGTGCGTATCACTTGTATGCCGATGATTTGCAACTTTACATCCAGGCGGACGTTGATGAGATTAATAAAGCAATTGACGCGATCAATATGGACCTTGAAACCATTAGGTGTTGGTCTGAGCAATTTGGAGTCTGTATTAACCCATCTAAATGCCAAGCCATCATAATTGGTAGCTCCAGGATCTTATCAAAGATTGCTTTTGATAGTTTGTGTCCTGTTAGTTTTGATGGTAAAGCAATTTCATTTAGCAGCAGCGTGAAGGATTTGGGTCTTCACTTGGACTCTAGTCTTAGTTGGCGACCCCAGATTGCAAGTATCTGTCAGAGAGTAACTGGGACATTACGATCTCTGTATCGTCTAAAAAACTTTTTGCCTGCTGACACAAAAAAAATGCTTGTACAGACCTTAATCTTTCCTATTATTGACTATGGTGATGTGTACTATCTCGATCTGAATGCAGATCTACTCAACAAATTGGACCGTCTTCTGAATAACTGCATTCGATTCGTCTTTAATTTAAGAAAGTATGATCATGTCTCTGCTCATCGGATGCATTTGAAATGGTTACCCATACGTGAGCGTAGAGATATGAGGACTTTAACAACGCTGTATTCCCTAATTAATGGCCCGAACACCCCTAATTATCTTAGAGATCATTTTCAGTATTTCACTACCTCTCATGATAGATCCCTTCGTTCCGTCTATAATGGCCTTCTCAAATGTCCAACTCACCAGTCGGGGATCATACACTCCTCTTTTTTAGTCCAATCCATCCTTTTATGGAATACTCTCCCACTGGACGTCAGGAAGTCATCAACCAAAGTAATTTTCAAAAATAGATTGCGGAAAGTTTTCCAAGGAAAAACTCCATCACATGGCTGTAACTTAAAACTGCTTTTGATAATGTAAGTTTGTGATGTTTTTCTTCCTTATTATATTTAGTATAGTGCATAGTTATAATTATATATATGTGTGTATATATATATATATAATGTATATATTGTATAAAGCATATTATCATATTTATTTACATGTGGATATAGGTATATATTTATATAGGTTTAAATTTAAGTATTGTTCATATCTTACATTTAATTTAATTTGTATTGGTACATCTACCTCTGAATTCTCTGCATCACCCAAAGGTTGACTGGCAGATAATGCCCCAGGCATTAAGTCCGCCTTTGTACATAAGCGTACATGAAGAATTAATAAATAAAAATAAATAAGATAAGGGTCTACGAATCAACGCTAGGAAGACCGTCGAAATGCGAGTCCAGTCATGCGAAAGCCGACCCATCAGACTCAATGGTTCACCGCTGGAATCTGTCGCAAAGTTCACCTATCTCGGCAGCTCAGTGACCAACAGCGGTGGCTCCGATGACGAGGTCGACACGAGGATCAGAAGAGCAAAAGGCGCCTTTGCCCATCTAAAACCAGTCTGGGATTCGAACGTGCTAACTCGGCGGATCAAGATTTCCCTCTTCGATTCCATAGTGAAGTCTGTCTTGCTCTTCGGCTGCGAGACCTGGAAGGAGACAAAGGGTCTGACGAGCAAGCTACAAGTGTTCGTCAACAAATGCCTAAGATCCATCCTGCGCAGATTCTGGCCGAACACTATCAGCAACGAGGATCTATGGCACCAAATCCCGATTAAGCAGGATATTGCCCAGCGGAAGTGGAAGTGGATAGGGCACACCCTCCGGAGACCAGAGGACAGCACCGCCAGAATCGCGTTCACGTGGAGGCCGCGTGGAAGCAGGTGACGGGGCCGGCCGGCGCACACGTGGCAGCGCACCGTCGACGCCGAGCTGCGAGTAGCCGGGCTGAGTTGGAGAGACGCGGAGCGAGAGGCACAAGACAGGACCGGATGGAGACGTCTCACGAAGGCCCTCTGTACCACCGGGGTACCATAGGACAACAACAACAATACGTCAAAACTTTGTTGGTGCTCGCAAACTTCATACATATGTATGTACAACGTTACGCTTACATTACACTACGAAACTGTACACAAAAGGTTCGTGTTTCCAAATTTAGTTCCAAATACGCCCTGTAGGAGCGCTGTACAATTCTCATACAATTATTTCACAATGATGATACGAATACTTTGAGGAGCGTCGGTGGCGCTGTGGACTCTGCACTTGCCTTCCAATCGGGAGGTCGGGGTTCGAGACCCGCTATGTACCAATGTGTTTTTCGTTTCGAATTTTCATATGTACATTTGTCTGACGCTCCTACAGTGAAGGAAAACATCGTGAGGCAACCTGCATACATCTGCGAAGAAATTCAATGGTGTATGTGAAGTCGACCAATCCGCACTGGGCCAGCGTGGTTGACTAAGGCCTAATCACCCTAACATAGGGTAGGCTCGAACCCCTCGGTGGGGACGTATATGAGCTATGATGATGATGATGATACGAATACTTTGACGCAAATGTTCGTGCTAGCCCTACCAATAGTTCTTGGCCCGCGGCCGGTATCGTCGCCATCAACAAGTAATGTAACGAAAGCTTAAAAGCCGGCCTCACCTGGCCTCTATTTCACCATCTCTGACTGGTGCGACAATAATGTCAAAATACAGGGCTATTTGTGGACCCCCGCCAAAATTGAATACATGATAAAGAAAGTAATATAAAAGGGGTAAAACATTTTTGTTCTAATCCGCATATTACGACAACTTTTTAAATCCAAAATTTCTAAATTAATTTTTGATGATTTATACCTACCGAGAGAAACACTACTCTTTCATACAAATGTTCTAGACATAGGTATCTCACTAAAATGTTGCAGCTGAATTGCATTTCCCCTAAAAAGAACTATTATTTTTAAGGAACGGTAAGTGTATTCTTATTTTTGTATTTATATTAAGAAAATAGCTATTGCAAACTAAACAATCATAAATATACTAACCAGCGAATGTTAAAATGTTAAATTCTAAGGTCACCTCTTGTGTTTATGTCTCTGTTATAATTTGATTTTCGTTTAATTGTTATATGGCAATTCATTGAATAAGTGCCACCAAGATCTTACTGAACAAAAGTAATTCAGTTCAGTTTTGACTTCAAGGTCCTCATTGAAAAATATTCGTGTCGATAACGCATTTAATAAAAAAGAGCATTGAAAAATGAATAAACTCAATAAAGAATAAAACTCCGTCTCGGGTGGGAAGTTTTTTCTTTATTGATTTTTCAATTTATTAAGCATTTTTAAATAAAATGCAAAATTCTTTATAAAATAAAAAAAGCTTCCTCAAATCTCCGCGTGAGCTTGCATTGCAATAAATTGCCCGGGCGACGCAGAACACACTCGAAAATAAAAATTGAATCCGGCATATTAATTCGCATCCGGCCGGAGCCGGTAAATCACCCGGGAACGGAGAGACTTAAACAAATACCAACACATATTCCTTTTGAAATTGTTTGTTGGAGCGCACGGGCTAACGCTTTTGCTATCCGCAGTATGCACACAATATTCGACGACATAAAATAGTTGAGTGTTTATTTTCGTGACCTGGCATTTATTAAGAAAGCTAAACAAATTAAAAAAAAATATCTTATCACATCAAAATTTCATTCCAGACCCACCATACTCTTGGCCATACCCCTGGGAGTAGGGTGGGAGTGTTGAGATTTGAATAATTGAAAATTGATCTAATAGGTTTACCCCGCAGGCAGGATTTAAACCCGCATCTCTGATTACTAACGTATAGTATTTTGTCAAAATTGACCCTTGCTTTAGTTTTCAATATATCATTATTTGCTAGAATTTGGTCCTTATAAGTTGGCAATTATAATAAACCAGAATGTGCAGGTTCGATTCCCGGCTAGAAAAATGAATTTTCAAAAATCTAATGATGCAGCTTTAGTTTTAGCACAGTTTAACAATGCATACCGTAACGAAACGTCCACCTTGAGATTTTTTTTACATATACACGGTTATTTTTTTATCACCCTGGAAAATTTAAGGGACGCTTCACGACATGGTATTAGAATGATTTAAATATAAATAAAAAAAATAACCTTAATTTTATATTAATTTAAAAAAAAAAAAAATGCTGCACTAGTTGAGAGCAGCATTTTTAGAGATTTTTTATTTTTTTTATATATTTTTTTTAATTTTTTATTTCATTTTTTTTATTTTTTATATAATATTGGATGTGTCCTGAAGCGTCCCTAAAATTTTCCAGGGTGATAAAAAAATAACCGTGTATATCCAATCTGTAAAAGTTTCGGATTTGGACATCCAGTCACACTTGAAAAATTCAGCCTGTATACAGTGTGTAACAAAAACCATGTGAAGCCTTTTAGGAACATGTTCAGAATCGATATACCATGGTTTTTATGTATGCCATTTTTAAATCTAAATAAATATTGAATCATTAAGATTTTTAAAGTACACACCGATCACTCGCCTCATTATGCACCGGCAGTACCCCCTCGTCTATGCCTTTATAAATACTGATGTTAGAAACATATTTTTTTTCAAATTTATCAGTTTCAACAACAATCTAATTGTATTTAGTCAATAATTGTTTTATGTGACTTCTTTTTTGGTAGAGTTTTTGTTACACACTACTTACTGTAATAAAACTCAGTACTGATTCCCAAAATGTAATCCAACACAGTATTAATTCCAGATACACTATTTAATTTCATCTAGGCACTTAAACACACAAAATAACACTTACATTTTATCTCGAACTCCCCTTACACAATTCTATTTTATATAACCAAAAGATACTCTGCTCGAACGCAAAACACGTGGTACGATTGCTCGTGGACACGTCTCACTCAGACGTCTAACACCTCCGCTTGCTCCAGGCCAAGTGACTCGATTCGCCGAACACGTTTCTGTCGTTGGTTTTCCAACTTCCGATTTTATTTTAAAATGAACATTCAGTTGACTTGTACGGAATGAAGTATTGTTGCCAGTTTAAAAAATGTAGAAAATATTTAATTGGGTATAATCTGTATTAAAATATAGCTATTATTATTAAAAATGCTTATTATTTAATATAAACCTAACATTCGTCCATCCTGACAAGGTGCATGCCCTCATGCACTAGTGCACAAACCTAACATTCGGCCAATCGAGTCACTTGAAATCATAACACAAAATATATCCATATACAGTAACATTTATCTATCCATAAATTTTCCTTCAAATTAATATCTTACAATATTATCTTACAAGCCCTCCTTCTTGCATAGTTTTATAAATTATCCATACATATACATATATGTATATAGCCATGAACCCTCCTTCTCACGGCAGTAAAAATAATAAATATCGTCTTGCAAACCATCCTTCTTGCAAGACTAAAAATAGTCATGAACCCTACTTCTCAAGACTTCTTTACTTTTCCACATTTTTGCAAACCCTCCTTCTTGCAAAATATTATACATTCATAGTTGTTAAAATTACTACATTATTATATTTATTCATTACGCATTTACGACAGTTTAACATCAACTGTTCTATCGATTAAGTTCATTATCCAATCAATCTTTATTACACTTCCCAAACTAGTAAAATCATAATATTACTTAGGGCTTATTTAGATATATGTATATTTATCAAAATACTGAATTTAGAAATTACATTTAGTAATTCTTACTTTGATTTAATCTTTTTCTACGCTAATACCAAACTAACACTACCTACTTTCTACACTAAGTCTAATTATATGTTGAGTTTATAATTATATTTACTACATGTACCTATTATAATTACTAATAATAATGTAATATTATTATATACTATTAATTATAAGTCTATAATTGCACAATAGTTGCTAAGCATTATTGCACTAATATTGCTATCATGATTGATGTGAGTTTGATTATCAATTACATTAATATCACTGGAATTACTCCAGTATTATGAAATGGTGTATTTAACTATTGTAAACATATTTATATATACATGTGCATATATTGGTATGAATTAGTCATTTTCAGAGTCACTTGAATCTGAACTAATCTCTTTATCGCTACTATCGTTAACATCCAAGGCGGCCACATGAACCCATGGTAACATCCTATCGGCAGCGATGGTGGTCTGACGCTTATTGCTGGTATTGCTTAGTCCAGGTATCGCGGCTACTCTATAACGATCATTTCCTAGCACCGACACTACTCTATACGGCCCTACGTACGGAGACAAAAGCTTTTTACTTTTGCCATCATTCTTAAAGGAATTTCTGGTAATTTTAACTAGCTCTCCCTCACCATATATTCTAGCTGGACGCCGTTTCTTATCATACGCTAGTTTTTGCCTTTCCTGTTCTTCTTCAATTCGATCTTTAACAGATTCACGGATAGTTATTACGTCGGTATTTTCGCGGGCCTCTTGCAACACTTCGTTCATTTTCGGATTTATCTCCGCATTCATACTAGGTCCAAACATAACTTCGGCGGGCGTCCTACCTGTAGTTTTATGACAAGTATTATTTATCCCCCATTGTACCTTACCAATCTTATCGTCCCAGTCCTTTTCGTCGAAATTAAGGTTCTGTGCAGTTAATGAGTTTAGTATTGTGCGGTTGCATCTCTCAACCTGTCCATTTGATCTCGGACTTGCGACCGCATCGAGGACATGTTTTATACCTTTTTCACGGCAAAATCGTTTAAATGCATGTGATGTAAAACAAGTGCCGCGGTCGCTGATTATTCGATCCGGATTACGAAAAGTATAAAATATATCCTCAAGTACGTTTATAGCCATCTGAGTTTTTGTGTTACGGACAGGTCTTATGAAAATAAATTTTGTGAATGCATCCACTGTAACTAAGAGATAGGAATTACCCCTTTTTGATCGTACAAAGGGTCCTAGATGGTCAATATGTAGAGTATGGAAGGGTACCTCTACCTTAGTTATAACATGTAATTCGCCCTCGTTTGAGTTTACCTTTTTAGCATACGCACACTCAATACAGGCTTTAACATACTTCTTTACGAATTTGGACATTTTAGGGAACCAATAAGATTTCCTGATACGTTCCAAGGTCTTTTCAATACCTAAGTGCCCAATTTCGTCATGATTCAGCCGGCAAAGTTGCCACCTTGCTCCCTTAGGCACTACCCATCGTAAGTTTGACTTATCCTGATTTAAGCATTTGTACAATTTGCTATCCTTAATCACATAGTTGTCTTTTATGTAACTAAGCTTATCCATATCTATATTAGAGTCAAGAATACTACGAATCCTACACAACTCAGAGTCGCCCAACTGTAACGTATGGAGCCAGTCCGAACTACTTATTGACATTATGCTCGGATATGAATCAACTTCGCTAGTAGAAGTGGTTTGAGTAGGATTCCTAGACAAGGCATCAACATGTGCCATTTTAGTTCCTGCCCTATATTCAATAATACATTGGAATTCCTGCAACAGAAGCCACCATCTAGCAATACGAGGAATCAAATCGCGCTTTGTGAAAGTAGAACGTAAAGCGCTACAGTCTGTTACAATTTTAAATTTTTGACCAAGTAAGTAGACCCTAAATTTTCTAAGAGAACACACGACAGCTAACGTTTCCAATTCAAAAGCATGGAAGTTCTTCTCTTCTGGAGATGTTTGGCAGCTATAGTATGCTACGGGCTGGAAACATCCCGAGGCAACAGTTCTCTGCAACAAAATCCCACCAATACCGATTTTGCTAGCATCGGTATGCAATTCAGTCTCTGCAGTTGGATCGTAAATTGCTAGAATAGGCCTACTAATCAACCTGTCTTTAAGATTTCTAAAAGCTAATTCTTGTTCCTCTGTCCAAATCCATTCTTCATTTTTCTTTAGCAATTTATTTAATGGGTGCGCTAACGTTGCGAAGTTTTTAACGAACTTCCTAAAATAACCCACTAACCCAAGAAATTGACGAACTGCGTGAGAATTACAAGGTCGTGGAAAATCTGCAAAACATTGAATCTTTTTATCCCCAGGACGTATACCTGCACGACTGATCTCGTATCCTAAATAAATAATTTTGTCTTGCAAAAAGCTGCATTTTGACAAATTAAGTTTTAAGTTAGCCTTTTGGATCAAATGTAGGACTTTTGCTAGCCTTTCCAAACATTCATCCTCACTTCGGCCATATATCAATATGTCATCAATATATGCCGTCGCTTCAGTAAACCTAGCTGATCCTAACACTTTATTCATCATGCGCTGAAAAACAGCTGGCGCGTTTGCCAACCCGAACGGCATACGATTGAATTCGTACTGGCCATCCGGGGTGACAAACGATGTCAGCTGTTTAGATTCTTCTGACAACGGCACCTGGTAATACCCCGATGACATGTCTAATGTCACAAAATACGCCTGACCTGATAATCTTGAAATCTCATCTTCAATAACTGGCATAGGGTATCGTTCTTTTACTGTTACCGAATTTAAAAGCCTATAGTCGACACAAAGCCTCTGTCTACCGTCCTTTTTCCGCACCAGGATTATTGGACTTGCATATTCCGAGACGGACTCTCGTACAATACCAGCTTCCAACATTTCCCTCACCATTTCCCTAACCTGTTCACGTTCCTTGTGAGACAACCTATAGAGCCTATACACGACTGGCTTTCTACTGCATAATTCTAAGTGCATTTCAGTAACATTAGTACAACCCAACTGCTTTAGGGTGGATGCAAAACAATGGCTGCACTGATTGAGTAATTGTAGTAATTTCGATCTATGTTCCTCGCCAACTGACTCGCCAATTTGAAGATGATCTAATTCTATGGATTTATCGTCATGCAAAGTACTAACATCAGAAACATTACGAACGTTGCTCATAACCTGAACTTCGATACCTCTACCAAGAATATCACCTTTACGAAGTATACAGTTAGTCAGAATTGGGTAAAGGTATATATACATAAAACCCCCTTTAACTTGGTATATCCCACCATTAATGTGAAACTGTCCATTGGGCTTACCTATTACCTTTGAACTAAGTAAAATATTACAATTTAACAATGTTTTGGTAAAAGCTCTGACTACAACAGGACCGTAAACTTTCGTGGTAACGTCGCTGAAAACAGCAACACTTGTATGCTCACTGTAGTCACTATTTGAAAACGGTAGCTCGCCAGCTAATGTCGAGAAATTTAACAGTTGTGCATCTTTATATACCACAATATGAGATTGTTCAGTAAACGATTGCCCAACCAATAGAGGCAGTTCAAGAAAATGGTCTTCAACTATTTGACAAAACACTTTGGCACCTACATTATCAATATATAGATCCACCTCGATGCCCCCTATAGACTGAACCATATCATTACCGAAACCCTTCAAAAATATAGGGCAGTTATCGCACTCCAAACCTAGTGACAATGCTATGGATTTTGAAAGCAAAGTTACTTCGCTACCGAAATCGATAAACGACTTAATTGGTATACCGTTTATTTTAGCTTCCTTTATGAACTTTAAATTCATGTCAGAGGTTAAAATACGCATGGTTTTACGCACAGGAGTTGTATTATCGCTAGTTTCAATCCTTGTCATACAATTATCAGTCTTATGACCGAACTTTCGACACTTTTCACATTGGACATTTTAGTGGCTTTGGACATTTTAGGTAGGGGTGGCCCTTTTCTTTGCAGTTAAAACAATATAACTCGAATTGATTTGAATTTGTTTTGTTTGATCGAATCATAGAACTAGGCTTAGACTCAAATGACCTATTCCTAAAGTTAGTTCGCTCGAAAAGTTGTTGTATCTCTTTATTGGTCATTAGAAATTGTAACAACTGCTCAGGTTGCGTACAGCGCAACGCATTAGCACTAGATCGTATAGTCTTATCGTTCAACCCATGAATTATACAGTCCACCGCACGCTTGCCTTCGATGTCACATCGGTTCAATAGGGCCAATTTTTCATAAAAGTAGACTTCAAGAGACTCATTATATCTACTCCTTCTTCTCAGCATATCCCACCATTAATGTGAAACTGTCCATTGGGCTTACCTATTACCTTTGAACTAAGTAAAATATTACAATTTAACAATGTTTTGGTAAAAGCTCTGACTACAACAGGACCGTAAACTTTCGTGGTAACGTCGCTGAAAACAGCAACACTTGTATGCTCACTGTAGTCACTATTTGAAAACGGTAGCTCGCCAGCTAATGTCGAGAAATTTAACAGTTGTGCATCTTTATATACCACAATATGAGATTGTTCAGTAAACGATTCAAATTCAAATTCAAATTCAAAAAATCTTTATTCAACATAGGCCTTTACAGGCACTTATTGACGTCAAAACAAAGCAAAACAATCTAATTTAAAGAAATTATATTAACCTTGTATGTGCATACATCCTAAATATACTCAAGATGTCTGCAAATACAAGTAGGAATAAAAAAAAAAAAAGTTGATTCTACACCTGTTCGGAAATTGGGAGAGCCTTCTCGAGAAGAACAGGCAAGAAACTCGAAAGGTCTAAATTTTTTATCTCCTCTTTTAAATCGCCATTTACAATTTTGGTTTGTTACAGAGTCGTCAATTGGAAGCTGACCTCAAAGCAAAAGTTTGAGCTCAACTTCCATTACAAGAATAGATGTGTTAATTCACATTATATAAGCTATCTCTGAGAGAAGTGCGTGAACTTAGATTATAAATAAATTGCTCTCACTGAACGTTTCTTTGAAACAAAACGCAATACATTGTTAAATATTAGAATTGAGAGTTCAAACCCAAGCTTTTTTGTCCGTCATGTAATCAGACACTTTATAATATGCTTTTTTAATAAGTACATCTTTGACTGCAACTTTAAATTTGTTTAAGCTAAGTTCTTGTATACAACTTGGGATTTTATTGTAGAAACGTATACACAGGCCTCTAAAAGAATTATTAATTTTTTGGAGCCTGGTATTTGGTAAAGCTAACATATTCTTTTGTCTAGTATTAACTGAATGAATATCACTATTTTTACAAAACACATGAATATTCTTACGAACATATATTAGATTCTCATAAATATATTGCGACGCTACTGTCATAATACCAATTTCTCTGAACTTTTCTCGCAAAGAATCTCTCATTTTAAGGTTATAGATTGCTCGAATAGCCCTTTTCTGCAGTACAAAAACAATCTGAATGTCGGCAGCATTTCCCCACAACAAAATACCATACGACATCACACTATGAAAGTAAGAAAAGTATACAAGTCTTGCTGTATCAACATCAGTCAGTTGACGTATTTTCCATACAGCGTGAGCTGCAGAACTAAGTCTCTTTGACAATTTATCGATATGTGGGCCCCATTGCAGCTTAGAATCAAGTGTGATCCCAAGAAATACTGTGGTGTCCACAGGGTCAACACCTATATCCTTTATTTTTACAGTGGTGTGAACCTCTTTGACATTGGGTAAAACAAATTTTATACATTTTGTTTTCCCTTCATTAAGTGACAGGTTGTTCACATTAAACCAGTGAACAATTCTTGAGATAGAATTATTTACATCGTCATTAATTTGCACACCTCTTTTAATTTTAAATAAAAGTGAAGTATCATCTGCAAATAATACCATCTCATGTCTATCCTGTACAAAATCAGGGAGGTCATTGACATATATAAGAAATAGAAAAGGACCAAGAATCGAACCTTGCGGAACTCCCATTTTAACTGCAGAACCTTGAGACCTTTTTCCATTGATGTCTACTTTTTGAATCCTCCCACTTAGATAAGAGATTAGAAGATCAAGTGCAGTGTCACGAAACCCATAGTGGTGTAATTTTCTGATCAAGATTTCGTGATAAACGCAATCAAATGCCTTGGACAAGTCACAAAAAATGCCTAACGCATCGTGTGAGTCTTCCCAGGCTTCGAATATATGTTGTATTAACTCAACACCAGCATCGGTTGTTGAGCGACCCCTCCTAAAACCAAATTGTTTACAGTGTAGAAGATTATTCCTATTAAAATAACTTTGCATTTGCTCCAACATTATTTTTTCAAAAATTTTGCTAAAAGTAGGTAGCACAGAGATAGGTCTAAAATTACTGGGGTCTGATGTGCTACCAGATTTATGTAAAGGAATAATTTTACTTAGCTTCATAAGATCAGGAAATACACCAAAGTCAATGCAATCATTAAAAATGTTAGCAAGTATTGGAGCTATTGTTTCAATTACGGATTTAGTAACATCAACGGAATTGCCCCACAGATCCGCAGTTTTCTTTTTATTTAAAGTTTTAAATGACTTTGTTATATCAATTCCACTAATGTGTACAAATTTGAATTTATCATTACAAACTTTAACATGATCCTTCACTATAGATTCAGCAATAGCGGGGGATGAATCCAAAGACTTTGTGATTGAGACTGGAATATCAGTAAAGAACTTTTCAAATTCTGCAGCTACTTCTGTGTCAACTGTTACCTTCTTACCATCAACATTCAAACAATATTGATTATTAGTAGTTTTAGCTTTTCCAGTTTCATTATTTATAATATTCCATGTCATTTTAATTTTATTACTACTGTTTTTTATTTTTGAACTTAAATAATTAGATTTAGCAAGCTTGCAAACTTTTTTGAACACTTTGGAATAAGTTTTTACATAAAGTTTAAATTCATCACTAGTATTGAATGAGCGTTCATTGTAAAGTTCAAAAAGTTTTATTCTGCTTTTGTGAATACCTGGTGTAGCCCATTCACTAAAAGCTAAAGTGCCATCAACCGATATAGTCTTTGGAATAAAAATATTTTTAAATTCAGAACAAAATGTATGAAAAAAGTTTTCATATAATTTATTTGGATTTTCTTCATAACCTATATAATTTAATTTAATACCAATATTATTTTTCAGCCGTTCTAAGCGACCAGCAGTCTTTGGTACAACAGTGATATTCTTTTTTTCCATGCTTTTACATTTAAGTGGAATGGTAACAATTTGTCCAGAATGGTCAGATTCTAAATTATTAAAAACTCTTCTTGCTAAAGGAACAATATTTGTATAAATATTGTCAATGCATGTGGCAGACGATTGAGTTGTTCTTGTTGGCTCCAAAAATAAATTTCCAAGGTTATATGACCAAAACAGATTTTTAATCCTAATAGATAAACTAGAATTTGAATCCTAATAGATTGCCCAACCAATAGAGGCAGTTCAAGAAAATGGTCTTCAACTATTTGACAAAACACTTTGGCACCTACATTATCAATATATAGATCCACCTCGATGCCCCCTATAGACTGAACCATATCATTACCGAAACCCTTCAAAAATATAGGGCAGTTATCGCACTCCAAACCTAGTGACAATGCTATGGATTTTGAAAGCAAAGTTACTTCGCTACCGAAATCGATAAACGACTTAATTGGTATACCGTTTATTTTAGCTTCCTTTATGAACTTTAAATTCATGTCAGAGGTTAAAATACGCATGGTTTTACGCACAGGAGTTGTATTATCGCTAGTTTCAATCCTTGTCATACAATTATCAGTCTTATGACCGAACTTTCGACACTTTTCACATTGGACATTTTAGTGGCTTTGGACATTTTAGGTAGGGGTGGCCCTTTTCTTTGCAGTTAAAACAATATAACTCGAATTGATTTGAATTTGTTTTGTTTGATCGAATCATAGAACTAGGCTTAGACTCAAATGACCTATTCCTAAAGTTAGTTCGCTCGAAAAGTTGTTGTATCTCTTTATTGGTCATTAGAAATTGTAACAACTGCTCAGGTTGCGTACAGCGCAACGCATTAGCACTAGATCGTATAGTCTTATCGTTCAACCCATGAATTATACAGTCCGCACGCTTGCCTTCGATGTCACATCGGTTCAATAGGGCCAATTTTTCATAAAAGTAGACTTCAAGAGACTCATTATATCTACTCCTTCTTCTCAGCATATCCTCCAAGGTTTGGCCGTAATTTTCCTCAAAAGGAAAAGCATTCAAAAGTTTTTGTTGCCACTCAGACCAACTAAATAATATGGAATTTAAGCTTTCATACCATGTTTTGGCCAATCCTTGAAGTTTCTGCATAGCAAAGTGTACTATTGTCCGTTCATCCCAACCGTACACAGTGGCACACTCGTTAACCTTTTTGAGCCAAACGTCAATACGCTGGCTTTTGGAGGACGGGTCAAAATCTGGTAATATATTCTTAGAATTCACACTATTGTTATTATTAAACGTTTGAGCGGCCAGTGTGGATGGTTGGCGATGCGTACCACTAGTTAAAGAGTTTATAATATTAGCAACGTCTTTAGCAGAAAAATTGGGACTGACTGACCGACGAGTGCTATCGCCGAGGGGCCGCATGTGTGCTCGTGACTTCTCAGGGCTTGGCGATCGTCGATAGCTCCTCCTGGAACTCCGTCGGTCACGGTGACTGCTACTGCGCTCCCTGGATCTTCGTGTTGAAGTTCGACGGCATTCTTCTTTCCGCACTTCGTCTTCTAAAACGCGCAACCGCTCACGCTGGCGCTCCAAGTTTTCCAGTAAACTCTGGCCTCTGCTATCTCTCCCCATGCTCCGTTGACGACTTCGACTGCGATAGCTTTCTCGGCGAATGCGACTACGACTGCGTCGCACCTGTCCGCCATTGCTGCCCGCCACGTGTTTATCTGGCGTCGTCAAACGTCTCAGGGGTGATGGTCCATCCTCTCGTGGCATAATTCTGAAACTTATAAACTGAAATTGTGTATTTCGTCCTAGTATTTCAGTCAAGAGACGCCCACTATTGGACATGACTGACCCCAGTCATAAAGATAGTCTGCCTGACAGTTTTGGTGATCCAGATGCGGTTAACTGCCACTTCCTTAACTTGCCCATTAAAACTGACGCGTCGCCAGAAGTGCTTGATTATTATAGCACACACTCCTTCGTTGGCCCTAAATTCAGCTTAAAAACCGTAAGCGAACAAGAAGTTGCAAAGATCATTTCTTCTGTGAAATCCAATTCTGCTGGCGTCGATGGTTTGACTAGGGAAATGATCAGTCTAACTTTGCCTCACACGCTGAGTGCTATCACTGCTATTATCAATAAGTCTATTCAGAGCGGAGTTTTTCCCAAGCAATGGAAATTAGCCAACGTAATTCCTCTTCCTAAGATCAGTAACCCAGTAAACGTAAGTGACCTTAGACCAATCAGCATTTTACCTTTTCTTTCGAAAATCCTGGAAAAGGTTGTTTATTCCCAACTCATGTTGTTTGTTGAAACCAATAATATTCTGCCTGATTTTCAGTCTGGATTTCGGAAGAAAAGAGGTACGATCACTGCCCTCGCTGATGTTGTGGATAATATTCTTACAGATCAAGACGAAGGACGTTGCACTATCCTGGCGCTACTCGACTTTTCCCGTGCATTTGAATCTATAGATTTGCAACTGCTTCTGAAAAAGCTCCAATTCTATGGATTGGATAAACTTTCACTAAGTTGGTTTGATAGCTACTTAAATGGTCGGGAACAGATGGTGAGCTTAAGAGGTGCTAACGACGGGCGGTCAATTACTTCGGAATCCAAATCTCTCATTCGCGGTGTTCCGCAAGGCTCAATTTTGGCTCCACTTTTATTCATTTTGTTCAGTGCTGATCTCGCTTCAGTAATTAAGCACTCCAAGTTTCATTTTTATGCGGATGATGTTCAACTATACATCTCTGTCAATCCTACTAACATAACTGATACCTTAGTGGCTGTAAACGAGGATCTCGCTAATATAGCAGTTTGGGCCGATTCTAATTCTTTATACCTTAATCCTGCTAAATCAAAATTTATGGTCTTAGGTTCAAAATCGCAAGTTAATAAAATTTTAACTCATAACTTACAGTTGAAGATTGGCGATCAGGCTATTGACAGGGTAATCGAAGCCAAAAATCTGGGTTTGATTTTCGATTGTCATCTGCGTTTCGAGTCACATATTATGAGTGTTGTGAAGAGTTGTATGTTCCGGTTAAAAGTCCTATACAAAATTAGGAACATTATCAGCGAGAAAACCCGCACATTATTATGTGAGTCGTTAATACTCTCTAGGCTGAACTATGGAGATGTCGTGTTTGGTCCTCGATTGTTGTCTCGAACTCAGCGTTTAATTCAGCGTGTCCAGAATGCCTGTTTTAGATTTTGCCATGACGTTCCTCGCTTTAGTCATATTTCTCCATTTCTGAATGCTGCGTCTGTGCTTAACATGGAGTCACGTAGACATCTCCATCTCGCTTGTCTCGTTTTTGACATTATTAAACTGAAGCAGCCCGGGTACCTCTTCGATAGACTCCAATTTCATGTCTGGCACTCTTCTAGGGGCATTCGAAAGCCGCTTCAGGGGTACTCTTATAAGACTGTAGCTTTTAGGGGCAGCTTCCGTTTTCAAGCTACTAAGTGCTGGAATGATTTACCACCGCCCCTGAGGTGTTTGTCTTCTCGGAATGCCTTCAAACGCTTTCTTACCCAGCACATACTCGAAGTTCAGAGAAGAGGGATTCCTAAAGGTTTTATGTCTTAGTTTGACTAACCTGTTCCTTTGCTTTAACTAGTTTGTTTAATTGTTAAATATAATCATTGGACTAAGTCTGTGGAATCTGGAGCTCATGTTTTGTTCTACATGTCAAATATTACTTTCCTCTTTAATGTTGCTAGCTTGGAGTATAATTGATTTAGGCCTAAATATACTTTAGTAATCATCTGAATCTTAAATGCACATGATGGATGAGCTTTCGTGTGTTATTATTGTTGTTATTAATATTATTATTTTTTATTATTGTCAGTTTATTTTTCAGTTATTTCCCTGTGGTTCTATGTAACGGATCGCCGACCGATTCCCACGGGGTGATGGCTGAAAATCAGCGCTATGTCCTGTGACATTAACGTCGCTGAGCCTTTGACCCTTTGCTTGCTGCAGCACGCAAACATAATGACGATATGTGTATTGTAAATCTGTATCTCTGTCTGTGAGTTTTTATTCAATGTTTGTGTGTTGTTTGTAAGCAATAAACGTCTACTACTACTACTACTACTACATGGGCCACCTCCAAGGATCTCCATACCGATCGGTCCTGCACCTCCCGCATCCAACGGCATCCCGCGACCTTCATCAGATCGTCAGTGTAACTTGTGGGGGGCCTACGAACACTGCGTCTCCCGGTACGCGGCCGCCACTCGAGGACCGCCCCGCCCCAACGGTCGTCAGTCCTGCGAGCAATGTGTCCTGCCGACTAGGTACCACTTAATGTTTGCAATTCTTTGGGCTGCGTCTGTTCTAGTTCTTCTACGGATCTCATCATTTCTGATGTGATCACGTAGAGAAACCACGAGCATAGCCCTCTCCATTGCCCTTTGAGTGACTTTGAGCCTTCTTATTGTTGGAGAGTGTAAACGCAATGGTGTCAGCTAATCGCACATAGCAGCACGCGCCGAACGCGCCGCCTTATATGACGTCATCAGCATCCGTTTTTCAATACCCGGACACCCACCACAATTTTGACTTTCGGCGCGTACGGGGCGGCCAAATGTGCGAGGTTTCATATAATTTCATAATTCCAAAAATGCAGCGCGTACGGCGCGTGTGGCGCGTGCGGCGCGTGTGGCGCGTGCGGCGCGTGCGGCGCGTGCGGCGCGTGCGGCGCGTGCGGCGCGGGCATTGTGCGTTCAGCTTGTTTAAGTTGCGTAATACATGTTCTGAAAAACGAGGTTGACAGACAATGTCTTCTTCGTTGAATTGAATATTTGTACATACATTTGTATAATCTTTTTAGTGAATTGAGAAACCCTTATTTAATTCCAGCATTTAATTTAATACCAGCTCAACGAAGGTGAGCTGGTATTAAATTAAGGTTTCGCTCTAGTTTCATGGGATCCCATCATCAGATCCTGGTAACCTTAAAACCACCCCAGGAGTATACTCTATCGAATACAAAAATAATTTTGAAAATAGGTCCACAGTTGGCGGCGTAATTGACAACATTTCATTTTTGCTTAGGTACCAAAATTCAGAAACCATTTCGAGATTTTTGCATTGTTATCACAAAAAACGTTGTTTGGATATTTTTTATACAATAATTTTAAAGATATTTGGAAAAAACTTCAGGGTACGAAATGTTGGGCTGAATACCTGGTATAGGCCTTTGCCTATCCTAAAAAACTAGTTTTCAAATGCCAACATCATTAGCTGTCTGTGGCTAACATTCAAATGACATTGACGGTTCGCTCCAGATAAGCATTAAAACTTTTTGGTGCTAATATCTGATTTTAACCGCGTTTTGCGTATATTTTTAAGAAATGTTAACATTTTTAGCCGCACTACTTATTATAAATTAAATTGTAGGAGCTGATTTTTCATGCTAATTTTTTGACACATCACCTAGTCCTGTAAATTAAAATTACAATTTGTACAAATCGCAATCGGCTAAAAATGTATCAATTTCTTTCATATCATTTTTTAAATCATCTGCAAAACCTTTTTTACTCATGAAAAAAGGCTTAATATGTCAAAAAAACCTGTCAAAAAGTAGAGGACCTATCTTATAGCCTTGGTATTTGATGCCAACAAATCAGCATGAAAAGTTAACACCAAATGCTACCAAATGAAAAAAAACGTTGAAAATATTACGCGTCTCAAAAAATGTTGAAAATGTTGCAAGACCGTGCTTACCTGGAACGCGCCTACCGCACGTTTGACGTCTGACACGAAAAAACGTCAAAGTTTTCTTTTATAGGTCCTAGGCAAACACAATCAACAATATTATGCCCAACTCTACTTTTGTGAAATAGCCAAGTTTCAAAAAAATATTTGTATAGGTAAAACATAAAAAAAATGGGAAAATAAAAAATACGGGTCTCTTTATTTATCAAGTTCTTTCGTGTAAGCTAAAAAAATGTAGGGGTCAAACATTTGAAATAAACATACACATCGACTACTTGGTTAAAAATACTCCATTACACTAGAAATTAATTTTAGAAATTAATATAAAATTAAATAAGTGAGTTATCTTTGTATAATGTTTATCTACACTTATGTTCTTATTCTAATATTAAGAACTCAACACTAATATTTTAAAGGCATAACTTAAAGCCCTTGGCCTTTTACAAATTACATTATAATACAGGTTCGCCATACAAAACCAGTACTTTAATGTAACTCGAATTCCAATAAAATACAGTTCGATTGACGAAGCCCGACCAAGGAGGTTTTGTCACAATTTTCTTTTGTGCCAGTACATTGTCTATGGCGGCGCGTGCAACAGCGCATGCGCGGTAGAATGTTGGTGTTGGCGCCATTTCTCTGAATTTTTCATTCATTATTTTGCTATTATTGGTTAAAATAATAAATAATATAAATGTATGTAGTTTTAGATTTCTGTATTAGTTTCACAATTGCACTGTTCAAAATGCAAATAATTATTAGAATAAATGAGTTTGATTTTGTTTTAATTTTGTGTCTTTTATTTAATTTAGGTAACCACTGAGTCCATGAGTGTAGATAAAGTAGTGTATGAAATTGCACATAATTAGGTCTTAAAACACTCGTGTGGTACTATTAAAATTCTCGGCAAGCCTCGAATTTTAAACACACACTAGTGTTTTAAGACCCCCTATTATGTGACTATTTCATAAACTACTATTAAATCATTCTACTGCCGTATCCTGAAGCGTCCCTTAAATTATCCGCGGTGATAAAAAAGTAATCCTGTATATATCTGTAATGAAATGTGTATAACATAGGGAAGATGCAAATGTAATATTTATGAACGGTTTGTAATTAAAATGTTATAAAAACCTAAAATAAGAATGATGGCAACGTTTTTATTTTAGTTAATACTATTTTTCATGAGTAATTGCGGATGAAAAATACGCAAAACGGAACGCATCTTAATCTACCAATCAACGACTAGTGACGTCACTCGTGTTTTATGTCCCGTCAGATATAAAGGTAAACATTATTTTTACGAAAATTATTTATATTTTTATGTAAAAAATTGTAGTTGGTTGTATAAAAATAGACCCCAGAAACCTACAGAGAGTTAGTGTCGACATGGTAGTAACTTTTTTGTTGAAAGTGCCGAGTTTTCGAATACAGAAATGAAAGGAACTAAACTTCTGTAGTAGGTAAAGTATTAAATTACAGTAAAGTTTTAGTGTTTCATTAAGCATAATGTACAAAAAATATTTAACAAAAAATAAAAACCGACTTCAAAAACACTGAAAAGTTAAAAATAATATAAGAATAGGTACAGACAACATTACACTTCTATATTGAAGTCGGTGCCAAACGATGATCTCCTAGAAAGTCTTAAAATTTGGCACCGACTTCAATATGGAAGTGTGATGTTGTCTGTACCTATTCTTATATAATTTTTAACTTTTCAGTGTTTTTGAAGTCGGTTTTTATTTTTTGTAAAATATTTTTACTTTTTAGTGAATTAAATCTTTATAGTGAAAGAAACCCTAATTAAATACCAGCTCACCTGCTGGTATTTAATTAGTGTTTCCCTTGAATTTTCATGGGATCCCATCATCAGATCCTGACCTTGTGACTACCCTAGGAGTATACTCTATCGAATACAAAAAGAATTTTGAAAATCGGTCCACAATTGGCGGAGTAATCGCGTAACATACACACCAAACACGTTGGAAACACCTTAAAATTTAAGGGTTTTCCTCGATTTTCATGTGATCCCATCATCAGATCCTGACTTTGGTGACTATGGGACCACCCTTAGAGTATACTCTATCGAATACAAAAAGAATTTTGAAAATCGGTTCACAACTGGCGGCGTAATCGCGTAACATACACACAAAAAAAACATACGCATCGAATTGAGGAGGAGGCTCCTTTTTTGAAGTCGGTTAAAAAGAAGGTTATCGTGTTACAATCATTTTTTCAACTTTGGATCAGAAGGTCCAGTTAAAAACAATTTATTTGGGAACTTTTTTGAAGTCGATGGACACATTGGTATAAAACATGAATCCAAACGTCTTTTTTCAGAGCAATAATTGCATTTTTCTGACTATCTTATATCTTATAGTGATTTATTTTATTTATTTTATTTATTTATTTATTTAATACAGTATAAGTTTCACAGCGCAAACCAATTACTTATACCTACATTAAAACACGATAAATTTTACAATAAAAAAAAATAAACAAAATGTGGAAAGAAACAGAACAGAATGTCAATTACGCAAAAATTACAAACAAAACAATATCAATCAAAATTGTCAAAATCAAATTAATATAGAACAATTAAAAATGTGTTAATATAAAAATGTCAAAAACAAAACAATGACTCATAGGTACATAAAAAGAGCAGCAAATTTTCAAACAAAATAAAACAAAATGTGGAATAAAAATAGAATATCAAGTAAAATAAAATAACATGTCAAATAAGTAAAATGTCAAATAAGTAAAATGTCAAATAAAATAATGTCAAATATGTAACATGTCAAATAAAATAATACCAAACAAAAATGTTAATAAAAAATGTCAAAAGCAGAACAATTCACAAAAATAACTGACACCATTATGGACTGTTGCATGTCAGAAACATTCTAGCTGCGTTGCATAAATGGGAAAAGCGATCCGCGAATATGTCGGTATTCTCGTGCTGAGTGAACAAGTGCAGTAGGGACATAGCGCGCGGAGTGGGCGCGTGCATGGCATAGCGCGCTCGAGCGGACGGCCGCTGCAACAGGCGCGGTCGGCGACGCGGCGCCACCATCGCCCCCGCCGCATCCCGCGGCAGCCGCGTCGGCACTAGCAGCCCTATGCCTGCCAACACCGCCGGACTGTCCACTCGGTGGTGGATAATGGACAGGTAGTGGACCAGTAAGAGCCATTGTCTCCTTAATGTTAGTGTATCCAGCCCGACCATTCCAGAGACAAACAAAGAAGGGTAGAGGTATGGATAGTATCCGTTAGCTTTTTTGTATAACCAGCGAGCAAATTTGCGCTGAATTTTTTCAAGCATCAGGGAATACTTAGTCTCGCAAGGATCCCAGACGATTGCACCATACTCCAGCTTACTACGGACGTAGGCATTATAGAGCACCCTGGCTACCCCGATATGGAACTGTTTGCATACTCTTATAATAAATCCTAAGGCTTTGCTAGCCTGCTTACAAATGGCAATCACATGCTTATGGTGGTCAAACTTACTATCTAAAACTAAGCCTAAGTCTCGCATGTCAACAACTCTCTCCATAGCAGTGTCATTTAACCGGTACTCGGTCTGGAGTGGTGAACGCTTTCGCGAAAAAGTTATCACCTTGCACTTTGCTGCATTAAAGGGTAATCGATTCACATCACTCCACTGAGTCGCAGCATCAATGCCCTCCTGCAACTCAGCACTATCCCCAAAAGCGTTTACACCACGAAAGAGCTTCAGATCGTCAGCAAAAAGCAGGCATTCAGCAGAATGAATTCTATCTGGCAGGTCATTTATCATCAACAGAAATAATGTTGGTCCCAAAGTGCTACCTTGACTCACGCCAGACAGCGTGTAGTAATCATTCGACTCAAATCCCCCCACTCTAACATACTGCCGCCTGTTACACAAATAGCTAGCAAAGAGACTTAAGAGATTTGGCGTAAAGCCCGCTATCCCTAGTTTCTCAAGAAGAATGTCGTTATCGACTAAATCGAAAGCTTTTTTGAAGTCGAAATACGCGGCGTCTACTTGGTGTCCTGCATCCATCTCCTTACATACGTAGTCCGACAGGGCAACGAGGTTTGTGGTGGTAGAGCGAGCTTTCCGGAAGCCATGCTGACTGGTGTGCAAGCGATCAGATACCTGCAAACTTATGTGGCGGTTGAGGATCATCTCAAAAACTTTACCGAAGACCGGCAGCACTGCAATTGGTCTAAAAGAAGTGACATCAGATTTGGAACCACCTTTAGGAACCGGTGTCACTCTTGATGTTTTCCAGCGACTTGGATAAACTGCTTGGCTAAGCGAGAGGTTGAAAACATGCAACAAAGGAGTCTGCAATACAGACGCGCAATCCCTAGCCAGAAAAGCTGGGATGCCGTCAGGCCCAGTCGACGAACGGGGCTTAAGACGCCGTATGGCCTCAGTGAAATCCACTTCACTGACGGAAGAGATGGAGACAGACCTGGAGTCCATCGAGGAGTACGCCGCACGAGCTGCCGTCGTCACGTCAAGGCGCGGCTTTTCCTGTACAAACACTGAGCTAAAGTACCTAGCGAAGGCGTCTGCTGCATCTTGCCCAGTCACCTCCTTACCCTCAAAATGGAAACACTCGTCATGCCGCTACCTTTCTCTCTTTTTGTCTTTGACATACTCCCAGAATTTTATCGGAGAATTAATAATGTTTTCCTCTAATTGGCCTATATGCAGCTTATATGCTTTGTCAATCAAATGCTTTACATGAGTCCTATAATATTTAAACATTTCCCTATTAAATTCTTTGCCCTCTTGCCGAAACTTCTTTAGATGGTAGTATTTATTTTTAATGTTGCGTATTATTTCAGCTGTGTACCATTTTGGGTAAATAAACTTTGAGTTTTGTCGAGATCGATTTTTAAGAGGGACAAACTTGTTAAAACACGAGTAAAGTTTAGAATACAGGATTTCAGTGGCACAATCGACGTCGGTGGCCACTAAAAGTTCTGTCCAATCAATCTCAATTAAGGCCGCGTAAAGCGCCTCGTAGTCAGCCTTACGCCAGTTCCAATCGGGGCAGGAGCCCGCACGCGAGCACGGCGTGGGCGGCGGCGGCAGTGGCGGCGCAGACGGTGGACCGCGCGGCAACGACACCGACACTTCGAGGGGCGGGTGGTACTCGTCCATAGGCACCAGCAGATCAGAACTACCGGTCACAGTTAGTCCGTTCCTATCCAGGTCACTCAACACGAGATCCAACATACCCCCGTGGCTATTTACAATATTATTAAATTGATCAAATTTACAAAAATTACAAAAAATGTCAAAATTATGTTTTACATTAGCACTACACGATTGTGATGGATAGTCCATTTAAAATATAACTGTTTTGCATTACAACAAAACAGATATTATGTGTGTGAGAAAACACACAGCGTTGGTTGAAGAAGCATCCATAGATTTTACCGTCTTGAGTATTAAATTAAGGAACTTACCAGAATTATTCCTATGTATCAAGAATTTTTCTTTCACTCACCAAGGCTGCATGTACTCCATTCACTTTTACATGTAGCTCAGTAGTGACATATACCAGCTGTCACTGTCATAGTCTTCAATAAACACCTGCAAGCCCTTGCTCAACGCTGTGTGTTTTCTCACACACATAATATCTGTTTTGTTGTAATGCAAAACAGTTATATTATATGTGTATCTAAAACACACAGCGTTGGTTGAAGATCTGTTTGATATCTGCTGGTGAAAGAAATTCTACAAATGCTATGTGAAATTTCAATAATAAATAATATAGACATCATAACTTGAAATCAAATCAATTATATTCCTTTACAAATCAACAAAAATAATTAAATTAGGAAAAATATAAAAAGTGTAGGGTCAACATATTTTGGTTATATACACTATTGTCTTTCCTTTTTACTTCCTTATAATAAATTTATAAAAGGTCTAGGCATTCTTCTAGATAGATCTGTTCATAATATCCTCAATAATAGCTCTATTTTCTATCCAACCTTTAGATACTACTACAGAACAGTTACTGGCCATTCAAATCAGATTCTTATTTGATCCAGCCACCAATTATTGTTCTAATGACTGGTTTAACTACTCCAGCAATAGATATAAGTATCCAAGATCTGTTCACATTCCCTGTACTCTCAGTTAATGCATTATTTTTCTCACATGATGAAATGGACAATTGGACATATTTGATGGATCAGGTACTGTTTCATTAGCCACCCTGATTGTCTATTAGTAGCAATATCAGCCCTTAAGCCAAACTTGGACCAAAAACATATTTCTTCTTAGGTTATCTATTCAGGTAGTTCTAAAAGAGTGAATACCCTTCTGCCAGGGGCCAAAAGTAATATTATCGCTGTTCTGCTTCCACAATTCTACTTCTATCTGAGTTTACAATTGGTGTCTCAATTTATTAATAATTAATTCTCAATTAGCCAATCAAAAAGTCTTGGTATCCTAAATTGAGCTTTTATTGTCTGTAGTCTAGCTAGCGGACCAATTTATTTATTTTTTATCTTGTCAATGTTAGTTGCACAGTAATATTATATGTATATAGCTGACTTGTGTAAAAGTCTGATATGATATGACAGCTTGTCCTCTAAATAAAATTTTGCTAAAAATCTAGCTACATCTTGACCCTGAGGTGATTTTTGGTCAATATCTGTATGTTGCACCAATCAGTCCACCTCCTGCTTGGGGCCTTATAAGTTGCCACTGTTGAGTCACGGCAACTATTTGTAAGCAGTTTCCTTTCCTGCGTTGACCTGTGAGCTATCTATACTAAATAGTCTCAATTTTCTAAGCAAACAAAACTTCTGTGTCTGTGGTGTTCGTTCTTGTTCATTGTGAAATCTATTTCAGCAGATTTTTTTTTTTTTTTATCAGTTCCTCTAGAGCTCTTGTCTCCAGTTCTGCCAGCCAAAAAACACTGAAACCACTGAGGTGCTATCAGCCTGAAGGTTACCTGAACTGTGTTGTGGTGCCTCAGTACTCTGGGATTTAAGTTAGGCATTGAAACCTCCAGGCCAAGCTGAACCGCTAAAGACGACTTAATGGGTCGCAAAATAGCGCGGAGTCTCTGCAATCCCAGATTATGCAGGCTCAGGTTACGTGGCACAACTGCGCGACGTGATGCGAACAAGTCAACATCTGGCTTGCCCCACTTTTTAAATATAGGCTCCAAGGCCTGGGGCAACAAATGCCATTCCTGCGCCGCTGGTCAGGCTGCGCTTTTTTCGAGACGCGAACAATTCGACATGTGGCACACCCCATCTTTCGAATAAAGCCTCCGAGGCCTGGGGCAACAAGTACCATTCCCACACTGGTTGGACTGCGCTTCTTCGAGATGCAAACAAGTCGACATCTGCCATGCCCCACTTTTTGAATATAGCCTCCGAGGCCTGGGGCAACAAGTACCATTCCGGCACTGGTTGGACTGCGCTTCTTCAAGACGCAAATAAGTCGACATCTGCCCTACCCCACAGTTTGAATATAGCCTCCGAGGCTTGGGGACAACAAGTGCTATTCCAGCACTGGTTAGTTTCTGGACAAGCGGCCGGCAATGCCTGTACCTCCCCGAGAGATACGCCGCTAAGTGTGGTGTTAAATTTGTTCGATCCTCCCTAACAATTTCATTGCTAATTCAAGCAAGGTGAGCAATAGCTTGGAATGTGTGCTACAAACGTTCTGTTGTATAACTGTACAAGTTTTGGCAGCTGACTGCTTATAACATGTGTACACAGCAAATATCCCTTTTAGGTTTGGGTGCCAACACTTTGTCTTTGAAACCATGTTTGTGATAAATATGACTCGCCGTTGAGTTTTGTGACTCAGACCGCGACTAACTTTTTTTTTTTTTTAACATAAGTTACAACTCCCCTGTACAGTGGGGTGGGATTATACTGTGATCAACTGACTGATCTTAGCCACCAGCTCAGAACCTGGCACCTACCTCCCTAGGTAAGATTTATTTCATTCTGAGGTGGTGCTGCCTGAAACGTCTGAGAAACATCTATGTATGACGACAATAGGCGCCCTTTCAGAGTTGTTAAGCTTGAAAAATTCAGTAAACTTAATTTGCTTTATATCTGTAAGATAGCTTGTCTTTTGTTGAGAATCTAGGTTATTGCTAGCTTTATTCTTGTGGCTTTGTTTATATAGCAAGGCCATTGTTCTTTCCTGAGTATTTCAGAGGAGACTCAGGTACTCTATTGATTGGTAAGGTTCTAATACTGACTTTTTGTAACTTATATGTCAACCTAGCATCTCCAGTATATTTAATGTCGCAGATATTCTGCTATCCAATCTGATACCGCAACAAAAATCCGGCAGCTGAAGCTGGCCAAATGGAAAGGATGTTCATTCCTGTAAATCTATTTTAACCAACCAGTGATTTTCCTGCAGAAAGTCTACAATATCTCTCTGAGAAATTAGTTGAAAAGGTATTGTTGTAACATTCCTGTTCAATACCCCTAAATCAAAAATTGGCCATATTCCTCCATCTGGCTTTTTTTTTTTTTAATATATATATTTTATATATAATTTTTTTAAAGATATCCCCATTCTTACTTTTGTCAGTACTTCTGAAATGCCCTTCTCCTTTAGACTGTAAATTACCAGATTCATCTGCGAAGAAGTTTTTATACAATATTTGTGAAAACTGAATCTGCTTAGATGACAAGAAGCAGTTTCTGTTTGCCTGGAATTTGGCTGTTGGTTATTATTTTCATGTTAAAAGAATTTGCACCTAACTGCTTCCAAGCGTTAGCTAAAAATTATTTTTGTCTGATGTTAGATTAGAAATGTCTTGTGCTTGGTTGCTAAATGGGCTAAAATTACTGGTTCTCAGGAGAATATCTACCCTCCTTGACAACTCTTTATCTTTCTTTGTTCAGTCGTATTTTCTGATTCATGAGCATGACATAGCTGAAAGCTCTTGGAACCTGCCTGAGTCTTGTTTCTCAATTATGTGGGAGTGTATAACCACATGTGGAAACCATCTAATGGTGTAAAGCCGCCCAACTAAACAAGTGTTCATGCCTTAATGAAATAGAATAGAAAACATTTATGTTGAACAAACATGTTTTGAGGGATGACTTTAAATTCATCTCTCTTTTAAAATTCTTTCTC
This sequence comes from Schoenobius gigantellus, assembly GCA_963935595.1. Classification (NCBI taxonomy): domain Eukaryota; kingdom Metazoa; phylum Arthropoda; class Insecta; order Lepidoptera; family Crambidae; genus Schoenobius; species Schoenobius gigantellus. Next base: position 46,268,488 of record OZ012544.1, on the reverse strand, counting down.
TTCTTATTTCAATACATTCACTACAACTCCCACCTATTATCTGAAACTTTATGCAAAGGAGAGCCTGGACCAAGCAAGGTCCATTTGATCAAATAAGGATTTAACTCACACGGATTAACTGCTGCCCAGTTTACTAGAACTTGTAAAAACTGTCTTAGTGATTTACATTGCTCTAAATCAGCATTTGTTAGGCCGGTTTACATATTTTCTGCAGAAGCTAAATAGTCCCTAATTTATTAAAATAACATCTCATTAACTTTAAACAGTAGACACCTGAGGTGTTTTCAGAATAACCTCCTAATGAACATTATCAACAAATGCCTTTCAATGACTGTTATTCAAAATGCTGTAACTTATTAACCTTTAAATCTCGCTTCTCTCTGGCAGAACGGATAACCTTTTTATCATCCTACTCATTGCATATCTCGCCTGTTTTTTTTTTTTTTTTGGTGTACCCTGATCTCACTTTGAGTATTAGGTATTAATGAAGAACTGGGCAGTAGGCAAGATATTGATGGTATGTTGGGGATAGAACTAACGTACTGCGGTAATCTTTTTAGATACTTATTTCGAAATGTAAACTAAGTAGGTACCTAATTCGATTTACCAAGGCCGAGATTCGTGGATCTTCTTGTCTGTGAGTCCGCTTTCTCCTATTATTTGGAGATAGTGAAACGAAACTCTGTTCGTCTTCCGAAGAGGAAGAAATTTTGTCAATACTAGCACTACAAGAAACAAGCACTTCCTCCGAAGCAGCGGCATTCGAGTTCCGAACATTAAGATCCACAATCTCTTTTCACTATTTATTTTGTTAAATAACAACTTACCCCGATACTGCTCATCACTATTTTTACTGTTTTATATAGTAAAATAGAGCAATTGAAAAATTTTGTGCGTAATCGCGGCAAAATCTACAAACGCTATGACAGTGACAGCTGGTATATGTCACTACTGAGCTACATGTAAAAGTGAATGGAGTACATGCAGCCTTGGTGAGTGAAAGAAAAATTCTTGATACATAGGAATAATTCTGGTAAGTTCCTTAATTTAATACTCAAGACGGTAAAATCTATGGATGCTTCTTCAACCAACGCTGTGTGTTTTAGATACACATATAATAAGTAATTTGAAACAAACGGAAACTTCCCCTATGATATTTGAATTGAATGTTAGCGACGAATGAGTGACAGACAGGAGTGACGTCATCAGAACTGTAGGCCCGTTTTAGCGCGAAATTTGAAACTGTTAGTTTCCGACTGCATTTTATTGAAATAAAATTTATAATTTTAATTTTTATCATACTTGTGATCTATTCTACGTGGGATTCTTTACAATAAACGTAAAAATAAAAATATTGCATGTTCCCTATTACAAAACATCAGCTACCACAGTCGGGCCAAAGGGCTAATCATTAAATTAATCCAACTAACGACGCAAGCTGAATTCGTTAAATCAGTAATTACGGATGTCGACCCAAACATCGGGTTCGGTGCCACCGATGTCAAGAGGCGTCAACGGCCGCTCGTCGGCCCCACAAACCATGGCTAGTGTTTCACACCAAATTAATGCGTGCTGAATGCAGCCGAGTCAATAGCTCGGCTGAATGCGACCTTTCGTTTGATAAACCCGCCCCTAAGCATGATCGTTATCGTTTAAAACAATATTGAAACCGCACTGAGAGCGGGATGGCGCTATACGCAGCAAGACCGGTGTCTCTGTTTCTTTATTGTTTTAACCTTGCTATAAGCGATCATGGTAGGGCTTGATAATGGTAGACCCTGGATTAAGGCCAGCTTAGGGCCGAGATAAAGGAGTCACATCACACGCGCTACGCTATCGCTTCGTGTGGATTTACGTAACTTTAATTGTGTGAGGATAGAATCTAGACACTGAATTGTTTTCGTCGTAATCCTAAAGTGGGATAGAGGTGAGTAGGTGAGTGCCACGTGGTTGAGTCTACCCTGTATTAATCTGGAGGTCTTGGAGTTCTATTCCCCATGAGGGTCGATGATTTTTTGCTCGGTTTAGTGGGTGGTAAGGCTTTTGATCCCGCCTGCCTAGGTACCACCGTCTTTCTTAAGTTTGTCCCATAATAACAATGTCAATAACGAGAATTGGCTAGATGACTAAAAAATTTTTTTTGCTTTAATAGAAGCTCATTCTTATAATAAACAGATAGAAAAAATCGGTTTTTGAATAACTATAAAAACAACCAAGATATATGGTATTAAAGATTTTTCTCCATCTCTTTCTAGCAAAACGGCATTTTACATGGAGTTTATATGGCCGTGCTCAACGATGACGTCACGGTTGATGTCGGATCTCTCTGTCTAATCGCTTCAAAATTAACAGCTTAAAATGCTTGTATCTTATGTATTTCTAAGCCGATTTTAATTCTAATTTCACGTGATTGCATCATTTTCTACGCTTTTTTAATATTTTATGTCGAGATGTGAAAATTAGAATTCAGTCATGATCCCAATTGGGATGATGACTGAATTCTAATTTTTACATCTCGTCATTAAATATTAAAATACCGTGGAAAAAGATGCAGTCCTGTGAAATTAGAATTAAAATCGGCTTAGAAATACATTAGATACAAGCATTTAAGGTTGTAAATTTGAAGGTGATTAGACAGAGAGATCCGACATCAACCGTGACGTCATTGTTGAGTACGGCCATATAAACTCCTTGTAAATTGCCGTTTTGCTAGAAAGAGATGGAGAAAAATCTTTAATACCTTATATCTTGGTTGTTTTTATAGTTATTCCAAAATCGTTTTTTTTTTTCTTTCTGTTTATTATATATATATATTTTTTTATTTATTTAACAATATACATACACGTTTCAAAATTACATATACGCCAAACTAGAGAGTAGTTTATTGCTTCTATTAAAACAAAAAAATGTTTAGTCATCTAGCCTATTAGTTAGAGGTATGATAGTTCCTCAAATGTTGAGGACTCCAAGTAAGGGCGGCTTACATCTTCAACTTTTACGTCACCTAACATCGTGAGTGAGATGAAGGCCGAGAGCTCGTCTGTTCTGTGTTGAAAGAATGCTAGTTTTGAGGTCATTAATCAGATGTAGTGTCTGTATCGTGATTGTAGGTACAGGTGTTCAATGTCGTTATCACGCCAGCCATAACGCCCCACGCTGGGCATAGGACACAGAAATTAAAACGGCAGGATTCGGCCCATCTCCCATCACTCTTTAGTTTACATCCTTTGAATTAGAGAGAGACTGTACCAAGGTCGCCTGTTTGGGTACCTCCGTCTTACCAATTTCTGCCGCAAAGCAGCAATGCTCGCATTACTGTGTTCCGGTTTGAAGAGTAAGATATGGCAGTGAAATTACTGGGTACCGTGACTTTACATCTTATGTCACAAGTTGACAACGTACACTGTGGTTCTTGTGGGGGTTGCAATTTGCTGCGAATCTCACAAGAACCACATGTGCTATAGGTGACTGTTACCACTTACCATGAGGTGGGCAGTATGCTTTTTTACCAACTAAGTTGTATAAAAAAGACGTGTTCTGAGCATTCCCAAAACTCGCTTCGAATTCAGAATCGTTTTAATGAATTGCCATTTTGTTTTGAGCAGAATAAAATTAGGCGGGCGCGGACAACAGATGCGTGAAATCCGCCCGCCCGCCGCCGCTCACGGAACGCATAACGACAAACTATAATGCCAGTAGCATACGTCTACCGCGAAACTAACGAGGCGAAACCGCGACGCATAATAGTCAGGAACAAACAAAACGGAAGCAAAACGGCGAATTGAACGCGGAGTTGTAGACGTCGTCGTCTGAGCAGATCCGGCGGATCCGCGCGCGACAGAGACAGCGCCATAGTTAAATATCCGCGTTAGAGCAGGCGAGCTCGCCAGAGCTCGCGCCTGTTACAAATTACAACGCGGGCGAATCGTTTCAAATTCAAATTCAATATCTTTTATTCAAATTGGATTGTTACAATCTCTTTTGAACGTCAAAGCAGCTACGCCATTGGTTCACAAGTCTACGGCGGGAGACCTTGTACTGGAAAGAACCAGCAAGAAAACCAGCAAGGGCTATTTTTTTCTCCCTGTATTGTTACAGAGTCGTCAATTGGAACCTGACCTCACAGCAGAAGTTTGAGCTCAACTTCCATTACAAGATTAGATGTGTCAGTTCTCTTCTTACTACTTATTACCAAAAATAATATTTGTTTAAACAAATAGTTATACATAACAACACGATTCATTGTCTGAAAAATTAATACCAGGCATTGGCATCATTCAAATAATCGTCGACTTTATAATATCCTTTACTCATAAGAGTCTTTTTTACATGCGCTTTAAACTTATGAAAAGGCAAGTCGGTAACACTTTGTGGAAGCTTATTATAAAAGGTTATACATTTCCCCATAAACGAGCCTCTAATTTTTTGAAGCCTGAATGTTGGAACGGCAAGTTTATTTTTGAATCTTGTGTTTAGATGGTAAATTTGGAAATTGGTTTCAAATGTATTATAATTTTTATATACATAAATCAAATTTTCATAAATGTACTGTCCTGCTAAAGTCAATATATTAATTTCTCTAAATAAGACCCTTAAAGAATCTCTTGCTCGTAAATTATAAACAGCGCGAACCGCTCTTTTTTGAAGTACAAAAATACTTTCAATACTAGCAGCCGATCCCCACAGTAGTATTCCATATGACATGACACTATGAAAATAACTAAAGTAAATCAATCTTGCCGTTTCAACATCAGTAAGTTGTCTTATTTTTTTAACTGCATATGCTGCAGAACTAAGTCTGTTAGCCAAGGACTCAATATGTGGATCCCACTGCAATCTAGAATCTAGTGTTCACTACTAGGTACAGTTCCGAGGTGATTTTTGCGCTACGTGCGTAATATTTAATATTTGCTGGTAAAAAACTAGCCAGCCCTGCGAGAATGGACTTGTCGATCGACAAAAGCATGTGTCCTTTTCACGAGTATGTCGATCTTAGCTGTCAAATTTTGTTTATCGAGAGTTCCATGCTCGCAGGACAGGTCAGATAATGAGGTAGAATACGTCATAAAGTCATAAGTTATTTGCTTTGTGTAAATAATTAATCAATCTCATTTCAGGACTGTCTACAGAGCTTGGCACCCATTTAGATCTCAATCCCTTTGTCGGTGAAGTCGACAACTACAACATATCTCAATACTAAACATGACTCCTATTATCAAATGTGTGTTTTTTTATGGAATCTTACCAATTTCTGCCATGAAGCAGCAGTGGTGCAAACATTGCTGTGTTCCAGTTCGAAGAGTAAGACAGGCAGAGAAATTACTCTGAGTACTGTGGCTTGACATCTTATGTCACAAGTTGGCTACGTTCATTGACGTCCTTGTATGGGTTGCATATTTGCTAATCTTCTAGGAACTACGAAAAGGGTGTGTTATAGCTATACTGGAGTGTGCCCATTTACTACCAGCCTGCTTGTTTGCCAACGGGAATGCCCCAGGCATATAACCCGAACATCTTTAAAACGACAATGAATAGACAAATAGGTATCTTCTACTAAGCTCGTCCCACCGTAGATCTCATCCATGCGTCAAGGCTAGATTGAGATCAAGAGTAAGCCTAAATCAAGTAAAAAAACTTTTTGTATAACAAAAAACATTCCAAATCCGCCACCGACGGACAACTCCAACTCGCCACCGAAGACGATAGTTTCACAATACGCAGCCGAAGCTCCCTCAGTGCGCGAATATTGCCTCAGTATTTCACCGCGCCGCCGCCGGTGCAATTGAACTTTCGACGACAGTATCTATTAGGTGTGAATTCATTTTGAATATCAAAGCGGACTAATTTTTTTTGAAAGTCTGACTTGTATGTTATTATAAAAATAAAACCGTCTTCAAAAACACTGTATTCTTATATTATTGTTAACTTTTCAACAACAACGTCTGCCGGGCCCACTAGTCTTCTTCTTGTTCTTATAATGTGTGTGTGTGTGTATGTGTTTGAATAGGTTCAGGGAAGGTTTATACGTAGGTACAGTTGGACCCGGTAAGTGGCGTTGTAATCGGGCAGGACGACGTCTGCCGGGCCCACTAGTTTATCATAATAAATAAATTCTATTAAAAAACGCTATCGCCACACTGTTCATCCTCTACAGTCTACACCTTTCAAAGGTTGACTTGAAGAGATCTCTGTATGGGATAAGTCCACCATTTGTATAAAATTCTTGTATTTAGTGTGTGTATAATGTTTTTAATTAGTGCTTGTTTATAAAGAAAAGATTTAAGAATTAAGACAATACATTTTTCTTTTTCAACAAATCTTCTATTTTTGTATCCCATACTGCAGTTTATCGAAGTAAAACTGACATTGTAAATGTGAAAGTAACTCTGTACGTATATCTGTCTGTCTGCTCTCACGCCTAAGCCACAGAACAAATTTTAATATAATTTGGTATAGAGAAGGTTTAAGCACTAAAATAGAACAGACAACAGCTACTTTTTATCTCGAATTTTTATGAAACTAGAATTTTTACGTTGCCTGGGGTATGCGTGACATACTCGTAACCTGAATTTCATACTGAATTTCATCGCAGCCAAATCGCGGGAATCAGTTGGTAAAAAACAACATTATTTCGAAGTACCATACAGTTAAAGTGAGAGTTTTTAGGTGTTGAGGTTTTTAGATTGTCTAACCTTTATTATTCGGGTTTTCAATAAAATTAAATCCCAATGTGTTGAGGAATGTTTATTCTAGGAAAGTCGAAAAGCAACCAAATTAATTAGACGATCGTTAATAATGGGAATTATACTAAAGAAATTAAATTACAAACAAAATTAATTAATGTTAAATTCTTATAAATATAAGGGACATGAGCAACTTCTGGTCTACGCTTTTAGGATACTTTGCAAGTAATGTTGGTCCGTAAATACAATAAATGTACAGTCCACGCTCAAAAAAGGTTCTAGGTACTTAATAGACTCATAAGCATGCTTGCATTGGTGTGTTCCAGTTTGAAGGGTAAGTTATGGCAGTGAAATTACTGGGTACCATGACTTTAGACATTATGTCACAAGTTGGAAACGTACACTGTGGTTCTTGTTGCAGATTTACTGCGAATCTCACAAGAACCACATGCACTATAGGTGACTTACCATTTACCACCAGGTGGGCTAGTATATGCTAGTGGCTAGTGTATTTTATTTTTTTTTTAATCTTCGGTGTTACCCCGAATTTAACGCGAGCGAAGCCGCGGGCAAAAGCTAATAATATATATTTTTTACATAGAGTGTATAAAAAAATTAATAATAAGGCTAGAAAATATGCTCGCAATGAATAGAAGAGCGCCCGGCTGCGCGGCCTCAAACAACCGGTTTGGACAAAGCTATCAGTTTCACGGGCAGTTGCAGCGCCAGCGGCCGCCCGGAGCCCGCCGGCCGCCCGCCCTCGCCGCACAATGGACGCGCAAGCTGGAAGCGGCGCAATTTGACCGGCCATTGTTCAGCAGCCTAACGACGCTTCCTGTGACTTGTTTTCGAGCTGGCGGTTGAAATTAATTGCTAAAAAACAAACTTTTAAAAAGCTTCTCTTATTAACTAAATTAATTAATTAAAAAGGCTTTGTAGTATTTGGCCTAGGTTTAGGCTGTCTACATGAAATATTTCGTAACGGGAGTCGAACCCGATCGAACAAAATAACTATCAATTCTTCACGCACAGCACTACACGATAGATAGGAACATAAAACACAACACGCAGAACTGAGCTAAGCAATTATATTAACGAACACAACTAATTACAAAGATATAAACGAAATTAAATATTAGAATCTTAGCATACAATAAACAGCGGTGGTTAGCGAAAAGCAAGTGAGTTGTAAAACGATTCCTTCATTCAACGGCTATTGTTTTGTTATGACGCGTCGTGAGCAGGATAGTCAAAGCTAGCGCGTGGTGCGTGCGATAGGGACATGCATACGCGCAGGCACCCGGTTCGTGACGTCGAATGCAGCGAGCCGTTGGTCTAAGTAACATAAGCGGAGCTGTTTTGCACTTTGTTAGGTGGTGGCCCAAGTGATGTTCGAGAAGCGGGATGGTCGCCACAGCTTTATTTAACATGTTGTTGTCTAAAGGATATTACAGTGTTGGAGAGTACTTATCTGAACAGTTTTAAATTTTTTTTTCATTATTGACTATTATTGTATTGACATTGCCGTTAGTTTGAATTCTTTAAAATGTTATTATGAACACTAATTTGATATTGCTTGGGTTTAGAATTGACAAACATTTATCTCTGACATAAAATTTATATTTTTGACATTTGTAACATAGCATTGATTTATTTTTGACATTGCTTAACAATAATTATAACATTTTTAACGCCGACATAATACCCATGACATTTGCACGTTGATGAATTCGACAGAATATGATGGAACCAAACTGTAAGAACCTATATTTACCATATTCTTGCAAATAAAGATTCTTTCTTTCTTTCTAACTTATTTTTTGAACCAACATTTCCAGTCAGTACAACAGAATAGTCTTAAACTTTATGTAAGTTTAAAATTGGAGCAATCAAATATTTGGATTCTTCCGTAACTCGCAAGTTTTCATATTTTTAGGAAATCTTTAGCTCATCTTCATCAACAATGCAACCCGTATTTTAGTTTGATTTCGCCAACTTTCACTAAAAAACACATATTCAAAATTCTAATTGATTGCAACACATGAATCACACACTACATCTTCTTTCAATTTGTGTAATAGCAAATAATCGAATTCATGGCAAATGTACTTTTTGGGATTATTTCCAACGCTATACCTACTATATTAACCCATATAGTATCCACTTACCTTATCAAAACGGACTTACCGCTGTAGTCTTTGATCGCGTGGGGCCGATTACCCCCAAAATAACCTAATTAGCATCGAAAAGAAGTCAGAGAATGATGTCATGGTGAGGCAAAGGCGCCTTTTTACTCCTACAATACTGCATAGTTAATGGAATTGTCGCATTAGAAAAGGTCGCCTTAAGCCGCCTCTGTGGTCTAATGTTGAAACCATCTGGCGTTGCTCGAGAGGTCCGGGGTTCGATATCCCATGGAGCAGAAATTATTCTGAGTAGTAGTAGGGCTTCTGAACCCGCCTTTCTAGCTACCAATGTGGTGGTTTCATCAATAAATGCACAAGCGGCGCTAAAAACCCATTATAGCACGGTTTCTATTAACTCCCTAGCTAAGGTTAATAAAGACTTAACAAAGTTCAAAGAATATCAATATAGTCAATATAGTTCAAAGAATATTAATATACATTTCGTCGGGGCTAGTAAGATCTCGGTGGCCGAGTGGTCAATCAAGGCGTCAACACAGCATTGATGACGCGAGATCGCTCCCTGCCCGAGAAGAATTTTTTTTTAATTAATTTATGAGTATTCATTTTTCAAGAAGTATATTTACCGGAGGGAGACTCTGCCTGTACCAGGGTCGTGTGAATGGGTACTTTAGTGCTATTATTTATTATGTGGCATGGGTACCTCTGTCTTACCTATTTCTACCGCAAAGCAGCAGTACTTGCATTGCTGTGTTCCGTGCGATTTGAAAGGTAAGATAGGCATTGAAATTACTGGGTACCGTGACTTTACATCTTAAGTCACAAGTTGGCAACGTACACTGTGGTTCTTGTGGGGGTTGCAGTTAGCTGCTAATCTCACAGGAACCACATGTATTATAGGTGCCTGTTACCACTTACCATCAGATGGGCAGTTTGCTTGTTTGCAATAAAAAAATATATTTTCCAAATAAAACCGACTTCAAAAAAGTAATAAACAATCTAAGAATACAACCAACATCAAATTTTCATATTGAAGTCGGTGCCAAACGATGATCTCCTCGCAGGTCTTGAGTGCGTTTAAGTTAGATTAAATGCGAGATCAGACCCCCTAGACAAGATGCCTTTCGATAATCGCTAACGCAATCGCTAAATGGACAATGTATGAGATTTGACAATTGCGCTCGAAAGCTAAGCGACAGCTTATGTCAAATCGCATACATTTTCTTCCAGCGATTCCGTTAGCGATTATCGAAAAACGTCTTGTCAAGGGGGTTGGGGGGCAATTTAACTCATCGGCAATCGGCCATCGTACAGATTTGATAATTTTGTATGATTGAAACTGATTTTTAAATCGTCTGAAATTTTGTAACGTGTCGTCGTCATTCGAGCAGTCTTGACACATTTGTCGAATGAATCAATCAATACTTACTTAAAGCCTCAGAACAATTATTCTTCTGAGCTTAAAGCCAAGTTAGAAAATTAGATAATTAAATAGAACGAACCACCCAGAAACATATTGAGACGTGTATTATACAGTGTTTTGCGTCAACGTGAATAGAAAACAATCAAAACAGTTTTATAACTACCTCAACTTTTGACCCCGACTTTGTTTATCGCGAGTGCACCAAACACCTGGAGATAGGGCCGAGCCGCGAGGACGCAAACTACAGTATAAATTAGGGGCTACTGCTTCCGGGAATAAATCCCGCTATCAGCCCCGATAGCGCCTCCGGCTGACGCACATAAATCGGGGACGGCGGGATAAGCCGAGCGCGTAAGTAAATAGGATGGGCCGATTGCGCCGCGGCAAAAACAATTCACTATTGAACTTTGTTTCGTTTCGTTTATAACCAGCTTAATGCTTGCAACTTCGCCCGCGTTGATTTCGTTTTTCCCGCGTGTACGAGCAAACCCGTACATTGTAATATGTTTAGCGTAATTGCATGCGTCGGCGCTTTGAGCGCGCACCGGTCGCATTGTATGAACATAAATTCAGTATCAATAAAATACTCGCACGGCTAACATCGTGGTGTCATTTATTATCATTATCATTCCATATGTATGGTAAACATACCATACATAGTTTGGTCCTTCGAGCTTAAGTGACCTCGCGTACCTTCAGGAAGTTCAGTTCTGTCGTGAGTGAGGTGTTATCAAAACGTGTAGTGAACAACACATTGGATTGCAGTGAAACAAGAATTTGTTAGCGTTGCTTAATTGTATAAGCGACGATAGCCAGCATCAACCAGCAAAGCAACAATAGAAAAAACCGCCGTCGAACAAGCAGCCGAGGAGGTACACTGTCCCACTCCATTACCAGAGGGAGCAGCAGGGCGATCACAGCAGAACTCAAGTAAGATCTTTCTAATTTTTTGCTAACGTAACAACCGTGGCAATTATGGAAGACTTATTGGCAACGCAGAGCCAGATCATAGCAGCTATTGAAAAGCTTTATATCAACTTTAAAAAGGACGGTGCAGAACGCAAAACACCAGATTATATTAAGAAAAAGGTTAATCTTTTAGACGATTACTGGAGAGAATTTCAGCGAAATCATTTGCAATTATGTAACATAGGTGACGAAGCTCATGATTATTTTACGGGGAATCATTATCAAAAAACTCATGATTTGTTTACAAAAACTCGCGAACATATTATACAAAGTCTTAAGCCGATATTAAAACCGGCAACACCGTTAGCAACTCCACTGGCTTCACCATCAACTTCGTTAGAACAGCTATGTCCGCCCATTAGCACTGACACTGAAAAACATGACTCATTACCCAATATACCGAAATTTAAATCACAAGGTACTAACAGCAAACTTGATGAGATGTTACGTAGACAATCCAGCAATTTTAAGGCACTAACACGCACTATTTCCAACATTAACTTTGAGATTTTGACAGACACGTGGGAGTATCAAGATGCATTAAAATCGTTAAAGTCTAGGTGGTCAGCCATTGATACGCTTCATTGGGAATTAGATAGTGAGCTTGATGGTAAAGATCAGTCTTACGAGCAAACGTTTAACTTTCATGAATCAACGTATATCAATATGAAAAAGAAGATCAGTAGCAAGTTATGGTCGGAAAAACACAGAGAACACTCTACACCATTGATCGACATTCCGGTATTTCACGGTAACTTTCAGCAATGGACATCATTCAAAGATTTGTTTACTGAAATTATACACAGTAATCGTTCACTGTCCAATGCCCAAAAAATGCAGTTTCTGAAAACAAAGGTCAAAGGCGAAGCGGAGCGGTTAATCCAACATCTCCAGATTAGCTCCGACAATTACAATACATGTTGGGAAATTCTCAATAATCGCTTTAACAATCGAAAACTCATCTTTAATTCACACATTAGCATCTTATTGAATTTGCCAACCATACAACAACCAACAATCAACATCATAAAACGTATTCATGACACGACAATGGAGTGCTTGAATGCAATCAGGAACATGGGTATAGACATCAGTACATGGGACCCGTTGCTAGTATATCTATTAACTCAAAAATTGGATTCAGAAACACTCAATGAGTATTCAGCTTCTCTAAAACAACCACGAGAATTGGCCAAATTAGCAGAATTGTTATCATTCTTAGAAAGCAAATTTACAGCAATGGAATCGTCCAAAAGAAAAGAAATTACCAATCAACAAAAATCAAATACTTATCAAAAATCAAATTATAATTCTAAGCAAGCATACTCAGGAAATAAACCTATACTATCAAACAAACATAATCGTACTTATAAAGTGTGTCCTATTTGCAAAGGTGACGAACATGGCTTATTTTACTGTAAACAGTTTCAAGAAATGACACCGATAGGTAAGCGGCAAGCAATTGAAAAATTAAAATACTGCATTAATTGTTTATTTGATCATTATGGCAATAAATGTATCTCTAACAAACGTTGCCGCGAATGCAACGAGTGTCATAATACTATTGTCCACAAAGCATTTCAACGGAATTGTAACTCTATATCTGGTGGCGTGTCGGTATCAAACAAGCCCGCGCCATGTGAAAGCGCACCTAGTAACGTGCAGCAACGTAAGCATTCAGAAAACAATGCACATGTCGCTCAAATGAACGAATTACCAGAAACCTTATTAGCCACGGCCATGGTCAAGGTACAAAAATCAGATGGTACCTATCAAACATTACGCGCCCTTATCGACCAAGGGTCGCAAACAACGTTGATTTCCGAAAAGGCTGAACAACTTTTGGACTTAGCACGAAAACGATGCAAGGGCTTAATCACGGGTATAGGAGCAAAGGACAGCATCTGTAAAGGCATGATCAACATGAACTGCACATCAATGAACAATACATTTTCGTTTAACACAGATGCCTACATCATAAAAAGCTTAACAAAAAATCTTCCTAGCTACACATTTTCAAAGCCTAGTTGGTCGTATTTAGATAACATAGAATTAGCAGATCCTCAATTTTATAAAAGTCGCCCAATTGATATTTTATTAGGAGCTGACATTTACTCTCAGATAATTTTAGAAGGAATTTGTAGATCAAATGAAAACATGCCGATTGCGCAACAGACGCGCCTCGGATGGATATTATGTGGCAATGTCAAAAGTTTACATTGTAATGTAGTCCAATTAGACACAGAAAACCTACAACGTTTTTGGGAAATCGAGGACGTTTCTCCAGAAAAATCAACTATGTCAACGGAAGATCAGTATTGCGTTGATTTTTATAACTCTACTACGAAACGATTAGAAGATGGTAGGTTCGAGGTGTGTTTACCTCTGGTATCGAATTACGAGGAACGACTCGGTGATTCTAAATCAATAGCGATTGCACAGTTTAATCAATTACAGAGAAAGCTTGTGAAAAATGAAAATCTAGGTCAAAAATACAAGCAATTTTTTGAGGAATATAAAGAATTAAATCATTTAAAACCTTGTTTTATAAATAAAAAACCGGAATGCTACTTACCTCATCACTGCGTTTTGCGAGATGACTCATTAACTACGTCATTACGGGTCGTTTTCAATGCGTCCTGTAAAACAACATCCGGTAAAAGCTTAAACGACCTGATGTATAAGGGTCCAAATCTACAGAATGATCTACAGACACTTATTTTAAAATTTAGGCATTATCAAATAGCAATTACGGCTGACATTGAAAAAATGTTTCGCCAGATTTGGATACAACAATCAGATCAAAATTTACAAAAAATTATATGGAGAGATGAACATACAAATTTATTAAAAGAATACATGTTAAGCACCGTTACCTATGGCACCAAGGCCGCACCATTTTTGGCTATCATGACCTTAAGACAGTTATCAAAAAACGAGCGTGAACACTACCCTGAGGCAGCAGAAGTCCTCGAAAAATCCTTTTACACAGATGACCTAATTTACAGCACACACGACATACATAGCGCCATTCAAATACAGCAAAATTTAATATCATTGTTGAGTTCGGGAGGTTTTAATTTAAGGAAATGGGCATCCAACTGTCCGCAACTATTAAAACTAAATGAAGGTCAAACTTCACAAAAAAATAAAAACTTTGCAATATCAGATTCTGTAAATACAAAGACATTAGGATTGACGTGGAACAGTACACATGATTATTTTACCTACCAAATAAAAACAGAATCACACCATATGAAAACAGTCACCAAGAGATTAATATTATCTGAAATATCAAAGACCTTCGATCCCTTAGGCTGGATAACTCCTATTACAACTAAATTTAAAATATTATTCCAAGAAATATGGTCGTTAAATTTACAGTGGGATGAAGAAATACCAGAAAAGCTATCAACAGAATGGGAATTGATAAAAGATGACATCAAAAATTTAATATTAATTAAAATTCCTAGATGGATAGGAGCAAATCCGACATGTACTATAGAACTACATGGGTTTTGCGATGCATCGATGAAGGCGTATGCGTGCGTTATTTACGCAAAAATTAAAATCGGCGAAAAAATATCAATCAATTTAGTGGCAGGAAAGTCAAGACTCGTACCTAAAAGTAAGAATATAACACTTCCACGATTAGAATTATGTGGGGCATTTTTATTGAGCACTTTAATGAAGAAGGTCAAGAACAGTTTTATGGGATTAAATATCATAACTTTTGGTTGGACAGACTCCACAGCAGTGTTAGGGTGGTTGCAAGGTGATACAGGAAGATGGAAGTCCTTTGTCGCCAACCGCGTAAACAAAATAACGGAGGTGATGCGTAAAGAAGAATGGCAATATGTGAAATCTATTGAGAATCCAGCAGATTGTGCAACAAGAGGCTTATCGACAGTGCGCCTGCAGGAGTTTTCGTTGTGGTGGCAAGGTCCGTCTTGGCTTCTATCATACGATAATAGCAAAAATTGCATGACCTATGAAACGGAAGAAGATATCAAAATAGCAAAACAAGTGACTATCGCGACGCAACAACAAGCAAGCGACAGTATTATCATAAATTTATTAAATAAGTATAGTTCATTTACAAAAATTATAAAAATCTTAGCATGGTGTTATCGTTTTATATATAATTCTTTATTGTACATATAAACATTTAAATATACAGTGAGTACAAGGTATACAAGGGCGGACTTATCTCTGGGAGAGATTTCTTCCAGCCAACCCAAGTGGCAGTGTAAGATGTTGTGTATATGCGGGAACAAATTTTTCTACCTTATATCAATAGCAAGTAAGAAAAATATAAATAAAAATAATTATCTGACTTTAGAAGAGATAAGGCATGCAAAATCAAGCATTATTAAACAAATTCAGCAAAAAGAATTTAGGGAAGATATGCATAATTTACAAAAAGAAAGCAAACTAAATGTAAAAAGCAAGCTGTTATGTTTAAGTCCATTTATAGATAACAAGGGTATTTTACGGGTAGGTGGAAGATTAAAGCATGCAAACATAAGCAACGAGATGAAATATCCTATTTTATTACCTCACAACAATCGACTTACCGAATTAATTATTCAGGATGCACACGAAAGTACTTACCATGGTGGAGCTCGGGTGACTTTGGGCTTCATCAGGCAAAAATACTGGATCATCGGGGGTAATCGAGCAACAAAAAAGCATATACGCAAGTGCGTTACCTGTAAAAAATACAATCACATTAAATATAAGCAAATAATGGGAGACTTACCTTTTGCGAGAGTGAATCCATTGCGCCCATTTAGTCATACTGGGGTGGACTTCACCGGCCACATCTATATCAAAACAAACAAAGGACGAGGAACAAAAACCACTAAAGGTTACGTAGCCGTATTCATCTGCATGTCGACAAAGGCGGTCCACTTGGAGTTAGTGTCGGACATGAGTGCTTCAGCTTTCATAGCGGCACTGAGAAGAATGGCAGCCCGAAAGGGCACCCCACAACATATTTACAGCGACAATGGAAAAAATTTCGTTGGAGCAAACAAGATGCTGCAGTTTGAATATCAACAACTACAAAATATTTTCAACAACACAGAATTTATGTCCGTTGTCACCGACATGGAAATTACGTGGCATTTTAATGCGCCATCGTGGCCTTCAGCAGGAGGTCTATGGGAGGCAGCAGTAAAAAGCTTCAAGCATCATTTAAAAAGAGTCGTAGGAGAGCAAAAGTTAACGTACGAAGAAATGTCGACAGTGTTATCACAGATAGAAGGATGTTTGAATACGAGACCACTATGTCCCATATCAGAAGACCCCGAAGACCTCAACTTTTTAACACCTGCTCATTTTTTGCCTTGCTCACCAGTTTTAACAATAGTAGACACAGAAAATGACATGAGAACTAGATGGTACTTAACACAGCAAATTTTCAAGAATATATGGCAAAGATGGCAAAAAAATATTTATTACAGTTATCACAAAGAAGTAAATGGCAACAGCCGCAAAACAATATTAATGTAAATGATGTCGTGTTAATAAATGAAGAAAATTTACCTCCAGGCAAGTGGTTGATGGGAAAGGTTGTGGAGGTGTATCCAGGTTCAGACGGTCATATAAGAGTTGTAAAGCTTAAGACAAAAAACGGTTGCATTAAGCGGCCTATAATTAAATTATCAAAGCTATTGGAAAATGACATCAAATCAGTTCAAAATTCTCAATTATCAGATGATCAAGGTCAACAACAAAATATTGAAAATTGCCCAAGAAATAAAAGGGTGCCACGATTTAACTTTGTTACACTGACGACATCAATATTATTATTTCTATTAACATTATTTAGTAATACTGAAGGAACATTTCAAACAACACAATTTAGAGAAAACCAGAGACTCTATTTTGATAAAGTATCGGACATGCGATTAATACGGGATGAATGGAAAATCATAATTTATTACGAAATGCAACCTTATTGGAATGGTATTACAGTACTTAATAAATATTCGCTTATCTTAGAAGAAACCTGTAACACAATACGAGATCAAATCCAATGCGATATAATACTAGCACAAACAAAACAGGGGCTTTCCGACCTTGAGTACTACAACCGCATACTCCTGGGTCAGCAATCCTCGGCGAGTGCCCGCAGACAGCGGCGCGGCCTTATCGATGGAGTTGGCTACGTTGCAAATACCTTGTTCGGAGTACTGGACCAGAGATTCGCAGAACAATATCAGAGAGATATCAAACAACTTCGTGAGAGTCAAACACATATTGCTTCGTTTTGGAAAAACCAAACCTCCATCATAGAAGCTGAATATAATATTTTAAAGCGAACATCTGAGTCAATAAATAAACAACATAAAATGGTTAATCAGCACATTATGACTCTAGAAAGGGCAGTGAACGTATTAAAGAACAAAACAGAAACAAACTCTTTAATTAATGAATTTACGTTAGCAGCAATTGTAGCAAGCAACATGCTTCACAACCTGAAAACAATACAGAGCACATTGATCGACACTATCACTGACATTTATCATGGCAGATTTAATCCGCATTTACTTACCCCTGAACAAATAAGAGACGAACTAAGCATAATTTCTAGTCAATTGACTAGAGATCACACGCTAGCTGTAGATGACGTGCAATTAAATGTTCAAAAATTTTATGAGTTATTAAATGTAAAGGCTCGCATGTTACAAGACTATTTTATTTTTGAACTGCGACTTCCACTTATAAGTAGAGACAGATTTGAAATTTTTAAAATTATTCCCATACCACTGAGACAAAAGGACATCATGATTTCAATAGTGCCTATATCAGATTACGTAGCAATTAATTTAAAGAAGGACAGTTTCGTTATAATGAGTACAGAAAACGTGAGATCTTGTAAAGAATCAGATAACATTTATTTATGTCATGTCTTAAAACCAATGTATCAAATGAAGATGGATGCAAATTTTTGTGAATTAGAAAATAATACTTGCAAGGTTGCGAAATATATATGCAAAGATATATGGATAGAAAGTCATGCTTTAAACAATTTTATCTAATTCTGTTGCGAACAATGTCATTTGCGAGAGGTATGTGCAGATCAAGTTACCGCACAACAGCTGTCCCGAGCCGGCATATTAAAGTTAGATGAGGACTGTATTATCAAGACAGATAATTTCACTATTTTGGCTCACAAAGAACAATCTAATAAGATAAATGTATCCCCAAGTGTATATTTACCAGCTATCGCACCTATTAATCATATTATAAACATTTCGCTTCCTCAAATAAACAACGTATCAGATGTAGACAGTGACCAAAAGGCTATGATAGAGCTGGAGGAGAAAATAAAGACCATGAAAGAAAACGCTGTACAACTATCATCGGACTCGATATCATACCACGATATTCATCACTACAGTATGATTTATAGCCTAATTGTTATTGGCGGGATAATAGTTATCATAGTGGTGGGTCGCCGTATTCGTTGTCGATGGCGAGTGCCACAGACAACGCCGTCGTCTGTGCCGGCGGAGCAGAGCGCACAGGGGCTACCCGGCCCTTCCAATCGAGCATCGGCTACAGAAAATGTATTTGAAAGTGTTAAGTGTGCAAAGAATGACAATATCAGTGTAGTGTATAGTGCGCGTGTAATAGATAAGGCTACTTCTCCAGTCTTGCGTGGACATTATTCAGACATTATCAGTAAATAAGCATATTTAAATTTGATAACATTTGTTCTAACATAGCATATAAGAAAATATTGTTACTAACATTTTTGATAACATTTGTATTCTAACATAGCATATAAGAAAACATTGTAACTAACATTTGACAACATTGTGTAGAATCAAAATATTATTATCATCATTATTTTCTTGCTTACATTAGTTTAAACCTTTGTATTTTGTCTTTTGGGGAATATGTACGAGCAAACCCGTACATTGTAATATGTTTAGCGTAATTGCATGCGTCGGCGCTTTGAGCGCGCACCGGTCGCATTGTATGAACATATTTATTTTTATTTATTTATTTAATACTTTCAGTACATGTGTGTACAGAGGCGGACTTAATGCCGAAGGCATTATCTACCAGTCAACCTTTGGGTGATGCAGAGAAAAAGAAGTAGATGTACAACATTAAAATAAAACCGGTTTTACAATAATTATAAGCAACATTAAAATATATATATAAATATCAATGATATTAAAAGTAATCTTGTAATAAACAACTAATATACATAAAATACTAATACATACATATTTTAAGTTAAATAAACTAATACATATTTTCCTACTAAATTAACATAAATTCAGTATCAATAAAATACTCGCACGGCTAACATCGTGGTGTCATTTATTATCATTATCATTCCATATGTATGGTAAACATACCATACACCGCGGGAATTCTATATTTTCCCGTAGGAAAATTATGTCTTGTCTATGATACTCAGTGATTGATAATGAAGCATTCTATTCTATTGGTGAAAGAATTTTTTAAATCGGTCCAGAAGCTTTTGTACATCTATTCAGTGTAACTTCAACGTAACAGAGTGGGCCCCTCTTCCGAATAAAATTGTGTTATAACATTTAGAATTATTTGTCAACTGGCTATGATTTATTTAATTTAATTTGCAGTATTTAAAGTACTGGTGGCACCCTCTTTACACAAAGACCTACCTTTTCACCACACTTCACCATCCCCCGTTCCAACGAACCCACGATCTCTCCTTCTAGTCAGACAGAAACGAATTTACCATTCCTGGTTAAATTCGTAACAGCATATGAACTGTGATGATGATGATGATGTTTCTATATAAGTTTTTAAATAATATTTCAATTTTCAAAATATTTTTCAATTTATTTACATATACAAATCAAATCCGTCATCTGTTTGATTCGATATTACGTAGAATAATGTCGTAAAATTATATACGTCACATAATATCTGGAAAAATTCCCTAAAAAAACGAAGGTTCATATTATCCGCCCCTATATTGTCCGTAATAAACTGACGCATGTGACTTTCTATGAAATCTAGAAATATTTATATAGTATACATACGTAACATTTTAGAAGACCCATAGTAATATGCAATGACAAAATTTGGAACAGAAAGGATCAACCGTTTCCATGTTATCGTCAAAAAACTGCAAAACTTCAAAGCGCTCTCCTGTAAAGTTGCTAAAAATCAGAACCGTCGTTGTTCCACGACTGCGACGAGTTGAAGCATATTTAATAGTTGATGTGACATGGTACTAAAATTCTTATCTACTTTTGAAGCCGGATGTACATATTAACGGTTTTCAGGATGGTGGTGCCCAAGGTAGACACCACCACGTCGGCGATTCACCGACACTATGATTCTTTGATTGCTGAATCAAAAAACCGATACAGATAATGTTTACCTTGTCTCCGTTCAGTCTGCGTATGTAGCCGGTGGACTTCCTGAGCTAGCTCGAAGGAAGTCGCGGCTCCTGAAGTTCTGCGGTGGATCCACCGGTGGAGACCGGAGCACTACAAATGCCTATTAGGCCACCACGGCTCACACACGCGACGATAATACTTTTGCACAACACCAAGCGGGCTTTCGCACCCCGATATTAGGTGCGCCGCGCAAAACACAATTTGTTAGTTATATTACATTTTATTCCGGCCCGGACATAACCTCTAACAATGTCATGACATTTCGACCCGACTCGACTGACATGTTACATGCGGCCGGCCGCCAAAAAGGCTCTCACTGCACAGACCACAATGCAGTGTTGCCACTCGCTCTTCCTCGAGCGTGAACATCCCCCCGATCCGGACAGTCCCGGACTGTCCGCCAAATCAGTCTAAGGGGAGGCGAGAAAGAGTAGCGACCGCGCGCTTCAAAACAGAATCCCCAACTAGGACCTCGGCAAACCTGGGCACACCATCAGACCCTAGAGTAAGTTGGACAATGCGTCCGCGACGCCAACGTAAGGGTGGCAGGTTTGGGTCCTTCACTAACACGAGGTCTCCAACCCTCGGTGGGTTTGTCTTATCTGACCACTTAACGCGCTGTTGCAAAATGCGAGCGAGCGAGTGGCAACACTGCATTGTGGAATGCAGTGTTGCCACTCGCTCTTCCTCGAGCGTGAACATCCCCCTGCTCCGGACAGTCCCGGACTGTCCGCCAAATCAGTCTAAGGGGAGGCGAGAAAGAGTAGCGACCGCGCGCTTCAAAACAGAATCCCCAACTAGGACCTCGGCAAACCTGGGCACACCATCAGACCCTAGAGTAAGTTGGACAATGCGTCCGCGACGCCAACGTAAGGGTGGCAGGTTTGGGTCCTTCACTAACACGAGGTCTCCAACCCTCGGTGGGTTTGTCTTATCTGACCACTTAACGCGCTGTTGCAAAATGTGTAAATATGCAAGGTGCCAGCGGCGCCAGAAGCTCTGGGTAAGCTGCTGGAGCAACTCAAACCGCGAAAGGCGTCCTGGATTGATATCTCTATACGGATACTCGGGCAGGGCGTTAAGTGGTCTGCCTATCAAGAAATGGCCCGGCGTGAGGGCCTGCAAATCGTTCGCGTCGGTAGACAACGGACATAACGGACGCGAGTTGAGAACCGCCTCAATCTTATGAAACACCGTCGCGAGTTCCTCAAACGTGAGAATAGTCTCCCCAATAACGCGGCGAAGGTGAGTCTTGGCGGCCTTTACAACAGATTCAAAAATCCCTCCCCAGTGAGGGCAAGACGGCGGGGAGTATCGCCATGTTACCCCCCTACGGGAGAGTGTGGATCCGATCTCAATATTATTTTTATCTAAAAATTCACAAACTTCTCTTATATGTCTATCAGTGCCCTTGAAGTTCGTCCCACAATCGGACCGAATTAGAGAAGGCAGTCCCCGGCGGGAGACAAATCTGCCTAACGCTGCTAAGAAAGCATCCATGGTGAGCGCACTCACCACCTCCAAATGAACGGCTTTAGTGGCCAAACAAACAAACACACACAAGTAAGCCTTTTCAGTCTTAGCATTACGCAGTCGCGACATTTTTATAGTGAACGGTCCCGCGAAATCAGTTCCAACTCCTAAGAAGGTCATTGATTCATTCACACGATCAGCAGGCAAATCACCCATTTGGGGCTGCATCGTCTCGGGGCGTAAACGATAGCAGGGCAGACATCGAAATATAACAGATCGGATTATTCTTCGCGCTGACAAAATCCAAAACTCCCGTTGGAGGAGCGCGGTCAATGCATTACATCCGGCATGAGCATTCTTCACATGGCGATCAATGATCAACAATCGCACCAATGGTCCGTCCTTGGGGAGCAACAGGGGATGACGTGATCTATAAGGCAAGTTAGCGTGCCTCAATCGGCCTCCTACACGCAACAATCCCTCATCATCCAGAAAGGGAGTCAAACGCACCAAGGTCCCTTCAATTTGGACGTCCCGGTACGGAAAATCTTAAGTTCCGGTTCAAACGCTCTAGACTGGGTCATACGCACCCAATGCAAAAGAGCATCTTGGCGCTCCTGCGGTGAGAGGACCGGACACAAATCTTTGTCCTGAGGCCGGCGACAATTTCGAATAAATCTTCTTATCCAAGCGGTCACGCCGAGCAACTTGTCCAGAGAACTGTAGCGGTCTAATAAAAATTCCCGCTCTGGAGCCGCCATAGTCTCGACAGCGTGAACACGCAAGCCCGGGTTTGGTATCTTCACCACATCTGGTGTGGAAGGCCAAGACGGCTGTAACAACCATTCGGGACCCCACCACAGAGTGTGGTCAATAAGCTGAGGGGCTTCGCTGCCACGTGACGCACAGTCAGCAGGGTTTATTTCACCTGGCACGTGGCGCCAAATCAACGTGGCCTTCGAGGCCTGTATTTGGGATACCCGATTAGTCACAAATACCTCCAGGGAGTGGACGGAGTTTTTAATCCAACACAGGACAACCTGACTGTCGGACCAAGCAAAGAGCGACTCAAAGTCCACACTACGTCCCAGGGTATCAACAACGTGGTTCATCAAACGAACCAGAAGAGTAGCTCCAGACA
Organism: Schoenobius gigantellus; assembly: GCA_963935595.1. Classification (NCBI taxonomy): domain Eukaryota; kingdom Metazoa; phylum Arthropoda; class Insecta; order Lepidoptera; family Crambidae; genus Schoenobius; species Schoenobius gigantellus. The sequence goes on along the minus strand of OZ012544.1, from coordinate 46,245,236 downwards.
ATTCTAACTTCGGAATCGTTAATCGAGTCCGAAGTGGAGCAACCTTACTCTTAGCAATTAGCAAGTGGAGCTTAACAGCTCCTCTATCATCGACCGTCCGGATATATACGACGGCTGCGTATCCACTCTCAGACGCGTCACAAAAGCCATGAAGGCTGGCCGTAAACCGTCCCTTAGGCAGTATATGTCTAGGGATACTAACACGGTTAATGTCGGGGAGAGATGACATGAAGGACTCCCAATCTCGCAGCAAACGGCCCGAGAGGGGCTTATCCCACGACACTTCGGCTGACCAAAGTTCCTGTAGGAAGCACTTCATCCAAAACACTACGGGACTAATCCAGCCATTTGGGTCAAAGGTACGAGCTACTGTAGACAAAACCAACCGTTTCGTCCAGACCTTGGGGCTTGGCAGCTCCAATCGATAGGTGAACGTGTCCTGGACAGGTCTGTATTGCACTCCCAAAACAGACAGTAAATCTGGAGTGTTGGCATTCTCAAAAATATGAGGCTCCTGCTGGTGGTCGTCTGGCAAGTCACACAAAAGCTGAGGTGAGTTGGACATCCACTTCCTCAGTTCATAACCACCAGCCCCGAGAAGAGCAATTAGTTCATCTCGCAAAATCAAGGCTTCCTCGACACTAGAGGAGCCCGTACAAATATCATCCACAAATGCATCCTCCTTGAGAACCAAGGATGCGCGAGGGTATCGTAACCGCTCACGTTCAGCGAGTTCCACAAGTGAGCGAATTGCCACAAAGGGGCTCGAACGCAAACCGTATGTATTGGTGTTCAGCTCGTAGACCAGCATGGGATCTCTGGGATCCTCCCTCCATAATATGAGCTGATATCGTCTATCGTCCGGGTGAATCACAGTCTGCCGAAACATCATCCGGATATCGGTCACAAAGACGACGGCATGGCGACGGAAGTTGGTCAATACATCGCCCACCTCGTGGTGCAACTTCGGTCCAGCATGCAGACATTGATTCAGCGAAACTCCGGTAGACGTAGGAGCTGACCCATCAAAAACAACGCGTATCTTCCCAGTGGAAGGTTTCAAAACCGCGTGGTGAGGAAGAAAATTATGTTCCTCGTTTCGCCAGTCCAGTCGCGAGACCGACATGTGCCCCAGTTGCTCATATTCTCGCATGAAGTCGACATACTTCTGTTTGAAGTCGGAGTTCCTACTCATCCGACGCTCCATGGACAGCAGCCGCTTCTCGGCCAACGGCCGGGAGCTGCCAAGTGAGGGGCGAACTGACAAAAAGGGCAAACGAGTGATCAGCCGTCCCGAGTGAAGGCGACCTGTATTGTTCTGGTAGAACAACTCACACTCCTCGTCTAAGGGGTTCACTCGCTTCACGGTAGGTGGCTCTTCCACCTCCCAAAACCGTTGAAGGACATCCGATAAGGTGGAGCTAACAGTTATGTAACTGTCCACCGATGGAGATGGTGGGTTATGCCTAACTGGTCCCATCACTACAAACCCAAGCGATGTAGATAAGGCTACCAGCCCACCCTTCTGTAACTCTCTCCTCTTCCCACAATACACGCGGCCTAGAACATCGGCACCGAGCAATAAGTGAATCGGACCGGTTCGGTGGAAGGAAGGGTCAGCCAAGGTCAATCCTGATGTCGCATCAACGACAGCGCGCGAAACGTGCTGTTGCGGAAGCTGACCAACAACCTTCTCATAAACAATCGCGGTAGCGCCAATTTTGGGCGCTGAAGAGAAGTGGGGGGAGAAGGAGAACAAAACCTGACCGATCGGATCCGGGATCCGCAGGTCTCCGATTCCTCGTACCGATTCAAGGTATGGAGATGTGTTCAAACTCAACTGCCGGACCAGCCAGCTGGAGGCAATGCAACCCTGAGCTCCCGTATCCAAAAGGGCGCGAACTAAAACAAAGGTGCCCCTCGGGCCCCACACCTGTACGGAGGCTGTTGGTAACAGCACCTGCTCCTGTGGGGGGGTTGCAGCCGACAGTTGGTTTAGTGAAAATCCTCCCGCATTCCCCGCAACGGGGGGGAAGGGGGGTCCGAAGAAAAATGCGTGCGCGGCGGAGGAATAGGGCGCTCAAGGCGCTCGAGCGGGTCCCAATCCGGCACGTACACACCCCGACCAAAGCTGCATCGGGGGGCCGGGCGGTGCCCATGATGGGCGAAAGTTGGGGGAGCCCGCGATAAACGAGGTCTCTCCATCAGAGGGGGAGAGAAGCGTATCGGCTCCCGGCGTGGCTCCCTAATTACCGCGGCCCAATCCCGCGGTGGCGCCTCATAAGCGGCGCGTCGATCCCCCCCGCCCGTAGGGGGGGTGGGGCGCCCAATCCTCTCACTGGAGGGGGGGCGCCTGTCCAATCTCCGCGGAGGGGTGGCACGCCCCTCCGATCTCCTCGGAGATGTGGGTGACCTACGAGGGCCCCCGCCCGTGTGCGAGTCCCTCTCTCTCACCACCTCACGAGTGTCTTTATTATTAAGGCACAAGAGGGGATGATGGGCCCCTCCACAACAGTGGCAATCTCGTGGGTGGGGGCAAGCCGATGCCATATGGGCCCCCAGACAGCAGTAGCACCAATTCCGCTGCTTGGCCATATTCCTACGCCCCTCGGTGCGTAGGCCAACAAATTTGGGACAGGCCGGCAAACGATGGCCATCCCGCTTGCAACACTTGCAAGGCATCGGCCTCTCCCCGTGTGGAGAGTTCTGCCGCACTGCAGTATACTGCTTGTACGGGCGGCGCTCTCTCCGTGGCGCTGCCCGGGTCGCCTCATAGCGGCCTGTACTCGGTCCCGGTATAGGAGCCAGATCCAAGTGGTCGGTCATCCGACACTCATCCTCCAAAAATCTGAGGAGATCCGAGAAGGGGGGGAGGTACGAGGGACTATTGCCCCCGTATCTTTGTTCAAAGCGCCCCTTCATCTCCATGGGAAGCTTATTGAGGATGAGGTGGAGCAATATGAAGGACCACTGGTCCACCGGTAGGTCAAGTCGTTTGAGCGCATTAATAGCGCTTAGCAGCGGGTTTAAAATCTCCTTCCTCAATGAGGAGACCCGCGATACTCGTGGCAGCCCTAAAATGGCAGCCACATGTGTGTCCGCTAGCAAGCGAACATTCTGATACCGGGCGGTCAACAACGCCCTTGCAATCTCATAACTGTCATCGTTGACAGGTAGATGCTGGACAAGCACACCAGCCTCTCCACGTAAGGCAGAGAGCAAATAGGCCAATTTCTGGCTAGGGAACAGGTCGTCCCGCGAGTGAACCAGGCTATCAAAGAGGTTAATGAACCCCATCCAAGAAGCCAGGTTCCCATCAAAGGTTGGGATGTCTAAAGTGGGCAGTCTGCCCAGCAAGCCGGCCGGGGTAGGCTTGACCTCCCCGGGCGTGCACGACTCACCCCTCCGGGCGGATAGGATTGCCTGAGCCTTGTTTATAATCACATCCGCCTGTTCAAAACACTGATCATAATCGGCATTAAATTGGTCGACTGCCCGCAACTCAGCGGCACCCTCGGCTGGGTGGTCGAGCAGATATTGTTGATGAGCAACGAAAAGCTGCTCCAATTCCTTCAAGCGAGCCGGTACTCCCTCATGCCGAATTAACAAGGCATGTTCTCGGTCTGGTCGGTCTACCAAAGCGACGGCACTAGCAAACCATCTCAAAATCTTTTGTGCACCCGCGCGGGCACCACTAAGCGGGCTGACTGGCGGGACCATTTTGCACCAAAATTAATAAACACTATAATAATACACTGTAGTGCTTTTTCTTGCTAAATTGTAGAAATATAGGGAGATCGTAAAGTTGAAAGAAAAAAAACAAACTTATTCCTTTAGTCCGATACAAAATGAAACGCTTTATTCTTGTAGGTACATAATTCACTTATTCATATGGTACTTAAGTAAATAAACTCCCTTAATGCAAAGCACTTAACTAATTGTTTAATCAATACAAGCCAAGGGCAGGATGGTTCAGGTTTGTTTGATCAATCTCGGCAGGTAAAAATCAGGTACAAATTGGGTACAAAACTACAAAATGAGGGGCAATAAAGTACACCAACAAATAGTTATAGGTTTCCTTTTTTTATAAAAGAAATTAGTAGCCTTCCCCGGAGCGGTTGTTAGTGGATCGTACCTTCTATGCTAAGTCTTGCAATCACGGGTCAGATATATGATATTCCAATTTCTTAGATTATTCTTTGTTTCTAATATTACTTGTGTGATTCCACAGAATTCCTCCTTGATACTAGGTTATTTTGTTATGGTTTCTAGCTGTAAGGTCAAGCAGCGGAGCCCTACGGCCTCCGGTAACTGCCCTGGAGATTCATAGAACAGTGTTAGGTTAAAAAATATAATGAAATATGCCTATGATCTTAGGGTCAGTGGGTCTAACCCTGAGTTCTGAAGGAATCCCAGTCAATACATTTGAATTTCATGTAATAAACATTGCACGTTAATTCCAAACATAATTTTCAATGAATTGTCAAAGTTTCTTATTGGTTAGTTAATAAAAAAGACATATGGAGGGGAGAGCACCTATTTTGTGTATAATTACTGCTATTAATAAAAAGAAAACAGCTTAATTTGTGAGTTATTTGCCAAAGTATGATGTGAAACTCAATATAGTGAAAATCTAGAATTTAACATGAAATTCACAAGTGTTACTCAATATATGCATTAATCCCACTAAAATGCCGCTTACTATCAGGTTTTTTAATGAAATAGGGGATGAAAAAGGCGAATTTTGGAAATGTGATATGTTTGATTTAATAATCAATATACCCACTAATAAAAATAAAATTAACAAAATCTATTTTAAATCATGAAATATAATAAGTTAATTAGATACCTTAGTGTGGGCGGAGTATTATCTATTGATAAAATTTATTTCTTTCTATTAATTTAATGAATCGCGCGCCGGCGATTAAAAATATGATTGAGCTTTTACTCTTCAAGCTGAAAACAAAAATAACTGACTTGACTTTTGAAGTCTTACTGTACTTTTCAAATTAAATTCACACGGAAAACGGGAGAAATACCTATGGATTTTATTCGCAGAAATTAAGATTTAAAATGCTGTTCGCAAATCATAGGTACCTAATCAATAACAAATTACTTCGGTCGATGTCTCACAGACTAGTTATCCAGTTCCGAGATCATAGCATAGACGATAGACGCGTTCTAAACAACGCTCCACTTGCGCACAGATTTGCGTTTATGTGGAAGCGACGGAGCCGAGGTCCGTTTGCTGAATGTTAAGCGCCGCATTGGCGACGGAACCTCTCCTAAAACCAAATTCATTTCATAACACTCGTAAGACTCTTAACTTGCTTCAAGATGTGTCAAGTCAACATACGGATCTTTCGAAATTCTACAATATGCAATAAGTATTTCCAGCTAAAGTTATAAGTTTGGTTGAAAAACAAAACGTAATGAAAAATTAACCATAAACAAATTGTGAATGCTTTCCAAATTCTATTCGACGAAACCATAATTATATGATCTGTAAGCCTTAAGTGTACTTTATTACGATATGTCTCTAAAAAATGATCGAAACAAACGGTCTAAATGTCAAATTCCGAATTTTGAGAAAATCAACCCACCTAAATGGAAGCACGGGATTTTGGGCGAAAAAAAACTATCTTTGTAAATAAGGCCAGGACAAACGCGAGATTTATTTTGTTTATGCGAAAAGTGAATAATGACCAAAGATAATTGCAAATGTCACTTACGTGACGTGAAACGACGTTGACGTTGACACTTGACATTGATATTGTGAAATTAATTGACAAAGTTATTGTAATTATGATTTTAGTTGTGAAATGTGTGTTAAAACTACAGTGAAACCAAAATGTTTTTGCAAAATTAGTGTTTTATGAAATTTTAAGAAAAAACGGTGTTACAACACGGACAAACAGACCGACAACCGCAGACAATAAAACAGATCGGGAGGAACTTCAAAGGCAGAACAAAATATATAAACAAACCAAAATCAAGTGTAAATGCTAGAACTTAACTAGAACAAAGGCATTTAACAACAGAATCTTTCAAACAAATCAAATTCAAATATCAAGTCAACAACCCAACAAACATAATATTCAAAGGCAAACAAAACAAAATCAAATGTAAATGCTAAAACTTAACACAGCAATATAGTGTATTACAACAACAGCAAAGTCATTTAGCAGCAAAATCTTTTAAACAAATTAAATTCAAGTATAAGTTTACAACATAACAAACAAAATATTCAAGGGCAAAACAAAGATATGAAAAAACAAACCAAAATCAAATATAGGTAAATGCTAGAACTTAACTAGAACAACAAAGGCATTTAACCCCAATTTTTCATATACAATGACAATGACAACTAGTTAGGGAGATCGGTCCACAAATGAGATTGTAGTCGGTTTAAAATCAGCAATCAAAACCAATTAATATGTATTGCCCGTTTGGACAACCAACAAGATTACAATATTAATTGTACAATACTAATCAACCACTCAAATCTAAAAACCACGCTCTGCTACCAAGAGATGGTGGTGCCCAAGATAGACACCACCACGTCGGCGATTCACCGACACTATGATTCTTTGATTGCTGAATCAAAAAACCGATACTGATAATGTTTACCTTGTCTCCGTTCAGTCTGCGTATGTAGCCGGTGGACTTCCTGAGCTAGCTCGAAGGAAGTCGCGGCTCCTGAAGTTCTGCGGTGGATCCACCGGTGGAGACCGGAGCACTACAAATGCCTATTAGGCCACCACGGCTCACACACGCGACGATAATACTTTTGCACAACACCAAGCGGGCTTTCGCACCCCGATATTAGGTGCGCTGCGCAAAACACAATTTGTTAGTTATATTACATTTTATTCCGACCCGGACATAACCTCTAACAATGTCATGACATTTCGACCCGACTCGACTGACATGTTACATGCGGCCGGCCGCCAAAAAGGCTCTCACTGCACAGACCACAATGCAGTGTTGCCACTCGCTCTTCCTCGAGCGTGAACACAGATTATTAATGGTTAAACAAACTTACCTTTGTGATGTTTGACCATAATTATACGAGACGTTGCATCCGAAGAGATTTATATATTAACCAGGTAGTCCACTTTCCAATGTACCGGGCACCACGCACAATTTTAGAGCGAGACATAAAAATAAAAAGATTGGTAGGTAGTTTTAGTATTATTCACCCGCTTGCGCGCTGTTACGCCGTTTGACTCATTCCTTTAGAGCAAAATTTCTCAAAAACTTTGGGTATTTATTTGCAACACAGCAAATAATGGGTAGGGAGGGAGTATAAATCTCTTCGGATGCAACGTCTCGTATAATTATGGTCAAACATCACAAAGGTAAGTTTGTTTAACCATTAATTATACTACGACGTTGCATCCTCGAGATTTATATATTAACCAGGTAGGATGTTTAGAGTATTTTGAGAAATTTTCAATTAGAAGAAAAAAAATAGAAAGTTTGTCGTTAATTCGGTATAAGTTGCCTTTTTTTATAATTTATAACAAAATCAAAATCAGAAAACTAAAAAGTTTTATTACGCATAGATACGCACTCTTGATAGAATCTTGATAAGAATTTCCAAGGCACAGAAAATCATCTAAATAATGTATAATAGTAAACTGACTTCTAAGATGAGATAATATGGGTTTAAAAAGCTTAGTGAAAATGTATGAAGCTGAAGCAATTGCAAAGGGAAGACATTAATATTTGCTTAAATTTAAATCTAAGATAATGTTTCGACGATTGATGCGTATAGTGACTAAAAAATAGACATCTTATAAATCGATGAACGCCATATACCTAACAGAATTTAGACATCAGCTTAATAGCCGTTCGAATGTCTTCCATTTTAAAAGGCAACTCTAAACAAATTCATTAAAAGGTTTGACATTGAGAATAAATCTATTCTAACCATCAGTTTTACGAATTGTAACACCGTTTGGTCTTAAAATTTAATTAAACACAAATTTTGCAAAAAAACTTTTTCGTTTTACTGTTGTTTTTACATAAAAATTACAACTTGTTTTTTTTTTACTACAATAATTCTTTGTCAATTAGTTTCACAATATCCATTTCAACGTCATTTTTGCACGTGACAATTGCAAGTAGTACCTACCTTTGATTATTGTGCAATTTGTGCATAGACAATATAAAAGAAAATAAATTTCGGGTTTATTTTGGCATAGTCTACAAAGATAGATTTTTTTTTTCAAATTCTTAATGATTAAATTTGACATTAAATCCGTTTGTTTTGATAACTTTTAGAGACATTTAACAAAACATATTTTAAATTAATAGATCAAATTAAATGAAGACATTTAACACGAGACATATAAATTGATAGTTTATAACAAGAGTTTCGTCGAGTAGAGTTTTTAAAAGCTTTTATATTTTTGTTTATTGTTAATTAATTATGACCTTCTGTCTTTTTCAACCAAACATTTATTACTTTCATTTAGAACACTGATTATATATTATAGAACTTTAAAAATTTCATATGTTTACTGGTGACGGTGATAAGCGATAAGTCCGTCCTTAACACTTCTCACAATCACAATGAGAATTTCATAGGTTGTGCAACTGGTTGGGGTATTATGGGTGTGATTCCTTTACCAATACCTTGACCTAAGAAAAATCAATCCCTAGTTATAATCGAAGTATATCATATTTTCTGCTTTTCATTTTATTCAAGAAAAAATACGAAATAGTTTCGTTGTAATATATCAAGTGCACGCGACCTTCCAGGTTTTGTTTCCAGTTCGAGATCAAGGCTCAGGACACGCAATACATACTTAGCTATGCTATAAATAATAAGGATTCTCCGAATGATTCATCAATTTGTTATAATAATTTAAGTACTTACGCTAATTACCAAGGTACCTTAGGTATTTCTAATTCACTTGAATTTTCTTTTTGATTTAGAACAGATAAATTTATTAACTTTTTTGTTAGGTAGGGTTTTTTCAAACACATTATATTCCACAAATCCGTCTTTTACATCCCCTATTTCATAAAAATAAACCTGATAGAAAGAGGCATCTTGGTGGATTAATGAACAATATTTACACATTTCAGGTTATAAATATTGTAGATTTTCACCATAGAAAGTTTCAGATCACTCCTTGGCAAATATCTCACAAAGGTTATTTTCTTTGAATTAATGGTAGTAGTTCTACACAAAATAGGTGCTCTCTCCTCCATATGTTATTTTTATAATCCAACAAATAACAAAATTTTACAATTTAATAAAAATTATGTGAGAGCCCCTGACCATATGATCATAGGTATGTTACTATATACTTATTAACCCAACACTGTACTATGAATCTCCAGGGCAGTTCCCATAAGGCTTGGCTGTCTGGTTTTTCAGTGGAGGAACTAAGAAACAACTAGTATAACAAGGAAGAATTCTGTGGAATTACATATCTAAAACATAAAATCTAAGAAATTGGAGTACAGTATCATTGACATGTGATCGCAAGAATTTAAAGTCGAAGGTACGATCCACTAACCATCGTTACGGGGCAGGCTAATCTTAAAAAAAAGAAACAAAACATTTTCATTTGGTGTATTCAGCTGTGTACCCAATTTTTAGCTTTATTAGTTTGATACCGAGATTGATAAAAAAATCCGAACCATTCTGCCCTTTGTATAGATTTCTGTATCTATTATAATATAGGTACCTGATTCTCTTTAATTTAACTTACAAATCTAAGGATATGATTGTATCTGACTATTATTATGATGGCTGGCTTGATTGTATTGTTCTCTTATGCTTATGCATAAGAGAACTGTATAAAGCTTATTATTTCAATAAGTCAAGGATTAAATTTGTTTTCTTTTCCCAAATTTAAATTTACAATCAAATTTTGACAATTAGCAAGAAAAGAGCATTACAGGTAGGAAATATTATGTTAGATATAAATTGATCTAATTCGTCATTGCATCATCTTACTGCTCTCATTTGGTATAACTTCTTAATTTCATAACATAATGTCACAATATTTGACTGTGAAAAACGTGAACTTATAGGTAAACATCTTTGAGATTCGGTTTCTTAAAAAGAAATTTGTAATCCGTTTTACCCGTTACAATTCACAAGAGAACTGGACCGATTTAAAAAAAATTTCAGGTGTGAATAAAATATTTTCATTTACCAGAATGATTATTACATTTTCCTTTATTATGTTTTGATCTACGCCTTTGGTCGAGACTTCGTTGTCTGATATCGATCTACTACATGTACTTTCCTAGCAGACTAATGGTACGAGTGACTCCTCGCCCAACCACATCTCTGCGTACGTGGCATTTGACGTGGTGGGGCTTTCCAGTTTCCCTGCTGGCTGACTGAAGGCCTATTAGAAGAAGAAGTACTCGCGCAGCTGGAACTTTCTTGATTTGGAGTCCCGATATTTTGCCGACTTCGATGCTTTAATTTTATTAGTGAGATTCTCGCCAAAGAGAAATGCATCACTTCGTACACGTGCAATATCTTTTTAAACTTTTAATCTAATGAATACATTTATTAATTTCCTTCGTTTAAGTGTGTTTTCATAATGAAGGTCCAATATAAGCTGATTTCTTTGAGTAACATAGCAATGATTTCGGCATTCGATTTGGGTGTTTTAACCAATTGAAAGTTTTCAGGTATAAAGATCTTGCCCTCTAACTCTTTCTTTTAATCCTTATTTAAGCCTCCGCACAATATATGACCCCAACGTTTAGAGATTTCATCCTGGATTTTTGTTCCGAAAAGCTCGTGTTTCCCTTTTGAGGTCCCTAAGACCTCTAAAATATTCTCATGTAAATTGGTTGCTGGAGGGTAAACATCATTTACAAGTACCTGAGAGCTAGTGAATGGTATGGGACACTCGGCTGGTTCTTCTGATGTCATCACCTGTACATTACTAGGTTGTCCCTCATTACAAGTTTCAGTCACATGAACCACTGACTGAACATATGGGAAGTATGTGAACACACTGAAGCCAATTCATCCTCTCCATATATTTTTTTTTATTTTATTTTATTTAACAAAATGTACCATTATAAACATAAACACCAAACTACGAAGTAGTTTCTCGGCGAGTAACATTAGTAATATTATGCGAGGCGAGTCATATTCTGCGAGGCTATCCACAGCCTGTGTACTAATATATATGACCAAAAACATGACTACAATCGCATCGTAGTACTGTGCGCGACTATGATCGCATCGTAGTAAAAAAGGCACACTGTTCTATAAAAAATAAACAAATAATAACATTCCGTTGAAAAAAAATAAGCTAGGTCATGATCACACCATGACAAGAAGTGCTGTGATCGAGACCGTAATCGCGTCACGGTACTAATAAATATGACCAAAAAACATGACTACAATCGCATCGTAGTACTGTGCGTGACTATAATCGCATCATAGTTCCAAGGCACACTGTTCTATAAATATTAAGAAATAATAACACTTAAACACGTGTACAAGGCGTGTTTCAAAGTGCCGATTCACGGTTCTTTAGTAATTATGAATTATTTCTTGAATAGACGTTTATTTGGTACAAAAAATACAACACACAATGTAACAAAAAAATATAAATATATATTCAGATAGATTTTAGGCCAAATAGGCCCCGCATGCAGAGCTACAGAGTGCTTTGACGCTGGTATTCTGCGGATACCAATTTTTTTAACACTGTATACAGAATATTCTCTAATTAAACAGTAACGTTAGGCAATGCGCAAACAGCAAGGCTCTTTTTATTGCTCAATAAATTTCAAAATGAAATTAATTAGTGAGCTAAATATACTTTAAACGAACGAAATGCAAAGATGAGAATGTGTCGAAGTACAATATAATATACAATAAACACTTATAATTTAAACTTACATACTTCCAGCACCATCAAAATGCTTGCAGCGACGGCGGCGGTGACGTAAACGTTTCTCTAGTTTACGAATCTTTTCCTTACATATTGCTTAGAATACTTACGTTTTCATTTACCCATATTGATATCTATAACAACTACATAACACACTTAAAATAAAGTTATAAAATAATAAAACTTTGATCTTTAATATTTCGATGCTGTGATGCCCGCACAAAGAAAGCGAATGAGTCAAACGGCGTAACAGCGCGCAAGCGGGTGAATAATACTAAAACTACCTACCAATCTTTTTATTTTTATGTCTCGCTCTAAAATTGTGCGTGGTGCCCGGTACATTGGAAAGTGGACTACCTGGTTAATATATAAATCTCGAGGATGCAACGTCGTAGTATAATTCCTTAACATGTGCTACAAGGCTACAAGACTGCTTCTTGCCACATGGTTCTAGGTCGACGGGAAATACCCTATCGGCTATGATTCCCTTGTGAAATCGCAAAGCGAAAACATGCGACATAAACTGTCATAACTTTTCATCGCGTTGACTTAGGTACAATTATGTTTTTTTACAGCTGAAAAAGATCGTACATTTTACTTTCAAACGAGTTAAATTTGGTATCTCTATGCAGCTGGACAGACAGACGGACTACGAAGTGATTCTTAAGTGATTCTATAAGGGTTCCATTTTATCCTTTTGAGGTACGAAACACTAAAAATATGTTATGTATTCGTATTCTTATTCTGATATATATAATAATCTGGGGGCACGGCAGTGCCCCCGCCAAGTCGAGCGCGAAGCAAACACTGCCGTACCATCCTTTACTGGAACCATTTCGCCGCATTTTCAGGCCCCTATTTGAGAACCTCTGGATAAGACCAGAAAGCAGAAATTTTCGTCATCCAGTAAAAGCTATAATCACATACTTAAAATCCAAAATGTCAAGTCTGTAGGTCATTTAGTTCCGAAGTTAAGCGAAAGCAAAGTTTCGCATTTACGAGTATGACAGATACTCACTTACTCACTCACTCATGATCGTCAAAATAGAACTAGTACTTCCCATAAACTCAGAGAGCTGAAATTTGGTACAGAGTTAGGGTTTAATGGCCATATAAAGGGAAAACTATAAAAACTAGGATAATCGAAGATCTGGAGTACCTGGTGACCCTGATTAGAAATCACAATTGCCCAACCAAACTATTAGAGATATCGACATAGCGCCTTTACAAAAAATATTCTACTAGGTGGGCCGCTTCCAATAAAGACAAGAAAAAAGAAAAGAAAGATTTGTAATAATAAAAACCTACCCCTAAAAAGAAAGAAACTGTGTCAAATAAGAAAATCTAAATCGTTGAACATTCTTTATACGTTAGTGGGTACAAGTCAACGGTCAAGTCACACAACATTAACTATAATAATAAAGAAATCGCAGTAAGGAACCTTAGACTTGGCACGACTTTGTCTAGATTTCACTACTTTTTTGAGATAAACAAGCAGCTCCATCGAGACTTGGCTAGTTTTTACAGAATGTTTTTGGTGGGATCTGTTGTATTCTTCTGGTACCTCATTGCGATAAAATTAAATAAGAATATTAAAATTAAATAGAAAAGGGAGAAAAGAGAGATGACAGGATATGGGTTGACTAGTTTGTGTTGCGAAATTTAGAATAATATTCGGAAGAAGGATTATTTCCTTTGAGAGTAACGGCAAGAGAAATCACTTTGGAGCCTTGTTAAGGCCAGGTTTCCCCAGAAAATCTTCGCGTGCACGGTGACTGCCTAATTGCAAGGACATATAGTTGATAATTGCATAGTTTCTAGTCGCTTACACGCTGTGACCGAACGAAAACGTTACTTTTTACAGGTTTTAGTAGATTTTTGGAAAACTGAAAAAGAAAAGATCAAACTAAAAAATAAATTATTACAATTTTCTAGACAATAAAATGCACATTTACTGATAAAGATTTTATGTCATTTATTATTGTATTTTCTGATTCACAGCTGTTTTATAATATTAAATAGAGTGATCTTTGGATTTTTTTATCGAGTGAAATATTATTAATCATGTTTATGTCTTTAAGAATGTTTAGATAATATGTTCAACAATATCATATAATTATGAATTTAAGAACTGCATATTTGTGGCGGTACATTAAATCGAAATTGCTTGGAAACGGGAAAGCAGCGCCTTTAAATAAAGGAAGAACGCAAAAATTATTAAATCTTTCTCTCCGTCCTTAGAGACATTGTATAATTATCTCGCAACTTCCTCTTACCTTTTGAACATTCCTTATAATACACGATTCTATATAGCACTGATAAAAATATTGTTTTAAGTGAAACAAACTGGGCGGACGCCGTCCCGTGGGCGCCGAGTCCCGTGGGCGCCGCCCGCCGCTAACCGGGAAAAGATCCACTCAATATAATTATCCCATACTAATCAGCCTAACTAACGAACTCTTCGGGAATATCCGGAGCCGATGCAGCGATCCCATTAAACCACGCTATAATTTGTATTAATTACTTCTCTGTGCGGATTAAGGATACATGAGTCGCCGCTTTCTTTCATCTCGTGGATGTTGTATGAGCCGAATAAGGGGGTTTTTCGCAGTAATTATTCTGCACAGAATTGTTAAGCTGATATAATAGACTAATTCTTCCCAAGACATGAAATTGATGACATTGATGTGAAAATTGATGACATTGATATGAAAAAATGATATCGCTCAAATGATCACCTCCCGAATCGATGCACAATTGTGATCGTTTTACAGCATTTTGAATTGTTGCTCGCAAAACAGCTGGACAAATTGGCGATTTCTTCTTCAGTGTTAGCTTTCAAGACTATCAAGGTTTGTGGTTTGTTGTGGTAATCGCGAGATTTCAAAAAGCCTCAAAGGAATAGGTCTGGCACCATTAGAGCTGGTGATCTGGACGGCCAGCTTAAATCTCCAACACGGGAGATCACTTAGCTTGGAAATTGGTCAAATAAGCAGTAACATTAATTCCACGTTCTTCAGGCTCCATGGCTTATGTCATAATTCTGTATCTGTCTACAACATTGGTGGTGCCCGGAGTAGACACCACCACGTCGGCGTTTCGCCGAATGATGCTTTGATTGCTGAATCCAAAAACCGATACAGATAATGTTTACCTTGTCTCCGTTCAGTCTGCGTATGTAGCCGGTGGACTTCCTGAGCTAGCTCGAAGGAAGTCGCGGCTCCTGAAGTTCTGCGGTGGATCCACCGGTGGAGACCGGAGCACTACAAATGCCTATTAGGCCACCACGGCTCACACATGCGACGATAATACTTTTGCACAACACCAAGCGGGCTTTCGCACCCCGATATTAGGTGCGCCGCGCAAAACACAATTTGTTAGTTAACTTATATTACATTTTATTCCGGCCCGGACATAACCTCATTCAATGTCATGACATTTCGACCCGACTCGACTGACATGTTACATGCGGCCGGCCGCCAAAAAAAAAGGCTCTCACCGCACAGACTATAATGCAGTGTTGCCACTCGCTCTTCCTCGAGCGTAAACATCCCCCCGCTCCGGACAGTCCCGGACTGTCCGCCAAATCAGTCTAAGGGGAGGCGAGAAAGAGTAGCGACCGCGCGCTTCAAAACAGAATCCCCAACTAGGACCTCGGCAAACCTGGGCACACCATCAGCCCCTAGAGTAAGTTGGACAATGCGTCCGCGACGCCAACGTAAGGGTGGCAAGTTTGGGTCCTTCACTAACACGAGGTCTCCAACCCTCGGTGGGTTTGTCTTATCTGACCACTTAACGCGCTGTTGCAAAATGTGTAAGTATTCAAGGTGCCAGCGGCGCCAGAAGCTCTGGGTAAGCTGCTGGAACAACTCAAACCGCGAAAGGCGTCCTGGATTGATATCTCTATAAGGATACTCGGGCAGGGCGTTAAGTGGTCTGCCTATCAAGAAATGGCCCGGCGTGAGGGCCTGCAAATCGTTCGCGTCGGTAGACAACGGACATAACGGACGCGAGTTGAGAACCGCCTCAATCTTATGAAACACCGTCGCGAGTTCCTCAAACGTGAGAATAGTCTCCCCAATAACGCGGCGAAGGTGAGTCTTGGCGGCCTTTACAACAGATTCAAAAATCCCTCCCCAGTGAGGGCAAGACGGCGGGGAGTATCGCCATATTACCCCCCTACGGGAGAGTGTGGATCCGATCTCAATATTATTTTTATCTAAAAATTCACAAACTTCTCTTATATGTCTATCAGTGCCCTTGAATTTCGTCCCACAATCGGACCGAATTAGAGAAGGCAGTCCCCGGCGGGAGACAAATCTGCCTAACGCTGCTAAGAAAGCGTCCATGGTGAGTGCACTCACCACCTCCAAATGAACGGCTTTAGTGGCCAAACAAACAAACACACACAAGTAAGCCTTTTCAGTCTTAGCATTACGGAGTCGCGACGTTTTTATAGTGAATGGTCCCGCGAAATCAGTTCCAACTCCTAAGAAGGTCATCGATTCATTCACACGATCAGCAGGCAAATCACCCATTTGGGGCTGCATCGTCTCGGGGCGTAAACGATAGCAGGGCAGACATCGAAAGATAACAGATCGGATTATTCTTCGCGCTGACAAAATCCAAAACTCCCGTTGGAGGAGCGCGGTCAATGCATTACATCCGGCATGAGCATTCTTCACATGGCGATCAATGATCAACAATCGCACCAATGGTCCGTCCTTGGGGAGCAACAGGGGATGGCGTGATCTATAAGGCAAGTTAGCGTGCCTCAATCGGCCTCCTACACGCAACAATCCCTTATCATCCAGAAAGGGAGTCAAACGCACCAAGGGTTCCTTCAATTTGGACGTCCCGGTACGGAAAATCTTAAGTTCCGGTTCAAACGCTCTAGACTGGGTCATACGCACCCTGTTCTTGTTAATATACCGCCGATAGACGCTCCCGCACTTCTACAATACTAAATTGTGTACTAATTCACAATTAAACATGAAGATAGGAAAAATTGCGACTTTATTTCCTCACGGCAAGATGACAAGACAAAAAACGAAAATTATATAGGTAACAGTGTCAGTCGTAAACAATTCAAAAAGTACACATATCAATAAAAAGGTTCTAAATAATCACAACACACTCCCGGCCGAGGCTGCGAGTGTGCAGCTGCAAAACTTTACCATTCAAACCTAGACGGCACTTTTACTAGCCGGCCAGAGCGCGTGGTTCTATAGGGACAGGGGCTAACTTCAAAAGCAGGAACTTCATTCGCATTTGATGTTGATGCCTTAGGTGTTGCCTGAGCTACCTCTAAAGGAAATAAGCGTTGAAGAGCTCTCAACCTTATGCCGCGAGCCGTTTTTACGCGCGCTACTCTCCCAGCATTATCTGTACCAGCTATAATTTCAAGCACAAGCCCCAAGGGCCAATCGACGCGTTTTACGTCGTCAGACCCTATTAAAACTACATCACCGATCTTAACATCGACAGACTCCTTCGTACACTTTTGCGTAAGCAATGATAAGTACTCGCTGCGGAACCTTTGTTTCAAATCGTCACTCAATTGTTTAATGTAACGATATCGAACTGTCAAACTTGCAGCATCTATACCCACCAAATCAGCTGTACATGCGCATCCTACTTGAAGGAACATCGATGGTGTGAGACCTTTCACATGCTCTGTACCGTCGGCAATATAAGTTAAAGGTCGTGAATTGATGAGAGCTTCGGCTTCACATAGAACAGTTGAAAATTCTCGTTCATTGAGCGCAGCTTTGCCTAAAACTCTTCTCAGAATTTCTTTTACCATACGCACCATACGCTCCCACCATCCGCCCCACCATGGCGCTAGTGGAGGTATGAAGCGCCATAATATTTTTCGCACAGAGCTCTTTGCTGCTACCTCGTCCCAATCAATCTCCTTCATAAGATTGTAGGCGCCGTGGAAGTTTGTACCGTTGTCGCTGTATATTAACCTTGGCCTACCTCTCCTAGATATAAACCTGCGCAGCGTTAATAGGAATTCTTCGGTACTCAACGAAGTGCAAAGCTCTAGGTGTATTGCTCGATATGTAGCACAAGTGAAAATAACTATCCAAGACTTGGCACCACATTTCAGTAAAACTGGACCTGCCAAGTCTACACCAGTGACTTCAAAAGGCGTTCCACAAACAACTCGATCCCTGGGCAAGGAAGCCGCAGGCACAGTACATGGTTTTGCACTATGACGTCTGCAAACGGTACAGTCCCGTACAACCTTTTTTGCAGCTCTTCTTATGCCTATTATCCAGTAGTCTTCGCGTAGGTTGCTAATGAGGGTTTGACTGCCGGCATGCTGATCTAGAACGTGTCTTTGACGAATAAGTCTATGTATTATTTCACTAGCTTTTATATCAGGCAATAATATAGGAGTAATGAATCCTGCTGAGTCATGACTTAGAGTTAATCTCGTTTTGACGCGTAATAATCCATCAGCACCCTTGAAGATATCCATGTTCAACTCTTTCCGGATCTCGTTGACGTCGTTAAATTCCTCATGTTGGATTACGAGTAACAATCTTTTTTCAGCCTCTGCATACTCTTCACCTATAATTTCAGAAGTAGGCTTAGATTTGTTACGGAAAATATAAATAAATCGCATGCACCATGCTACGGTTCTAACTATATTCGAATATTTGCTGAAGTATAGCAGCTTTTCTGTAAATTTGTAAGCTACTTGAGTAGTTAAACAACTGCTTTTAACCTCTGTGTTTACTTCACGCTCATCGGGTATGCTTTTTATACTAGGCCACGTGGATTGTGCTTGTAATAGCCATTTAGGACCGTACCACCACTGACTCTTGAGTAAAGCTTCGCCATAGCACCCTCGTGATGGTAAATCTGCCGGGTTAAGATCTCCAGGTACATGATTCCAGCTATTTTCGCTTGTTCTGTTTAAAATCTCTCTTACCCTGTTCTGCACGAACACGTTAAGACCAGTTCGCCTTTTAATCCATGCCAAAACTATATTCGAGTCGGTCCAGTAAAATACCTTACACTTTATGCCCAACGCCTCTATGACATCTGCAGCAAGCCTAGTAGCCATCAACGCTGCTATCAACTCCAACCTTGGCACTGTAATTGGTTTGACTGGAGCTACTCTTGATTTGCTTGCAATCAGTCGTACCTGCACCCTTTCAGCGAACTCTGAACGCAAAAAACGCAGCCTGCATACGATTTTTGGCTTGCGTCGCTAAATACATGAAGTGTATTATGAGAAACAGCCAAATCTGTTGAACTAACACGTCGAGGGATTCGGCACTTCTCTATAGCTCCTGCTTGTCCAAGCCAATCTTTTATTGTTTTGGCAATGTCGTCCGGTAGCTCCTGGTCCCAGTCAATTGAATTCTGCCAACATTTTTGTATAAGGATCTTCGGTATAAGAGTGGTTGGACTAATGCAATGCAAAAGAGCATCTTGGCGCTCCTGCGGAGAGAGGACCGGACACAAATCTTTGTCCTGAGGCCGTCGACAATTTCGTATAAATCTTTTTATCCAAGCGGTCACGCCGAGCAACTTGTCCAGAGAACTGTAGCGGTCTAATAAAAATTCCCGCTCTGGAGCCGCCATAGCGTGAACACGCAAGCCCGGATTTGGTACCTTCACCACAGCTGATGTGGAAGGCCAAGACGGCTGTAACAACCATTCGGGACCCCACCACAGAGTGTGGTCAATAAGCTGAGGGGCTTCGCTGCCACGTGATGCACAGTCAGCAGGGTTTATTTCACCTGGCACGTGGCGCCAAATCAACGGGGCCTTCGAGGCCTGTATTTGGGATACCCGATTGGCCACAAATACCTCCAGGGAGTGGACAGAGTTCTTAATCCAACATAGGACAACCTGACTGTCGGACCAAGCAAATAGCGACTCAAAGTCCACACTACGTCCCAGGGTGTCAACAACGTGGTTCATCAACCGAACCAGAAGAGTAGCTCCAGACAATTCTAACTTCGGAATCGTTAATCGAGTCCGAAGTGGAGCAACCTTACTCTTAGCAATTAACAAGTGGAGCTTAACAGCTCCTCTATCATCGACCGTCCGGATATATACGACGGCTGCGTATCCACTCTCAGACGCGTCACAAAAGCCATGAAGGCTGGCCGTAAACCGTCCCTTAGGCAGTATATGTCTAGGGATACTAACACGGTTAATGTCGGGGAGAGACAACATGAAGGACTCCCAATCTCGCAGCAAACGGCCCGAGAGGGGCTCATCCCACGACACTTCGGCTGACCAAAGTTCCTGTAGGAAGCACTTCATCCAAAACACTACGGGACTAATCCAGCCATTTGGGTCAAAGGTACGAGCTACTGTAGACAAAACCAACCGTTTCGTCCAGACCTTGGGGCTTGGCAGCTCCAATCGATAGGTGAACGTGTCCTGGACAGGTCTGTATTGCACTCCCAAAACAGACAGTAAATCTGGAGTGTTGGCATTCTCAAAAATATGAGGCTCCTGCTGGTGGTCGTCTGGCAAGTCACACAAAAGCTGAGGTGAGTTGGACATCCACTTCCTCAGTTCATAACCACCAGCCCCGAGAAGAGCAATTAGTTCATCTCGCAAAATCAAGGCTTCCTCGACACTAGAGGAGCCCGTACAAATATCATCAACAAATGCATCCTCCTTGAGAACCAAGGATGCGCGAGGGTATCGTAACCGTTCACGTTCAGCGAGTTCCACAAGTGAGCGAATTGCCACAAAGGGGCTCGAACGCAGACCGTATGTATTGGTGTTCAGCTCGTAGACTAGCATGGGATCTCTGGGATCCTCCCTCCATAATATGAGCTGATATCGTCTATCGTCCGGGTGAATCACAGTCTGCCGAAACATCATCCGGATATCGGTCACAAAGACGACGGCATGGCGACGGAAGTTGGTCAATACATCACCCACCTCGTGGTGCAACGTGGCGGATCCAGGGGTGGGGCATAGGGGCCATGTCCCCCCCCCCCCTCCAAGGACCAGGAACTCCATAATTCCGACTCAACTTTTAGAGGTGCAAGACGCGGTTACTTTATTTTGTAAAAATTCAAGGAAATAAACACTTTATTTTTTGTTTACTTGTGATTTTAATCCTAGCTCAGAGTTAGGAACCTTCAGAATACCCCACCCTTTTTCCAAAGTATCCTGGATCCGCTCCTGTTCAATGCTGACCTACTCGGCATGCATATCCTTTTTTATCACGATCAATGAACACTTTCTTTGGTGTTCCTCTCTACCCTAATCTACTCTAACCTGTCCATATTCATACCCATAGCTCTGGTGATACGGCTCTAATCTTTAACATGCCCATTCCACGCTAACCTATGACGTAATATAGAGCCGTGAACTTAAACCCAAAATCCCTATTTCACGTTTCGACCGACTTAATAAGCCTTCAGATCCAGTGAAAAGAAACATGTGATCAGCCAAATACCCCGGCTCAACTCCGATAATCGTGTTTTCTTTTGGTCTGCCTCCTTTGACGCGACGTAGCTCGACGTATAAAATAAATCAGCATGCCAGTGGAATCTCCTTTATTGTACACACTTAGAACTCATGATCGGTCCTTAATTAAAAATCAACATTATTTTGTCAAGATATCAATCAGTCAGCCCTAGTATAAATTAAAAATAAATGTTATAAGCGGGATCATTGGCCCCAAGAATATATAAAAAATACTTACATACCATTAAATATATTTTTTACCTGTATAATAATGTAGAAATGTAGCATATAATATATTACCTACACGATGATAAAGCAAATATTATACTTATACATAAATACATGCATACTATAAAATATAATAAGTTTCAGTGCTCATGCTACGGGGGCTGACTCGAATTTGAATACTCCCCCCGCCATAGCGCATCGACTTAGGGAGCGTTCAGAAACGTGCGTTTTTTTTACCCTACGCCGTTCAGAAACTAGCCCGAGTGAAACCGAGGGTATCCGAATGGTTAATCCAGTCTGTTTCAAAACAATCTTTCATGTGAATTTCGCAGTGACAGGTGCGAATTTTAACCCCTGCCGGATAGCCAATAAACTTCACTACTTTAACTTTACGTTTTCCCCCAAATCAAAATATGAATGGTTACGTATCTTATTGTAATGTAGGTAGATTCGAATTGTTCCCTATATATATTTACTTCACCTTACAGTCTGTAGTTAGTCTCGAAATAAACCTATATGTGAACGGACGTACATAGTTTTATTACAGTGGCTAACGAGACTGGGATTACGCGTGCGGACAATAAGTAGAAAAAACAAAGTGCGGGACTGCATAATAGTGCATAAAAGTGCGGGACTGCATTATATCGAAGTGCGTAATAAATCAATGATGTCAGTTGGAAAGGTTGGCGAGTTCGACTGTCATGGCGGAGCGTGGTCGTCTTACGTGGACAGGCTCGAAATGTACTTTTTAGTTAACGAGGTCAAAAAGGAGTTGCAGTTACCGACATTAATTGCTGTGATAGGGGATGAAGCATACGAACTGTTGGCAAATCTGGCAAGTCCTAAGAAACCGTCGGAAATAACATATGACGCGGCGGTAGAATTGTTGCGTCAACATCTGCAACCAACACCCTCGGTACTCGCCGAAAGATACAGATTCCGACAACGCAGGCAGTCGAACGATGACAACATCGCCGGTTACGTAGCGGAGTTAAAACGGCTAGCACGAAATTGCAAGTTTGAAACCACCCTCAATGAAAATTTGCGTGATCAGTTCGTGTGTGGACTAAAAAGCGACGTGATCAGGCAGCGTTTATTCGCGGAGGACGACTCCTTGACCTTTACGACAGCGGTGAAAATTGCCAGTTCGTTAGAGGCAGCGGAGCGGGATGCGGCCGCGGTGGAGGCGGCGCCGAGCACCGGGGGCATCGGTGCGGGAATCGGCGGCGCAGCGGCAGTGCATGCGCTAGCGCCGGAGGGCTCGGGCCGGCACCAGGCTCGGGCTCCGCGGCGGGGCGGCGGCTGGCGCGCCCGGAGCGCTAGCGGCGGCGGCGGCGGCGGCGGCGGGACGGCGCGGGGCGGCGCCAAAAGAGCGAGCGGTGCAGCTCGGAATGGCGGCTTCTTGTCCAACGACCGCGGGGGATCTCGGCGGGCCCATTGCGCCGGCTGTGGAGCTATAGATCACGACCAATCGAATTGTCGTTTCCGGGAGTACGTGTGCAGTATGTGCCAGCGTACGGGGCACTTACGTCGCGTGTGCCCCGAACGAGAGAGGGCAGTTCGTCGGAGTGCGGGGCCCGGGCGTCTACATTATGGCGGGGCGGCGATGGCGGAGGACTCTGAGCACAGCGGAGAAGATGTAGAAGATTTTCATCATCTATGTCTGAATGATTACCAACCGGTGAGTTTGCCAGTGACAATAGATAATAAAACTATAGTGATGGAAGTGGATACAGGGACGGCCGTGTCTTGTATAAACAGTGTGACTTATAATAATTATTTAAGCCATAATCCGCTCGAACCGAGCGATTTAATTTTAAAGTTTTACGACGGTTCAAAGATAAAACCGTTAGGCGTTATAAAACCTATGGTCAGCTACGGGGGGCGGGCTGAGCGATTAGATTTATTTGTTATCGACGGGGGCACAACGGCATTACTGGGCCGACAGTGGTTGACGGAACTCAGTATTAGCATACCTAAATTCACTAACTGTCACAGTGTGACAAAAGATTGTTCGCAAATATCTTACGAAATAAATACCCTGTGTTACAGATATAAGGAATTGTTTAACGGCGAGCTCGGGAGGTATACGGGTGGGACGGCGACCCTGCGGGTGCGGGAGGGCGCGGTACCGGTGTATCACCGCGCGCGGCCGGTGCCGTACGCACTGCGCGAGCGCATCGACGCTCAGCTGGACGCCATGCTGCGGGACGGCATCATCGAGCCCGTCGACTGCTCCGACTGGGCTTCGCCTCTGGTACCGGTAAATAAACCCGATGGTTCCTTGAGGATTTGCGCCGACTATAAAGCCACAGTTAACCCCGTGCTATTAATTGATCGATATCCCTTACCCAAAATCGACGATCTCATGGTTAACATGAGTGGGGCGTGTTATTTTTCTAAGATAGATCTTTCCCAGGCCTATAACCAAATAGAGTTAGATGATACAAAAAAATACACCGTCATCAATACTCATCGGGGACTTTATCGCTATAATAGGTTAGTATATGGCCTAGCGTCTAGTCCGGGGATTTTTCAACGCATAATGTGTAATCTATTAAAAAATATTCCTAATGTCGAAATATTCCTTGATGACGTGATCATAGGCGGGAAAAATAAAAATGAACATCTCGCGGCGTTAGAAACAGTATTTAACAGACTGCAACACTTTGGATTAAAGTTAAAAAGCTCCAAGTGCGTATTTTTAGTTAAGGAAATCCAATATTTGGGATACATTATTAGTAAAGACGGTATAAAAACCGATCCATCCAAGATCGAAGCGATAGTGAGCGTGCCCAGGCCTACTAATGTTACGGAACTTCGATCATTCTTAGGAATAATTAATTTTTATGGTAAATTTATTAAAAAAATGAGTGACATTTTAGTACCGCTGTACGAGTTACTTAAAAAAGATAAGCAATGGTTTTGGTCTCCAGAATGCGAACAGTCATTCCATAAAATAAAATCATTGTTATCTAGTGCCGAGGTGCTGGCGCATTACGACCCTCAGGCGCCGTTGTTTTTGACGTGTGATGCGCGCGGGGCGTGGCGGGGGTGCTCTCGCAGCCCGCGCGCGGCGGCCGCGCAGAGCGCCCGGTAGCCTATGTATCGCGTACATTGAACGACGCCGAAAAAAATTATTCTCAGATTCATCGGGAGGCGCTAGCTATTATTTTCTGTGTAAACAAGTTCCATCAGTATTTATATGGCCGACATTTCACTTTACGCACCGATCATAAACCGTTGGTATCAATTTTTGGGCCGAATACCGGAATACCAACCATGGTGGCGAGCCGGATGCAAAGGTGGGCTATAATTTTATCAGCTTACTCATTTGATATAGAATACGTCCGTACCGATGAGAACGGAGCCGACGGCCTGTCGCGGTTACCGATTCCTCGTAGCGTGAATAGTAAAATGTCGCCGCCCGAACAAACTTATTTACATTTTGTACAGCAAGCACTATTACTCGACTATAATGAAATCAAGCGGGAGACATCGCGGGACCCGCTCTTGTCAAAGGTGCTAAGTTACATTCGCGACGGTTGGCCGGCACAATGTGAAGTGACAAGTCTGCAACCCTATTTTAATAGGAATAAAGAACTTTACGAGGAACTGGGTTGCGTCATGTGGGGCCATAGGCTAGTAGTTCCAGAAAAATGTAAAGATAAGGTATTAGGGTTAATCCACGAGCCGCACATGGGCATAGTTAAGTCAAAAGCTCTAGCTCGTAGTTACGTGTGGTGGGCCGGCGTGGACGAGGCGGTGGAGGCCGTGTGCCGCGCGTGCGGCGTGTGCGCGGCGCAGGCGGACGCGCCGCCGCGGCACGCGCCGCGCATGTGGCCGTGGCCGGGCCGGCCCTGGGCTCGGCTGCACCTTGACTTCATGGGCCCCATTGCAGGAAAAACTTATTTAGTGGTAGTCGATGCAATGTCCAAGTGGATTGAAGTTTTTAATGTTACGAGTACTACGGCCAGCGGCTTGATTGATAGACTGAGCGAATTATTTAGCAGATGGGGGTTACCTAAGCAAATCGTCAGTGATAATGGTTCTCAATTTGCTTCAAAGGAGTTTGATACCTTCACGAAGCGACATGGTATAGAACACATATTTACAGCTCCTTATCACCCTTCCTCAAATGGATTAGCGGAAAATGCGGTACGCACTTTAAAACGGGTCATAAAAAAGGCGATACTCGAAAAACAAAATGTCGATCGCGCGCTTTGGGCTTTCTTATTATACTATAGGAACATTGAACACTCGACCACAGGAGAAAGTCCAGCTATGCTCTTATTGGGAAGGCGAACCCGGACTCGCTTAGATATTATCAAACCGGATAGAGAACGTCGAGTGCAGCGAGCACAACAGCGTCAGCGGGAAATGTCAGCTGGGGTCAGTAGGAGCGTCGGCGGGGACGAAGAAGTGTGGTACAGGCAATTTCTCAAAGGGGAAAAATGGGTCCCCGGGCGAATCGTAGACGTTATAGGCCCTAGTAATTTCAAAGTGTTAGGTGAAAACGGAGAAACGGTTCATAGGCATATTGATCAATTACGTAGCCGGCAAAGTAAAGGTAGATTATCACTCGCGACCACTACGGCAGAGTTCGATAACCCAAGCGCAAACCCTCGGGCAGATCGCTCGGAGCCAACAGAGAGCACAGTGTCAGAGGAACGGTCGGAGCTGGCGGCGGGCGCGGTGACGTCGCCGCCGGGTCTGGCGGACCAGCCGGGTTCGGCTTATGCTTCTCCGGCTTCACCGGAGTGGCAGTTCGAGTCGCCCCGACCCGCTACGCCCCGAGCTCGCCCTATACGACAGTGTAGGCTGAATAAACCTAATTATAAGTTATAATATTATTGTAATGTCACTCATATTAAGTATTTTTTATAACTGTATATTTTGTATTGTTATTTGTAGATTTGTATGGTTATTACTTAGTATATTCCCACTAATTTAGTATAGAGGAGTGTAATGTAGGTAGATTCGAATTGTTCCCTATATATATTTACTTCACCTTACAGTCTGTAGTTAGTCTCGAAATAAACCTATATGTGAACGGACGTACATAGTTTTATTACACTTATAAATCTTATTTTGGGGGAGGGGGCACTTTAGATCTTTAGCTCGTACCTACCCTTAGTTGTATTTTAGCTTAGCTAATAACGGAAAGTACGATACCCTAAATATGTAGGATTTAGGTTATTATTATTACTCTTTGTGTGAAAATTGCTACTGTAGTGTATATTATATTCTGTGTAACTTCATGTAAACGATCCATCATCGACCGCACACACCGGTACACAGACGCACACTGGCAGAGTCTGGCAGATAGGTAACATCATTAAACAAAATGGCGGCTGACGCAGAGGCGGGAAAATATTGTTTTTGTTTTCTAATTAATTACTGGCGACATCCACTTAGCTGGTCCCGCGTTACTGGCGCAGGATATTTTGATTATGAAGTAATTAAATTCATCGCGAGCGCGGCGTATGGGAGCTGTGTCAACTGAAACCTCGAATTTATTCTTCTTTCGCTAACTGGTAATTGAAAGGCGTAAAATGTTTCGAGTAGGTAACACGTGCCGCCGACGCAATGATGTCAATTATGCTCGTAATGATACTTTGAAGAAGAAAACCCCCATTTACATAATTTTACCGCCTTCGTGGTCTAGTGGTTGAGACCGAGTGTTGATCGGGAGGTCCGGGGTTCGATTCCACATAGGGACAGATGTTTTTCTACTCGGTTTGGTGGATGATAGGGATTCTGAACCCGCCTAGCTAACCCGGCTAGCTACCACTGTATTACCTATGTCTTTCGGCCTAATAACAATGTTAATAGCTTTGTTGTGTTCTGACAATTAGAGGTAAGATAGCCAGTTCCTCGGTTGGTGCGGAGTCAAGGGGAAGTTCGTTTCCACCTTCGACCTTATCGTCACTTACCATCAGGTGAGATAAAGGCAAAGAACTTTCCTGTTAAAAAAAATCTTGAGCTAATCAAATTTAAAAATGAAAATTTTAAGTTATTTTAAGCAACCCCCTTAAAACCTACGATACAATAATGTATTGTACTTAATCGAAGCCCCAAAATAGATATTCACGATCAATAGTATGCACATTTCACCTTCACCGGAATACCTACAATATAAACTTAAGGCGCATAGTGCTCCCAATGACCTTGCGTCTTTCGTCCCGCACTGATTACATAGGAGTGAGTGAGTGAGAGTGAGGGGAATATTTAAGCAAACCTTTACGCGTAAGATGAATTATTTAAATTAAACATTAATAAAAGCAAATAAAAAAAAATCTAAAAAGACCATCCTCTAGAATATTGTTCACTTTATTTATTGAAATCGAAAGTATATGATTTAACCTAATATTTACGACGCGATTAGGTTTAATGTTTTAAAATCGAGGCATGTTTGGGTCACATTTTAACCAAGTTTTAATTAATTTATCAAAAAATTAAAAAGACCATCCTCTAAAGAATGCGTTTAATAATAACATATCTTTTTTAAAGATTTTTTTATTCAATATTTATGAAGAGAACCGGTTTTTTCTGCAGTGAATTTTTATGATTGACCTTACTATGCGCCTTAAGTATGGAACTCAATAAGCCCGAGCGGAGAACATAGTGTCGGCAAATTCCCATAACGAAGTTATTGCGCGAGATGCTCCGTAGTAGGTACTCGGCGTAATGAATAAGGAACCGTGCAGAATGAAAATTCCATTTTATGCAAGCGAAATGCGAACCGTTGTTTAAAAAAGTGAACCGTTAAGCCTGTCACCTGTCACTCTTATATGACATCCTCCCCTTTCATTTACTCTCTTCTCTCTAATCGTGTGTTCCAAAAAGCGGTTTCAAATATAGAGAGCCTAGCAAATAACTACATCCCACCTGATGGCAAGTGGAAGATGTTAGGTGGGGATTACACGCTGCTCTACCCACCCTTACTACTGTGCCGACCTGCAAGATGTTTCTTCACGTCTCTTTGAAAAATCTCGGGGTTGTAAGAGTTCAGTGTAGTTGTCAATACTTTACAAAAAAAAAGTTTATTGTAAGGATGTTTGCGTAGGTTTTAACGCGGAACGACAGATTATGTAGAAGTCACCAGACAGAAGTTCATTCCTGAACGCAACTTAACCGCCATTGTCAACATTATTGTCATGTCAAGATCGTTATAAAAATTTGTCTATTTTGTTTCATTGATTGAGTGCAATAAAGTAATATAAAGTGCAATAAAAATAATATAAAACCAATAAAGTTGCTAGAAGTAACGAAAAATATATTTTCACTTCTCATGCTCTGTAAGTGCTTATTTGTGCAGGATATAGGCTGCACAAAATCGAATTTTGTGCACAAGTGCATAAACGTAACTACTCATACTTAAATGTATCTATATTAAGGCAAAGAAAATGAGCCATACAGCCAAACACAATAAGAAGCTCATAGATAGAATTTGTTATTTTATTATATTTACTTTAATTGGATAAGTTGGAGGCTTTTGGAATTCGGGGTGTTCAGCTTGCCCTTTTTAAAAGCTACCTAAGTAACAGACTTCAAAGGGTAAGGGTGGGCAACACTGTTGGTGACGACTTACTGATACACTATGGTGTGCCACAGGGAAGTGTATTGGGACCGACTCTGTTTTTATTATTTATTAACGAGCTTTGTGACCTTCGGCTGCAGCATGGCAAAATTGTAACATTTGCAGACGATACTGCACTTATTTTTCATGGTGATAGCTGGGAAGAGACGAATGAATTCGCACAGAAAGGTTTTGATATTGTAAACAATTGGCTCAGAAATAACGCTCTAACCCTCAATGTAGATAAAACCAAGTGCATACCCTTTTCTATTAGAACTCCACATCCAAGCGTTAACCTTGCTTTAATAGCTCATACATGCTCCCAAAATCAACATTGTTACTGTCGCAATATTTCTGTTGTCGACAGCATCAAATATTTGGGTGTGGTGATTGATAGTACTCTCAGCTTTAACCATCACATAGATCTGCTCTCATCTAGAACTCGAAAACTTATATACATTTTTAAAAATCTCCGCCAAATTGCTGAAAAAAAAGTTATAAAAATGGTATACCAGTCTCTCTGCCAATCCATCTTGACTTATTGTATTACGGTGTGGGGAGGTGCGTGTAAGTCCAATCTCATAAAAATAGAAAGGGCTCAGCGTGCGGTATTGAAGGTTAGCTATTTCAAGCCATTTCTTTATCCCACTAATAAACTTTTCATTTTGGCTGATGTATTGAGTGTCCGTCAACTATTTATAGTAAATACGTATATCTCGTAAGTCTAGAGAACTATTGTGCAGAGAACCACCTAGACCTTAATGCCTCCAAATGCAGCGTGGTGTCCTTTAGCCGAAAACGCCTAGTAAAGCAATTTGACTATACACTAAAAAATACAATCATACAGAGACAAAGTTCAATACGCGACCTTGGTGTACATTTTGATTCTAAGCTCCTCTTTGACTTACATATTGATAAAATTGTCGCGAAGGCCAGTAAGGCCCTGGGTTTCATAAGACGCATATCTAGTGACTTTACAAAAGCTAAAACGCTTAAAATACTATACTGCACTTTCGTTCGGAGCCATCTGGAATATGCGTCTCAAGCTTGGAATCCCAAATACCTTACCTACGTGTCGCGTATTGAAAGAATACAGCGTAAGTTCATTAAATATCTGTGTTACCGCACCAAGGAAAGCTATCATTCAAATGATTATGACGCTATATGCAAAAAACACCATATTCTTACGCTCGAAAACCGCCGTCTAATAGCTGACATTCTATTTTTATTAAAAATTTCCTCAAACAAGTTAGACTGTCCTGAATTGTTATCGCTGCTGGCCTTAAATGTCCCTTCCAAAGGTCTGCGGCATAGGCCAATACTTAACATTTCTTCAGCGTCTACCAACTATAGGCAGAATGCGTTTGTACGACGAGCAAGCAGCAATTTTAATAAATTGAGCAAAAGATTCGATCTCGACTTATTTAACACCAGTGTAACAACAGCACGACGTTTACTTGTTTTGTGAATTATTGGCAGGTAAGTGTTTCAAAACTGGCTATGTTGTCCAATTTATTTTATGCACATAACATGTGTAAGGTTGTCTTGTATTGTAATTATAACATGCGCTACGGGATAGGTGCCATTTACAATATATTATGCAATTTTTAATTTTTTTTAACATAGTCAATTATTATATATTGTT